>OU342987.1:18725599-19418099 GCA_910592155.1 Ypsolopha scabrella
ACAGGATATTGTCAGTCACATGTCACGTCGCGTAGGTTGGCCATTCATTCGAAATTTGGAAACCAAAAAAATGACAAAACAGAAAATCCTTTTTTTTACGATTTTGTGTTCTATTAGTGATTCTGATTCTTAGATTTCAATAAAGCTAGAGGGTTAATTTTTAACTTGTATAAGGTGACATAAATTTATGCAGCCAAATTCATGTCGGAGGCTTGGTAAGTGATCAGTATCACGGACTTGTTAATTTCACAAAATAAAACTATAGTTTCCTCCATTAGTTCCCATAGTAATCGACTCGGGGCTAGACTTGCGTTTGTAGGAACACGAAAACATACCTACCAGATGTAAGCAACTGTGTGGAAGCCATTGATGTAATTTTATTGGTCGAAACTAAAACTGCGTGTTCTACTGACCACACGGAACAACTTTTGTTGTATGACTTTTGTAATTTAACGACAAAAAATAACTTGCAAGAGATATTCTATATAATGAAGTCCGGTTGGCTATAGTTGTAGTAGTGACGTGGTGTACAGATAAGCGCGTTTTATGTGTATGGCGCGATTTGTAGCGCGGTACCTCGAAAGAACTCATAACCATAAAACCGGACAAGTGCGAGTCGGACTCGCCCACCGAGGGCTACGTTAAAGACTATATTTTTTATGATTTAATTACAAATGTTTAGTTTTCAGATTTTTCCCTATACTTGTAGTATAAGACGGTATAACTTGCCAAATTTCATAGGGCTGGGTCAACGTGAAATACCCTATGAATTTTGATTCCCTTGAGAGTGTCGAAATATAGGTTTTTTGCAGCATAAACGGCCGTATCTTTTTTCACGTTAACTTAGAAGTTTGATACAGCTTCAAGGGACTGTAGATTTGAGTATATAGTTTTAATTTTAACTCGATACGTCCACGCGTTCCCGAGATAAAGGGTCTCGACAGACAGACGGACGGACGGCTCCGTTGTTTCTACTGAAAAAGTGCGTGTGCACCCATAACCACAAACGGTTTCGGAAATCAATCCATCTTCAGGGGATTATCAGATCTTAATATTATTTCACGAACGATAATCCAACATCATTTGAAAGATGAGAGAGATCATGAGAAGTGTTGAAATGTTAAAATCAATTTCCGAAACTGGTTGGAAAATAATGTAATGTAATGTTTTTGTGAAAAATCGAGGTCATAATGAATGGATCTGAAAGTGCGAAAAAAATAACTACCTAGCAGTTGTTTTAGAAATCGTTTAAGTTTAAAAGCAGGTTCCAGATACACTTTATTCATATTTTTACCTACATACAAAGAGGCAGAGGTAGCAGAGACTACAGATTTCGATCTGATACGTAGATACGATCCTGAGTTACTTAATATTTTATTATTACTTTTAGGGTTATAAAGCCAGGGGTGGGTCAAGAAACCTTAAAACGGGAGGGGTCATTTTTGTTATTGGTACGAGTATATACTACGTGTCTCACATTTTACTATACTCTGAGGGCAGCAATATTTATGGTTAGATACCGTTGGCCGCCCGCCCTGAAAAAGACTTTGAACTTTTTTGGCTTGCTGGATTTCATAATGAATGCATTACTAACCTGAATTCCAAAAGTCCAGGACAGATACAGCTTCACCCACATCACTTAGCACCAACACAAAATAGTCGCGTTACCTACTAACATTTTTTACACAGTTATTTCTAAAAAAATATCAAATCCCGGTACCACTTCGCGACTTAACCCAAAAAACGCGTCAAAGATGGCCGAAAACGGGCCGTTCGAATTTCAAAATTAGTGTGACGTTGGAAAGGCGCACGGCAAGTGGCCAGGGCAAACACCCCCGCACACCGGCCTCACCCCCCTCGCCTGGTGGCCACTCGCAGCCCAAAGGGCGGTCGCTTCCTTCAATAATTCACCATTTGGACCAACAGCAGCCACGCTTCGCCCCTCCCTCTTTTTCCTTTCCACGTAACATTCCCCATCTCACTTGCACCGTATACATCAGTTGCGCATTTTCGCCAATAGTCCCTCCATCTCTGTCTAGCTTGTGAGAAGGGCATATGTGTGTCTAGTTTACTCTCATTAGGCTGGCCTAGTGGTGTGCGTGTATAATGCAGCGTGTTTGCTGTCGATTTATGATGTTTGCTCTGTGGAGCATAGTGTAGGGAGAATATAGAGATAACCTGTACCAACTACCTAAAGCTGGTCATTTTCTAATGATGAATGAATTTGTTGAATCTTATGCCAAACCTTTTTCTATAGCACCACAGAACTGAAATTAAAGTAATTTGTTTATCTTTTACCAATTACATTTTATTGTAAAACTGATTATTTTTTTAAATTTCTTTAATGAAATAAAATAAATAAATCTTAACTGCTTAACTATAGCTACTAACAACTCTTTTGCAAAGAAAGTTTTTAATTAATTCTGGCAACAGATGTAAGTGTTTTTTACGTTTTATATAATTGCATAATTTTATTTTCCATTCGCCTGATGTTAGTTGGTTCGTCCGAGCTTGATGACGACCCCACTGAGGGGTCGAAATATAGCACATTTCACCATATACTATCTATGTGTGTTCATTCATAAAAATAAAAACGAACAAATAAAAGGTATTGACTGGTTTCTTGAATAAAATTATATTTATTAACATTTAAAGTTAAGAGTCTATAAATAGTACCTAAAATTGATCGATCAGACTAATACGTAATCAATCATACAAACTGGCTGATGAAAACTTAAAGGGTCCATCCATCCATCCATCAGCCTGTTTCGTCCACTGCTGGACATAGGCCTTTCCAGAATTTCGCCACTCTTGGCGGTCCTCCTGGAAGAAATACCCATACTCACACACGCTGGGCAGGCGGGTTGGTGAGCGCGGTACCGAAACCCTTGCACCAGTGACGCCGCTGCCCGTCACCAGTCTGTTTTATATAAGGCTCGGCAATTGGGGATGGATATACCGCCATCCATCGGTCCCAGGCAATGGTGGGCCGCCTGGTTTTTTTCGGGAGGATTTGCGAGTAAGATGGTGGTACCTCCACAGTCGAGCCCGGCATCAGCTCTACCAGCTATTACCACTTAAAGGGTACTTCCAGTTGACTAACAAGCTTAAAATTCCGTTAATAACTAGGTTATATAAGCACATGTCTAAGGATAATCTGAAAATTACCTTTGTAATAGTTATTAGGTTTTCTTGTGAATATAAATTCAGAGCCAAGCGAACCGGTCGGAGCGAGGCGACCTTCGATCAGAAGGAGGCGACGTCTAAAGTTTGAACAAAAATACGATCTCTCCATATATGAACCATATGAACTGAGTTTGGCCTAGTATTCTGTAATTATTTTATTTCTTTTGGATAGAATTCTGTAATTATTTTCATGAAATCATTACTGTTTAGATGAAACATGCTAATTTTATTGTAGATGTAAGGTCCTATAAAATTTTGAGAATTTTGTCCAAATTTAGTTTTGCATAATGTGATATCAAAAAGTCTGCGTTTTCCTATACGCTTGAGTTGGTGATTTTGGTAGTTGACAGATTTATGTTGTCTCATCATTAATGCCTTTACGTATAGCTGTCTTATTGTAAGAACTGATATCTCTGAATATAGCGTAGTAGTAGAAAATCTCATTGGTTTAAAAGTCATTACTTTAAGCAAAAGTCTTTGGGCTCTTTCCAGTTTTATTAAGTGTGTGGTAGCAGCGGATCCCCATGCTGTTATGCAGTATGAGAGAATAGATTGGGCTAGGGAATAATACACCATTTTCAGGACTTTATCACTACCTACATGACGAAGATGTTTAAATATGTACACGAGTTTTCTAGTCCGTTTTGTCAAGGCTGTTATATGTTCTACCCAATTCAGATGCTGATCGACTATTACACCCAAGTATTTAATCTATTTAGTGGAGAAGAGTAAAGTACAGCTACAATATTGACTATCAACACAAGTGTGAATTTTAAGAGCAAGGGGCTCGACTGGCTGCGTTACGGATGTTATCGTAAATGTAACAAATTTTGTCTTTGTTTCTAAATTGTTTTTCAGCCACTCCGACACTATCCGAAGGCCCTCATTGGCCTTGGTTTCAACGTTTTTCCAATTGCTATCGTTGAACAATAGAACTGTGTCGTCCGCAAAAGTTATAATCTGACCGTTATTCAAATCTGTACCACAAAGATCATTAATATAAATCAAGAACAACGAAGGTCCAATAATACTGCCTTGCGGCACACCAAAACCCACGCTTTCACAATCACTAAGATGATTACCAATCTTAACCTGTTGTTTCCGATCACAAAGATAGCTGATGAACCAATTATGAGGTATGCCTCGAACGCCTATGTTTTCAAGTTTTGTCAGCAGAATCTGAGAAGACACGGTATCAAATGCCTTGGCTAGGTCGAGGAAGATGCCTACACACTTTTGGCTTTTATCTAAATGTTTTGTTACATATTCAGTAAGTTTGGTGACGGCATCCTCAGTCGACCTGCCATTCCTAAACCCGAATTGGTTATTTGATAGTAAGTTATGTGCTTCCAAGTATTTTTTTAGTCTGTAATTAACTAGTTTTTCTAATATCTTTGAGATGGCAGGGAGAAGTGATATATGCCTATAGTTTGATACTTCACCTTCATCACCATTCTTGTGTATTGGGCATATAATGAGATTGTTTGAAACCAGAAGAAAAATGCCTGAATCAATGCTTCTTTGACAAATCTCCGTAATAGGCTTAGTTAGGGCAATCATTGATTGTTTTACAGCTCTGGTTGATATTTGATCCCATCCTGGTGCTGAGTCTATTTTTAAGGATTTAATTATACGCTGTATTTCCTGCTCATCTGTCGGAAACATAGCAAAGTCTTTGTTAATGTTAAAAGCTAGGTCTTTTTCCGTATGATTATTTTTTTTAAGTATATCGTTAGCAAGTGATGAGCCTACATTAGCGAAATTTTTATTTATTTATTACCTTTTCGACTGACGACGGCACCATGGAAGAGAACGAATAATATCGAAGGAATTGTGTTTATTTATTATAATTATACCTATATACCAGGTGTAAATATCCATCCATCCATCCATCCATCAGCCCGTGTTCGTCCACTGCTGGACATAGGCCTTTCTCAAATTTCGCCACTCATGTCGGTCCTCCTCCTCATCCAGCCGCCACCCACAACGTCCTTCAACGGCACGAGGTCGGCCTACACTACGCTTTGCTGTACGTGCTCTCCATTCTAAAGCCTTTCGGCCCCAACGACCATCATGTCGGCGACAAATATAACTGCTCATTAAATGAAACCACATATTCTACCGACCCTACTGAACCACTTATCCCACGAACCAAACCTACGGACAGCCTTAATTTGTGAAATAATTGAGTTCGAAACAAAAATGCGTGAACCCCAACGCACCGACATACGGGCGAGTTTAGGGAGAGCGTCGTCTGTGAAACAGCTGTTCCGGTGCAGCGTTCTAAAATAGACCTTCCTCCTATGAGATAAATGTCTTCAAGTTACAGTTGAATATGTTTTTCTCTGAAGCTTTTCGCTGGTTTGTTTTTTTCGAATTGTTGTTCAGTATGATCAGTAGAGTATGTGGTTTTATTTAATGGTTGCACCAGTTTTTATTAATAAATTTAACGGCTCCGTGATCAAGCACTTTTGAGCAGGTCTTCAATTGAATATATCTTCATTTAATTTTCGACGAGGCAAATGCGGGAGCGTAAAGAGGCGGCTTAATAAGTATCCACTCAAATAATTTACGGTTTTATCTCTGTTACAACCCGTTGCTTTTATTCAATCGCTTGCATTCAGGACAAAAGAACGTATTGGTTTCAGCTCTAACTTCTCAAATTGTTATACTTTAATTAAAGTAAAATAATATATAATAAACATTAGGATTCTGTACTCCAGAATAAAGGAAGCCTAATTGTCATTTTAGCGGCTTTACCCTGCTGACGTTTTTACGTTTCTATGTCTATGGTAGCTATATGTTGCTCTTTATCAAGTTTCTGGGTTCCTTACCCATATTGTGTGGTGGTATGGAACCGTCTGTGCTTGAGTCCGACTCGCACTTGACCACATTATTGATGTTGTCTACCTGCATATCAGAAGAAGACACTAGAAGTACTTTCCCAATTCGCACAAGAATAACAACGACCAAACGATAATTTATAAGATGGATTTTAACTAAATCTAAAATTATTCATCTAACTAGTTTGAAATTGATCTTTTTTATTTTAGTTAATTTTATATTTATATAAAAAACAGACATGTTGCTATTTTTTCCGGAACAGGTCTCTCTCGGGTCTGTCCCCCCCCCCTCCTCCCCCACCCCGTGAAGTTACAGAGGCCGTTGCAAGCGTGACGCATATATCGCACGGAAGTCAGAAACCGGTCAAGTGCGAGTAGGACTCTCGCCCTGAGGGTTCCGTGCCTTAAATGATTTAAATAAATGTATATAAACTTTTATAGCTTGTTTTTTTCTTAACTAACAGACAGAACAACCTCATTGAAATTTTTATTTATGTATATATAAAACAAACAGCCTGACTCATAAATAAAAATCACCCTTATACACTGATATTAACACTCATACAAACATTCTTACTTCCCCTCCCAAACAGACTCACACACACACACTCACAACCACCCTCTCTCTCTCTCTACCCCACTCACATACTCATCGTCACCCCTATCCTCTTCATAGTCTCCATAAAGTTTGTATTTTAAGAAAGTAGGTAGATTTCCTTTTTTCATCTCTTTTTAATCCTCGTTGTCAGCATGTCATTTTTCTTTGCCATCATTTCATTTAATTTATTTAATTCATTAACAATAAATTTTCATTTGAAATTATCCTTATATACTAGGTATTCACTTAAAGTCTAACAGAATAAACATATTAAAATAACAATTCTAAAATACTCATAACAATTTCAGAAATGTAAAAAAAATATGTCATTATTATATCAATCAACTGATGCCGGGCCCAGTAGGGCCCGAAAATATCTTAAAATATTTTTTCTTTTATGTACCTTTAAACTATAATATTATAAAATAAAATTACAAACCTATCAGTCAACCTACAAAATGTATGAAACAGACCTGCAATGTTACCTTGGTCGAGTATTCGCGCACGTAACCCTGAACCAATACTGAAAATGGGTGTATTCAGTATTTCTTGTTTAAAAATAGTATATGCCACATAATACACAGAAAATTCCAAATTTCTTACAAGTTTAATTTTTGAGATAGACCCCGTAGCAAAAATGGTCTAAAACTGTCAACTTTGATGGCACGCATTTCTTTATTTTTGGAAATAAAACAACATTTGTTCTCTACTCAATTGGTTCTAGATAATGACACCTAACATGAAAGGGAAAGAAAAAAAAAATTTCTTCTCTTTTTTATGTATTGAATGTTTTTAATGCAACCTGAAAATTTATTTAATTTAATTTTTTATTCAGTAGTTTGTTTTAGGTCAAATTTTTACACAACATATCCAAATTTCAGATCTGTAAGCTAGAGACCCGTGACATACGGCGGACAGACAGCAGAGCGACATCAATAGGGCTCCGTGTTGCCCTTCGAGTAACGGGCGGGATGGCAATCCAAACGGCAGGCGCAGCACTGTCGTAGCAGCATACACGTCGTAGCAGCAGCTCGTAGCTCGTAGAGCGCGCAAAGCTACGGGATGGCGGCGCGGCGTGGAAGCGCGGAGACTTGAAATAAAACTAGTGGCGCCCTCTGTCGGCAAGGCTACGCTGCTGTGTGATGTGTTATATTGTTATGTTATCTCTGTGTGTGCACAGGCAGAACGTTTGACAGCAGAGGAGTTAGTACGACGTGCTACAGATAGATGTCATTGCAACGGAACAACTGAAAGATTTCAGTTGCTGTTTACAGTAGGAAGCAGCAGTGAGTTTAGTTGGATTTTTCCTTGAAATAATTACTTTTTCTCAATTTTTATTTTAGTTGGTGTTTTGTAAGAAAACGTGTTGAATATTGTATTGAAAAAAACGGTGGTCACTTTGAACACCTACTAAAATAAATTAAAGTGTGTGAAAACTATGCATTTTGTTCATTTGAGACATCATGTTTCATAGAGCCATTTACTGCTTAAGACCTACACAACACAATCGATATCTAAATAATATAGAAATAGTGTATGTTTATTTTTTTCAAAACAACCGGGTTCGATTCCCGAGCTGAGTACAGGTTTTTTTTAAATGTATGAATGTAGTTTTTCTTGTTATTAAAATCGATGACATGGTTCCTGAGAACAGATCTTCGCATCTTTTATAGTTTCAGACTTTCGCATACTGACCGATTTAAATGAGACACTCTGTATATTATTTTTTTATTCTAAAGATATATATTGTAAAGGTTAACTTTGAATTGTTAAATATTTTGATTTGATAACACCGGGTCAAGTTCAGTACCAGACCTCGCCTTTGGCAAGTAATACCGTCTTATACTACAATTATAGGGGAAAATATGAAAACTATATATTTGTAATTAAATCATAAAAAATATAGTCTTTAACGGAGCCCACGGTGGGCGAGTCCGACTCGCACTTGTCCGGTTTTTTTTATGATTTGGTTTGGTTTTTATTTGCGTTTTTGAAGTCAAAAACGGGGAAAAGATTTAATTACCGCTTTTAAGTCTGGAATTACTCAACGGATTTGGATGTGATTTTTGGTTTTATTATCATTGTAGTGACCCTCATCAACACATAAGCTATAAAGGGTGTTAATAAAATAACGCCCAAGTGAAAAAACGGGACAAAGATTAAATAAACGCTTTTAACTTGAGAACCAGTCAACGGATTTGGATGTGTTTTTTTTAAATTATCATCATAGTGACCCTGGTCAGCGCATAAGCTATAGGAATGTTCATGAAATAACACTCAAGCCGAAAACGGGACAAAGATTCAACTAACGCGGGCGAAGCTGCGGGAAAAGGCTAGTCTATACTAATAATAAATTAGTAAAAAAGTCTTGTCTGTACATTGAATATTTTGGCGAAATTTTAAATGAAATGGGTTATTGGTACTGTACTGAGGCCGAAACAACAATTTTTAGATTTTTTGTCTGTCTGTCTGACTATCTGTCTGTCTGTCTGTCTGCATGTATGTGTGATGTTCCGTTTTATCTCGAAAACGACGCGTAGGTACTAAAAACTGAGTTATTGAACAAACTACAACCATACTACTCCCAAACTTCAATAGATATGGTTCTGAAATAAATACTTGTTATAAACAAAGAAAAGTAACAGCCCAAAATGCGATAAAGACAAATTGCCTCCATCGAAGAAAATTGCAAAGTAAAGGCTACTTTTTCATTTCAAACGAGCAGTCTGCCTAAACTAATAAAGTAAAAATAACAATGATTACTGTTTTAAAAATATAAACCCATAATCTAAACGATAGCCTAGGGATTTTTTTATAACATTTTATTAATTAAAAAACAACTGTATACAATTATGTATATACGATTTGATAATAATAATAGCTACCCATATACTAAATACTAATACGTTACATACATAAATACATGCCTAACTCCGCCCATTCGATTAGTCTTGCTAAGAAGAATGGGCAAGAAACTTAGCATTATTTACTTAACTACAATGTGGTAACCCCTAAAATAATTAATATTTAATTTTCCGCGATACTGGTTTTTAAAAAGCGGTAACCGACTGCTATTACCTTTTTGATGCAAAATTGCAATGCACAGAATGGCAACGCGTGCATGTTACAAATCATTTGTTCGCGATTCTTACTGCGAGACACGTAGGGCTCGTTCGACGCCATATAAACAAATTCCAAATCAAATTTAAAAAAGATATTTATCGTATTTTGAAAACAGGGTCATTGGACCTTGGCCCTGACCACTTACAGAGTATCCAGTGTGAATTTGGTTGTATAAACAAAAGTCACCTTATATAACAAATTTATGAAAACGGTTACCAATTGAGGTAGCATGTATATTTTAAAGGTATTTTTTTTAATTACCTCTTGTTGAGGTCACATAAACCAAAAATTTCATAAGAACCGGAACCGCTACCCGAATAGGTTTTCGGTCCCTCACTCTTCTTGATTTATACCGCACTGTTTAGAAGCGCGCTTTTTTCAGATATGCTTCTCTTTCGTTATGCAATCGACCTACTACGCCTTATCGGATTTTTATTATCATCGTAGTGACCCTGGACAACAAATAGGCTACCAGGGGTGTTCATAAAATAATGTCCAAGCCGAAAACGCGACAAAGATTGAATAAACGCTTTTAACTTGGGAACTACTCGACCGATTTGGATGCGGTTTTTTTATTATCCTCTTAGTGACCTTGGTCAACACATAGGATACAAGGGTGTTCATAAAATAACGCCCAAGCTGAAAACGGGGCAAAGACTAAATAAACGTGGGTGGAGCCACGGGCAAAGGCTAGTATTAATAATAAAGTCATAAAAAGGTCGCTGTACAATGTGAAAATGCTGTGAAATGGGATATTGGTAAATAAAAATAAATAAAATAAAATAAAATAAAAAATTGTTATTATACTGAGAACAAAACTATCTTTAGGGTTCCGTAGTACCTGAAAGGTAAAAGGAACCTTTATGGTGAGACTCCGTTGTCCGTCCGTCCGTATGTCACAGCCTCATAACTTTAGCACCGTTAAAGATAAAGACTTAATATTTTCAACAAAAATAAAATAACATTCACTTGCCTACATAACACAGTATAAAAAAATATTTCAAAATTTGAAATTGTTCAAAATATTTCCAATACAAAAGAGAAAAATAAAAAATAAATTATTAAAAATACAATATAGGTATCAAGTTGTATATATTAAAGAGATGAGTGTATATGTATATACTTTAACTATATTAACTGGCACCGATTTCGAGAAACCTTTGAAAAACCACAAAAAAATGCAGGTGCCCCCTCCTTATTTCCGAAACTGGTGGACCAAAAATATGAAAAAAATGACGTTTATAGGTCATAACTGGCCAATTACAGGAAAAATATAGCGATTAAGAAAAAGTTGATAGCAAGTGAGAAATACTTAAAAAATGTAAAATAAATTTAAAAAATATTTTACATTAATTCAATATGGATATCAAATTATAGATAATAAAAAGATGATTAAAAAAATATTTACTTTTACTATATTTACTAGCAAGTATTTCTATAGTAATCTAATTAATGAGTTCTTGACAATAACACCCCACACACCGGAGAATATTTGTAATCTAATTAATGAGTTCTAGACAATAACATCCCACACACCAGAGAACATTTGTAATCTAATTAATGAGTTCTAGACAATAACACCCCACACACCGGAGAATATTTGTAATCTAATTAATGAGTTCTAGACAATAACATCCCACACACCAGAGAACATTTGTAATCTAATTAATGAGTTCTAGACAATAACACCCCACACACCGGAAAATATTTGTAATCTAATTAATGAGTTCTAAACAATAACACCCCACACACCAGAGAATATTTGTAATCTAATTAATGAGTTCTAGACAATAACATCCCACACACCAGAGAACATTTGTAATCTAATTAATGAGTTCTAGACAATAACACCCCACACACCGGAGAATATTTGTAATCTAATTAATGAGTTCTAGACAATAACATCCCACACACCAGAGAACATTTGTAATCTAATTAATGAGTTCTAGACAATAACATCCCACACACCAGAGAACATTTGTAATCTAATTAATGAGTTCTAGACAATAACATCCCACACACCGGAGAATATTTGTAATCTAATTAATGAGTTCTAGACAATAACACCCCACACACCGGAGAATATTTGTAATCTAATTAATGAGTTCTAGACAATAACACCCCACACACCGGAGAATATTTGTAATCTAATTAATGAGTTCTAGACAATAACACCCCACACACCGGAGACTATTTGTAATCTAATTAATGAGTTCTAGACAATAACACCCTACACACCGGAGATTTTTTTTCGGTTCCCTTGTCCTGTATGGGATCCCATCTGAAAATTAATTTTAATTTTAATTCAATATTCGGTTTTGGGTCAACATTTAACATAACATATCCAATTTTAAGATCCGTTTGCAAGTTAGAGACCCGTGACATACGGACGAACAGACGGACAGACAGCAGTGTATGGAACTATAAAACGTGCTTCAATGAGTTGTTCAAAAAAAGTTCCCGCAAATAAAAAGAATTTTCGGTGGAAAGTGGTATATTAGCGACACTCAATACTTTCATGAATTGTTTTCACCTTACGTTATGACCTTGAGTATGTCGTCAGCATATCGTAGAATCTGACATATCATAATCTGCCTAGGCAGATCGTACTTACATTACAACTGGGGGGGGTCGCTTCGCTTCACTCGGCTCCTCAAATATATTTACCATCCATCCATCCATCAGCATGTTTCGTCCACTGCTGGACATAGGCCTTTCCAGGATCTCGCCACTCTTGGCATATTATGGTATTATTGGTATATTTACATGTAAATTTAAAAATAAATAACCTTTGATGAAAGATTCTCGTTTTGGAAGTAAAACCTTTTAAAACAAAACTGACAAATTGGCTATTAGAGCACAGTGTTAATAGTGATTTTCTAGCTTGTACTTTTTGATCTATTTAATTTTGACGATGTAGACATAGTAAAACTGAACACTAAGATTAAAATACGATTAAAATTAATTAACATTTGCGTGCCAGGACTGCGATTCTCGCACATGCGACAATTTGCGAAGGGCGAAAGCGGGTGATTTTTACAAGCTCTGTAGAAAGAAATGTATCAAGCTTTTAAAATATAAACTTTTTGTTGGCATTTGTAACATGTTTTAAGTTGAGTTTTAGTAGTTATAGTTAATAGAATTATCATCACACGGCATTTATGATGCGATAAACAGAGGCGTATGAAATACAAAGCGTGTGAAAATTATTGCGAGAATCGCCGTCCTGTTAAGGTTGAACACTGAGATATACCATTTCACACTCCATCCATCCATCCATCCATCAGCCCGTGTTCGTCCACTGCTGGACATAGGCCTTTCCCAAATTTCGCCACTCATGTCGGTCCTCCGTCCTCCTCATCCAGCCGCCCCCCGCAACGTCCTTCAGGTCGTCGGTCCAGCGGGCACGAGGTCGGCCTACACTACGCTTTGCTGTACGTGGTCTCCATTCTAGAGCCTTTCGGCCCCAACGGCCATCATCTCGGCGACAAATATGGCCTGCCCACTGCCACTTCAACTTACTGATTCTGCAGGCTATGTCGGTTACTTTCGATCTCCGGCGGATCTCCTCTTTTCGAATTCTATCCATCAGAGATACCCCAAGCACTTTCACACTACTGAAAGTTTACTCTAACAAATATTTACGGTTCGCCGAGCAAGACATGATGTGCCGAATTGTACGGTTTGCCGACGGCATATCAGTACGGAGATAACATGATCGTCTGCCATGTTCATGTAATTGTTTCATTCAACTAGTGACGAATAGACAAACAGAAACCGACAGATAAGTTATCTTGGAGTCTGGTGCCCTCAGCTCTGGCGTCTAGTGATGGGATATCGTTCATAAATAAAATTAAGAGAACAATATTTTCTTGAAGGGTAAAAAATTCGTGAAAAAGGAAATTTTCTAAAAGAAAACAGATAAAGGTATACCAGAATCTGATGGCAAAAATTCATATGAAAATTCTCTATGATTTCATTTTTTTGCCATGAGATTCTGGTATACTTATACCAATTGATCGATCTTCCACAGTATAACTACGTTACAGCAGTTCACCGAAAGCACAGTTTATAATTTAGGTGGTAGAGCTAATGCCGGGCTCGACTGTGGAGGTACCACCATCTTACTCGCAAATCCTCCCGAAGTTATTCGGGGGAGAGTAAGAGAACAGCTCTCAGGCAAAACCAGGCGGCCCACCATTGCCTGGGACCGATGGATGGCGGTATATCCATCCCCAATTGCCAGGCCTTATATAAATCAGACTGGTGACGGGCAGCGGCGTCACTAGTGTAAGGGTTTCGGCACCGCGCTCACCAACCCGCCTGCCCAGCGTGTGTGAGTATGGGCATTTCTTCCAGGAGGACCGCCAAGAGTGGTGAACTCCTGGAAAGGCCTATGTCCAGCAGTGGACGAAACAGGCTGATGGATGGATGACAGTATATAAAAGTATCCAGTATGACATCTTCAAGGAAACAGTCGAAACCACGCGCTTCCAAATCTCAGTGAACTTCGGTAGTCGACAGTCGCGAGTGCGCCGCAGTTACCAACGCACGCAAATAGTGTGTGACGCTGTCGTCTCTACATACTATGTGTCTAAATACCTAAATAGATATTCTTTGTACGCAGCGAAGCGGCCGCCGCGCCTACTAAAAACACAAGCTCATGCATCATTCATCAAAATTAAAAAAATATATATGTTAGTAGTTTCACTTCGTATCTACTTCGTGTTTCTCACTAAAAAGGGAGAAATATCAAAAAGTGAGAACCCTGTCGTCGCTATACTGCAATGTGTTCCTGCGGACACAACCCTGGCGCAGGTCCCGTGCTTATCTATCAACTAAAGTTTTGCCCAACAATTCTATCATGGTAGCCAAAAGTTGACCTAACTGCGCTCACAGCATCTTTAAATTACGCCCAAATAATTTTCTCATAGGTAACTAAATATATATAATGTTTTTTCATAATTAGAAACCGAAAACGTACATTGAATTCAAAACAAGTAATGAGATTTCGACAGCGTAAAGTAAATTAAGGTATATTTACGCTGTAAGGTAATCTCTATTTAAATTACGCACTATAATAATCTATTCACCCCGCCTATTTTCTTGTCCTTATCACAAACTAATTAAACCAGCACGAAAATGACCATTTTTGTCTCGGACAGTTTTACTTGAAGACACTTTTAGTGTTACTCATAAAAATGGTGACTAAAACAAGCGGCGGGACCCTTTGGATGTCCACGTTGTTTCACTTGGCAGTGCTGCTACATCACGCTTCGATCCTCGTGGCGTTCGCAGGGATAGACCTGGATCTGTATGACCATCCTATAGTGATGAGGATCAAGCCGTTTCGATTCCTGACCATTTCGGGCTGGTGTTTCGTGAGTTGTACTTTAATTGCTATCAACCTTGGGGTCCGTTTACTCTTCTCCATCTCTTTTATCTTTGTTTTTCTACTTCTCTATATTTATTATAAATGCACCGTCTGTGCTTGTATATATTATGTTCGCTTATAACTTGAGATTCAATTAACAGATTTGGTGGTTTTCATTATTATTTAAAATACGGGAAAATACAATAACTTTTTAAAATCTAGGCTTGAATTGAATAAAATTACTTACCAAGCCTCCAGTGTGAATTTGGCTTTTTAAATAATGTCACCTTATATATCCTCAGATATCTGAGATTTAGTCCCACAAATTTAGTTTGCCGTTTGACATTACTTCCCAGCGACACAATCGCATGGTGAAAATTATACAGGATGTTTATTTGGACATTATAGGGCGTGACATAAATATTAATATCATACGTGATGCTTATCCCAAAAAACAACATACAAACAAAAAATATTAATTGAAGAAAAAGTTATGCCCCTTTTGCATTTGTCCTAAAAGTCAACAGCCTACATGTACTCGTATATTTAAAAAAAAAAGTATTAATATCTAAGAGGAAAAGCATCAGCTCATATTGTTTACCAAGCTTTTTACAAATACAAGTACGCACACATAATACATCACATCACACGTCAAGCAAAATAAAAGTACCTGCTAAGATTTACAAACCAAGGTACCCAGCTAGCAAATTAGTGATAAAAGAAAATGTATAAACACCAAAAAGTGTTATAAAATTCATATAACAGCTACGCTGTGACCTCTTGACACATCGTTGCTGTATATTGGTGATTGAAATCATCATTTAGCTGTATTTTGAGCTAAATCATGATAATCAAATATGACATAAACGTTTACTCGACTGATTTTTAAAGCACTGTAGCAGCAGCACTGTAGCAGCTGTATAACAGTTCTAACAACAGTGACTTAGAGCAACTATGTTGTACAACAGGACTTAATGGTACGTTTTTATGGCAAAGTTGGTCTAGTGTGGCTTCCAACACGCTGCATTAATGGTGGTGCTATATCTAGCACACTTATTTCTAATCCGTGATATTAAAGAACACACTCAGCTCATATGCATCAAATTTATTGTATAAGAGGGTTTCTTTAACTCCTGCGCTATTAATATCAGAAGGGATCTACAATAACACTAAAAAGTTTTTACTACGCTTTTACAAGATCCATTTAACACCAGTTACATATAAACATTTTTTGCTCTCATATTACGTTAAAAAAGCCACATAATAGCTGTAAATGATGCGTTTTTTCTGAGTAGTTATCATCAAACTTAGGCCTGTGCAGAGAATTCAGATTTTTGGTTCCGTTTATACAAAAAATAATATTTCATCAGAATCAGCACAGACAATACCTTATTTAATAGAGATCTCGAATGGCAAAGTTACAGAAGACGAGATTTTATGTTTTTCAACGTTGTTGAATAGGTACTGACACGGATATATCTGTGGGTCTAGTGAAAATGTACAAGTCCAAATTTGGTGATACAACAATTCATTCCCATGGATACTAATTATTATTGGCATAATAGTTAGGAAAAATCATTAGTTCAATACCTAAAAAATCGCTCATGACTATTCATGACGTACCATACTACCATTTTTACTTTACAAAAATGAACTGAAAAGACAAAAAATATTTATTAAGAAACAGTTATAATACGTAACTTTTGGTGAGCAACGGATTTGGATTTGCTTTTTTGAAGAACCGTAAAATCTTGTCATGGCGCTAGGAAACTGCAAATCAGTGATTTATCAGTAACAGAAACACCTATTGGATGTATATTGGTGACTTGAAAATAATTTGGTAATTGAAAGCAATTTTACTCAATCAATATTAAAAATTTCGGGTGCATGAAAAAATACTTATAAATGCAATATTATTTCATCAATAAAATTGCAAGCGCAGAAGAAATTTACCGTCATATGACGATGCAGGCACGTTTATCTCAGCTTAACACGTCGAGATAATAAACACTTTGCCTACCAATATTATTTTATTTTTAATCTAGTACAATGAATACAATAAAACAGATTTACAATCACCAATAGAACAACAAATGTCTTAGTATCAGAGTCGTGGTAGCAATTATGTTATCATTGAGCAATATAGCGATGAAGACATCACTGATATGTGTCGAAATAGTGATAGGTGGAGCTAAAATACACACTTAGGTATATAATTAAATAGTGATAAAACTGGGGCCACTTTCCAAATAAAAAGTACCTACCTAGAGGGTGAAATAAAATCAGTGTCGAAATATATTTGCATAAATTTAATTACAGCACGCTACTCATCGTCAAAGTTATACTGATTGAAACAGAATTCTTTTCCAATATGGCATACTGCTATCCTACACTGTGTGCCGCATCTCGCTGTCCGGCAGTCTGTCTTACACTGGCAAGAGATAAGTTATATAACAGCTAGAAACTCATAAGTTTCAAGCTAATGATAATCTGAGTCTTGTTATCTAATATAATTACCCTAAATTACAAAGATACCGAAAATCTATTTCACATCATTGCGTAAGAAATATTGACTACAATATTACTTTAGTTTAAACATTGGTAAAAATTCTATATCAGCATATTTTTATCCTTTAACACAATTTAATATTGTACGAACACAATTAATATATTATACAAAATACAAATACAAAAATTATTTATTGATACAAAAATCTTAACCTAGAATAACAAATTTGTATTAAGGCTAAGTATATATACAGTACAAGTGATCAACTGACTCTTAATAAGGCGAGGCCTGTCATTTAAAAGTCAGTTTCTTCTACTCACGGTGATACAGGTTGAATTTAGCCAAAAAGAGAAGAGCATGCAAATTCCTATCGAAAGGTACAAATCTTATATTACTGTATGATTGATTAATTAGTGTGTGTTTTTTGAGAGTGATGAAAGAGGATGTGTGTTTGTGTGTGTGAGTGTGTTTTGAGTGAGGAATTGAGTAAGTACATCAGTCAGTCAGTGTGAGTCAGTCAGTAAGTGAAAAAAGCTCGAAAAAGGTGATTTTGAAGTGCGTATGTAACTAGGTTAATGAATTAATAACAAAATATAAAATTTATTCAGAAATTTTTAAAAGATCTTCTGTGGAATCGTACCTAAAAGTTTTAAGCAGAGTAAAGAGAGTTTTTTTACAATCTATAAATGTAAGTTCAAAAAGAGACCGATTCTTGCTTAGTTTATTGTACAAATAAGGACCAAGAATGCAAAAAAATCGAGAATAAAATTTCGTTCTATGAATTTTAATTCCGCAAACACGGTCCCTTCGTCGTTTTGACTCTAGAAACTGAGGGTCATAAGTTAATAATCTGTGTTGTCTGAGAATCACGGTTTGGTTTGGACCGCTATTCTCAGTACCACGTTTTATTGAAATCGTGCTACCTTTAACGGGATCAGGCTGGCCTAGGGTTAGAGGGTTGAGTTTAGGATACGAGTCTGCTGACACGCTGGCTGGGCTGGTCATTTGTCAGAAATCTCCGTGCTTAGGTCGACGACAATCAATGTCAGAAGAAAGGAAACGCACATCCAGGGGACCTGTGTTTTCCTCTGAGCCAGGGTTGAGTCGTGACCTTGATCGAGCGCAGAGGTCCCGTCCAGGAAGAGAAGGTGCACATGCATGTGAGTCTCTGAACCATTTACCCTTATAACGGGATTTAGTATATAAGCCCCCTTGTTTGGAAAACCCCTTTCTGGCAGGGTTTAGATTCTATACAATATTAATGGGCCCAGTCACGAAGAACTAAATTGTACCTGTCGAGAGGGGGGTTTACCACACAATTGCTGGTAGCAGAGCGCGGTTTAGTCATGAGATGACTCCGGCAAATAATTTTTGGTAGCCGAGAGCAGTTTGTAAAGTTATACAGCATAACCCTGGGTTATACCATTTCTAGTAAGCGGAGCTAGACTCAGTTATAATATAGTTGTTGAAAGCCTCGGCTTATATAAATTATCATCACAATTAAATTCACTGGTACTTGTTTCACTGCTTTTTAATTTTGAGGTTTATGCGTTTATCCCGACCGGTTTCGGTTAATACACCATTCTCAAGGGATACAGAAATTCAGGAAATTAAACAAACATTACGGCGAGCCGTTAACAATGTACACAATGATTATGTCGAAACGAAAGTATAAATATGGGTAGGTAAGTCAATAAAAACTTCAGTGATGTCAGAGTAAAATAAATTCCCGAAAATGGGGAATTTAAGTCATTTTTAACACAAGTCTATGCTTATTAATTTAGAATAATTATTTTAATGTCAAAACAAATTTAAATATTAATAATATAAATATCAAATAAAAATTGTGCATGTTAAAAGGTTAATTAAAATAATAAAGCAGAGGTGATTTATTTACATCTAACTGCTGATTTAGAATTTTATTTTGTTCTTTATGCATTACTTTATTTATCTCCAATGCTTCTAAGGCGGTCATTTTTCTGCCTTTCTTACAGATATGGAGAGGTTTAAAGTTTTTTGTTATGTCAAAAGAATGATTTTGGCTGATTAAATGATCGGCAAAATTGGAGTTAGATGTTTTATTACGACGCCAGCTACTCACATGCTCTTTAACTCGTGTGTCGAATGACCTGCCTGTTTGTCCTATATATTTCTTGGAGGTAGATGTTTTATTACGACGCCAGCTACTCACATGCTCTTTAACTCGTGTGTCGAATGACCTGCCTGTTTGTCCTATATATTTCTTGGAGGTAGATGTTTTATTACGACGCCAGCTACTCACATGCTCTTTAACTCGTGTGTCGAATGACCTGCCTGTTTGTCCTATATATTTCTTGGAGGTAGATGTTTTATTACGACGCCAGCTACTCACATGCTCTTTAACTCGTGTGTCGAATGACCTGCCTGTTTGTCCTATATATTTCTTGGAGTTAGATGTTTTATTACGACGCCAGCTACTCACATGCTCTTTAACTCGTGTGTCGAATGACCTGCCTGTTTGTCCTATATATTTCTTGGAGGTAGATGTTTTATTACGACGCCAGCTACTCACATGCTCTTTAACTCGTGTGTCGAATGACCTGCCTGTTTGTCCTATATATTTCTTGGAGTTAGATGTTTTATTACGACGCCAGCTACTCACATGCTCTTTAACTCGTGTGTCGAATGACCTGCCTGTTTGTCCTATATATTTCTTGGAGTTAGATGTTTTATTACGACGCCAGCTACTCACATGCTCTTTAACTCGTGTGTCGAATGACCTGCCTGTTTGTCCTATATATTTCTTGGAGTTAGATGTTTTATTACGACGCCAGCTACTCACATGCTCTTTAACTCGTGTGTCGAATGACCTGCCTGTTTGTCCTATATATTTCTTGGAGTTAGATGTTTTATTACGACACCAGCTACTCACATGCTCTTTAACTCGTGTGTCGAATGACCTGCCTGTTTGTCCTATATATTTCTTGGAGGTAGATGTTTTATTACGACGCCAGCTACTCACATGCTCTTTAACTCGTGTGTCGAATGACCTGCCTGTTTGTCCTATATATTTCTTGGAGTTAGATGTTTTATTACGACGCCAGCTACTCACATGCTCTTTAACTCGTGTGTCGAATGACCTGCCTGTTTGTCCTATATATTTCTTGGAGGTAGATGTTTTATTACGACGCCAGCTACTCACATGCTCTTTAACTCGTGTGTCGAATGACCTGCCTGTTTGTCCTATATATTTCTTGGAGTTAGATGTTTTATTACGACGCCAGCTACTCACATGCTCTTTAACTCGTGTGTCGAATGACCTGCCTGTTTGTCCTATATATTTCTTGGAGTTAGATGTTTTATTACGACGCCAGCTACTCACATGCTCTTTAACTCGTGTGTCGAATGACCTGCCTGTTTGTCCTATATATTTCTTGGAGTTAGATGTTTTATTACGACGCCAGCTACTCACATGCTCTTTAACTCGTGTGTCGAATGACCTGCCTGTTTGTCCTATATATTTCTTGGAGTTAGATGTTTTATTACGACACCAGCTACTCACATGCTCTTTAACTCGTGTGTCGAATGACCTGCCTGTTTGTCCTATATATTTCTTGGAGGTAGATGTTTTATTACGACGCCAGCTACTCACATGCTCTTTAACTCGTGTGTCGAATGACCTGCCTGTTTGTCCTATATATTTCTTGGAGGTAGATGTTTTATTACGACGCCAGCTACTCACATGCTCTTTAACTCGTGTGTCGAATGACCTGCCTGTTTGTCCTATATATTTCTTGGAGGTAGATGTTTTATTACGACGCCAGCTACTCACATGCTCTTTAACTCGTGTGTCGAATGACCTGCCTGTTTGTCCTATATATTTCTTGGAGGTAGATGTTTTATTACGACGCCAGCTACTCACATGCTCTTTAACTCGTGTGTCGAATGACCTGCCTGTTTGTCCTATATATTTCTTGGAGGTAGATGTTTTATTACGACGCCAGCTACTCACATGCTCTTTAACTCGTGTGTCGAATGACCTGCCTGTTTGTCCTATATATTTCTTGGCGCAATCGTGACATGTCAGTTCATAAATGCTACTCTTTTTAACTGTCGCTGTGCGGTCCTTGTTGTTACAAAGGAGATTTTTTAAAGATTTTGTTGTGTAAAAGGCAGGTCTATGTTTATTTAAGATTTTCGAGCATTTATAGGAGATTTGTCCCAAAAACGGCATTTATGAACTGACATGTCACGATTGCGCCAAGAAATATAAACGGCAAATCTCCTATAAATGCCAGCTGGCGTCGTAATAAAACATCTAACTCCAAGAAATATATAGGACAAACAGGCAGGTCATTTGACACACGAGTTAAAGAGCATGTGAGTAGCTGGCGTCGTAATAAAACATCTACCTCCAAGAAATATATAGGACAAACAGGCAGGTCATTCGACACACGAGTTAAAGAGCATGTGAGTAGCTGGCGTCGTAATAAAACATCTACCTCCAAGAAATATATAGGACAAACAGGCAGGTCATTCGACACACGAGTTAAAGAGCATGTGAGTAGCTGGCGTCGTAATAAAACATCTACCTCCAAGAAATATATAGGACAAACAGGCAGGTCATTCGACACACGAGTTAAAGAGCATGTGAGTAGCTGGCGTCGTAATAAAACATCTACCTCCAAGAAATATATAGGACAAACAGGCAGGTCATTCGACACACGAGTTAAAGAGCATGTGAGTAGCTGGCGTCGTAATAAAACATCTACCT
Organism: Ypsolopha scabrella; assembly: GCA_910592155.1. Lineage (NCBI taxonomy): Eukaryota > Metazoa > Arthropoda > Insecta > Lepidoptera > Ypsolophidae > Ypsolopha > Ypsolopha scabrella. The sequence continues at coordinate 18,747,986 of OU342987.1, forward strand.
CCAAGAAATATATAGGACAAACAGGCAGGTCATTCGACACACGAGTTAAAGAGCATGTGAGTAGCTGGCGTCGTAATAAAACATCTACCTCCAAGAAATATATAGGACAAACAGGCAGGTCATTCGACACACGAGTTAAAGAGCATGTGAGTAGCTGGCGTCGTAATAAAACATCTACCTCCAAGAAATATATAGGACAAACAGGCAGGTCATTCGACACACGAGTTAAAGAGCATGTGAGTAGCTGGCGTCGTAATAAAACATCTACCTCCAAGAAATATATAGGACAAACAGGCAGGTCATTCGACACACGAGTTAAAGAGCATGTGAGTAGCTGGCGTCGTAATAAAACATCTACCTCCAAGAAATATATAGGACAAACAGGCAGGTCATTCGACACACGAGTTAAAGAGCATGTGAGTAGCTGGCGTCGTAATAAAACATCTAACTCCAATTTTGCCGATCATTTAATCAGCCAAAATCATTCTTTTGACATAACAAAAAACTTTAAACCTCTCCATATCTGTAAGAAAGGCAGAAAAATGACCGCCTTAGAAGCATTGGAGATAAATAAAGTAATGCATAAAGAACAAAATAAAATTCTAAATCAGCAGTTAGATGTAAATAAATCACCTCTGCTTTATTATTTTAATTAACCTTTTAACATGCACAATTTTTATTTGACATTTATATTATTAATATTTAAATTTGTTTTGACATTAAAATAATTATTCTAAATTAATAAGCATAGACTTGTGTTAAAAATGACTTAAATTCCCCATTTTCGGGAATTTATTTTACTCTGACATCACTGAAGTTTTTATTGACTTACCTACCCATATTTATACTTTCGTTTCGACATAATCATTGTGTACATTTTTAACGGCTCGCCGTAATGTTTGTTTAATTTCCTGAATTTCTGTATCCCTTGAGAATGGTGTATTAACCGAAACCGGTCGGGATTAACGCGTAAACCTCAAAATTAAAAAACAGTGAAACAAGTACAAGTGAATTTAATTGTGATGTTTTCCAAGTTTCACCAAGTGCCGACAATCGCAAGTATAAATTATATAAATTACAAAGTACATAGCAGGGCTAATGTGTAATGTGTAGTTTTTGTTAGTGAACCATATTAACTGAGCGAGCGCTTAGGTATAATATTTTTATAACTTGGAATTGATAAATTTTGTTTGTTTTGGAGTATGTTTGGTCTTTTACAGGTGTATAAAGTGAGTACATACCATCAAGAGCCAAGTACATTAGAATACTGTTAGTTTGTGCTAACCTGTTTGTTTTTATTGTTTATTTTCTAGTTTAACTCGTTGAGGCCTTCGCTTAAAGCTTGGACATAGTTGTGTGTCAAAAGTGTAACATAAATGTGAGTAACTGGCTTATGTTGTATGGATTATATATATAGCAACAGAAAGAGTCTGTCTGTCTGTTCATAAAGTTATGATATTGTGTTTATTTGAAAACATCTGAGTGATAAAAATTAGATTTTTGTTGAACTTGCATAATTCACAACAGGGTTGTATTATGTATTGATATATTGAAGTTAGCATACTGACTAGAGTCTAGTACATTTAGGTCTACAACAGTTTAGGTATACGGGGACGCCTGTGATTCGTGCCAGTGTTAGTTCGGTTTTTAATTTTTGGTATTTTCTTTGATTTCCCGGTCTAACGCAATGGCGAAGCAAACTTCGAGAAAGACTTTGGTGGGTCAACTGCGGTGGTTTGTTGGCGTTCAGGGAATGCTGTGTAGGACAGACCGAGACGAGGCGATTGTCGAGCGATACGATCAGATGTCGGATCGCTTCGAGACTGCTGAAGCGGCGGTTGCGGATCTCCTGGATGGAGTTAAGGATCTCGAGGTACTGTCCTCCATTAATAATGACATGGGTCAAATTATGGATATTTACGATGAAGTCACACAGGTCGCCTGTCTGATTAAAAAGCAACAGTCAGGTGTTTCAAGCACACCTGATGTAGGTCGTGCAGCGCACGGTCCATCGCTGCACAGTAGGCTCCCCACTCTGGAGTTAGGACACTTTGATGGTACCATGGAGCTATGGGTGGCCTATAAAAATATGTTCACCTCCTTGGTTGACAGTAGGCAGGATTTGACAAATGCACAAAAGATGGCATACTTGATGTCCACTTTAGAGGGTGAGGCAAGGAGCATAGGGCAACATTTAAGAGTAGAGGACGACCACTACAATATAGCGTGGGAACTACTAAATAATAGATATCAGAATGTCCGTCTGTTGGCCGATGCTCATACGAGGCAATTGTTAAGTTTGCCAAGGGTAGGTAATAAGGCTCTAATTAGAACGCAGTTACTAACCCCGGTTACAGTAGCATGTAACGCGTTGAAAATGTTAGGTTTACCAGTGGATGAGTGGTCGTTCTTGTTGGTACATATTATTTTGAGTAAGTTACCGTCTGATACTCGTTCACGTTTCGAACGTGAGACCGCGGAAAGGGAGAACAGGGCGCTCCCCACTTTCGCTGATCTAATGAAGTTCTTGGAGTTTGAGGCTAGGGCCGTGGAATCTTCATCGACTTCGGAGGTGGCGCCACCTACCGGGAGTTTTAGGGAACCTGCCGGTATATCGGGGCGAAGACGGCCACAGGGAGTGCAACCGCTTCGAAGACGCGTTGCTGAACGTTTGGCTGCACTGGCCGCTGTTGCTGAGGGCCCAAATTGCTACCAGTGTGGGCGCTCAGGACACGCGTTATCGCAGTGCCATGATTTTGCGGTATTACCGGTAGTAGAAAGACGGCGCTTAGTAAAAAATAATAGATGTGTTATTTTTGTTTGGAAGACCACTTGGCAGGCCGCATAATATTTTAATTTGTACGAATAGGTCTGGAGCATACGGTCACGCTACGGGCGGGGGAGCCGCGTCACCGTCCACCCATCAGTCACGTCCGTCGAGTGGCCCCTCTCTTGGACGAGGAGCACACCCGTCGGAGAGTGGAGAGAGCCCTCGCGTGAGTCGTGCTCAGTTTGATAATGGTGATCGCGCGATCTGCGGTACGAAGCTATACTGAGGGCCCGAGGAGAGGACCCCTCATGGGGGGAGGCTCAACGGGTCAGGGCCGCACTCAGGATATTAGGAGTCGACCCCATGCTTCCGCGACAGCGGGCCCGAGTAGGCACCCCCCATCGGGCGGGGGCCCCACTCAAGATTATATGAGTGGACCCAGTTTACCGCACCAATGCCTGCGCCCACTGTAGGACAGTATAGCCGGGCGGAGCCACAGCGATACTTTCCGCCGATGCACGAGTATCCGCGGTTGGAGTATCACCCGCCTTAATTTAGATATGGTAGGGCAGCGGGTTTACTCACCATCTTGGATGGCGTTGTGTAATCGCTCACCATATATGGGGCAATGGATGCACCCTGGATTGGAGAGGCCAGGCCCCCAATAACTAGTCTGCCCCTCTACCAGTGCGGAGCCGAGGACAGTTCTTCTGCCCACCGCAATAGTTAGTATTTGGGGCCCCCGTGGTGATTCAGTTAGAGTAAGAGCTCTTCTAGATTCTGGTGCCCAGGGCTGTATGGTGACTACACGGGTAGTTGATAGGTTGGGTTTGAACTTGGAGCCTTCTTCAGTACCGCTCCTAGGGATCGGTGGTTTAGAAGTCAAACGTTTAGCAGGCCGAACACATATTAGGTTTTCTTCGGTACGTTCCTCCACCATGAGGATTGCGGCTACAGCCATGGTCATGGACAATATAGTTGGCTGGTAGCCCTCCTCAGATATCTCCCCATCTGTACTAGCGTGTACGTCCCATTTAGATTTAGCTGATCCTCTCTTTTATAATCCCACCCCAGTGGACGTCCTCTTGGGCTCGGATGTATTAGGATGGATTCTTTTAGGTACCCAGCAAGTGCTAGGTCCTTCGTCACTGTTGGCAGTGTCCACAATTTTTGGATATGCTGTGCTGGGACCAGTCTTCGACGACTGTACTCCGGATGAGTCAAGGGTCGTTAGTACAGCATCTCTTGCTAAGACAATGCATAAATTCTGGGAAGTAGAAGAGCCTCCCACGGTTCCTAGGGCCGACCTGGAACATGCGGAATGTGAGGCCTTCTACCAGGTCAACACGACGAGATTGGCTTCTGGTAGATTTGTAACAAGGTTGCCCTTTGTTCCTTCCTTTCCTGTTTTAGGACAGTCCAGAGCACTGGCGGAGAAACGACTGGTAGCCATGGAACGGCGCATGCAGCGTGACCCAGTGCTCCGTGAGAAATACATAGACTTCATGCGTGAGTACGAAGCCTTGGGTCATATGTCTCCGGCTCGAGTCGATTGGAGCTCCACTGAGCACTACTTCCCACCTCACCATGCGGTCTTGAAAGTCTCTACAGGCAAGCTGAGAACGGTATATGACGGTTCGGCGCCTATTTCAACAGGGGTTTCGTTGAATCAATGTTTGCATTCCGGGCCAAAGCTACACCGGGATGTCATTGACATAATTTTAAATTTTAGGAGGCATCAGGTGGTGTTCGGTACAGACATCAAGATGATGTTCCGGCAGACTGTCATTCATCCGGATGACAGACGTTTCCAGTTGATTCTCTGGCGGGAGCACCCGGATGACCCAGTGACAGTCTACGAGCTCAACACCAACACATGGTTTGAAATCTAGTCCATACATTGCAATTAGATGTTTATTAGAGTTGGCGGAGCGGGAGCGGACCCACTACCCTCGCGCGGCCGCTGTGTTAACACGCGATCTTTATGTAGATGATGTGTGTACCGGGGCGATTCGCGCTTGACCGATTTGGCTCATGTTCGAACTTAAAAATTCTTTTTGCCTTATTTACTCGCCTGCCAAAGTTCATGACATTCCGATCAACGACACTCGAGTTATCGTCGAACAAACATTCATACATACATACATACAAACGCCGGACTGTTCCAGTAGACTCTGAGAACTCGCTCGTTTCGCTCACTCGTCCAATTACAAATATATATTTATATTTATTTCCAAAAAAAGAATTGGGGGCCTTTAAAGTTGTTAAAGTTTCAACAACAAATACTGAAAACACCGATTTTAAATATAGGTTTAGGGGTTACCAGAAAACTCGACCAACTTCATTTTGCAGTATTGTTTAATACATTTTCTAGGTAAAGTATAGTATATTTAAATTTATTTCAATGGTGCGAAAAGGGCGCGAGTCCTACCCGCGCTTGACAGTTTTTTTTAATTCCCATTCAGTTACCGCCATTAAAACACACAACCTAGACCATCTTTGTAATTTTCAGGAATTTCAAGTACAGCACGTAGTTCTGTCACTGATCGTGGAGTGGCAGCACTGGCGAGGGTCGCAGGGGGACCAGGCCATCATCAGCAAGTATGGGAGATACAGGGATATGCTGTTCAGAGCGCTTGTACTTCCATTCACCCTGGTAAGATAATTAAGTGTCTACATTGTGATATCAGGTTATACTTATTACGATTTTTGTACTGAAGACTCGGTAAGTGCTCAGTATCAAGGTTAGACATTGACCTCTCATAAAATAACAAGACGCACAGTCTCTAAGAAAATTTCGTCAGAAAGTGTCCGAACGTGCGACGTGCATTGTAGCAAAAATCTTCAACCAAATTAAGACGTTATGTCGTTAACATAAGATGCAATGTCAGTTGTACGAAATCGTCATTTGAATTTGTCACCCCATAGCGGTGACAAAATGCATCGCGGACACTTTTTGAGCGAGATTGTGAGTCTAGTTGTTTATGAGACGTCAATGAGGTTAGATGATTCTTTTTGTGAAATTCGTATTTTTTTTTTCGTGTATCCTACAAACGCAAGTTTAGCCCCGAGTCAATTGCTATTGCTATGGTACGTCAACATTTAATTTTGCGAAATAACCAAAGCGTTACCGATTCGTGATACTGATCACTTACCAAGCCTCCGGTGTGAATTTGACTGTATAAATAAATTTCACCTTATAATACAGGTTGAAAATGAACCCTTTACTGTAATCTATAAATCAGAATCACTAATAGAAGACAAAACCATAAAATAGTTTTTTATTTATGAATTTTTTGGTTCCCTAATTTCGAATGAATGGTGACGCTATGCGGCGACGCGATATGTGACTGACAATAGACCGTACATATTCCCGGCAGTAAATAATGCACATAGGCAATGTACACATTGGTTTTGTAGAGCGTCGTCTCTGTCACCTGAGTATTTAGTGCTTCTTTTGACGGTCGATCTTTTTTTTAAATTATTAATCACTAGCTTTTGCTCGCGGTTTCACCCGCGTTGGATTAGTTTTTGTGTACTCCTATAAAATCAGTCAATATTATTCGGACTGTTACCTACAGTAAACACAGCTGGTGAAATGTGTGAGTTATGCGCCTCTGTTTCCCATTTTGTGTGTCTCTTTTATAGTTTTTCCATAAGTAAAAAATTAGTTTTTGTCCTATTCAAAGTCTAGAACTACATTTATGCAAAATTTCAGCCTAATCGGTTTCGTAAGCATGGCGTGAAATGGTGACACATCACTTTTCTATAGAAATTTGAAAGCTCATTTTCATCCCATGGGAACTGATTTATGGTATAAAAAGTAGCCTATGTCCTATTCCAGGTCTAGAACTACATTCATGTAAAATTTCACCCCAATCGGTTCAGTAGTTACGGCATGAAAGAGTAACAAACATCCATCCATACATCCAAACTTTCGCATTTACATAGGTAACACTAAAAGTTTCCGGAACTGGCCACTTACATAAACAATATTTAAAAATTTATTGCAACATTTGAAAATAGAACTCTTTGGCTGTAGAATGCAGTTTGTTTCATCTGACTGTCTTTTGTTTTTACCTTGTGGCGCCATTTAAAAAATTGTGTGTCTGCATCAACATGGATTTAACTCGGGAAAATTTTCGTAGTACGATTTTCTACGATTTTAAGTGTAATTTGACAGCTCAACAGAGCATCGCTCGGCTTGAAACAGCTTTTGGCAATGAAACACCATGCAAGACGACTGTTTATAGCTGGTTTGCAGAATTCAAGCGTGGTCGTATCAATCTCAGTGACGAATATCGCGATGGTCGGCCGTCCACCGCTGTGACCAACAAAAACATCGATGCTGTACGCCGTATGATTGAAACAGACAGGCATGTGACCTACCATGAAATTCGCGCATCCTTAGAAATAGGCATGAGTCAAATACAATCAATCCTACACAAACATTTGGGTGTGAGAAAGCTGTGCTCGCGGTGGATCCCACACAACTTGACCGAGGCTCAAAAAACGGACCGCGTCACTTGGTGCAGTGCCATGCTTACCAGATTCAACGAAGGTGCGTCAAATTTAGTGTGGGACATAGTAACAGGTGACGAAACATGGATTTATTGCTACGATCCCAAAACAAAGCAGCAATCGAGCGTATGGGTCTTTCAAGATGAGCCGAAACCAACCAAAGTGGCGCGCGTGAAAAGTGCATCTAAGCGGATGATTGCTTCTTTTTTTAATAAAACTGGACACGTGGCTACTGTTGCTTTAGAGAATCGTCGTACCGTGAATAGTGACTGGTACACGACCATTTGTTTGCCGGAAGTTATTGACGAACTCCGTAAAAATAACCGTAAACGCCGTATCATCCTGCACCACGACAATGCTAGTTCTCACACGGCCAGACAGACAAACGAATTTTTGAAGACGAAAAATGTAGAACTCATGAGTCATCCTGCATACAGTCCCGACCTGGCACCTTGTGACTTTTTTCTGTTCCCAAAAATTAAGAACCAATTACGCGGTCAACGATTTTCATCACCAGAAGAGGCTGTCGAGGAGTGTGAAAAACACGTTTCAGAGGAGTTCAGGGGAGTGGCACAAAAGTTTTCAAAACTGGTTTGATCGAATGAAAAAGTGCATAGACGCCAAGGGAGATTATTTTGAAAAACAATAAATTAATTTTGTACCTTTAATAGTATTTTTTCATATTCATTCCGGAAACTTATAGTGCGTCCCACGTATAATATTATTGGGATAGCAGTTTCCCTTGTTATAGCAAGGGGGTTCATTTTCAACCGGTATAGTTAAAATGGAGAAAATTAAATAGGGTTATAATCATTTTAGCCGCATTTGAAAATTGAATCATAACTGTATAATTAAGATGTAAGTACCTTTACTAGATTGCATACCTAAATAAATTATTTGTAATTCTCATTCCTAATATTTTTATTTTCTTTCAGTTGGTCTCGAGTCTCTTTTGGTCACTGTTCCTGATAGACCGGGACCTGGTATACCCGAAAATCTGGGACTCGGTGGTGCCGCTCCGGGTGAACCACGGCATCCACACCACCACCGTCGTCTTCACACTCCTCGAGCTGGTGACGCGGAGGAACGGGGAGGGCAGTCGGAGGGTGGAGGGGAGGTGCTACTGGGCCGTTAGTCTTGGTTATGCTTTGTTGTGAGTATTTTAAAGGTGTCACCGTCAGATGTAGAGCATTATTGTTACGGGGTCTATCTCAAAAACTAAACAATTATATTCTATGTATGTACTATATTTAAACAACAAATAATACTGAAGACGCCGATTTATAATGTATTAAAACGTTTTTTTTTATTTCACGGGTTGTTGCGATGTTATATATTACATTGTTATATGTCATGACAAGTTGTAGCATACGACATATACCTACTAGGTCCTAGGAACCAGGACATAAGAGATGCGACAGACAGCTATCGAACAATCCTTATTACGAGTAGGTACCTAATCTAGTTTGAAAACCTTTCAGACTGAACACAATCTACTTAACCACCGGAACATGGTTTTACCCATTCCTGGGTCTGCTCTCCTGGTACAAGCTGCTGGCATTCCAGCTGTTGTTCAGCTGTGCAGGTCGCGGCATGCTCGAGCTGGCGTGGAGACTCGATGGGGTGCCGGCCGAGCGGGACAAGGTTCTATAGGAAAGCGGTGACACTAGCGCCCTCTAGGTGTCAGTGGACACACCACGTTGTAAACGTATTAAGGGCGTATACGAGTAGATGGCGTAACATGCTAATCTAGGAGGGCACGGGATTTTGCAGAACGATCATGGATACGGGTAGATTTATTTTTATGGATTGTAGAGTGATCCCCTGATGTATATTATGTCTGTCTGTCTGTTCGTAGTGGTTGCATCTTCGAGAAATAGGTCATGAAAGAGGCTTTATCGTTCAGAAAAAAAACGATAATGGAAATTGTCTGTCTAAGTACACATATACGAAGTATGGCGTCTCCAAAGGTGGAACGAGTGAGTCTGTCTGATCCAGTAATTGCATTTTTGAGAAATATGGCATGAAAGAAAATATTTTTTGAGAAAAGAAAGCATCGACTGCATTGTATTCAAACAATTTTTTATTTATTTTGTTCTTTCGGGCTAAGTTCCCTTTGCCTTCCCACTAAGCGGGAGAACAAAACCAAAAGAAAAAAAAACGTTTTGTTTGAATATCAGATAAAGTTTGAATACAATGCAATCGTTCCTTTTACTCAAGAAATATTTTATTTCTTGCCATATTTCTGGAAAATGCAACCACTAGGAGCAGACAGACTTACTCGTTCCACCTTTGGAGACGCCATACTTCTTATATGTACTTAGACGGACCATTTCCGTTATCGTTTTTTTTGCTGGACGATAAAGCCTCTTTCATGAGCTCTTTCTCGAAGATGCAACCACTACGAACAGACAGACATAATTATACATCAGAGGATCACTCTACAACCCCTAAAAATAAAATCTACCCGTATCCATGATCGTTCTGCAAAATCGCGTAACCTCCTAGTCCATGCCATGAATGTTGAGTTCAGCTTGAATAATGTACGTATCAGCGAATGAAAAAAACAGAAGACGCGTTTCATTCGAAGATGGTACCGGAGACTCAACAGGCAAACAGCTCATGATTGGTCCGTACTGTGTGTCATGCGACACTGGGCCAGCCGTGATTGGTCGACCCATAGACACAGTGAATGCTATTGGACCTGTAGTACTAAACTGTATTCAACACTTGGCTTGGGGGTCATTTGTAACCTGTATTTTGTAACATTGTATAGAGAACAAGACTGTGCACTACGATACGAAAAACGAGCCGAGCGAGATGGGTGTTGGCACTCGTTGGTCCTTTTCTAACACGTTATAACAACACTATATTAGTATAATGTATATATTATATACACTAGCAACTTGCTGAACAAGGATACACGAGTAGCGAGAGCGATAGCGATAGCGAGATATCGCTCGGCTCGTTTTTCGCTTGAAAATGCTGTCATAATAATTACAACCTTATTTCTACAGAAATAAAATCAAGTTTAGTTGAGCAAACATTAGACAGTGCACAGTCTAGTTCTTATACAATGTCTTTGCCTGTATGTTGTTTTCGTGCGCTGGTTTTCATTTCTTCGCAATGATCTATTTTTACGAGTTATACCTAAAATCAGTGGGTCATGTTCAAGGTAAAAATAGTGAAGATACTTATCTTTTATTTATTTTTTAGCATAATGTCTTTTATTTATTTGTTAGTTTAATAGTAATAGCAATGTTTTTTCATTTACATATAATTTAACGTTTTATTGTTAATAAAACCACGATGAAATATTTTAAACCAACTTTATTTTTAGCTAAAATATAATAATTCATACATCAAAGAAGTCCCTTAATTAATACAATAATGATAATACCGCAGTAATACATAAAAAAGTTAAAACTAATGTAAAACATTAATAGAAATAGCTACCTCACGTAAGAACTTTTCAAAAGTGGGTTATTTTGTTAAAATGCCTGCATTTTAGAAGCTGCGTCAAAAGATAAAAAAGAAATACTGTCAGATCTTAAAAATAACAAAAGTATAGAAGAACGGGCGAAATTGGACGGTTATTGAGATAAAACGCAACGACTTAGCAAAGAACATGAAAAACTACTTGTAGAAAATTTAAATGGAGTTATGTGTTTAGTTTTGGAAATACAATTCGTTGTCCAAATGAATTGGCTAACATTTTCGATGGCACTATTTTTGTTCATAAACTAGATATAACTTCCAGCTTGCGTTTATTCCTAACAAAACAACAACGTAAATACATAACCCCATCCGTCTACAACGTGCACAGAACACTTCAACACAAAAGTGACAAAAAAGGGATTTTCATCTAAAACACGTTTGAAAAATCCACGAAAAAACATCGAATTTGATTATGTTTCACAACGATTGCTTAATAATTGTACAGTCAGTGTTCACGATACCTCTACACTAATATGGCAAAATTATATAAACATCCATCCTTGATATGCAACCTCCGCGAGAGGGACGGAGCTATACGACCTCCCTGGGTGCGAGCGGGACAGCAACACACGAACCTGCCCGCTCCCGTTCAAGCGTTAAACAGCGGATAATCGAAGAAATAATATGTAAAAACTTAACTACGCTTACGAACTAAGTTGGATTACAATCCATTTTTAGTTGCCATTTCCCAACGCGTTTGATATTTCTCTTTTTTTTCATGTAGCCACTTAGAACCTAGTTGTTAGTAAAAATCCCTTAACGCATTCAAAATATATATATAATAATATAGTATACTATAATATAGTGGCTGAACCTAGACAGACACGATCTCGGGTGTATATCAAGTTATATCGTACAACTATGTTTTTTTTTGTTCAAATAACTCTGTGCCTAATATACATTTAAGCCGTTTTTTTTCTGAGAAGCTCATAAGGGTAGAAGTGTTTTGGACATTTTTTATTTAAAATTTTATTCTACATGAGAAAATTGTACAAAGCACTTTGTACTATTCAACCAAAATTGGGTTTAAATGCTTTATTTGAACCAAAGTTTTATTGCTACAGAAGATAATAGAAAGTAAAATGAGTAAATAAAGATATACAAACAAGAAGCAGACCTTAAGTAGTCAATATACAATGATAGTTAATATCTTGCTCGCTTATGTACCTAGTGTCCTTATTTACCGATTCCATACCAAATTACAACGACTACTTTATTTTAATACATACAGTTTCATTTTCCACTTAAATATAATTAAGTATAACAAATAGAAAGAGCTTCTAGAGTTGTTTTTTAAAGAATTTTCGTCCTAAGACAGCAAGCAACGAACGCAGGATCAAATTATTACTTTACGTATAAATTGATATGATCTTATGTATAGGAAATAACTACAAATTATAATATTGTAGAACGAATTTGTGCCGCGCGTGTAGATTTTGTGCAAAAGCGTCCCGTAGTATCTACATAGAATTTTGTGGGATAATTGAGTAAATTCTCTTTAATTCTTAATAATTTTATTATCTTTTCTGGTGATATTTATTATCAGGAATTTACCCAATCGACCCTTGCAACCTTTTTCAAAGTAAAAAAATCAATTCCATATTCAAACTTTGTAGACTCGCTATGCTAGCGGAGCGTGCGAGCGAGACGGAGACAGGGTCGCGTCGCTAGCGGCGCGTGTGCGAGCGAGACGGATATAGGTAAGTACATTACATTGTGCTGTTGTCCCACTCGAGCTGAGAGATGTTCCGGTATTTGTGCTGCTTGCCCGGAATCACTGGAATTAGAGACAAGAACCATTATCGTACACCCGTTTTTAACGACAAACAAGACGACGCCTTGATACTTGCGATTGTCGGCACTTGGTGAAACATGGAAAGCATCTTGATGAAAACCACTTGTACACTGTTTACACAAAATTTACTAAACTATAGGTACTTTTAACCCAACCGGTTTCGAAATTTAATTCATTTTCAAGGGCTTAACAACTCATTCTAATATTTTAAGACCTAACCTACGTGCTGTAAATTAAATTTGATTTTTTTGTCAAATAAAATTTGATTTTTTTGTCAAATTTTATTTACAGCACGTAGGTAAGGTCTTAAAATATTAAAATGAGTTGTTAAGCCCTTGAAAATGAATTAAATTTCGAAACCGGTTGGGTTAAAAGTACCTATAGTTTAGTAAATTTTGTGTAAACAGTGTACAAGTGGTTTTCATCAAGATACTTAGATAATAACTGCTTTTTTTAGCAGAGAGCCGTTAGACTTGCTGGGCAACTCTTAAGTATTTAGACATTTGTCAAATGCCATTTGATTTAGGCTTCTCCTAAATTTAGGGAAAACAGGCATAGTATTGCACATTTTTAAAATATGAGTAAGTTGACATCATGAATGTTTTAATAACGGATAGGATTCACTTGTTTAACTATGCAAAGGTCGAACTTTCGATGAGATTATGACTCATCATCGTCAGGTTTTTTCGGGAGTACAATCGCCCGCGGCGTTCAGTTAAGTACTGACTTTTTTGTTGGCGATTTGGCTTTATCGACTTTACCAAACAATAGAAAGGGAATAAAGAGAGCGTTCACTTGTAGCAATTCTTTTCTCAATATGCACCAGGTGTCGGAGAGACCTCGTTTCAACGTGCAGCGTCCAGTACCAAACTAAAGAAGGTACAAGTGGCGCCCTCTAGCCGCAAAGTGCCGAAGTAAGACGAAGCGTGGTACCTTCAACGTCGTCATCGTCGGAGTCGTCGTGGCGGTCCGAGTCCGAGTCGGAGCAGGACTCGCCGTCGGAGCTGTCCGCCACGCCCGCCGCCACGCCGCACGCCGGCGCCGTCTGCAACTTACTCTGTTACTTTCTACATTGGCTGTGATGATGTGGTCAGTGCTTTAGAAGGCACGTTAAGCTGTGGGTCCATCTTTGTGGCCGAAATACGGCGATAGAGCTCTATAACGCTGAGACGTAATAATGGTCGGTAATACGTGGGTGTACAGGTTCAGACTGTAACTTGCATTCCGCAGAAAATTGTGTTTTGCGATGTCAACAAAAGATGTAAACTATAAATCTCAAGTTGACCATTTTACATGTATAGGAATGTAATTCCTAATTTTATCAATGTCATGGTTTGATTACATCTTACATTGTCAGTTTCAACAATCACTGTATTACTATGATGGGGTTCCTCAAGAAGCATCAATCGATTATATAAATTAGATAGTGACCTGTTCCATAGGGTTGACAGTGATAGTCAACGCGGAGTCATCCCAGGCCATCTCGGGCGGCGTGGGGCGGGCGGCACGCGGGCGGCGGCGCGGGGAGCGGGCGCGGGCTACTGCCACCGCCGCCGCTAGCACCACCACGCCGCACGATATCACGCCGATCAGGAGCGCCACGTGATCTGAAAAGTTCAAATCAATTGAACTATTTATTTATTCATCACACGAAACTTGACGTTAAAATTTTAGGAAAAAATTTGTCCTCCTAAAGAACATCGATTGTTTGTTGATCCATTTGATCCAATAAAACCTTCTTCTTCTTAGGGTGCCTTTCTAACTAGTAAAGACTGGCAGTCAGCTTGGCGTATCGTGTCCTGTCATGTGAGAGGCGAAACTGAGCAGTGGCACTTACTGACTTCTTTTGAGTAGTTCGTATCCATAATGTTTCAGCACATAAATAAACATAACGCTCTCTAAAGTGGTATAGGCACCAATACAGCTGCTGATGCATGATGATTATGGCAAACTTGTACAAGGGCTCTCAACCTACACAGAAACCCATGTCCAAACAGTCCAGCAATGGCCGGCAACAGACATGATATAGTGTAGAGAAGGTGCAGTACTCACTGGTGGGCGGACGGTGCAGGTCGGTGACCCGCGGCTGCGGCAGCTCCACCGAGTGCTCCTCGCGCAGCGCGTGCGCAGCGAACACGCGCGGCGCCGCGTGCGTCTCGTGCGGGCCGTGCGCGTGTGACTGTACCGGCTGTGGGTACATTTTATTAGAAAACTATGGTAAAATTACGAAAATTGTATGCGCTGCCAAAGCTTCTTCTTGGGAAATGAACCCTATAGTTTGCCAATTTGTCTCTAAACTCAGATACATAATGGAAAATATAATTTACATTTATATAGATTTTGAGAACTTTTTTTACTAGCCGCTAGACATATTAAACATTTTAATACCATAAGACATGTCATGTAGAAAAGTCGCTGAAAGTTCAAGATATTGCCACATTCTTCTCGAACAATATTTAAACACAGCAGGTATTTCAATTAGTGTCCAACTTCAAGTTGCAACTTTAATGCGCAGTTTCAATGCCATCTGCAACTAACTTTAAGTCCGCTTTCTTTGCTGGCTCAAACTGTAGAAGTAAAGTGAACGTAAGTGTGAACTAACCTGTTTATCCCTGGGTGCGGCGTCCATCTTGTCAGCCATGCCGCTGGGATGTAGCTCGCGCGCCACGTCTCCGCCCGCCATGTGCGGGTGCACTACTGTCAGCTGACGACGCAAGTAACTCATGTTAGTCTCAGTGGCATACACACAAACGAGGAATAAGCTGAGCAATTCCAAAAGGGGCGCTAATATTCTTGGGGTCCTGTCAATTGTATGGACAATTATCGAAGATTCAGGATATAAGTGAGCTAGTAATATTTAATGAGCTTTGAAATAAGTTCCTAATTACAATGCAGATAGACTCAGTATTTAACTCTTTATTCCATGAACTCACAGTCTGCACATATTCGTTGCTGGTGAATCTGCCGTTGAGCTCGGAGCAGGTGAGCTTGAATACGCGGTTCAGGTAGTACGCCGGCTTCTTGTTGCTGTACGAGATCTCGCGTAGCACCTGTACATGGGAAACAATGATATACTGCATGACACCACTGCTGGGTACGAGCAATGGTCAAAAGAAAATACCAGTAGAATACAATTTCATATCTAATATAGCAGGTCAATATCTAATTCAACGTAGTTATCACGTACAATCAATCCATTAGCGTTCCTAGTGCCGTGAAGGATGCAAGGAACAACTTGAGCGTTGTGACATACTCAGATAGCGCTAGGAGGTTTATAAATCGATCTAAAGTAAACTTAAGAATTGACCCTAGGTGTTAGGTTCAAGTTCCTTTTCGTTGATATTTATGAATAATAACGCTTTAGAATAATATGAGAAGCTGTTTTTCGAATATTTAAAACCCACTGGGATGACACTCACATGCTGATAGTTAAGCACGGTATCCGCCCCGCTCAGAATGACTCCGTCCCGCGTGACGGCGGCGCGGATGTCGAACCTCGAGGGCAAGTCCGCCGCGTCGTGCAGTGACAGCGCCTCATGGTCCGGGTTCAGGGCCGGGTACACTGACACCACGCACGAGTCCAGCTTCTGGCTAGACGGGTCTGGAAAAATTAAATGTTAGAATCAAAATCCTTAGTAAACCTCGATCTTAGGTATGCGTATTTCCATGCCACCTTGCTGCCATTATTTTAGAGGAGACTGGGAGTCTGTGGCTTAGATGATGTACCAAACGTCACACCTATGATACTAACCAGCATCATGCACATCGTCTCTGGTGACAGTGACGCTCAGCTCGGGGAACACCCGCAGCCCCTGTCTGAAGTGCGCGTAGTCCCGCGCCGCCTCACCGCTGCCGTTGAGGAGGATGGTGGGGGTCTGTGGCTGCAGCACCATGATGTACGACTCAGCGGGACGTGCGCGGATGATGCGTCCATTGTCGCAACTAGAACGGAAACAATATTGAATATTGATGAAAAGACAAGTATAGCTTGTTTGAAGAATTCCCCATACAACATTCGAAAGATTCACTGCGTTTGACAACCTTATTCTCAAAGAGCTTTGCATCTAGAATCGGACAGAAATGTAATTCCAGGGAGTTGGGGTCCCACTCACGTGATGGTGGTAGCGACGTGCACGTTCCGCCGGCCCGGAGTGGGGAAGGCGCGCGCGTCGCCGTACGAGACCTTGCGCAGGAGTGTCTCCACGTCCGCCACGCCGTCGCCCTCCACCGACACCGACTTCAGGTCTGAAACGGAATGGCAAATGTCAAGTAATGGACCAAAAATCATACATACAGTCAGAGACGCTAGTTAACCTGTAGTAGTGCTGCTAACAAGTGCGCTTATAGACAGTCTAAAATTAATTTGAGATATGAAAAGACTCGTATTGTCCTATCGCTACCTAAAACTACAAGAAGATTGACAAAAACCAATCATTCGATGATTTAGCCAGTTGGATACATACTGATTATCGAAAGATTTTCATCGAACCCCAAAGCCCAGCTACTTACATAGATCGGGCGCCAGACTGAGTCCCTCCCGACACTGCGCCACACACTTGAGGTGTTGCGGAGACTGCACGCTGTGCGCGGACACGCCGAGCCCGGCCAGCCAGCCGCGCAGGTGGTGCTTCATGTCACTCTCAGTACCTAAACCATTAAATTACACCGTATTTAATAAAGGAACTGTTGACAGTAGTCATACGAATATGAATATACGAATATTTCATAAGAATAGTAATTCTTAAAACAAAGCCTGTATCTCTATAATATATCGTCACGACATGAATTTCCGAGGGTTTCCGGATATGGGCTGTGAAATGCAACAGGTCACAGTCCACACCTTACGCTCATGTTTCACCAACGATTATTATATACGTTCAAGTGCGATAGTCTGTGAGACACAAATATGAACCAAGAGCTAAACGTGCCTTCCGCAGTACGCAGACCGAACAAACAATGTCTCCCTACGGGATTTGGACCAGCGACCTCAGGGTTAGTGGTTGAGATGTTTTAACTATTAGATCACCTGACACAGCAGTACACAGTGTGTACTTGACACTACAAATAAAATCACTGCTTTACCTGTTGTGTTCGGTTAGAGTCAAAACCGTAATTACGAATTGCTTTAGCGTCAAAAAGCTTTTTACAAGAATCTTGTATAAGATTTGTAGAAATACTCAAATTATAAAGTTGAACAGAATTATGATTTAATGATATTTATGATTTTCTGAACCAAACTCTCCATAACATATTCGCATTACCTTGCCAGCAAGCTCCCACAACCATGGTGGTATTGACCCCCTGTGCAGGATGCAGGGGCCAATCGTCGATGACCTCGGGCCCCTTGCCGTCGGGGGCTCTGGCGGGGGCCCCGTCTACGAACAGCTCCACGTTGGGGAACCGTACGTTCACGGAGTAGTGGTGCCATTCGTTGTCACACACCTGGATAATACACGTGTCGGTGATTAAAACGCAAAAAACGCCGTTCTAATGTAAAAATGTATTGCAGTTGAGTAAGGTAGTTACCTCAGGGATCTTCCATCGCCACTCGGCCGGTCGGAAGATGTTGAGGTCTCCCTCTCCGAAGTCGCGCCGCAGCAGGAAGATCAGCCGACAGTTGCGCACGAACATCGCGTAATGGTGACGGTTCATCTCTGAGGAATTGGGAGAATTAGTTTTAATCAGTTCCAAAGAGTTTTGACATTCCTTTTTCAAAATAGATTTAATTGTATTCCTACATAACGCTGAAAATCAGTTCTAACTACAAGCAGAAGCATACACACGTTTGCTTCAGGACCTTCACTGAGGCTCCCAAAATGTCAACGTCACCTGCTTTGATGATGATGAGATCACCAATCCGTAAACTAAGCTAGCGTGTATGTTAAAGAAAGCAATAGACTGCTAAATTCTAATGAGGTTGGAAAGGTGAACTGACTGTGGTCATCGGCGAGACACAACACATGCTCCTTCCTGTGCTTGTCCATGTCGGGCGAGGGCGCGTGTCGCATCCACGTGGAGATGGAGAACGTGCCGGACAGTGTGTGCGGCAGGAGCGACTCCGGGACAATGGCGGACGTGGTCTCGCCGTCGAACTCGAACATCTGCTCGCCGTCGCGACCTGCGGACAGTGAAGAAGTCAATTTGTGATTTTTCCATCAAGTATTGTTTAGGCAAGAGGGTGCGTTGCTAATTAAAAGTCCATTAAAAGTCATCTATCCCACTGGCCTTATTACAGCAGTTACAATTGCAAACAGCAGGGTAACCGGCAACGGCATTTAAAATCGAAGATCAGCTGATTTTTCCCCCTAATTGGGAATTAAATCGAAAAGTTGGTATGATCATGTTTGATAAGTGTGACTTGCATTTTTCTGGACATATCTGCTTTGTAAATACATTAATTTCATACACATAAAACCAGAAAGGAATTCAGACTACTACCTGTGTCAGGTTTGAGACTCTTGGCCCACTCGTTGCCGGCGCCAGGGCTGGGCAACAGGTCCACAGTGTGGGGGTCCAGACCGCAGATAGTTCTCTGGGCGTGCACGCTGTATGTGTCACGATCACAGCCAGCACCGGCTCTGGATGCCTGGAAAAACAACAAATATGATTGGAGTTTAGCTAATTCGTACTAAACTGGGACTTGATGGGGTAAATTATGACGTAAAGCAATACACCCGAAGTGTGACCGGATCCTGCTCTAGACATACCTCGCATAAGGAAAGGCCTATGTTGTCCCGTGTAAGAAGTCATTCATCACTAACAAATGGAGTTGGAAAATGGAGCACCGATTAAATTGTTTCTTTACATACCCGACGCGTGGACATGTTCTACCATTTCCTTATCTGGTGCACACGGAAACTGACCTGTAGACTGACAGCGGCCTGTATCCTGGTGACGCCGGGACACCTGGCGTCGGACTGGCACGTCTCGAGCCTGGCCGCTGGGAACAGCGCCAGCGCTCCTGTCCCGGGCGCGTAGTCCACACGTTCTGCCACTCCTAGAATTAAGAAGTAGTACGGTGAAAACGATGATCATTCAAGTAGGCTTTTCAAGTAAAAAACTACTGGAAGACTCCCCGTAGTGTTGCTTCGGTGGATCCCGTTTCCCGGATTGGAATCGAAGCAATTTCTCCACCTCCAGTACAACAAAGCTATGTAATTATTACAAGCTATATAAATCAAGCCTTACCCTTCCATCCAGCCTTGCATGGCTTGTTGACCTTGATGGTGACCATGACGGGCGCGGACTGCTTCATGCCGCAGTCGTACGCCACCACGGACAGGATGTGGTTGTGGGACTTTTCGTAGTCCAGTGGCTCCGTGTTGCGGATCACTCCTGGAGATGAGAAACATCATACTTCAGTTTACGCAGTTCAGGATATACCAAGTTTTTGGTCACAGGTCTAGCAAAAGCTTCTTTCAAGCATCTTTGTCCACTTTTACAAACAAACAAACGTGTTGGTTTCAGATACAAATATTCAACGATAAATTTAAGCTAATTCATTAATGTTGGCCCTAGCCTATGTAAATTTAATCTAGCCGCGTGGGAGTTTTACAAAGAAGAAATCATTTACTTCATTCACACATCTGTTCTGTAGATTAATTTCTGTCAACTTCTTTGCAAGAGATATTCTTGGGATTTAATAAAGCTTCGTGGCGTGTTATGCAAACCTTGCAACTTGCAAGTGAAACTAACCTACTTGAATAATGCAAGTGAAGCTGTGATTTGCTAATCGACTATCCGCGTTGTTCCAACCATCGGGTAGCGAGTTACCTTCGTTATCGATGGTGAAGGGCTGGCTGCGGTCGGTGAGTATCTCGTACTTGCACACGTCGCCGTAGTGCGGCGTGCAGTCACGGTCGGTGGCCTCGACGCGCACGATCTCCTCGTACACGCGGCCCTCGTCGACGGCGCGCACGTAGGCGGCCTGCGTGAACACCGGCGCGAACTCGTTCACGTCCGTCACCGTTATGTGGACGGGGACTCTGGAACGATTCAACACAGGTATTGATTACGCGGGTCCATTTCTGAATTTTTTATACCCAAAAACCATGTGAGTTATAGATTTGTATGTTAAGAATCACAGACATATAATTATTACTAAGTAGCAGACCAAACATAAGGATTAAATAGCGTGGCATGTTTCCATACAAAAAATAAGCTACATTTACTACTTCATTGTACGAAGAAACGTATAAAATTGGGTTGTTTTGGCTAGCTTGGAATATATTTGTTAATTCCTAAACAATTTTCTAGTAAGTATACCTATATAATTTTGTTTGGAAACAAGCAATATTTATATTTAAAGGAGCCCAAAGTTCACTGAGCTAAAATTGCCACGCGTCGACGCTATGCGTTTATTATTAATGTAAGGTCTGCTAGACCACGTCTTACACGTCTGTGGTTAAGAATATACTAACAAATATTGATGAATCTTCCACTACTTTATCTCAGTAGCATTAAATATGCATATAATAGGCTATGATGTGTGTGCTTATCTGAGTAGACTTTTGCAGTTTTGTCTTCTTCTTGATGAAGTTCTTGACCATGAATGTACATAGTTTGATGTCTGGATATTTTGGTGTTACATGTAGTTTATTTATTTTTTGTGTTCTATATTTTAACTTTTCCGAGTGTACTTTTGTGTACCTAAGGAGGAATAAATAAATGAAAGGTAGGTATATTAAATAAACTGACGTGTTTGAGTAGGACCCGTCGCATCCCACCGCTGCGATATCGAACTTGTAGTTGCGTCTCTTCTCACAGTTGAGCGGGTATCGCACGCGCAGCCGCGCTTCGTTCTCGTCTATCACCATTATCTGGAACAAAATACACGTTTTTAGTACAAATACGTGTCTCTCTTCCAGAGAAATGGGCGGGGATTACAGATCTCCATAAGCTACGATCCTAAAACACCTCTTTTAGTTTATTTTATATTCATTTACTGAGCCATCACTTGGCCGTTCTTGAGTAAGTAATTTTTAGTCAACATAATACATTATTTTACGGCAGCTACGTCGAGTTCTATTCTGCCTTTAACAAAAACAGTGCTCCCTTCACCGAGTTCACCTAGCCTATGTAAATTTAATCTAGCCGCGTGGGAGTGTTATAAAGAAGAGATGATTTACTTCATTCATAAATCTATTCTGTAGATTAATTTCTGTCAACTCTTTCTTGAGTAAGTAATTTTTAGTCAACATACATTATTTTACGCCAGCTACGTCGAGTTCTATTCTGCCTTTAACAAAAACAGTGCTCCCTTCATCGAGTTCACCTAGCCTATGTAAATTTAATCTAGCCGCGTGGGAGTGTTATAAAGAAGAGATGATTTACTTCATTCATAAATCTATTCTGTAGATTAATTTCTGTCAACTCTTTCTTGAGTAAGTAATTTTTAGCCAACATACATTATTTTACGGCAGCTACGTCGAGTTCTATTCTGCCTTTAACAAAAACAGTGCTCCCTTCACCGAGTTCACCTAGCCTATGTAAATTTAATCTAGCCGCGTGGGAGTGTTATAAAGAAGAGATGATTTACTTCATTCATAAATCTATTCTGTAGATTAATTTCTGTCAACTCTTTCTTGAGTAAGTAATTTTTAGTCAACATACATTATTTTACGGCAGCTACGTCGAGTTCTATTCTGCCTTTAACAAAAACAGTGCTCCCTTCACCGAGTTCACCCTGTCCAAATGAATAGGAGCAGAAGATTAAATAAATATTAGGGTAAAAAATAATAGTTTTGTGTCAAAACACGAAGTGAAGGCGTTTCACCGAACTTCAGATAGATTTTTAGGACATGTAGATTTTACATGTTCAGCATGCAAGTGATAATGATACAGTAGGTAATTATTTTATTAACTTACTTGTCCTTGTTTTGTCAATTCTCTAAGTAATTTAATTTTCATTTAAGTATAATTAATTTTAATGTTATATTTAGTTTAAATTTCCTTATATCGACCGAGTACTAATCAAACTAAATGAGAACTGTTAACTATAGCTAATCGTATTCTGGGCCCTGTGTTTTAAGCTCCTTTGTCTAGGGTCCATTGAAAAGATCGCCTTTACAACTTATCGCATTTATTGTTAATTTATATTATGTACTCAACTCACTGTATCAATTCTAGATATTGTATTGTTATTTGTAAATAAATATATTTTGATTTTGATAAAGTAATGCACATAAATATTACTCCTAATTTGCTGTGCCCAACAGGGTCCACAACTTGTATGATGTGAATGTGTTGCATTAAGAAACATTTTGTGGAACGCAAATAAAATTATTGAGTATTGAGTATTGAATGTTGACTCGTGCTTGATTAGACACCAGGCCCCCCGTTTTTTTAAGTTGTGTGATTTTTCAATTACAGTCGTATGAAATGAGCTATGAAATAAAATTAAATATATTAAATCAAACGTATTATTTTGCCCTAAAATTACTAACAGCAGTGATGGTGTCGATAATTTGACTCCACCTGACTTTCTGGAAATAACGACGGAAATTACGAACTCTTTTAGAACGCGCTTTTAGAACAAGAAAAATCAAAAATGGGTAACGACAAATTTTATCAAGATTATGAAAACGGCATGAGTTTAGATAAAGTAGTGTACGAAACTATACATACCTAGGTATTAAAACACTCGTGTACTATTTTTAAACTGACGCTCGTGTTTTTAATAACCTTTTTATGTACCAGTTTCATAAACTACTATTATGTAATATAAGTACATTATATAACCGTATTACAAGTCAGAATAAAAAGTAATTAAAAGAAATCTAAATCACACTATAAATATTATAAATGCGAAAGTTTGTGTGTGTGTGTATGTTTGTTACTCTTTCACGCTGAAACGGCTGGACGGATTTGGATGAAATTTAGAATGGATATAGCTTATACCCTAACTTAACACATAGGCTACTTTTTATCCAGGAAAAAAGCATGTCGTTAAACCGAATAACACGTTGGCGGAGCCGCGGGCAAAAGCTAGTAAATAATAAATGTAATGCAACAAAGTTGATAAGTATGTTAATAACCATAACTAACAACAAATACATTATAAATAAATATGATGCCTAACTCATTCGATTAAACTTGCTAAAAAGAAGGGAAAGAAGCTTCGCAAGATCATGTCTTCTTTTCTCAAATATATTTTTGGTTTTATAACGTTATCCACAGGATTAAAATCTGAATAAGAAGAACCGATATCGTTTTTCGGTTTGTAAAAATGAAGAAAGTTGAGGGAAATAAATCAGGGACGCGAGAGTTGAGCTGCCGTGTAATCTTCGCGACACATCGCAGCTGAAATGAATCAAGATCTGAACTTGAAGATTTAAACGTACAAGGGATTCTTGTAACACGGAAATCTCTGTGCCTCGATATCGGTTTGTCTGTATCGAAATTTCGAATCTTGGCCCCTTTTCCATCGCAAGTGAACATATATTATATCAGCGCGGCAAAGAAACGCAAAAGATAAGTAAATCTTTAAACTTCGATGACACATACAAAATATTTTACACTTTTAAACAAATGTTCTGGATATCGCTTATCCGCAAGTAGTGAAACAGATCAGATAAGTACATACCAGGGGGGCAGTTCCTGGGGAAACAATCGAATCGAGATCTCCAAAACTCGATCATAAAATCTTTTATTTATTTGCGAGTATTTATTTAATACAGCTTATTACTAACAGTACAGGACCAAATATAATAAGTTAGTTATATAATACAATATTAGTAGAATTATTACAATTAAACGTTATTGTTTTATTGGAATCATGATAGAATCGAGCTTTTTACGGTAATCGATTCTAGGTAGCGTCTAGAAGTTGCTAAAAATGTGGTTTCCGGGCATGAGAATAGGTCCAGGCTGGAGTCAAAAATGAGGATTTTATTGATGAGAGCCAAGGCTCTCGGTAACGGCGCGTATTGAAGTGTCTGTGTTCGACTGATAAAATGGGTTTTTACCATCGAGAAGGCTAATTCGACAGACTGAGAATAGCCCTACAGGGTCTATTACTTCTATACCAATAATAAAGTAGTAAAAAAGTCGTGTCTGTACATTGAAGATTTTCGCGAAATTTTAATCGAAATGGGTTATTTTATTACCTAGTATTGTACTAAGGCCAAAACTACATTTTTTTGAATTTTCGTCTGTCTGTATGTATACAATGTTCCGTTTTAACTCGAGAAACACTCGACGAATTTGGATGCAGCTTTCTTTATTATCATCGTAGTGACCCTGGTCAACATATATGGGCTATAAGGTGTGTAAATAACATAACCGGCGATGGCTAGTTATATATAAAACAAAATCCAATTTTCGAAAGGTTTTAAACTTGGTACATAAATAAGCCAGCAAGCGCCAGTCGAAGTTGCTTCGTATCGAGTGCAACTTAAACTAGTTCAAACTGGATCACTTCAATAAAAGTACTGAAAATGTCCAAGTTCGAGCCGGCTCCTAGTTGAATGTGTGAACCTGGCTCTTTGTATGTTCGCTAATTCGCTTACCCACTTAACGAATTTGGATATGGGTTTTCAGAAGGAGATAACTTATTTAGAAAGGCTCTTATGGGAAATGGGAGCTGAGCACTAACTACGAGAGCAAAGACCCAAAGCAATTGGCACCCTTCGGGTACAGAACCCTAAAAAGGCCTGGCTCAGCATAATAACATGGTTTAACCCGCAGTGCTCTTATTCTGCCTTAAGCCTCATCCAAGAACAAAAAACAGTGCTGGTCTTTTTAGTTATTAATTAAAATTGAGCAGACATAAGATTCGTGGGAGATTTTAAGAATTTTAGATTTTGGTTTGAAAATAACTGCGATTATTTTGGATACTTGCAAGGATATCAGGCTATGTGTTTATAATTATGTCATTTTATTATTATTATTATTATCTAAACAAATGAGGGGGAAATGGAAAAATAGGAGTTAGAATATATGTATAACTTTACTCGCCTTTGCCCTCGTTTATGCAATCTCTGTCCCGTTTTCGGCTTAGGCGTTATTTTATGAACACCCCTATGTGTTGACCCTGATCAATCACTACGGTGATAATAAACAAAACCGCATCCGTTGAGTGGTTCTCAAGCTAAAACGGAACATACAGACAGATAGACAGAAAAACAGACAAAATTTCTAATAATCGCAAAAAT
The DNA here is from genome assembly GCA_910592155.1 of Ypsolopha scabrella. NCBI lineage: Eukaryota > Metazoa > Arthropoda > Insecta > Lepidoptera > Ypsolophidae > Ypsolopha > Ypsolopha scabrella. Next base: position 18,773,724 of record OU342987.1, read on the forward strand.
ATTTGATCAAGCACTTTTAGTTAATATTTCCTTAGCACCTAGGTTTTGCTGGCAGAAATCTCTTTCAGAGATAAGCTCGCCTATAGCACATTTAATTTAAGACTGCTTGTACGTATGACTTTTCTGTGCAATAAAGAATATGAATATGAAATTTAATTTAATTAATTTTTTAATACTTTATTAGTAAGAATTATTATTTTTATAATCTTAACAAAAAAGAGAGGAATGGAAAAGAAGGAGTGAGAGAACTACATCAAAAACCTTGATAATACATCATCTGTGAAAATTTCAACTGTCTAACTATCACGGTTCATGAGATACAGCCTGGTGACAGACGGACAGCGGAGTCTTAGTAATAGGGTCCCGTTGGTTACGGAACCCTAATAAAAACCGTAGACCGGCGCCACAATGAGGTGCCCCCGACAATAAATCTAGTTGTGGAAGATAAATGGTTCCGTACACAACGGTTATCTACTGCGGACTGACGGACGGACGGCTGGACCCGACACGATTGTATATATGTAGCTAAGTGCTGGATGGATGTTAGACGTTCACTCCTATACTTGTTTCTTACTTAAGAGAATGATAAAGTTACAATATAACAACAGATCATGACAATAGAAAACCGCCTCCCGATGTGGCCCAGTAGTCTAGTTTCGAATTTACTATACCGGAGGTCACGATTCCACGTGTTACGCCTCGGAAAGTACGTAAAGCCACAATTGCAAGATAGAAGTCGTTGACAAAGAGGGGACAGCTGTTGCTAACGTCCGAATATGATTCACCCTGCACTAGTACCCAGGTGGTACAAAACTTAGAACTTGGCTCGCAGTGTAAAACAATCCTCGTCACTTTGGAGTCCTCGTGCACAGCATAAATAGAATAATCATACGTTAAATAAATTGACAAAATATTAACTTTTGTTTTACAGAGAAAATATCAAAGCTAGGCGCCTACGTCGTATGCTCAACGTGCCTACGATGTATAATCTACACGCCTACGACGTAGCAACATAGACTACTTGGAGAACTTTATTTAAAAAGATTTTAATTTCATACTTTCTATTTATTTTTATACTGTCTTTGAAACAGTTATGTTCAATAACAAAAAAAAACTAAACAGCTCAAAGTTTGTACTGAAAGTATACTAGATACCACTAGCGAAAAATTCTCACCTTTAAAATATTTAATTGACAAAGGAACCGCTCAGTGTGACCTACTAATATGATATACTTATGATCAAATTCATAGGAGCGTGAACAGCTACGTCGTAGAACCGCTACGCCCAAAACCTACTACGTCGTAGTAGCAGCTGCGAGTACTATAAATTTCTTTGTAAGATTCAATATTCTGGTATGTGTAATTTTTTAGGGTTCCATGAAAAATTTACACCCTTGCATCTTTTTGTCTCTTGTACTTTGCCCACAGCTTCATAAGGTCCACAACCGCTTGTCCTCTAGCTTACTTTACTATAGTTGTTTTGTAATCAATCAGACCTTCCTTGAAGAACCTTCTAGCTAACAGAGAAAACCGCATCAAAACCGTGGTTACCAAGTCATAGTCATACGAGTACATTCAAACAGAAATACTTGTATAATATATGTACATACATACATTGTTATTTATAAAAACATTACGTGGCATCTCAAGATGAGTTTCAGACTTTGTAAAAAGAATGCGTAAGAAAGTAAAAGAAAATTCTTCGGAAAATAAGCAGCCGTTCTGAGAGTCTAAGAACAAACAACAACCTCGATATTGTTTCCCAACTCTGTTATGCAACAGAACAAACAACGAGCAAAAAGTGAACACTGATCAAGTGTGAGTCGCACCCACGTGCTAAGGATACAAGGTACAAGAAAAACAACTATCTAGACACGTGGCAGCGTGTCCAAGGCCGAGTTCTAAAAGCCGGGCGTATCGGCCGTGTTATGTTACACGAACCATTTGAAGCTACTTTACTAGTCATTGCCCATTGGAGTTGTAGTTATACATAAGGTCCACGCAAGTACCGAAAATCCTAAATTTCATAAATGAAACTCTAAAATACTTGAGATATTCACGTCCGATAAGCACTATTTTTTAACAGACTAATTGACTGACTGACTGGCTCAATCACTCACTCATATAAAACCTTAACCACTTCCTGGGGAGTTAGAAACTCAAAATTTTAAATAACGGTTGGTCATTGAGTGTATAGGTACAAAGGGAAAATTCGGAAAATTATTAAATATTATTAATATTATTATATAAAATTATTATTCAATTAGACCTGTTGGGTTAAGTTGGTTGTATTTTATATATATATATATATAACGGCTCGTGGAATTATTTCATGTATGTACGGCACCCAATTTGATCTCAATTCTTTTTTGGCGAAGCCGATAATCCTGCTCTGCCTTTGTACTGAGCTCGGACCCTTTTCAAATTTATGTTTTTGGTGGAATAGACGCGTTAAATGTCTGCAACCAACAAATTCAAGAAGGTCGTATTCGAAATTATTTTGAAAAAAAACGTGATTCGAGAGGTGTTATTCATCGTATAGCTGTTGCTATTGTAAAGACAGGGGTCTCAGGGGCAATCTTGAACTACTATCCAGCTACAGTAGCTGTAATTGTAACAGCTTAACTTGCTGTTCGAAGCCACTGAAGCGCTCATAATTTAAAAGGTCATAGCATTAAGTCAGAAGCCTGATTATTTAAAAGAACAATGGGGCCGTAGATTTTAATATTTGGTATTGATTTCAACTCGATACCTTCGGCTGGTCCCGAGTGATATCGACCGACAGACAAAATGATCCTTAAAGCGTTGGGTATACCACTTTTGAGAACGGAACCCAAAAAACAACGGGTAAAAAGTAAAACTCGCAACTAGCTGTAACTTGTAGTTGCTAGAAAGTTGTAACTTGTAGAACAAGACAGACAGAGGCAGTTATTGACTTTTCCAGTTTTCCAAGTTTCTGGAAAATGCCCCCTCGCGAAACAGCGAACCCGCCACTTCGAACTTTTCTTTATTCTTTCGCTTTTGTTCTTCCAGTCTGACTTCTGAGTTTCGTATATCTTTATTTAGAAGTACGTATTCGTATTTGTAGATGAGTTTTGTGTTTATGTCATCGAGTTATGGCGTACAGTCCCATTATGTTGATCATACGAAAAAGCAAATAAAATCTATCGTTTTCACAAACGGTTTTGTTATCTCTTGAACTACATGTATTATATATTATTATCTACTAATTCGCTTTTCGTAAAACTGACATAGTTTATCTGCTTTATCCCTGAATATTTTAGGGATAAAGCAGATAAATCTTTATCCCTATAGATATTTCGTATAATCTCGTCGACCTTTACGCAAGAAGCACCTTTACCCTATAATTCGGTTTTTCACGAAAACAGTTCACGCCTTCATACGGCGACATTTACATACACAAAAATCTTAATATCTCTCACTTGGGTATTTTCTTGGAATAACTCTTTGAATGTTATCTTTTAACCTAAAATATAAATACAAATCCAGAGATCAGCACTGGACAGAAAGTTCAAAGCCGGCAATGTCAACCGATCAGCAAGACATATATAAAAAACTTTAATTTCTCCCAGTAAATAGCTATGGCTTTCTAGAGTATGTTCAGTATTAGTTTAAGAGTAAGAGTTTATTAAATATCTCATAAAATGGCCGCCGTTTGTGCGTCGTACACAAAGTGGGGGTATCTCACAAACCCCACATACATTTTCAAATCACGAGGTCACATTACCGAAGACTTTTTCTTGTTGCAAACAGACCGTCCAGAGATTTTCGTCAAAACACTGTGTGTAGGTAACAGGGAATATAGTCGAAACCTTCACTATTCTCTAACGCAACACGATGTATAAATAACTTACTAGCATCGTCTGCGATCGATCTCGACGACACACGAATGCTCAATACAATTTACTGCCTTACTTCATTCTATCTGATACGTGTACGGTCTTTTATCCGACTACGACGTAGACTAAAGGGTTCATTCTTTTACCTGTTTGTATAGAATTATTTATTTATTCAAGACATTTGTTACAAACATTTTAGACACTAGTTTCCACTAAAAGTTGCTTTGATAAGTGGAAAACTAGGCTCTATCACAGAAACTGTGTGTTTTTTTTAAAACTACGAGTTAAAGATCGTATGTATGTATATATATATCGGGAAAACGTTTCCACCATTATTGCGATTGTACTACGAGCGAATGTACGTTAATTTCAGCGGTATAGCTGAACAGATTGGGATGAATCAGGTGTGGCTGTTACGTCTCGCCACTGCGGGTAACTGACAGGTGACATTTCAAAAATGTCTGTCAATTTACGTCGTATAAAATGCATGGGTGCCGTCGCAGCAGATGTGCTCTACTTGAAAATGTGCTATATTTAAGGTGGTAAAACAGAATCTCGGTGCAAAATGCACATCATAATATTGTTTTCCTTAATTTTGAATAGAAACTATGCAAACATTGCGTTTTAAAGCAATTAGCGGAAATTTATTATTAATAATTAAGTTTTCAAATTCAAATTATATCATTTAATAATTTACATTTTGATTGCATTCAATTAACAAACTTAAAAGCATACTTATAGCTGTAATCGAATGTAATCAAAATGTCAGGCATAAAATAACATAATTTTAATGCGAGAACCCTATTATTAGTAATCAATTTCCACTAATTGCTTTAAAACGCAATTTTTTCATACTTTTTATTCAAAAGTAAGGAAAACAATATTATGATGTGCATTTTGCACTAAGATTCGGTTTTACCACCTTAACATGGAATTTTAAAATAACGTCATCAAAGTCATTTTTGGTACTTTTCCTGGAGGCGAGACGTGAAGGTTTTGTCGTTAGGTACCCTAAAAACCATTACAGCAAATTCCTTATTGTTGAACGTAAATCAGTAGAGCAGAGCGTCATATAATCCCGTCCTGGACTCAGTCCGCATAGTCGGGTTTATACCTATTTTATAACTTTTCATTATTCGCCTGTACCCCGAACCGAATGCAGTTCGTCGTCCCAGCGCGGTTGCATTTTCTTAGAGGATATCGTCTTCATACAAAGTAAGGACCCTCGGTTCGCTGAATGGACGGCCTTTGTTCTTTGGAAGCTCTGGGGCACACAGCTGACTGCGTCCAAACAAGACTCAAATCATACACGATAGCGGAAACTTCTTCCCTTGTGGACCGATTCTAAACAACTACATGTGTTTTTATTCCAATATTTTATGACATAAATCTCATTATCAAAACGTTAATAGCCATTTTCTGGCTGGGAACCTTCAAAAATTTTTATTAATGTCACGTGTCCGTTATAATTTAACATGAACAGCTTCTTTAAATAATTCAGTGTTTTTCTAAAGTTTTAGAAGAAAATTTACTTTTTATTATTATCTTTGTAAAAATAATTAATTGACATTTGCAAGTAATTAAAACTTCGTTTTCGTAGCACGATACCAAAGTTTAATTACCGATATTAATTACAAACGAAAGTAAAACACACACAGATCGTTTTCAATGAACAGAGATCAGGACTCTAACTGGATCAGTAATCAATACGGCACGAAATAGTTTTCAAATCGTCGGCATTCAATTGTAGTTCAAACTGTTCGCAAACATCGGGAAATGGAAAATATTCGATATTGTAGGGCTATTCTCATGCGCGCACCACATTCACCTGAATTCATTTGAGTTCGGAATGTCGTAGAAATCAGATCAAGGAGTTTTCACCCTTCTCTCCTCCGAATAAGAGCTTTGACTTCAAGTGAACGGGTAAGTTCATATTTCAATATCGAGTGAATAGCGTGTTCGTTCTAGGAATATGGTAATGATAACTAAATCAATTATATAATTTAAAGTAAACATAGAAACGTGTTTAGTCACCAAAAATAAAAGAATGGCTAACTAAAAGAGACTCAATGTTGGTCGGCAACGTCTTTACGTTAGTATACATACTCTCAAATGAAAAGTGATTCTATTTGCCACGAGCCTGACACAACTGGCTGTATCAATCAGTCATCTTCTAAATTCCGCCCATTATAAAAGGTAAATAAAAAAACAAATTACAGTTTGACAACAGAGGCAAAGTATGGAACCCTACAGATATCCAGTTTCACACAGAGTCCAGTGTGTGTTGAACAAACAGACGGACAGGACAAATGCATCACGAAAGTGGACCCGTGGGTGTATGTAAAGTTTATTTAAACTGGACTGTGAATAGAGCTCGATTGTTTTCAACTCTTTTCATTGACTAAAAGTGGAATTGGGTATGAATTGGCACATGGTTCACTATTGGATATATTAATTGTGAAAGGTCTAAAACCATTAAATTGTGTTTGGTGTTATACTCGTGAAGGGCAATGCGGAAAAATCGTAAGACGAGACTCTGGTGTGGTGACCGACTGAAAACAGCTAGTGCCAGTGGTCTGTGAGTGCCACAGTCCGCAACGTCTTAGTGTTCAAATTGAGCATTGAGTTTATCAATACTCCTGCTTACACGCTCTGGGGCAGATTTTGCGAGAGGCCTATACATATGCAGACCGTAAGGTATGAAATCAAAAATCATTCACAAAATGACAAAAATAGGTATGACGACGAGCGGAGCGACAAGGAGCGTGTTAGGTTTTACATGTAAATAAATTTAGGGATCCGAGCAAAGCGGAGCATAGCGAGGTGACCCCCGTAGTTTTAACTACTAGGCAGATCATGATATGCCCAATTCTACGATGTGCCGACGACATATACATGTAGTACAGTGGACTGCTAGTAATATCAAGAAGGGTGTTACCTCGAACGGCGCCTCGCCATGATGCTTGTTGTTCAGTATGAGGAAGGAGCAGAGCGGGCCGCGCGCGCGGATCGCCGGCGTCACCTCCACCAGGGTCTCGTTCTCCCGGATCAGCCCGTGGTAGCCCTCGTCCGGCTCGGCCAGCTCCAGGTACGGGATGTCTGGAACAACAGAGGATACTTGTTACGAGAGAGTCAAATGACGCCACATTGAGCCATCACTGAGATCCCTTAAGGGCCTATAATACCTCAATTCGCAGTCCTGCTCTCACGCTTCTGCTTTTTAACTGTCTATCCTACTCTAATCAGATGCCGAGCACGCAAAAACATCAGTTATTTTGAAATCACGGCTACACTGATGGTTTTTTCATTTTTATGGAATAGTCTGCAGCTGCTTTATACTAATATCAGTTATATTATGCAAAGTTTCAGATCTAATTGAATGCTATCGGTTTATTGTATGGTTTGGAGGTAACTTTGTACTTTTTTCTATCGAGAAACTTTAATGGAATCAAGTTTTCACAACAGCATGGACATAGCGTTAGTCCTCAACTTTATCATATAATAATTTCAGAGTGAAAGTCAAGTCAGAAATCTGAAAAGCAAATCCCAAAAAACAATAGGACTATTGTTATAGCTACTTTTGGTGTGTTGAAATATCCTATAATATCATACGGGAACAACGAGGTTCGTGTTTGGCTTTTAGAATTCAGTTGCTTAAACATCGGCCTGGCTATGTCAGTATTAGCATGGATGAACGGCCTCAGTATTCGTCATAGTTTGAGATTTAATGTTCAAGGCTCAGATTTTATTATTATTGCTAATAGCTCACTTAAATGCTATTAGTTATGTCTCAGCTATCATAGTATTACAACGTATCAACATATTCTAGTTAAAAGCTTGCAAACCTTTGACAGCCTACACACCTTTAGTAAACATGATTTTCAGATACAACTAACCTTTATGGCTTTGTTAACCAATGACCTGAATAGAACAAAGCTTTCAGCCTGAAATTGACATAACCACGCAACTAGTTCCACATAGCAATGGAGATTTATGTATTGTCCGAAATTGTGCGAGCCACAGCTAGGGTCCATTCAGCACCATTGTTCGACACGGGCCGGCCTGTAGCCAACTCACTACATAAATTCATGTCACCAATACAGCCGAGAGTCGACTAGACGCAAAACCTACGACTAACCGACCAACAACCAATATCAAACCATTTAGCGGCCTGACTTGTGATTAAATATACCCAATATAATACATATTAGTAAAAATTATATAAAATACATGAGTCCCGAGAGGGTGTCAGAGGTGTTCCGGGTGTGAACTGTGAAATGCAAGTCACAGGCCACACTCGACGATTGTTACATCCCAACGTGATCGGTGGTGTGCCCTATCGCCGTACTTCGGGCACAATTACACGCTTTTTAGGGCATGCAGATTTCCTCACGATGTTTTCCTTCACCGTTCAGCAAGTGGTAAGTATTAGGGAAGAACACAATCTTTCCAATATTTCACCACTCATGTCGGTCCTCCGTCCTCCTCATCCAGCCGCCCCCCGCAACGTCCTTCAGGTCGTCGGTCCAGCGGACACGAGGCCGGCCTACACTGCGCTTTGCTTTGTGGTTTCCATTCTAACGCCTTTCTTTCCTTTTTAATTAACAAGCATGTAAAGTATGCATCAAATTATTAATACAGTCAACCCTTGTTTCTTGACATATTACAGAACCTTCACACAAAAAGGTTCCGAGGACAATGTATTCCGATGGTGTAACTACAACATAACCGTAGGCCTACCATGAGTTTTGGGACAGTACCTATAGGTAACAAAGACGGTGTCCTTGAAATCAATATCTACGGCTGCTCGGCGCCTTAACACGCCTTAGGACTGCCCACTGACTGTTTACGTATTTGATAATGCTGTATTATTATTATTATAAAACTTGTATTTAAGCAACCATACTCTGTAATTTCGTCCCATAATTTACGAAAATACGCGGAAGCGTCACAGAGACAACGTGCGTACGTAACTGCGGTGCGACCGCGACTGTCATAAACCGAGTTGAACCGAGTTTTGGGGGGGGGGGTTTGTTTCGGCCCGTTTGTATGGAGATAGAATACTATTACTTATAATAAAAAGGATTTATACTATGGTTTTGGTCACGATATACGTTACCGACTGCGTCAAATATTTATATGAGAATTTGTGCAGCGCCTCTAGCGGTGAACGAGAGGAACCACAATCTTTCATACAATATATTTTTCAACACACTTGACAACTGCCATTATTGCAGCGTTCTTAGGGTCATAAAGCAGCATATTAAACACGCGTGCTTCTTACTTTACATTATCGCACTAGTGTTTTTTTACATTACAGTTTTTTTTTAATCTTAGCAAAGAGTTTTGATGTCTTGAGAAATAGTAAACATTTTGCAAATAAATAGACTGTCTCAGTTAAAATATAATAAGTAATAATTTAATTTCACCAAATTATTTCTTTTTATCAACAAATCAACTCAAATTTTTGTTGTAAATACAAAAATATTCATTTTGTTAATATTTAATATTTGGCTGTTTGGCAAATGCGTCAGTGCCTCTATTTCCTTCTGCGCAAAAAACAAAATCTCCGCCGCCATTTTTCAAAGTTGTTGAAAAACGTCGTATGAAACGCGTGAGCATTAGACATTACACTCTCGGTTCCATTACGGCCTCGCTTTCAGTTCGGGCTGCAATCCCGCCTCGACTGTAATGTCCAACGCAGCTCACTTGTATCATAATGTACCATTACGCAGTCGGTACCGTGTATCGTGACCAACACTCATGGTAGACCTACCAATAACAGATACAATTCTGCCGCATTATTACGTAATGAACGATGCTATCTACACATCTGCAATACGACGAAGTGTTTCACAATATTTACTAGCGGTTACAATTATTAATGAATCGGTTAAGGGAGAGATTCCAGACGGCGCTGTAACTCTGTTAATTATTCACGGCACTTCAGCCTGTAGATCTTGTAAAGCGATAAAAATACATTCTGAAACTGTCACAGTTACTCGACTTGTTACGGCTTCAGTTTCATTTTAACAATTTATTTATGTACGGAAAACGAAATACTATATAATTTTCAATACTTTCGTAAAATAGGGTGTTGTTTTTTACACCTCCTTTAACACAACAAACAGTTTGTAGTCAACTATATTTAAAAACTAAAGTGACTGTCATCTCAAACTTTCAAACTATTTCGTCGATAATTTAATTTTTAAATCACCAAAGAGGTCATGGAATTGAACTTCTTAGAACTACAACTTTCCTCTTCTTTGAAAAAACCACCAATATCAAACCCCCTAAGTCTAAGATACACGAAAAAATTGTCTTAACAGTTCATATGAACTTTAGGAGTGCGATATTATCGTTGAATTTCCTTGTTACCAAGGTCACATTGTAATATTCCCCTTACATATCAGCCTCGTTCAAGTTTCACGTCACGCCGGCTAAACCGACACCAAGGCTTCGCTATAACGAATTTCATTTGACAACAATAGACGCTTCAGTTTTTACGACGTCATCTACGTAGTGTGACGTCACAAAGCTGAAATCCATTATGGCCGCAATATCCGGCACGCGGGCATTATCCAACAATTATCAGACCTCGTCCCTCGGAGCCCCTCTGATTACATTCCTGTGGGAACAGAATACTTATAAAAAGAAAAGGGAAACGAAAGCTATTGATATTCAAATGTAGAAGTCTTCGTTAACGAAATGTAGATGAGTCAATTAAAATACAATGCTTGGAGTGTGCTTCTTTTCAAGATATTAAAAACATACAACTTATTGTTACTGTTGAGACCCGAAGAGATTCAGTAACGTACGCGGAGTGCTCTTCGCGATTTGATCCCCCATTAAAAACTTTTGTGATTTTGTACATAAAGCTTCAATTTTCCTTTTAGAAATAAGTGGTCTTCGAACAAAAATAAGCACTTTCATGACGAGTGATTACATAAAATCTGAAAATTGCAATTCAGTTGTCTGAGGATCAATTTACAAGAAATAAGGCTCTGGGCTCGATTTACAACGTTTTAAACTTATTTTACACTAGCTTTTGCCTGCGGCTCCGCCCGCGTGTTATTCAGTTTAACGACATGCTTTGTTCCGGTATAAAAAGTAGCCTATGTGTTAAGTTAGGGTATAAGCTACATCCATTCTAAATTTCATCCAAATCCGTCCAGCCGTTTCAGCGAGAAAGAGTAACAAACATACACACACACACGCACAAGCTTTCGCATTTATAATATTAGTGAATTATTTTTGATTTCATCATAATTTAGAAGTTATTTAAAGTACATTTTATTGTTGACATTATGGGTAAATTTCATAATAAGTTATAATTATCGTAGTACAAAAAAGTAAGCGTAATAGTAATTTATGAAACTGGTACATAAAAAGGTTATTAAAAACACGAGTGTCAGTTTAAAAAACGAACCGAAAGCGAGTTTTTTAATAGTACACGAGTGTTTTTATATCTAGTTACGAATAGTTTCGTAACTACTTTATCTAAACTCATACCTACTAACCTGTTAATTTTTGTAAATATGTCGTTAGCCATTTTTGATTATTCTTGTAAAAGCATGTTTTAAAAGTGTTCGTAATATTCGTCGTTATTTCCAGAATGTAAGGTAGAGTCGAATATCATCACCATCCCTGCTGTCAGTAATTTTAGGGCAAAATAATTATTTTGACCCATAAATTTATTCTGGCTCTCATATAATGAAGAAAATAAAAGTAAAAAGATATGTTATACTATAACATACCCATACATCATTCACGCTGTGACTTTACTTTTTTGTACCATCTGACCAATGAGTTGCATAATGTTTATTAAGGCATTTTCTGACTAGTAGACAAATGAATAAATTCAGCTGGTTATATTAGTTATGCACGGTATGACTAACTCAACTTGATACTTACGATCTAACAAACTGTATGTATCAAAATGGTCTAATTAAGTTGGTTACTAGCAACTTTATACATACAAGCAACAAGACAGTTGTATTTGAAAGAACATTAAATTTAAACTTCGCTAGACGTTATTTGTAATTTCCCTCGCATTTTAGAGTCCTCGTTAGCGCTCGCGCTTCCAACGAACACTATGAGAGATAACAAACCCCTGCCCCATACTAAGTTTTTAGGAAAGTCCACTTTGCCTTTCGAAATCTAAATGCTTTTTTTGTTTTTGTCTTTGATACCTTCATAAATGGAGATTTGTACATAATCATTAGTTTATGCATAAAAGAGCAACTTCTCCGCTCCACCTACACAAGTTACATCATTAATAACTTGTGATGTTCCGCTCATTAATAGTGTAATATTAACAAACTTACGCGCAACTTCTCTGAGCAGCCTTCATTACTAGTTTCGTAATTAGATGTTTTCGATGAAAAAATGCTACAGCGTTCTTATAAATCTAACAAGAGTAATCGAAGGGTTCCGTACCATTATTTATAAAAACGGCAAAAAAAAAGGTGTCTGTTGTATGGGAGTGCGCAGGTCCAACTCGCACTTGGCCGGCTTTAATATTTGTTGTTATAGCGGCAACAGAAATACATCATCTGTGAAAATTTCAACCGTCTAACTATCACGGTTCATGAGAGACAGCCTGGTGACAGACGGACAGCGGAGTCTTAGTGATAGGGTTCCGTTGGTTACCCTTTGGGTACGGAACCCTAATAAGTACGAGTAGGACTTGTACCCTCAGAGTTCCGTACGTTCTGTTTAAAGCACAAACTTATTCCAGCAGCAGTTACGACTACTCAAATGGTCTAATTAAGTTGGTTCTCCGTCATGAATATTTAAATATAGGTAATTTTCTGATTTTTTCCTGGATCTATAAGACCTACCTACATGTGGACGGAATTTCAAGTTTCTAAGTCAACTGGGTGGGTCATGTACCCCATCTATAGTTTTTTAAGGTTAGCCGATTTGTACAAAATTGGTTACGTAAAGTGCAATCACTTCCGTGTTGAGTTAGAAGCCTGATTTTTTAAAAGCACTTTGGGGCCGTGGACTTCTGAAGGAGGTGTTAGTTTCAACTTGGTATCTCTCACGGAGCCCGAGAAAAAGAGTCTTAACAGACGCACAACAAACATTGGAACCATAATAGAAAGGTCGGTCGAACTGACAAACGAAATGAATAGTTCACAAGTGATGAGGTAAACTATGAGGTACGAGTATCTATATAATAAATTCTTATTATATTCCAATATAAGTGTAATAACAGAAAACTACATACATACACATACATACAAAACGGTTGAGGCGCGCCCTAGAAGGACGTATGCCGAACAAAGTGGTGACATACTGAAGGAGGGCAAAGTCAATAGTGCCCGGAATAGAAGAGCTTCAATGACTTCATTGATGGAAGTGAAACACGTGTCCGATTTGTCTCTACCTACCTACCCTTTGACGAGTGTATTTGGAAATAAGTTTATTTGCAATATACTGTTCGCGACAGGTCGACTTGGCAATTTTCTAGTGATGTGACATCAGTATCACATACCAGGTGGTCGATAACGATAATTTTTTACGAGTATTCATCACAATCAATATCAAATGAACTTAATATCGCCAGTAGTAAGGTAATAATATATAGTAGGTATTAAGGCAATAATAATGTACCCACCTAATTTTAGTACATACATTTTATACACGTAGTAGCCTTTGCCCGCGGCTCCGCCCGCGTTTGTTCAATATTTGCCCCGTTTTCGGTTTCGGTTTTATGAACATCCCATATAGCCAATGTGTTGACTAGGGTCACTGCGATGATAATAAAAAAACCGCACCCAAATCCGTTAAGTGGCTCTCGAGTTAAAACGAAACATATAGACAGACAGACAATCATTCTAAAAATTGTAGTTGTGGCCTCAGTACAGTACTTACATATAACCGATTTCATTTAAAATTTTGCAAAAATATTCAATGTACAGACATGATTTTTCCAAAATAGGCCTTTCGTACATTTTCTTCGCTTAGGATTGGAGTTGGTCGTGATAACGCAAAGCACGCTGGCCGATACAATAGCACATCGGTCGTCTGCGAACATGATTAGATCAGCGAGGTCTGCGGTCCTTCACAAGAACTAAAAAGAGGTTGTTTCCCATCACTATTGGCGCTATCCACCAGAGACTGTAATGGGCAAGCGTAAGCCCATTATGAGTAAAAGAAACGGCAGAGATAAGCGCCGATACAAACACGTGTCTCAGACAAATTCGAGAGAACGCCCCGCGCAGACACCGGCACAACACAAAGTGTTCAGAAAAGCGGACAAAGCCGTTTGTCATCCGCCTGGATCGCCTACCGATCCCTATTTGGAAAATAAAAATATAGCCCTCAGTTAGATAATGTTTATATAGCGAAAACCATGGCTTTTGAATGTTATGAATATTATTAGAGTGCCTTACAAACCAGAAAAGAACAATTAGAAATAAATTTGAATACAAGAATTTGAAAAAATTCCTCAGGCCATTCCTTGTCGTGACAGTAAGAGATCGCAGGTTCCAATCCTGGCCCAACAAATTTTCTTCAAATTATTTTCTTACTTCAGATTTGTTTCTATTGATCTTTTCTGGTTTGTAATGCGCTTTTATAATATTTTACACTCAATACTTTAAACCAGTGGTGCCCAACCGGTAGCTCGCGGGCGCCTAGTAGCCCGCGGCCTGTTTTCTAGGCGCCAAGGAACTAGGGACAAAATCGGATACAAATTAAATAAACACTAACTAAACTCTGAAGTTGAAGGCACACTCGCGCACATCAGTACTGTGCTGCGACTTTTTTCATCTCAACTATAATTACAAAGATCAAGCACAAAAGTACGTTAACAAACGAGCACGTCGAAAATTTCACGATTTGCGAATGCACAGAAAATTACCAACTAGACTTTTAGCAGCTTTCTGAAAATGTGTACAGCCAAGCATCACATCAAGTTTGTGCTGTTTCGGTCTATCGTTTTTGCAGTATGTCATAATTAATAAATAAGTATATAATAAAAGAATGTAGTTTCCATTATCAAACTTAGGTTTCTTTAAACTCAGCAGTGCCCGCGAAGCATGTCAAGATTTTCAAAACAGCCCTTGGAGCAATACCAGTTGGGCACCACTGCTTAAAGAAATACATCCACTACCCATTACCTCAGATTTATACTAAAATAACTAATGTCTGTTTTGTGGTTCTGATGTTATATGACACAAATTAAGGGAAGGGGATCAGAGGTGCAATTGTGCAAGCCAATGGTATTCAAATTGATTGTCATATGGGTATTCGGCTAAGCAAATTAGCCCGCTTGACAATTGAAATCGTACGTTTATGGCGGTCAAATGAATAAAATTGTCTTGTTTTGTTGTTGACAACCAAAAACATACGATTTCAATTGTCAAACGGGCTTATTTGCTTAGCCGAATACCCATATGACAATCTAATTTGAATACTTGGCTTATACAATTGCACCTTAGATTTTAATGCCGCACAAAATATTGTTCGTCTCATTAGGACACATTAAATAGAATAAAAATAAAAATAAAATTAATTCATTAAAATTTCGAGTAAATCAAATAAATACAAAAAATTATCCAGAAATCTTGTATTTGAGCACCAAAGCGTTTTCACAATTGACTTTTTTTTTTCTTGAATTTGAAAACAGTTAATAAATATTTGAAAAATACAGTAGTTTGGTACTAGTATGTTGGATATGAGGTGACTTTCGTTTATGCAGCTAAATTCATACCGGAGACTCGGAAAGTGCTCATTATCAAGGTTCCGTGGCCCTTTTTGTGAAATTAGTAAATTATTTTTTTACTTGTTAATAAACGCAAGCCCAGCCCGAAGTCAATTACTATAGGAGGCCAACATTTTATTTTGCGAAATTTGCAAAAAGTGTTATCGCATTTATATATACGTATGTATTGGTGAGCTGTTCGACTAAACCATCCTTTGATATTTTTTTGTTGGATCCGTTCGCTAGTTGTTTAGTATTCAACAGCTCAGTTACGACAATCGTTCAATATTCATGCCCTGGAGTAGCATACTTTGCATTACTGAAAGACCCTACAATAACGATTTGCGATACGATAATAGTACATTATGATACAAGTGAGCTGCGTTGGACATTACAGTCGAGGCGGGATTGCAGCCCGAGCCGAACGGCGAGGCCGTAATGGAGCCGAGAGTGTAATGTCTAATGCTCACGCGTTTCATACGACGTTCTTTAACACACTTGCGAAGAAAAATAATAAAATTTCACTTTATTTTTCCACATAATCGAAACCACAGCTATGAATTGACAATTTTATTTGAAAAATGGCGGCGCGCGGAGATTTTTTCTATGCGCTCGCAGTTGGAAATAGAGGCACTGACGCATCCGCCAAACAGCCAAATATTGCCAAAAAGCCAAATAGCCAAAATTAAATATTAACAAACTGCATCTTTTTTGTATTTACAACAAAACATTGAGTGAATTTGTTGATAAAAATAAATAATTTGATAAAATTAAATGATTTATTTATTATATTCTAACTGAGATAGTTTATTTATTCGCAAAAACTTTACTATTTCTCAAGACATGAAAACTCTTTGCTAAGATAAAAAAAAACTGTAATGTAAAAAAACACTAGTACGATAATGTAAAGTAAAAAGCACGCGTGTTTAATATGCTGCATTATGACCCTAACAACGGTGCAGTAATGACCACTTTATAAGCAAGTGTGTTGAAAAATAGTTTTTCATGTAATTAATCATACGACATTAGAAAGACGGGAATCGATTTCAGAATATCTTATATATTTATGTCAGTTCTCATTTAGCTCAATGTTTCATTAAAATTACATAGGTCTTGCTGAATAGTATACCTCTCAAGTGTGGCTAGCACGCGCCGGAGATAAGCGTCTATCTATCCTATTTGTCAATGTGCGAGAGAGAAAGTATGATGGAAAGACACTGTATCGACGGCTCGTGCTAGAACCCCTGTGATGCTTTTACGCTAACCTGCTTAATTTAAGGAGGATAGTCATTGCAAATCCGTTATTTATTCTAACAGGTTTAAACAATCTAGCAATACAAAATCATTTCTAAATAGTACCTCTGCCAACAAGATAATGCAGCTCTTATCATAAAACAGAACTTTCTGAAGCTGAAAAAAAAACAGGTGCCTCTAATAAGTTTATATCTATACCAATAATAATATGTAGTAAAAATGTCGTGTCTGTACATTGAATAGTTTTGTGAAATTATAAATGAAATGGGTTATTGGTTGTACTGAAGCCAAAAACACAATTATCTGAATTTTGGTCTGTGTGTATGTGTATCTATGTTCCGTTTTAACTGGAGAACCATTCAACGGATTTGGATGCGGTTTTTTATTATCATGTTAGTGACCTCGGGGAAACCGTTACCATAACATAATAGGCTATAAGGGCTGTTAATAAAATTACGCCCAAGCCGACAACGAGGTTGGATAAACGCGGGCGGAGCCCCGGCCGGGCAAAAATGAGAGAACCACTATACAACGCCACGTAAGAACGCGTTCTCAGATACAAACACAACAGACCCTTGTGTACACTACTCGATCCATGTACAGTTAACGTCGGCCGCCGCGCCCCGCTGCCAGCCCGAGCGAGGCCGCACGCACCTCGCATGTGTAATGTAACCGGCGCTCCTCGGGGACTCCGTTACTGTTACTTTTACGTGGCGGCGACTCCGCGTTCGAGACTTAAGGGTACACCGAGCTTTTTGCCAAATAATTCCGTTCGTTTGATCCCTTGCTGTACCGTTATAACTTAATAATAATAAATAATAAATACATTTATTTCTGACATACATCCATAAGTGTTAGTAACAATTAACTTATATCTATATTAGTGTTACAAAATATTTACAAAATCTACTTCTCTGATCTGTTGGAGGGCATCACATGTGTGGCGATGAAATGCCTCACGATAGGTCCACCCTTTCTGCTATAGTGATCAGGAGGCTGTTGGCGCTGCTTCGTGTTCTCATGATAGCCTGGAAGCCATCCGTACACGCATTCGCGAACATCTCTGATGCGCTGCAGTAACGCGGCAGCCCCAACAGCGCCCTGAATGCATTGTTATACTGGACACGCAGAGCGTTGTAGGCTTTCTGAGTATAGTTGGTCCATAGGCTGCAAGTGTAGAATGATTGGCAGTATGCCCTAAATAAGGTGACCTTTACATTAATAGTACACTTCGCAAACCTACGGATCAACATATTACTTCTCACCGCCAACGCTCTGCGCTCCCTCTCTATGTTCATATCGTCTTTTTGTGAAGCGACGACCCAGTGCCCCAAATATTTAAATTCCGATACCATCTTAAGAGGAGTGCCCCCGAGAGTAACTGGAGGAACAAAACTATAAAACTTAGTACCCGCTTTGAAAACTAGCAACTCACTCTTGTTGGCATTATACTTGAGGCCATGGGTCTCCGCATACCGCTTACAGATGTTCAGCAGCCTCCTGAGAGCGCTGACAGAGGGGCTCAGCAACACCATGTCATCAGCGTAACTAATGTTATTGACAAACTTACCATCAATGGAGCAACCTATCATGGCATCACTGAGCTCCCCTATATCAGCCGATTCACATACAAACTGAAGAGCTTCGGAGAGGTTAACCCGCCCTGCCTCACCCCGCACTCCAACTTGTACCACTCGGATAGCGAACCTGCCCACCTGACCATATTACTCTGATAACCATTAGCTTTAGTTATGTAAGATAATAACTTTAGAAACACAAAAACTTGTCGTTTCCTCGATACAAAAAATCCAAAGTTATCTCTAAAAAACAAAATAAACCCGTGTTACAGCGTAAATACTTCAAGGAAGGCCATAATTTTTAAATACTAACAAACAAAACCACATATCTTTGATAACGTACATTCAAAATGTGTGTTTGTTTCAATAAATACGAATGAAATAACTTGAAATTCGCACGCATTCCGCCCATCGTAGCCAGAGCCGCCTCGCTTCCTACCTGTCCACAGTCCTCTCACGCACACATACACGGACCGTCGCCAGAAACTCGGTGCCCCCTTAAGAAAGCTGTGTGATGGGGATTGAAATTGAAATGGCGTGGAAAGTGGATTCAGTAACTAGAGCTTTTGGTTGTGCCTTGTGGTATAAACATTCTACAAACTTGGACATTTTATAATTTATACTTGCAATTGTCAGCACTTGATGAAACATACAATTTTGAATTTGAATTTGATTATTCACAACAACATTTCTACACTTGTTTTATTTATATTTTATTACATTTTCCCTTCGATCAGTATCTGATCGAAGCATTTTCCAACCGGTTTCAGAAGTTTTTCCATTTTCAGGGGATAAATAGATCTTAATAATATTAACGAGCCATGAACGAACATCATTTGTCAACCAAGATTGCAGGATCCTTTTTAAAAATCAACATGTTAGATATTTTGAATTAACATATAAATGCCTTAATTACTTTCATTCTTAAATTATTAAAACTGCAACTAATCATCGAAACAATTAAGTTGAAACTTTAATCTCGGGGAAGAGGATTCTCTGAGTCGCTGGCAATTAACTTTCATTTCCTTAAATTGCCATTTCTTGGCAAATTGAATGTGTTTGACTTTCATTTAAGTTACTAGTTTTATATCAAGTGAAATGTATGCCTGCTAACTGTACCTACCAACGTAACACAAATAGTAAATATTCCTACATAGGTTCATGGCGTGATACGTGGTGCTGTCGATTACTTATTCAAACCTCACAGTTGTGTGTGTTGTTGAAGAAATTGAATGTGTTTGACCTTCATTTAAGTTACTAGTTTTATATTAAGTGAAATGTATGCCTGCTAACTGTACCTACCAACGTAACACAAATAGTAAATATTCCTACATAGGTTCATGGCGTGATACGTGGTGCTGTCGATTACTTATTCAAACCTCACAGTTGTGTGTGTTGTTGAAGAAATTGAATGTGTTTGACCTTCATTTAAGTTACTAGTTTTATATTAAGTGAAATGTATGCCTGCTAACTGTACCTACCAACGTAACACAAATAGTAAATATTCCTACATAGGTTCATGGCGTGATACGTGGTGCTGTCGATTACTTATTCAAACCTCACAGTTGTGTGTGTTGTTGAAGAAATTGAATGTGTTTGACCTTCATTTAAGTTACTAGTTTTATATCAAGTGAAATGTATGCCTGCTAACTGTACCTACCAACGTAACACAAATAGTAAATATTCCTACATAGGTTCATGGCGTGATACGTGGTGCTGTCGATTACTTATTCAAACCTCACAGTTGTGTGTGTTGTTGAAGAAATTGAATGTGTTTGACCTTCATTTAAGTTACTAGTTTTATATCAAGTGTAATGTATGCCTGCTAACTGTACCTACCAACGTAACACAAATAGTAAATATTCCTACATAGGTTCATGGCGTGATACGTGGTCCTGTCGATTACTTATTCAAACCTCACAGTTGTGTGTGTTGTTGAAGAAATTGAATGTGTTTGACCTTCATTTAAGTTACTAGTTTTATATCAAGTGTAATGTATGCCTGCTAACTGTACCTACCAACGTAACACAAATAGTAAATATTCCTACATAGGTTCATGGCGTGATACGTGGTGCTGTCGATTACTTATTCAAACCTCACAGTTGTGTGTGTTGTTGAAGAAATTGAATGTGTTTGACCTTCATTTAAGTTACTAGTTTTATATCAAGTGAAATGTATGCCTGCTAACTGTACCTACCAACGTAACACAAATAGTAAATATTCCTACATAGGTTCATGGCGTGATACGTGGTGCTGTCGATTACTTATTCAAACCTCACAGTTGTGTGTGTTGTTGAAGAAATTGAATGTGTTTGACCTTCATTTAAGTTACTAGTTTTATATCAAGTGTAATGTATGCCTGCTAACTGTACCTACCAACGTAACACAAATAGTAAATATTCCTACATAGGTTCATGGCGTGATACGTGGTGCTGTCGATTACTTATTCAAACCTCACAGTTGTGTGTGTTGTTGAAGAAATTGAATGTGTTTGACCTTCATTTAAGTTACTAGTTTTATATCAAGTGAAATGTATGCCTGCTAACTGTACCTACCAACGTAACACAAATAGTAAATATTCCTACATAGGTTCATGGCGTGATACGTGGTGCTGTCGATTACTTATTCAAACCTCACAGTTGTGTGTGTTGTTGAAGAAATTGAATGTGTTTGACCTTCATTTAAGTTACTAGTTTTATATCAAGTGAAATGTATGCCTGCTAACTGTACCTACCAACGTAACACAAATAGTAAATATTCCTACATAGGTTCATGGCGTGATACGTGGTGCTGTCGATTACTTATTCAAACCTCACAGTTGTGTGTGTTGTTGAAGAAATTTATATGTAGTTACATCAACACAACGCCAATGACCTCAAAGGTCATATAAATAAAACTATAATCGTATACGTATATCAGTTACAGCAAAATCCTATCTAAATAAGATGTACTGCCTTACGCTTGCGACAAGTCTCTTTGATCCATTGATGTATAAACATAAAGACATAAGCCTTAGCTCTTGCTAAAGTTGAATGTATCCGAGAACCAATATGTGATAACTAACAACCTTAAGGCATCTACTTCGCCAGTATTGTCGTGCGAGATGTCGTTTTCTCAGCTTATTCTGTTTCGTTTGTACCTGTTTAAAATTAACTTTGGAAATATTGTGTGTTATATCTTTAACAAGGCCTTTGTCCAGCAGTGGACGAACACGGGCTCATGGATGGATGGATGATATCTTAAAAAGGAAAATTTAAACCATTGTATGTTGAACATTGTATGTTGGACTTTAACTCGGGGAAAATTAAATTTATTAGGTCTGATAGAGTCGTGACAAACGGCTCCATCCCCCAAGGTAGCGTCCTAGGATGTGTGCTTTTTCTTATCTATATTAACAATTTCCCCAACAAAATAACGGAAGAATGCATTTTTTTTTGCTGACGACCTTTCCATCCTCATACCATGCTCAAATATTAATGAATTAAATGACAAATTAAATCTTACTTTAGACACAATCTTTGACATACTTAAAAAATACAACTTAGAACTCAATTTGACGAAAACAAAATTAATTCAATTCAAACCCTATCAAAAAACACCCCTACAATTATCATATACCTACGAAAATACTGTATTAGAATCAGTACATACTACAACCCTATTAGGAATTGACTTAGATACAAATATGACATGGAAACCACACATTCAGAACCTGAAAAAAAAACTCTCCTCTTTTACTTACGCTCTTTATCAATTAAAACGAGCTACTGACTTCGATACTACCCTTACGGCTTATTATGCGTATGCACATTCTAGGTTGTCTTACGGAATCGTAATTTGGGGAAACAGTTGTGAGATTGATGAAGTATTCCGACTACAGAAAAAATGCATCAGAATTCTTACAAACATTGAGCAAATGACCTCTTGTAGACCCTATTTTGTCAAGCATCAAATATTGACCCTAGTATGTATTTACATATTGGAGTCCTGTAAATTTGTCAGAAAGAACACTGATTTATACTCTTTTAAGGTGAACAATAAACGAAACAATCGAAATAAAAATCAAATAGATATACCACTAACAACCATGAAACTAGTGTCAACCAGTCCCCATCACATGCTGAGTAAAATATACAATCATCTGCCAAACTACCTAAAAAATATAGAAAAAAACACTTTGTTTATTAGTAACCTAAAAAAATTCCTCATAAAGAAATGCTATTACAATTTAACTGAATATTTTAATGACGATACAAAATCAATACTTCAATAGCTCTTCTAAATGACTGAATAAATTTGTAATAAATTGTAATATTATTGTGAATAATTAATTAAAATTGAATAAAATATAACAATACTAACAAATTTACCATAGATTTAACTAAATGATTATGCTAACTAGTACTAACTTACTTGACCTAGGAATAATCTTTAATATTATGTACTTAAAAGGCAACCAGTTGCCCTCTCATGATTGCTATGCCCCAACAGGGCGTCACCTGTACTTTTATAAATAATAAGATCCCCTAAACTTGTGACATTGCAATAAATGATTTGAGTTTGAGTTTGAGTTTGAACATGAACACGTTTCGAAACCTTGTATAAAAATGCTACCCAGCCTTAAGTTTGTAACATCAAACATGAATTGAACTTCAGCTATGTGTTTAGCCATCCCAAATATTCACCTCTATTCATTCATTCAGTTAAAATGCCCGAGTGCGACTAATATTCTGTGAGTGCGACATCGTTACACACATCGACCTTGGGTTCCGTACTTGAACGGTGCCGGACTCGAACTAAGCCTCCGCTGCCGTCCGTCTCTCTGTTACAGGGGTCTACAGCTTCAGTCTTTAGAGAGTTGAAATGTTCACAGAAAACGTGTTACTTAAACATTAAAAATCCAAGGAATTTAAACCCAAGGGGGGTCCATCCTATACAAAATCCCTCGAAAAAATTGCATTATTAACGTTGTTAGTTTCAGTTCTATCTTCAAAATGGTAATAAATAGAATTTTCAAATTTGGTCAGATTGTTGTACGTACTCTAAATTAAAACAACAAATAATAAAAATTAGGGTTCCGTATTAAGGAGTCTCGAATGTCTTAATATTGCTATGGCCTATTTTGTTGTTATGCATGTTTTAAAGGTTTCGTGCCCATATTGTGCGGTGGTACGGAACCCTTTGTTCGCGAGTCCGACTCACACTTGGCCAAATTATTTGCTAGAAGGAGTCGACTCTAATTAAAATCATGTTTATTAGGATTAGGTATGTAATAGGGCAAACAAAATTGAACTCGCTTCACTCATCAAACCGGTAGCTAAAAAAATATGTTTGGTATCACTTCCAATAAGTGATATCAAATATATATTTTTAACAAATCTTTATCCAGATTACAATATATTTACGAACGACCAAGGAGTATAAACAGACTTATAGGTAAATCAATTAATTATGACAGTCTTAATTAATTTAATCTTGATTTAGGCTGAGGCTTTGCTATCTTCGTATTATGAAGTTATAATAATTAATTAACTAATTAATTATTATTGGAAAACTTGGAAGGAAACCCGTTAACTTCAGCAGACGAGATTAAAATGGAATTCAATACTTTGAGGGCGGCCATATTTGAACATAAACAGTCTCTGTTTTTATCACACATTGTGGTTCCATTGATTTTGTATTTTATTTACAGTTAGTCCACTTTATTGTGATTATTTTTATGACAATAGTAAAACAGATCGTGGCTCGAACCCATCTCACTGATTGAGGTTTCTTAAGGTGCGAGTCCAAAGACAGCGGCTCTAGCGTCAGTGACGCAGCGTCAAAGCCGCGCTTGCACTAGTAGTGTCGCGGCGACACTACGATCAACACGTAGTTTTGTGCGTAACACAAGTTCCACGGAAGGATTCAGTGACGAAGAAATTGAGCTTGGTGTCATAA
Source organism: Ypsolopha scabrella (assembly GCA_910592155.1). Lineage (NCBI taxonomy): Eukaryota > Metazoa > Arthropoda > Insecta > Lepidoptera > Ypsolophidae > Ypsolopha > Ypsolopha scabrella. The sequence continues at coordinate 18,798,070 of OU342987.1, forward strand.
AACACAATTTTATATGATTTATGTTTAGACCAATAAATTAAATAAATGAAATAGTTGTTGCGAATCTCTTAGAGCTCGATTAATTTTGTTTCACAACAATGCGACTGACTATCTACACAGATCGGAGATCGCGCGATGACTGGAGGTGTGGCGGAGCGAGTATCGCGGGCCTCGAACATGACTAGCGCATCACAGTGCTAGTGCCGCCGCGGCTGTGATGCTGTGCTCGGACCCCTACCTTTAACAAGTTAAGGCGCAATTGGTCGATATTCCTAGCTCCTACTGGTTACAGCGTAGTCATACATATCCTAATTCTTCCTCGAAAAGCCAATAAACAAAAAAAAAAACATTAGGCAGTTCTTTAGTCATAAACGGACTAAAAATCTTCGGTGAAAAGTGCTTGTAGGCGAGTGTGGACTTGAATTTCACAGTGCATACTCGGAAAAACCTCTAACAATCCCTCTGGGACTCATGTCGTGAAGTATTTTTTTTGAAACGGATCTATGACTTCAAAAGAAGACGAAATATAACTCGAAAGTGTAAAGAAGCTAATTGCTGGGTAAAATAAAAAGAGAGACTAATTTTCAGTTACAGAAACTTTCCTCTAGCTTTCCCAAACTTTTACTACTAAAGAGCTCTGGAGCTTCCCGCCGTCTCTCTTAAACCTACGAGCGAAACACAAGGATTAACTCATTTACATATATACAGCTACATAAGGTTGCCATTACTCAAATTCTACCAATCTAGATGGTAGAATTTTCATATCTTCGTCCAGTATCTGAAAAGTAGCCCTTTTGATATTTATAATATATCGGCTTTGTACGTCCACGCCTAAGAAGCGCACTGATTGATTCGGACGTCAACAGCACTTGATACGGGGATGTCGGGAAATTAAACTGCAGTCTTATTATTTCAAACATATTCCGATGGCACCCCTGCTACACTATATCGTGAAGAATCGTGCTCTATAGCCAGGGACTTCCTGCGCTTTTCCTTGATTACGAGATGCGATAGTTTCCCGCTTGTCTTTTATTTTCCTGCACTGAACCGTGTGAATTATGCAACGAACGAGTTCAGTTTACAGAAGTAGTACAATCTACTCTCAGATAAAATAGCTTGACACCACGATTAGAATTCGGTGTAGAGAGAGCACCTATAGTTTATTTCTGTCCATTTATCTCAACTCTATCCATGATCTGTTATCTTATTCTTAAACCGTTATTTCGGCGCATATTTCTACAACTAGATTATTATAATTTATATGCAAATACTGAACTTGTGTTCAAACTAACGGATTTTCTTACAATGTAGTTCTAGAGTCTATTGTTAGTGAGGCATTATAATTCTATTTGCCTATGTTTGTATCTATCTAGCTATCACTCGAGTTAAACGCAGAGATAATGAACTTTATTCCGGTACCTAAACGTACATACAAATCATTTAAATCTAGCTATAATATCTTGTGAATTTCAAGCTTCTAAGAGTCTGTACAGCGATATTCCGAGTGTCGATGTCTTGTGTGTCAGCGCCGTGTGCTCTGTCATCAACAGGCTTTAATTTTATTTAATGATATGGCTATTCAAAATTGTGCTGTCTGTCTGTCCGTCCTCTGTCAAAGCTTTAGCCGTAATAGGCAGCCAGTTGAAATTTTTAGAGAATACGTATATCTACTATGGCCTCTACCACGAAAAAAATATAATAATTTTAAACATATGAAAAAGGGAGGGTCCCTATCCAAGAAGCCTTGAAAAAATGTGATATTTTCAGGGTTATTTGTTTCAGCTGTATCTTAAAGAAGCTACTCGTATTATACACAAGTTTCAACTTTGGTTAGATTGTTATACACACATAAAATAAAAGAACAAATAATAAAAATTAGGGTTCAGTACTCAAAAGAAGACGACACCTTCATGTTGCCAATGGTATCTATATTGTTGTTAGTTATTCATCATGTCATAGGGTTCCTAACCCTTTTGGTGGTACGGAAACCTCTGTGCGCGAGTCTGACTCGCGCTTGGCCAAATTATTACCCCACGGAAACATGGAAAATTAGTCGTAAATTTTAAAATTTACATTACACTGTGAGGTTCAATAAAATTGCGTTTCAAACCACACACTTAATTATAAAGTAATTTAAAACTTAACCGCTTTACTGTAAAATATTAACCGATAACTCGACGAGCTCACAACCGCGACACTCGTTTACCTTTCACCGTTTAACGATTTAACTGACTTTCAGGCTGTTTGTGACAATTACAGCGGAAATATGTAATATCGTCATGACATATATCTTTAGAGGCGTATCACAAGTGATCGTGTGTGCCTACTGTCAGTGAAACAGTAAACATTCGTACACCCTCTTGTCGCAGACGATTTATACATCCCAACGTGATACCGAGGTGAGCCTCGCCCTACTTCAGGCATGCAGTTCCTTCACAGTCAGAAAAATACTATGTGCAGTAAACCGAAATACTTCAGGTTCGAATCCCGCCAACACCGCTACGTCCAATTGGAACAATCCCATCAATCAGCGTGTTTCATCCACTGCTGGACATAGGCCTTTCCAAGATTTTACCACTATTGGCGGTCCTTTTAGAATAAATGTCCATACCCACTCACGCTGGGCAGTATGAGCGCGGTGCCCGTCACCAGCCTGTTTTATATAAATAAATAAATAAATAATAAATAAAATTTCTTTATTTCAGCCAGATTTACATAAATACAATAAAAATCAGGCCATATTACACACAAAAAAAAAAAAAAAAACAATAAAAATCCAAACAACACAATAAAAAAGAAAAAAGAAAACTAAAAAAGAAAAAATAATAAACTCTATAGTACACCAAAGCTTGCGTGATATTGTGGGCTCTTATATAAAACCCGGTAATTTGGGATGGATATAACTCCATCAATCGGTCGCAGGCAATGTAGGAACAATTCTCACTTAAAAATCGTTTGAACAATAATCCTTTTCCACGGTAGCGTCTACACCTTAACAAGAAAGATTTGTGAACAAAGCCGCCTCGTTAGTATTCAGAATCCCTCAATCCCTCAATCCCGAGGCCGCGGGGATTGTTTACAATCCCGCGTCACCGCAATCCAAACCGCACCACGCAAATAACTTGTGTCCTTCGCACCTATTACAATAGAATAAGACATGAAATTTTCCGTGCCGTATATGCGTAAGGATTCGGAGGTGTGTTTATCTTTTGTAAATAACGGCTTATTTACGTGAAAATATAAATAATATTTGTGAGAGCGTGTGAAAATTACAATTTGAACAGGAGATGAAAGGGAAAGGGGATAACGAACCGTTCGTGAAAAGATTTCGCGTTACCACTCGTCTTTGTGTCTCGGGTGTTTGATTTGTTCTCGACATACCTGAAACCAAGTAAACAAATATTAAAAAAAAATAAGTAAATCCTTACCTCGTCTCGCCTTTATCAGCTTTTGAGTTATTTCCACATCACCATCATCATAATCATCATCATCATCATCATCATCATCATCATCATCATCATCATCATCATCATCATCATCATCATCATCATCATCATCATCATCATCATCATCATCATCATCATAATCATCATCATCATCATCATCATCATCATCATCATCATCATCATCATCATCATCATCATCATCATCATCATCATCATCATCATCATCATAATCATCATCATCATCATCATCATCATTTATTTATTTGTAAACATAGGTTATTTACTACATACGTAGGTAACAATAAATTATTTCTAGATACACTATGTTTTGCTTGAGAAGTGATATATATAATACATCTTAAAAATACACATGTACATACTGTTTCATTATTAATAACTAGCTAACTAGTATAGCTCGTTGCTTTTTGGTTATTAAATATTATACCCTGATGATGTCGTAAGGTGAAACCTGTTGTTTAAATCAAGTGAATAACAAAGTACAAGTGTATTTTTAAGATGTTGATGATGTTTTACCAAGTGGTGACAATCGCAAGTATTAATCATTTTACATAACAGATTTGCAGTCATATCCCCAAATACACCTTTTTAGGGTATCGTACTTGAAAACACCGGTCAAGTGCGTGCCGGACTCTTGCACGAGGTGTTCCGCACTACCACCGCCACACAATACGGATACGGAACCCTAGAACATGTGATACCAACATCAAGGCGACGAATATCGAGGTGCTACAAAATCGATTGCGCCTGATGTACGCTCTGATTACGGAACTCCAGTTTTACTATTTTGTTGTTTTACTTTGAAGTATGCACTACAAAATAACAAAACTTGTATATATTTAATACTAGCTTTTGCCCGCGTCGAAGAGATTTTCGTGGAAATAAAGAAAACAAAAGAATATTTTTTAACGATTATATGCAACGGTCACCATGTTTTACCAAAGTGCTAATAAATACCAACTCAAAGGCATTCTAACCAAATTTTACAGACGTTCGGGAATTATTGTTTGCTACACAACTTCTAATTACTACCAGAAGAAAAGTAAATTCCAAAAATCTTTAAATGGCGATAACTTTTTTCCGAGATCTGATTTTAATGAAATAAAGTTATTATTCTATTCTAAATTAAGCTCTGTGAAAACTACATGAAAAACCGTTCAGTAGTTTTAGAGATATGCGTGAACAAACAGACAGACAGACAGAAAAGAAATATAGAAATCGTTGATTTGTGTTCTATTACTCTTCTTTAGTCACCCCCTTTCTATTTCTATTACTTTTCTTCAATGTAGAGACACAGCGGTTTCTACTGTTTTATTATATGTATTGATGATGATTTTTCACGTACACATATTGCGGAACCCTCATTATGCGAGCCGAACTCGCGCTTGCCTAGATTTCCCGCAACAATTCTAATTACCATTCCAGTAGCGCTAAGCAACCTTGAAAGGTCCGGGAAACGGCGCAACTTTTTCATCAGACGAGCGAAATTTTCGGCTCTCGTACTTCCACTTCACTAATGTCCACTTTCAAGTCAGAATGGGCCAATAACCATAAAATGGGTCATTACATGAAGTAACGCGCGCGATACGTGCACGGCGGTGTTTTAATCAAATGGGCCCACTCGCGCCGTCGTCGCGAGGACGCCATGCGTGAAAATTATAACACTGGAAAATTTTCAGCTGTCGTGCTTTAATGGGGATTTTGGTCGGCTTTGCTTTAAAAGGAGGGGGTTCGCATTTCGACGCAGATGTCTGTGGGTTCCTTTATAAGTTTGTTCGCTTAGATCTCGGAAAATACAACGGGATTGTCGTTGATTTGAAGAACCATATCTGAGACGGGAATAGCACTAAGCTACGCTTTTTACTTCCACAAAAGTCGGAAACACGTAATGTTGTTTTTTTAAGGAATTGCTAGTATCTTTCATCCTATCAGTTTTTACACCTAAATCGAACTTTAAAATTATGCAGCTTTTTTAATAATGCAACAAACTAAAGAAAGAAGACGGACAGTGTAGTATTTATTCCTATTATGGCATCTTTAAAGTCGGTATCGTTTTAAAAACACTATTTTTCATTCGCCGCGCAACTTTTGTCATTTTTCAGCTGAAGCCGCCGCAAGCACAATCTAAATGCCCGGGCACATCACATGATGGATGTATCTGAACGCTTGACCCGCACCAAAATGCCCAGTAACTTAGACCTGTCCTGTAAATCCGAGAACCGCACGCTGCACCCGGGCACCCCGCCACACACATTGCCCGGGCAATGTGCGCTGCTATTACTCCAGACGTGGCCCGGACATTTGTTATCGCGAGGTATTTTGGTAGTTTATTCTCTGGAGGTATTCAAATGTAACAGCGTTTAGGGAGTGCCATCTCATTTCACAAGTGAGCGAGTGCGTATATAACATTACGAGTACATTAGACTTAACTTGAAGATTCGTTCAAACGCCCTTTACACACTGACGACGCCGCGCGCCGCCAAACGGTAGCGAAAGTGCGATAAATCTGTCTCACTCAATACCGCGTATGTTGCATCTCGCTCTATCTGTCTATTTTTGCGTTTCGTCATCGAATCGCTACATTTTCGCATCTCGCAGCGTCGGTATGTAAAGGGGAAAGATCTGAATAATTAAACATGAATTTGATTTTTTTAGTCTCAGTATCTCTCCATCTACGAGTACATTACAAAAGCTCTTGTCGGGGTATGCATCTCCATCACCAGCCTACTGGTTAGTATCTCATTTCCTCGACGGGAAAATCTTCATTGGTTAATGAACAGTAACCACTCGAGCCAAGCCGTGGGTTAAGCTTATTGAATTCTGATTCACAACAATAAACATCGCCTTGAGTATTCTATTGACTCGTAAACCAATAAGTAAGATCAGCGCTGGGACATATAGCTCACAAGCGATGTGGTAATATCTGCTGAAATCATATTTACTCGTAAACCAATAAGTAAGATCAGCGCTGGGACATATAGCTCACAAGCGATGTGGTAATATCTGCTGAAATCATATTTACTCGTAAACCAATAAGTAAGATCAGCGCTGGGACATATAGCTCACAAGCGATGTGGTAATATCTGCTGAAATCATATTTACTCGTAAACCAATAAGTAAGATCAGCGCTGGGACATATAGCTCACAAGCGATGTGGTAATATCTGCTGAAATCATATTTACTCGTAAACCAATAAGTAAGATCAGCGCTGGGACATATAGCTCACAAGCGATGTGGTAATATCTGCTGAAATCATATTTACTCGTAAACCAATAAGTAAGATCAGCGCTGGGACATATAGCTCACAAGCGATGTGGTAATATCTGCTGAAATCATATTTACTCGTAAACCAATAAGTAAGATCAGCGCTGGGACATATAGCTCACAAGCGATGTGGTAATATCTGCTGAAATCATATTTACTCGTAAACCAATAAGTAAGATCAGCGCTGGGACATATAGCTCACAAGCGATGTGGTAATATCTGCTGAAATCATATTTACTCGTAAACCAATAAGTAAGATCAGCGCTGGGACATATAGCTCACAAGCGATGTGGTAATATCTGCTGAAATCATATTTACTCGTAAACCAATAAGTAAGATCAGCGCTGGGACATATAGCTCACAAGCGATGTGGTAATATCTGCTGAAATCATATTTACTCGTAAACCAATAAGTAAGATCAGCGCTGGGACATATAGCTCACAAGCGATGTGGTAATATCTGCTGAAATCATATTTACTCGTAAACCAATAAGTAAGATCAGCGCTGGGACATATAGCTCACAAGCGATGTGGTAATATCTGCTGAAATCATATTTACTCGTAAACCAATAAGTAAGATCAGCGCTGGGACATATAGCTCACAAGCGATGTGGTAATATCTGCTGAAATCATATTTACTCGTAAACCAATAAGTAAGATCAGCGCTGGGACATATAGCTCACAAGCGATGTGGTAATATCTGCTGAAATCATATTTACTCGTAAACCAATAAGTAAGATCAGCGCTGGGACATATAGCTCACAAGCGATGTGGTAATATCTGCTGAAATCATATTTACTCGTAAACCGTAATAGATTATCATTTATTGAGGGATTATACTTAAACATAGATATCATAATGCAAAGACGCATAGACGAGGGATACATATCCTCCAAGATGTATGCTTGAGAGAATTGCGTCCACCAACATTTAGCTCCTATATTAAAATGGCAACAAGGGTCAACGTGGGTCAACGGAACACAGATTCCTGTGCACAAGGGTGAGCGAATGAACCACGTATTTACACCAAGGAATGAACTGATGCTACGAGTGGCAACGCCCTCTACTGCACTGAATGCGACTCCTTGCGTCCATGTGGTGGCCATGACCAAAACTAATCGGAACCGATCATCAGCATCATAACCGTTAGTATCGCCTCCTGTTAAGCAGACCTCGGTATTGTAGAATGTGTATGTGCAGGTAATACACAGCAAACTTCAAGCCGAGGCAACTTCAAGAGTTCATTTTGCTTTCCCCAACTCTATCAGACTAATAATTAGTTCCAAACTCGACACTTCCCTCGGATTTCAAATATTAAGATATTCTAACTGACTCGGATAATGCTTCACTGCAGCATCAGTAACGAACGGACCGACCAGCGATGTTCAAATTGTATTATGAAATGATAAATACCAAAATAGGCCACATCCTCTCGAAACGTAACTCTTCCCATGAGGTTTTCCTAACTGTTATTGCCGTGATGCACGTAGCGGCCAGAGAATTAAATGTTTGTACAGTACAGTTTAACACAAAGCGAGAGTGTACACTGATTAAAACCAAGGTGACATAAGTATGTTGTTGGTACATCGTAGAATTGGGCCATATCATAATCTGTATCAGTGGCTATATACCTATTTTTGACCCTTGGTGAGTTATTTTCGATTTTATACTACGATCTGCCCAAACCCACGACATGTATACGATCTTCATATTTACTAAACTTAATAAGTGTATGGTTTGTTGGTAAATAATATTTTAAAACCTAGTAGCTAGTATTATAGGTCCTCCAAAAATACCCAAACTACAAACATTCTCGGTATCATTTTTGCGGTCCCTTTGAGTCCCAAGTTTTGAGAAGCAGAGATCAAATAACTGACTAGTTAACTTAGAACTTCAGTTTGAACGGTAAAGTAATAAGTTATCCAGTAAACTATCAGGCGTCAGTAATTGGACAGATGAGCGATCGCCGCCATATTGGTTTAGAGTTTTAATTCAAGATAGCGGATGGACTGGCTTTACTTTATGAAGATCGATTCTGCTCTGCTATTACAAACTACGTGAAGGTCCAAATTTATGTACAAAACCATCATATATCCAGAGTATGACTGCAAAGACACGATTAGCGGTTCATAATGGAGTGTTGGCTACTTAAGTAATGTTGGGTTTGGCAAGATGAGCATCGAAGTTGAGTGAATGCTGTGGAAATAATGCTTTCCTTACGGAGATAACGTGTAGTAATGATTATAAATATCGACATACAGGATCGTTGCGACCTGAAAGGAGGTGCAGTGACCAGAATAGAAAAAACCGGCCAAGTACGAGTCGGACTCGCGCTCGAAGGGTTCCGTATCATTATCTATAAAAACGGCCAAAAAATCATGTCTGTTGATGGAGTGCGCAGGTACGACTCGCACTTGGCCGATTTTAGTATTTGTTGATATAGCGGCAATCATCATTTGTGAACATTTCAACTGTCTAACTATCACGGTTCATGAGATACAGCCTAGTGACAGACGGACGGACAACGGAATCTTAGTAATAGTATCCCGTTGGTTACCCTTTGGGTCTATCCATCCATCAGCCCGTGTTCGTCCACTGCTGGACATAGGCCTTTCCCAAATTTCGCCACTCATGTCGGTCCTCCGACGGTCCCCTTTGGGTACGGAACCCTAAGAACTAGCTCAGCGGTTTCAATGGAACTTGTGTACGTATAGCACAAAAAGCCAGTGATCCTTTAACTTCGGCAAAATCTTCAAGTGAATTCAATTTCTATCTGCACTGGCCGAAAACAAAATCGGTCATGCGGCCATACTCGGGATTTTCGGGGCAAAGTTGAGACGATTCCGGTGCATTTGACAGATAGCTCCCAGTCCGGAATATCCGGAATTGATATAAAACCACTCCTTGAAGATTGAATCCGGGATTCAGTAGCATGTGAAACGGCTTTAGTTTCTAGGCGCTCCCAACTTTATGCATCCATTCTCCTTTAGCTCAGGACCAAGTATTTTATTGAACACGAGTTCTTTATATTTAATTGTTACCATTCATGCAACAACGACATCTTAAAGAAAGGCCAACGCGGAAGCACTATCGGAATAGAAAAGCTTGAATTATGTAATAGCTAACGTAGCAAATTAAAAACAAAAGCGAAAAGCGGTGTGTTAGGACGGTGGCAGATGGATAATATTTTGTTCTCTGTGATATTGTTGTGGCACCGGACGTCATATTCCTTTAATAGATTATATACTTACTAGCTTTTGCCTGCGGCTCCGCCCGCGTGTTATTCGGTTTAACGACATGCTTTTTTCCGGGATAAAAAGTAGCCAATGTGTTAAGTTAGGGTATAAGCTTTATCCATTCCAAATTTCATCCAAATCCGTCTAGCCGTTCCAGCGTGAAAGAGTAACAAACACACACACACAAACTTTGATATTTATAATATTAGTGGTATATACCTGCGCACTCCCATACAACAGACATGATTTTTTTTCCGTTTTTTATAGATAATGGTACGGAACCCTTCGTGCGCGAGTCCGACTCGCACTTGGCCGGTTTTTTATTATAACTATTGAAATGACAACAGATTTGTCTTGTTTATTTTATTGAATAAGGCTAACATAATGTGCGTAAAGTGTTTCCCGTATTTTTCCTTTCCCTAAATAATTTTATTTGATGTTAAATTCACTTAAACTAGAATTTCAAATAGGGTCTTATTTTGTTTGGTTGGCTTTAGAAATATTCGTGGCATCTCATAATTAAATTTTCTATAGGCGAAATGGTTCCAGCCTCTCAGACTTGAGCAGGAAAGTGTTAAATACCTGTCATTCACCAATGGAAACCGAAATTTTTGTACCTTTTTGGTTGAAAATTATTTATCCTTTTTAGGGTTCCGCGGCCAAAGGGCAAGACGGAGCTCTATTAATGTCATCTGTTCCTCTGTATGTCACGGGTCTCTAGCTTGCATACGAAATGAGTAACAGATCTGAAATTTGGACATTTTCTGTAAAATATTAATTTAAAACCGAATATTGAATTAAGAATTCAATTAAATTCATTTTCAGCAAGGGACCGCTTTTACAAAAATGTTTTTTCTCATCCCGACCTGTGGGATGTCATTGTCTACAACTCATTAAGTAGAGTACAATTAATATATATTTTTTAATCTTCAAAAGTAAATAAGGCCCCACGCCATCAAAGTTGTCAGTTTTAGACAATTTTTGTTACGGGGTATATCTCAAAAACGAGTTGGGAATTAACACATTTTAGTAGTGAGTGTACATTTCTAAAGGTATATTAAAATTATCCCGTTAATCTATTATGATTCATCCGGAATGAGTCCTCAAAAGGTTGTTCTTTAAAGCCGAAGCATCGATCTATAAAGTCTCAGTAGAGGAGCTCAAGCCTCTCGGTCCATTCAGCTACAAGCTCCTGAAGGCCGCGAGGGCTCTCTCTCCGCGGGCTCGAGGCTCGAGGGCTGAACGAAGTGTTCTTGTTGGATCCTGAGCGTTCGATCTTCAATGAGGAATACATATAACGGCGAACACAAGCACTCTGCCAAATATTACACTACCTGCCACCCGCGCTTTCACCTGCGTTGCTTTTGTTTTTTAGGGTTCCGTAGTAAGGTACAAAAGGAACCTTTATGGTGACACTCCGTTGTCCGTCCGTCCGTCCGTATGTCAGCCTCATAACTTTAGCACCGTTAAAGATAAAGACTTATAGAAAAATTTGAAATTGTTAAAATATTTATAATACAAAAGTAAGAAAAATAAAAAATAAGTTCTCAAAAATACAATATGGGTATCAAATTGTAGATATTAAGGAGCTGATTGTAAAAATATATACTTTCACTATATTTACTGGCAATGATTTCGAGAAATCTTTGAAAAACCACAAAAATGGTTTTTCAACCTTCCCCCTCTTATTTCCGAAACTGGTACACTGAAAAATATGAAAAAAATGACGATTATAGGTCATAACTAGCCGATTTCACGAAAAATATAGCGATTAAAAAAAAGATGATAACAAAAGAGAAATTAAAAAAAAATATATATATATAAAAATATAATATGGTTTTCAAACTGTACATATTAAGAGGCTCATTATAAAATATATATACCTTTACTATATTTACTGAAACCGATTTCGAGAAATCTTTAAGAAACCACAAAAATCCCCCCTTATTTCCGAAACGAATGAACCCAAAAATATGAAAAAAATCATGGTAATTTGGGATTACGTAAAAATTATAGGAAAAATATAGTGGGTGAGAAATTCACGATAACAAAATGACAAAATTAAGTTTTTCATCCACGATTTTTATTTCGAGAACGGTACAATAATAATTTATTATATACTTGAGTCTCTGTTTTGTGGTACAATCGTTTTTTTTTTTAGTTTTCTTAAATAAACAGTTATGGGCAAGATTTTAAATACCTTCTTCCTGACTGTTCCCAAAACTGTCGAATTACGGAACCCTAGGTATGCGAGTCGGACTCGCATTTGACCGGTTTTTTGGAAGCTGAAGAAGGAAATTGACCCAATTAAAAGACAAAAGTTTCCAGATCCCTCAGAGGCCTTTTCCGGGATAAAAAGAATGTGATGGACGTCGAGTGATACATGTCAAATTACTCTCTGAAATGTCCTTAACCTGCTGATTAAAGTCCCGTCAAAATCGGTTCAGTCGTTTCGGAGATGATCCTAGACAACCTACAAACCTTTTGTTATATATTCAATGTGAACTTAAGAAAAAGCTTTTATTTCGAAACCACAGACATACACTTCAATTTTATCTATTTGTATGAATGGATTATTTATTATTATTTGATCTTGCGGGAAAATCAAAGTAGAATAGAATAGAATATCCATTTATTTATCTACCACTACACAATAAATTATAAAAACAAATTATAAAGTCAAACACAAGGAAATAACATAAAAGAATAAAACAATGTGACTAAAGCTAAATGAAATCATGTGTCGAAGCAGACAAAAAGGCTAGAACTCAGCATATGCTGTAGTCTTACAGAGTAAGACCGACAGCGCTGATTTTCAGTCCGAGCCCGCGTAGTACGATCCTTGGGTTGAATTTTTTATTTTATTTTGTTATTAGCCGTTGTAGAGGTCTGTGAAATTTTCAGCTGTCTACCTATAACGGTTGATGCTGTAGACTCTTGTGACAGACATATAGACAGAAAGCGGAGACTTGGTAATAGAGTCTCGTTTGGCACCCTTTGGGTACGGAACCCTAAAAGTAAAGTTGTATATGAAATGTAGGAAATTCTTCAAAGCACTCTTATTTATTTATTTATTTATTTATTTATTTATTTATTTATTTATTTATTTATTTATTTATTAAGGAGCTCCAACTGTATACTCCGATTTCAAACATATTCTTAGTTCTATACATTTGTCCTGCAGAGTGATGCAAATTATAGGAGCACACAGCCCTCACATATAAATCCGGTACAATTTTCAAAAATAATAAACCTTAATTAAACAAAATTAAAAATATGCCAAATTATATGAGTAACTACAAAAGCAGCCACAAACAAAGCTTGCATAAACAAATTAAAACTAACAAGTTACAAATTAAAAAAAAAGCATTAATTAAGCTTAGCCCAATTATTTGATTAAAAATTTTTTTTTTTTTATAAACTTTTCTCATAACTCACAAAAATAATTGATATTCATATCGGCGAAGAAGGTCTCTTGAAGGTCAAGGATATCTGGCAAAAAGCTAAAATAACTGTTTGTAAAGTCCGTCCATCCGTTTAACCTTCCACGACATACCCTTTTAGTATCGAACTAGACAGGAATTCCCGGAAAAATAATGAAAAATCTTTAACATTCCACTTTCCAAATTTATATTGGCTATCAAATAAAGCTTTTCTTTACATTTGCCTCGACGAAACCGCATATAGTTAACGACATTCACTAAACAGTACAGTAATTTTACAACCAAATATAATTCTCGAATTCAACGTGAAGCAGCGGTTCTAAAACTTGTACAATCAGCCTGACCACTGAACTAGCACCCCCACTCACCCCTTCCTACCCCGCCATTGATGGGAATAGTTCCAACTTATAAGTTACCCCGTCTGTTACTTCAAAATGGACGGACCACTAATAGACCGAGAGTCCCGGGGGGCAAATTCTACCTAATTGTGGAGTGAAAAACTATGTTACAGCTCAACACGGGCTCTTGGGTGAAATACGGAAAACCTATTCAGCCAGAATTCTTAAAATTAACTACGAAAAAAATTGCATTAAAAAGAAATAAAATATGGTTTATTCTTTACTTTGATGTAAAAATTTGTCCTATAAAAGATGTAAGTATTTGCCTGAGAAAAAAAAATAGTTTTCTTTCAAATTGATATATTGAATAATAGAGTGAAAAATATCGACATAAGGGATCGTTGTGGCCTGAAAGAAAATGTAGTGACTGGAATAGAAAAAGGAATGCTTCGGTGGTTTGGGCATATAGAGAGGATGAATGAAAGTAGAGTGACGAAAGGAATTTATGCTGCACAAGTGGAAGGTAATCCTCGACCGGGCCGCCCTAGAAGGACGTATGCCGACCAAATAAACGACATACTGAAAAAGGGCAAAGTGAAAAGTACCCGGAATAGAAGAGTCTGTATGACTAGGTTGATGGATGTAGAAGAAGCGAAAGAGGTGTGTCAGGATCGTAGCAGATGGAAATCTGTAGTCTCTGCCTACCACTCTGCGAGACAGGCGTGAGTATATGTATGTATGTATGTATGTTTCTTATAACTTTTTAACCTTAATTCTTCAGTCAACTATCTATCGAATGTAGATATCAAAACATATTTAACTTAATGACTATTGCAACATGGAAAACTACAAAACAAACACAAGATAACCCAAAACATATAAATATTCCGTAATCTAAACGCGTTAAGATGTCACTTTACGATTAGGTTATCATTTAGAGCCGCAGCTCTCGACCTACGTCGTCGTTGAGGTCGAAAATGTAGGTACTCGTATAGTTGCTCCCAACTTGTATGAAGTACATTGTTTACTGTTTAGTCGATTGGTCCTTGGTTCTCCGATGTTGTGGTCCTTTTGATGCTTGCTTCGGGTTATAAATAACCGTATGTAAACATACTAACTAGTCTTGTGCCCACGGATCCGCTCGCACTAAACGAGAAACCAGCCCCATCTCCTTTCTTTTTAACTTATTTTACTAAAATGGCTCACATAACGTAGAAACTCTCTTACGGAACCCCCTAGCGAACGATGCAAACAGTGTTGTTTGGAAGTATACAAACAAATGTTGCATTTATTATTGTATAGAGAAGAGAAGCAGCCGACCATTTATGGGGCAACTTAATGTTCCCAGCAGGTAAGTTTTTGATTAGAGTAATTATTAAACAGCAAATTGCTGGCTGTAATTATTAATAGACATAAAAACTGTCTGGTCTACGTGCCTTAGAAAGCAAGTAACCTGCATGCATTTTATCAGTCTGAAGTTGCTACGGACCTACGACGTAGTAAACGCTACGTACGACTACATTCGCTACAGCGTAGCAAGCGCTACAACTCCGTAGTACTGCGCTTCAAAAATTCGCTACGTCGCGTCGTAGTCTGGACGCATTTATACTTCAAAGCGAGACTGAGCTACCCGCTAAATAAAGGTACCCTAAAATATAACACAAACAGTTTACATGAGAGCAATCAATGAAACCAGTTCTAGGTGGCCGAGTGGTACAGCGCTCGCCCGTTAACCCAGAGATGGTTGGTTCGGAACTCACGTCTATCTGTTGGTCCAATTGTGCCCGAACGTTAAAGACGTAATAATCGCCGGTGAAACGCGAGGAACATTTTTAACACCCTCTTGGGGGTTTCTGTCGTGACTATGTGTTTTTTAGGGATCCGTCGAAGAACCGAAACTTAGGCTTGTGCAACAGTAGATCCGTGAAACTTTCCCTGATGATACATTGTAACAAAGCTTATTTTGTGTTGGGTTATATAACAAAATGTTTTAAGGTCGAGGGTGGCCCGAGCCGTTCCGTCAAACCGGAGCGCGCGTTGTTCGTGACATGTCCGGCGCGTGACGAGTCTCGCACGTGACGCGGTAACGGACCTGACCTGAATGCGCCGCCATCTTTCACTGTTATTAAAATATCACAATTGAAGCTCTCTGGTGCCCCGCATTCCGAATAACTCTAGCTATAATATTATAATACGGGTTGGTAAATAACAACAATATACATGACAAAGCAACATCAAGGCTACAAGAAATAAGCCCCTAAAATGGTAGGAGCCTGATAAAAAATTTGGCACCATCTGCCTACGGAGCCCCACGTGTCCTATAATCTGACACTAAATTTAAAACTTGCATGTATTACAGCCAACCGCAAGAACGTTTAAATAATGCAACTTTTTCGAGGTTACCCCAAAGTTTATTCTTAATTTATTTTGTTATTTGTCGTGATAGTGGCGTATCCTTTGAAAATTTAACTTGTCTACTTATTACGGTTGAAGCTGTAGACCCCTGTGACAGACAGACAGACAGACAGAGAGACAGACAGCGGCGGCTCAGTAATAGGGTCACCGTTGGCCCACTTCGGGGACATAACAGTAAAAACATTCTTCACTTTCCATTTGTTTAGTCACTGTGACTTGCATTTCACAGTTCACAAAGATTCAAATTGTTTATTTGTAAAATAGATACATAAAGTATACGTTTTACATGTCAAATCTAATCTGTATAAAAATAATATTTTATAATGAAACAAATATGATACTTACGGGAAATATACATTAAAAAAACTATATTTAAGTTGGGCTACTAAAGTTATACACATGCATAAAATAAAGACTTATTGGAATAATAATATTATTATACATAATGCAATTAATAAATAAGTTGATAAATAAACTGAATAGACCATAAATAAATATAATGCCTAACCAAATATATACTAACTTAAGTAAAAAATTAAAATATTGTATGTACCTACATAATGCAATGAATAAGTAAGTTAATAGATAAATAAACTATAAATAGATTTAATGCCTAAATCCGCCCATTCGATTAATCTTGCTAAGAAGAAGGGCAAGAAACTTAGCACGATCATGTCTTTTTTTATCAGTATTTTTTTTACAATATGTCTTAATACTATTACAGTATTTTTAACTTACATAAAATTATACAAAACAATGTATTACACTTTAATAACTAAAGGATAAAAATATAAAAGACAGAAGGAAATTGTGTCATGAGGGAGAAAAACAATACATCTTAGTCTACCTCACACTCGGGAATACCTCTCACTCTCCCTCGGGGATTCATGTCGTGACGATATGTATGTAAATTAAGTGATGTATAATAAAGCTGTGACGTAAGGGAGCTTGCCAGAAACCATTTTACTAAAACAACTCTGAGAAATGACGTAGCCCCGAAATTGTATTCAGCGCAAGCAAAAGGTTCATCAACTTAACAACCAATCAACGAATCGTCATCAAACTTTTCAATGTAAAGTCTACATCTTAACCCAAATATAATTATGTATTTGGGATGACAACAAACGTCCCCGGGCAAAACCGCGACCAATATAAAATCCTGAAGAGAAGGAAAAATGTAAGAGAAAATTATATGTAAAGTGTAATGTACGGTCAGCAAAAGAGATAAGTAAACACGCTCCGCGACAACACGTTGATCCTAGACCCTGTGACGTCAGACGTGTCACAGGTGAGATAAGGTATAACTTGTCAATAGTGCCAAACGAAGGGTGCCAAACGGGACCCTATTACTAAGCCTCCGCTTTCTGTCCGTCTGGCACAAAAGTTGAAAATATTCATGAAATTAAAATTCCTAGAATTGGGTTCCCTATACAAGAAACCTCAAAAAATTGCATTATTTTAACGTTATTTGTTTTGACTGTTACTTAACGTCGGTAAAATATGCAAGTTTTAAATTTAGTCAGATTGTAGTGCATACTCGAAAGTAAAATAAAACATAATAAAAAGTAGGGTTCCGTATACAGAATATTATATTAGCGCCTTGTTTTTTTTGTGGCCTTGATGTCGCTTTGGCATGTATATTGTTGTTATTTTAATGTTTTTCGGGTTCCGTACCCGTATTGTGTGGTGGTACGGAACCCTCAGTGCGCGAGTCCGACTCTCATTTGGCCAAATTATTACAGGCTTACTCTTTATCATTACCGTGCCAGATGGAAAGCTTCGATAAAACCTAAGATGAAGCGTGCTGGGCTGGCCCAGAAATCGAGAGAGTGAAAGCAGGCGCTTTAATCAGTCAACGTAAAGGTAACGAAAGAATGACTTGCAACTGCCTCCAACCACTGCCCCGGTACTGATGATGTCACGCCGGAACACGGCGAGTCGCTTGGCGGCATGGTGACGTCATCAGGGTGGTGACAAGCCACGGCCGAACCCACCAACAGTTAAAATTAAAGAAACTTGGGTCTTGATCCAGGGCGTGCCAACATGTTTAAAGTAACAGTGGTTGTATCTCAGTTTACGCTATCAGGGAAAGCTCCTATTGTGCATATACCGGTTGAAAATAAAACCGCTAGCTATAACAAGAGAAACTGTTCTATGTTCGAAATAAAAATACATCTTTTGTTACTTTTGTCATGATACCTATTTAAAAAAAAAAAGATTACGTCCACCAAAGAAGCACTAATACTCCGGTAACAGAAACAAAACCTATGTGTACATAGCCTATGTGCATTATTTACCGCCGGGAATATGTACGGTCTATTGTCAGTCACATATATGTTGCATCGTGTAGTATTGGCATTTTTTAGAAATTTTGTTTGAAAAATAAACTGAAAAAAAAAACCTTTTTTTTACGGTTTTGTGTTCTACTAGTGATTCTAAACCATAGAATTCAATAAAGCTAGTGACTTTATTTTCAACTTGTATGTATGTATCGACCCAGCATTCCCCATCTCATCTACCACTCGTCTTAAGGTCTTATGCTAGGTCTACACCTGCGTCTTATCGCGCTAAGAACTAAATTAAGAATTGGACTGCCAGTGAAGTTATCTGCGGGTGCGATCACATTCTTAATTCAGACGCAAAGTATATTTTAGCGCGCTATCACGCAGGTGCAGTCCTAGTGTTCGGATGAAATGTTCGCGCTAACATTGTTACTTATCTGTTTTGCTGACTGTATAACACAAGCAAAATACGCCTCGAAACATCAAATCAGCTGCCACAAATTTCATTCGCGTGATAGATGCAAACACATAAATCGTGTTACCCGCCGCGGCTCCCCTTCACCCACATTTACGGATTAAGTCCGTATTGCTTTTGACATAAAGGACAAAATTGAACAAAAAAAGTTACAAATCTGAGGACGGCAAAGCAGCAATAATATAATAAACTGTATTTTGATAAGTACGAATAATGCGCAGGTATTTTTCTGACGTCAGAGAATGGGGTAATGAGGTAACTAGTGTTGTAGCCTGAAAAGAAACCGCCCGTGTAAATCGAAAACAAAAAACCCACACACGCCCTCCTCTCACATTTAAAATTGACAAGACGCCATGACCCCTAAGGCCTGTGTCCACGCAGAAAAAATACTAACAAGCAATTATTTTATTACAAAAAGATTCGTGGTAGGGTTGAGGCTTCTCCCAACGCCAACGACTTTGAACAGAGTAACTTAGTAACAAGTTTATACGTACGTATACGGTAACTATAGCATTTTTATAAAAAAAAAAAACATCATCAAACACGAATATGATACGAAGAGTGATGTGCTTTTTCCTAATTTTATTTTAATATACCGGGTGTAAATAGACTGCTACCATTAAATAAAACCACATATTCTACTGACCCTACTGAACCACTTTTCCCAAGAATCATACCCGCGGTCACCCTTAGTTTAGGAAATAATTGAGTTCCAAACAAAAATGCGTGAACCCTAACGCACCGACTTAAGGGCGAGTTTAGAGAGAGCGTCGTCGTCCGTTAAACTGCTTCAAGGCGACTTTAATTTATGCAGCCAAACAGATACTGGAGGCTTAGTAAGTGATCAGTAACACTGATCGATAACACTCTTTGCTAATTTCGCAAAATAAAATCTTGACGTCCCATACGAATCGGCTTGCGTTTGCAAGGAACACAAAAAGGGTGTAGAGTATAGATTAAGTTCATCCATCAGGAATCATCAACCTATTGTATAAAACTACTGATTTGACCCAATAAACGGCGGTCTATTACCCTAAGCCCGTGTGTTTACTTCATCTCCTCGACACCAACCTTGTAAGGGTCATCAAACCTTGTTACTGAGCACTTACTGAGTCTTCAGTAAGAATTTGGCTGCATAAATTAAAGTCACCTTAAATGTATAGGGGTGAAGAAAAAAAAATATAAATTCACCCTTATTTCTCAACCCGTTTTTTGTCCACTTGTTACAATATAACTAATTGCGGCAGTTTTTATCGAAACAGTATAAAAATTTTGGAAACTTTCGGACAAAATAAAATAAAATGTATGTGTACGGACTTTGTCCACACATTTATTATCTTAACACAATTAATATTTCCTAATAACATAGTTTACTTAAGTCAAGGTCGCTTACACGGCATCCACTAGTATTGAGGCCAATTTTTTTTTTTTTTTTTTAATTTATTTAACCAAAATATCATAGGTAGTTACAAATAATAATATCTTCGCCAAACTACTGAGTAGTTTGTTGGCGACCACGCTCTTCCAATTTCACTATTCTACCTTAATATAATACATATTTTCTCTAAAACCTACCACAATATCTTACATTTAATATCTCTTATCTATCTATTACTCTAACATGCATCGCTTAAGTTTTTCTTTTAGAAGTGGCAAACATTTCACCTTTTTTGAATCCAACAGCATCGCGTACTTATTACATATTTTTGGGATTGAGTATTTTCTAGTTCTTTGGCCGTAGTAATTATTAACTCCTCTCTGTATCAACTTTTCTTGCTTTTTCGACCTAGTACAGTATTTATAACAGATTTTTTCCTTGAACTCTTCACTATAGTATGTTTCTAATGCTAATAAATAATTCACTTTCTTATCCACTGGTAAGATTTTACATATCGTAAAAAGTTTGCTGTAATCATCTTTGTTTTCTTTTTTTATCTTTTTACAGACAAGGTTCTTAATAAATCTAATTTGAATTTTCTTAATCTCCTGTATATACGTTTTAAAAGTTAATCCATAGGAACTCAGTCCGTAGCTAAGTATTGAGTCAGCTAATGCGTAATACACCATGTATAAAGTCTTTTTATTTAACACTTTCTGAAGGTGGTAAAACTTGCCCATCACTGATCGCAACCTATTACAAACACTATTGACGTGTAATTTCCAATTAAATGTGCTATCTATAATAACACCTAAATATCTAATATGCTCAACGTATTCTAAACTTTGACATGTACAGTTATCCTTATTGTTATGTAAGCAACCATAGTTGTGTCCTACAATATTTATATTTTTATTATCTATTTGTTTAGCTACTCTGTTGTAGGGTGAATATATACGCATACATTTAGTTTTACTGCTGTTTAAAATGATACCATTGTCATGGGCCCATTTTGTTATATTTTCGAAATCCTGCTGTAACAATGCCACTATTTTTTGCACATCTTTGTCAGCTATAAGCAAGCAGGTGTCGTCTGCGTACATAAACACCCTACAATGTTGTACCACGTTAGCCATGCTGTTGACATGCATAATGTAGCCTACTGGCCCATATACTGAACCAGTAGGTACTCCTAACGTAACGTCGGCGCTCTCTCCTGTCACCCCCGCCACAGACGTGCACAAAGATCTGTTACTCAGGTAACTTTGAGAGAACCTGTTGGTAGGGCCACGTACACCGCATTCTTCCATTGCCTTTAGCAACTGACTATGTTCTAATGTATCAAACGCTTTTTTAAAATCAATAAAGAGGGCTAATACCTGTTTTCCTTCGTTCAATTGGCTATTAACAAAGTCAGTAAACTGCGTTAATGCGGTATTCGTGCTCCTTTCTTTTCTAAACCCATGCTGTACATTTTTTATTACTCTAGTGCCATACGGAAGATGATGTCCAAAGAATACTGCTAGCAAGTTCTAAATTCATGTACAAAAGTCAGTTGGTTTCGTGCCGCTCACGAACAATAACATAACAATTTATTATAACATATCTTCATTCTAACAGTGTAATATTTATATTATATTATGTTTGTTATATTATTAACATTAAAATAACAATTATTTCCACTACTATCCTGCCAAGGCATCTGGACTCGTGGTATCGTCGGTAGACGCGTGCGGATCACGAGTACTTTCTGTAAGGGTGCGCTAGTCCTATATTAGCCCCTACCCTTATAGTATGCATGTATGTTTCGTTTTAACTCACTTACCACTCAACGGATATGGATGCGGTTTTTTAAATTATCATTGTAGAGTCCCTGGTCAACATATACATAGGTTTTAATGGCTGTTCATAAAATAAAGCCCAAGCCAAAAACGCGGTAGAGATTCAATAAACGCGGGCGTAGCCGCAGGCAAAACCAAATCAAATCAAAAAATCTTTATATCAGGCACAGGCAGGGTCCATAATTAATTTAAATACACATTATAAAAAATAAAAAAAAATACACATTATATAATACAAAGGCTAGTATTTATTATAAACCAATTTATTTTTTGTTTGATAAACACTTGTACTGTACAAGTACAAGTGTTTATCAAACAAAAAATGTTTCAAAAGTTCCACCAAGTGCCAACAATCACGAGCATCAACTCCACCAATTTATTTACCTCGATTTAGTTTAACACCAGTATAAGCTCTGCTTTTGCCTTCAACATTGAATTTGAAATAGCCTGAATAATTGAGACAACGAAATTGAAAGCGCTAGACCCAAGGTAATAGAAATAAAATTAGTTTTCAAATCTCATGCTCCCAGTGAGCAGAAACCTACAGAGAATCGTAATATAACAGACGTAATAACAAGAAAATAGCTTTCAGACCAGCCCAAGTAATGGCCAATACGAAACTAAATTCAGTTGTAATTACTATTTTAGTGGTTACGTCGGCTGTGGCTTCAATATGCCAATTTTCACAACTCGCTGGGTACTACTAGTTTTCGTAAAGGAAGAAAACTAAAGAATATCAGAGGTGTTTCCGCGTATGGACTGTGAAATGCGAGTCAAAGTCCACATCACCGATCTTCAAGCACAAATATTGACCTAAAGTTTAACGTGCAATTGTGCCCCTATACGGTATTCGAACCTGACAGACGCGAGCAATACGATTTCCCTCCACCATCTGGCGCCCGCATTATTTCGTCGCAGCACGGACAATCACTACAGTTATATTGTATGAGAGTAGTTTAATACCGCGCGTGGTTGTGTTCACGTTTCGTGTTGCTACTCGTACATCGGCACCTACTTTATCGGCGCCAGGGTCGATGCCTCATACGGAGGGTATTAAAGGAGTATTGCTATCCAGTGGGGTGTGTGTGTAGTAGTTCATTGTGCAGTGGATGTATTCGGTCGTTACATATGAAGCTTACCGCTTTAAAGTGGGTGTTTCGGATTACGATAACAAACGCGCAACTTGTGAATATTTGTCTAATTTTTGAATCAGAAGAATTAAATAAATGTGGTTTATGGCACTACGCAAAGGCTTTTCTGGCAAAATTTAGGTATTTTATGCATTCATACATACATATACCCACGCCTGTCTCCCAGAGTGATAGGCAGAGTCTACAGATTTCCATCTGCTACGATTCTGACACTCTTTTGCTTCTACGTGGGACACTCAGAAAGTTTCGCGAAACTAAAAAAACTGTTCTATAGCAGTGCGTCTAAACCAGTTTTCAAAACACTTTTTCCAGTCCGCCACAGGCACCTCGTTTACAGCCTGCTCGAACGCAGCCAGCGCAAGCGCATTTTCCGGCGGCGAAAATTGTATTCCTTTGAGCAGATTTTTATTTTTGGAAATAAAAGGAAGTCACACGGTGCTAGATCAGGGCTGTAAGGAGGGTGACCCAGGAGTTTGACTGGCGTGCTGTCCAGGAAGTCCCTCGTTTTGAGTGCGGTATGCGCAGGTGCATTGTCGTGGTGGAGCAGTAGCCCGCGGAGCCCTGTCTTTAGTCGCTTGTTGCTAACAACAGAGAAAACTTCTGGCAAACATTTGGTAGTATACCATTCGGCATTGATGCTTCTTTGATCCCGTAAGGGAATTGATACCAAGTGGCCAGTCAAATTAAAAAAGCTAGCGATCAAAATCTTCCCCCCGCTTCTAGATCGCTTCACTTTGGTAGGCGTTGGTTCATTTTGAAACACCCAAACAGTCGACTGGCGCTTGGTTTCTGGGTCGTATTGATAAATCCAGGACTCATCACCTGTAACGATGTCGTAAACACGCCGAGACAACCTGCTTCAAGTTTTTTTAGCATATCACGGCACCCGAGAAACCCCAGTATAAAATCTATATAAACCAGTATAAAACTTTCCATGTTGTGTAAATGAATATAAATATAATCTATACCCTGCTCTAAAAAAAGAAATTAATATTAATATAATTATTGTTATTCATGATCAATTAATAAATAAGGAGAATTACACCCGGGCCTGCTTCTGAGCATCGGTGAGTTTGTGCGGCACCCAGCGTGATACAATCCTCCTCACGCGAAGATGGCTGTGTAGAATCTCGTGAACGCTTCCCGATCCAATTTTCAATATGTGTTGAATCTCCTGATATGTAATTCGCCTATTGTATTGGGTTAAATTTTTCACTGCCAGCACGTTTTCTTCAGTAACAGCCGTCAAAGGACGACCGCTTCTTTCTCCATCCCCCAAAGTTGGAGGACCGCGCTTGAATTCGTTATACCAACGATACACAGTTGCCTTGGAAGGGCCTTAAGTCTATCGTACGATTCATCCGGTTTCAGGCGACACTTGAAAACGTAAAAAATCATAGCTCTGAAATGTTCCCGGCGCAGATCCATAATTCAGCGAGACACAATACTTTGAATTAGCTCGCAAAAAATGTGGAGGGAAATTTTGAAATTGGAACATATCTATTTTACTTATAAATAATCATATTTTCGAAAAACATTATAACTGGCCATATATAAAAACTTTTTTTCGCAATACTTTCTGAGGGGCCTGGTACTTCTGTCGATCTAGTCATACAAGCTCTTCTTATTCCGGGTACTTTTTACTTTCCTTCTAGGGCAGCCCGGTCGAGCTTTACCTTCCACTTGTGCAGCATAAATTTCTTTCGTCACTCTACTTTGATTCATCCTCACTATATGCCCAAACCACCGAAGCATTCCGTTTTCTATTCTAGTCACTACATTTATTTGTAAATTATCGTGCACAACAACAAAATCAAGATTTATTTAATACTTTTTATTCAAAAATAGGAAAAACAATTATCAGTTGTGCATTTAAGAACGAAACTTGGAGCAACCACTAATTTGAAAAAGAAACCCAAAACGCACCGTGCGTCCATTTGAGGACCTGAGCGCAGCATCGAAGCACTGCAAAATATTAAAGCTGAAACGCAGTATTAGAAAACGGCCATTTTACAGATAAAGATACAACATAAGCAGTGGAAGCAACTTTTTTTATGCGAACAAACTTATTGTCAAACCCCACGTTGGGTGCCAAAAATACCCAGACGATAGAAACTTTGCCTCATTGTGAATTTTCTTGAGCAACTTCTTCACAATTATCATAAACCTATTTGAAACGGATGGTTACAATGTATTTTTTCCTTACTGTAACGCGTCATCACTAATCTTATTATTTAACAGTCTTGTATTGCTGGCTTGACATTTCAAGTCCCGAAAAGACTTTTAAAGTTGTTAATCTAAAAAAATGTTTCACTTGAGACCCGAACAAGGATTTATAAAATGTCACGCAAGCAAGCACATCCCCGACGTTTTTCGTATAATTTTTCACTAATAGAGCAAAGCTCAATCAGGTACCAAAGCTTAGTAAGAAGGGTTTTCTTTTACGAAACCCTTAAAATGTTAGAATCACACGAGCGGCCTTCACCGCAACTCGACACGTTAATCTACCAACGAACACGTTATACAGGAGTAACAAACACCCCCCCCCCCCCTCGCCACCTCACAGTTGTAAAGGGGTGCGTTGTGACGGAGATGAAACCTTCAGAAATACTTCCTGGCGCCAATATGGAAACACTCAGAAATGGAAAGTTACGTAGTATTATTTTATACAAAAAATCTTAGTTTAAAATTTTAACTCAGGTAGAAGTATTATTAAGGCCGACTTGCACCAATATTTAAATCTAGATTAAGGACTTAAGCTGGGTTTAATTTGACAGAAATGTATTGACTGACAGATCGTAAACCTGGTTTAACGATAAAATCGAGATTTAAGATTTTGGTGCAAGCCGCCCTAAGTGCCCATAATACCTCAATTCGCAGTCCTGCTCTAACGCTTCTGCTTTTTAACTGTCTATCCTACTCTAATCAGACGCCGCGCACGCAAAAACATCAGTTATTTTGAAATCGCGGCTAGACTGATGGTTTTTTCATTTTTATGTTACAGTCTGCAGCTGCTTTATACTAATATCAGTTATATTATGCAAAGTCATCGGTTTATTGTACGGTTTGGAGGTAACTTTATAATTTTTTTCTATCGAGAAAATTTAATGTAATCAAGTTTTCACAACAGCATGGAGATAGCATTAGTCCTCAACTTTATCATATGTTAATTTCAGAGTGATTGTTGCAGTATTTGTTGGTATAAAGCAGGATCATGCGAAGCGAAGTGAGGTATTATAAGTACAGTTGCTGCGGTTAGTGTACTAAATTAGTTATTACAATACGATCTTTCGTCAAAAAGTCCTTAGTTAAAAGTCAACAGTTTTGACACCGCGCTGACCAACCCGCTTGCCCAGCGTGTGTGAGTATGGGCACTTCTTCTAGGAGGAATGCCAATACTAGTTAAATCTTGGAAATGTCGTGGACGAACGACGGATGGAGTATTTTAAAGATATAATTGAGTGACTTTTGTTGACTGTTTTTTCAGTTGGGTCAGCCCATGCAGCCCAGAGTTAAAAAAACGGACAAGTGCGAGTCGTACTCGCCCACCGAGGGTTCCGTTAAAGACTATATTTATACGTTAACTTAGAAGTTTGATTTTTTCACAGCTTCAAGGAACTGTAGACTTGAGTATATGGTTTTAATTAAAACTCGATACCTCCACGCGTTCCCGAGAGTCTTGACAGACAGACGGACGGACGGACGGACAGTCAGACGACGGACAACAAAGTGATCGTATAAGGGCTTCGTTTTTTTCTCTTGAAGTACAGAACCTTAAAAAAAGGAATAATAAAATATATATAGAAAAACATAAATCCATAGGAAAAAATAAGCTTATTATAAAATATTTAAAACTTAAAAACTGTGAGCAGAAGAATTTTGGAGGAGCATTCGCGATGTTTTTCTCCTTATAATGGGGAGGAGGGGGGAACCCTCCAAACACCCCCCTCGCCTAACTTCAGGTAAAAATAAAAAAGTACAAATATAAAAGATGCACACTTTTGAGAAGGACGTACGCCGCAGCTGTACTATAATAGTGCTATTACCCAAGGACCTTTTTATTGCAAACATATTTGTTAATTACGTACAACCTCAGATCCGAGCCCTTAGTAGGTAACGGTGCGGCAGCGGTGTAACAACCTACAAACTAGGGGCATATTGAAACCGAGCGACTATTGTGATACCATACTTTTACACATTTATTAAAAAACGTAAGGGACGCTTGTGGGTATTTCACCGATCACACGAGTGGCTGAGCCGGTGATTTATTTATTATATACGTTACGATTTCAAGTATTTTTACGACAGGTTTACATATATTAAACCACTAGCTTTTGCCCGCGGCTCCGCCCGCGTGTTATTTGATTTATCGACATGCTTTTTTCCGGGGCAAAAAGTAGCCTGAGTTAGGGTATAAGGTATATGCATTCTAAATTTCATCCAAATCCGTCCAGCCGTTTCAGCGTGAAAGAGTAACAAACATACACACACACACCCTTTCGCATTTATAATATTAGTGTGAAGTGTGATGAGATAACATAGCCTTGTCTTATTTCACTACAAACGATTATCGACCGCGCTAATTAGACACCTGATTTTTAATGATATTGATCTATCCTACAGGAACCATGCATTTTTCCGGGATAAAAAGTAGCCTTTGTGTTAAGTTAGGGTATAAGCTATATCCATTCTAAATTTCATCCAAATCCGTTCAGCCGTTTTAGCGTGAAAAAGTAACAAACATACACACACACACACGCACAAACTTTCGCATTTATAATATTAGTAGGATTTCGTTACGATTTCGATTTTCAACAGGTTTATATTAAACCATTCATGAGATTGCTGTATTCTGTATTTTCTAAATTAAAATAAATAAAACGATTACTACGAGCATGGTTTAGACATTTTACTAGACTAGTACTCGCCTCCGAGTGATTAAAGGCTGAACGCCGCCTGTGCGGTGAGTATCAAGTCGCAACTTAAAAAAGAGTTCCGAAAAGAGAAACGAAAAAATTAAACAACAATAACATATGAAAATTTAATATACTAAACTTGACCAATAATGCTAACACAATCAAAACAAAAGCACATCTATTAATAACTTTAGTTTCTAAAACAAAGGATAGGGGTAGGTC
Organism: Ypsolopha scabrella; assembly: GCA_910592155.1. NCBI lineage: Eukaryota > Metazoa > Arthropoda > Insecta > Lepidoptera > Ypsolophidae > Ypsolopha > Ypsolopha scabrella. The sequence goes on from OU342987.1 coordinate 18,826,494, forward strand.
TCCCTTGTGTTTAGTTTATGCTTCTGTTGTTCATGGACGATTCAACAAAACAATCGCTTCCTAAATTATTTCCCAAAACTTTTGCAAAATCAATACCACACGAGAATGAAGTTTTACTTGATCTATATCAAGGTCCATAAAGGTAAGCTTTCATACAGCTAATTAGTTCGAGCACTGAGCAAACTTTGAGATTAGTCAAATTATTCTCAAACCCAGTTCATGCTGAAACATTCAAGTTACATGTCGCCCAGGGTCAAGTTCACACAGCGTTTTAAATTATAAAATACAGACACAGTCGATGCAATCTTATACCTATACCTAGGTATGGAGGAGGCAGCGATGATGTTCAAAATATTTCCAATCCAACCATCCAACTTCACACAAACATTTGCTTACTTTACACAAGCATTCTTCCCGTTAAGTATTTTTAGGGCTCCGTACCTCAATAGAAAAAATGAAGCCCTTATAGGATCACTTTGTTGTCCGTCTGTCCGTCCGTCCGTCTTTCTGTCTGTCAAGACCCTTTCATCTCGGGAACGCGTGGACTTATCGAGTTGAAATTAAAACCATATACTCAGGTCTACAGTCCCTTGAAGCTGTGAAAATATCAAACTTCCAAGTTAACGTGAAAAAAAGATACGGCCGTTTATGCCGCAAAAAACGTATATTTCGACACTCTCAAGGGAATCAAAATTCATAGGGTATTTCCCGTTGACCCAGAACTATGAAATTTGGCAAGTAATACCGTCTTATACTACAAGTATAGGGGAAAATCTGAAAACTATACATTAATTAAATCATAAAAATATAGTCTTTAACGGAGCCCAAGGTGGGCGAGTCCGACTCGCACTTGTCCGGTTTTTACAGATATTATTTATTTGTGAAACTAAAGCCGATTCTGAAGGCTTTAACTTCAGTTTTAGTGCTGTCAAAACTAAATTTTCTTAATTCTTTAGTGTTGCAACAGAAGCTATATAACTTTGGAAAAATTCAAGTTTTGATAGCACTAAAACTAAAATTAAAGCCTTCAGAATCGACTTTATTGTATCTTTAGCCTATGTAAATGTCTATAATTTCTTGTGTAAAGTTGTAACCCGAGATAATGTTATGTACTATATGCTTAGACGGTAGGTCGGCCGGCACGTATCTGGAGCGCTCGTTTCTAGAGAAAGAGTCAAAAGGAGCGAGCACTTGAGAATCACTCGGAGGCTCTCTCAGTAAACATTCAAATGTACATACGTACACGTATACGTATCCAGTAGGGGCGTATCATGAATTTCCAATCTGTGTCACGTAACTATTTATCCAGTCAACCTCCAGCCGTACGAACAGTTCAAACTATACATTTTCATAGGATGTCAAAGGCCCCTGATCCCTGACATGAGCAACTCATTTTGCGTCAGGTAGAACTGAACTCTAGAACGTTTCAAAAATACCTTTTTCACCATTACTATTCGAAAAGGGGTTGTTGGTTCACCAAAAACAGTGAATAAAACGCTCTTTTCCTCACTGAGTGAGAACAAGAAACGTTTTAAACTTTTTGGATAGGCAAAGGCATGGCAAAGGTATCTGTGACCATACAGCCATCTTAAAACATAATCACCCGAGAAGCTATAAACTATAAATCTTGCAATCACTACATTTTATGTTCCACAAAAAATGCCCGAATAAAGCATTTTAAATTTGGAACAAGCGTCAATGCACAATATAAAAAAATATCTTACCAAACGTACTGCCTGGCAGCTTGGAAAAAAGACCAAAAAAAAAAAAAAGAACCGCCATTCTTATGTTTTGTTCTCTTATTAATTTACTATGTACCGATTGGTTGTAAGTATAATAAAATTTGATTCAAATAGTTAATATGGTACTGTTTATTTTCTCATAGTCAATGGTGAAAAGTAGAGTACATAACTCGTGAAAAAAAAATCCCATCTCGGCTCTTGGATCTCTCGCTCCGCTCAGGATTCTACTCTAGAATCCCTCGCTTCGCTCGGGATTCAACTTTAGAATCCTTCGCTCCTCTCGGGATCCACCTTTGAGCCTCGAAAGAAATTCCCTTTTTTTTCACTTGTTGTGTAATCTACTATTCTTTAATTACCTGAGATTTTTTATACAATTTTGTCACGTAAATTTTGTACAAAATTAAAAATTCTTTAAATATGAATAGTTTCCGTTTAGCAAAGTATCGCATCGTGAATCGAACCGTAAAAAATCTGCAAAAAGGATGCATCTCAAACATATATTTTTTTCTGATATAAAATATTTAAATTTCTCGGTTTAAAATTATCTTGAAAAGAGACAAAAATGGGATAGCCCCCCATTAATGTCTGACGCACGGGGCATGACATGACATTCTCATTGAGTGATTTTGAATTTGAGTATATTAAAGTCTACATTAGAATGCTAAACAATGTTTTCTTGCAATAGCGATTATTTCAGAAATAAAACTCACAGCTGCTTAGTCAAAAAAACGTATATATCACTTAACAAAATAAAAAATACTAAAAAAACACGACTGCCGGAATAGAGATTTAGTTCGAATTTTAGTGCGGTCGGAGGACATACGGAACAACACGTATCCAATGTAATGGTCCCCGACTGCACTGAAATCCGAATTAAATCTCTATAGCGGCAGTCGTGCTATTTAATATTTTTAATTTTTATTTAATACGGTTTCGTATATATTTATAGCCTATTCCACTCAAGATGCTATAAGGATTCTAACGATACCACACAGTTGGAATTGAGAAAAATACTAACATGAACCCTGGAAACAATACATTCCTTTTTGGGGTCAGTTATGGAATGTGTCCAATTATTATCTTTACAGCAGAAAGATATAGGTCTGAAAAACATGTCTGTGAGTTTTACATTGATCAAGTTAGTAGTTGACTCAGCATATTTAAGCAAAAACACTCTCGAGATATAGAAGATTCAAAATGTTTATTTGTAAAATAGATAGGTACATAAAGTATACGTTTTACATGTCAAATCTAATCTGTATAAAAATAATATTTTATGATGAAACAAATATGATACGGGAAATATATAAAAAAACTATATTTAAGTTGGGCTACTAAAGTTAATAGAAAGTTATACTAAGGTTATAGCCAGGCCTTAACCCGCAAATAAGAACACAGGTCACAGGTCGACGTGTCCTGTCGGACTCGAAGGTGACACACGAGGGCTACAATTACACAACCGTGACGAAGCTAAGATGGACGCCGGCGCCGCAGCCGTGACGTCACCAAACTTCAGGTCACATCAACTTAGCTAATTCGCTAGACAGCTAACTTCGCCCGCTACCTTTTCTTTGTCGTTAATGAATATTGCCGTGTTTCAAGTTCGTTACGTTACAGGAGATCGTTCCTACGAAAGGTTAATGGCGAACCTGTTTTATCTTATGGGCTCTTGGTACGTTGGAGTGACATACTCTTCATGTTGAGCTGCACTGAGGGAATATCCGGTTCCTTTTAACATTAAATGTATGTCTTCGGGTCAGGTAATTTACATGAAACATGAAATATTTATACGTTTTATACCGTGAATAGTATTCCTTCGTACTGATATCGCGGCAGATAAATATTCACACTTCCCGTCCGATATTGAGCGTCGCTCCACGCCAACTGTCCTACCTCCGTAAACTAAATATAATGAGAAACCAAATAATACAAAATAATATATTGATACATACTATCCATTCATCAGCCTGGTTCGTTCACTGCTGACATAGGCCTTTCAAAGATTTCATCACTCTTGGCCTTCTGGAAGAAATGCACATACACACTCTGGGCAGGCGGGTTGGTGAGCCGGGTGCCGAAATCCTCGCTTTAGTGACGCCCGTCACCAGTCTGTTTTAAATAAGGCCCGGCAATTGGGGATGGATATGTGGTGACCAGATCATAGAATTGAACATTTCATGAAATAGTCGCATTTCATAAAATGTTACATTATTTGTTGACCATTTCATGATATGGATTGACCAAATCAATGAATAGAGATCGTTTGACGATATAATCCACTAGCACAAGACCATTTCATAATCTGGTCAAACATCACATGATCATATCGTAAAATAGTTACATTTATTCGGCACTAGCGGCGCTGTTATTGTTTGTGCGATGCGATTTATAGTTTTTCCGCGGCCAAAGTAGGTGCGACGACGAGCGTGTTAGGTTGCTTGTGAATACAAATTCAGGAGCCAAGCGAAGCGGAGCGGAGCGAGGCGACGTCGAACATTTCATTAAATAGTCGACCATTTCATGAAATGTTCGCATTTCATGAAATGTTCGCATTTCATGAAATAGTCAACTGTCACTGACCAGATCATTAAATGTTCAACGTTTAACGATTTGGTCAGCGACGTTTGACTATTTCATGAAATGCGATCATTTTATGAAATGGTCGACTATTTTATGAAATGTTCAATTCCATGATCTGGTCACGACAGATCTGATACCGCCATCAATCGGTCCCAGGTGTGGTGGGCCACCTAGTTGTGCCTGTTTGAGAGCTTGTCCTCTTACTCTTCCCCGAATAATTTCACATAAGATACCCTATAGGCACATCTTTATATAACTTAAGGAAGTTGCTTGACTACTTGTGATCCGTTTCTGGTACTGTCCTTTGATTGTTCGAAAACAAAATATTTATTTGTAGTTACGTTCCGGTGTTCACTTCAGCCATAATCTCGACATACCTGAAACAAAACATCACTTTATTAGGACCTCATGGTCTGCTAAATGTTCATGTCGAGTGATAACTAGTCACAAGGTAACAAAAATACAAACAAACTCTAAGATGTACACACAAATAACAATGCAAATCTTCAATCTATAATAATTCATTGAAAACAGAAAGTATAATTCGACGGGAGGGTGCGGGGTTGGGGAGAGGGAAGGGCCTAGTTTCAGTTTCAAAGGATAATTGAGTTCCCCCCTCCCCCCCTTCAGCGTGCAACCAGGTAACACTACCCTTCCGAGAACTTCAAACATCGTACCAAGTTCTAGGTAATACCGAGTCAAAATAGCCGCTGGCGATTTACACCCTAATTTTTATTCATATCAGGTTTTAAAACAGCCTGTGTGGGGTACGTGCACGATATATGGGTTCCGTAAATCTAAACAAATAATGAAGTAGGAAAAAAGTAGCACCTATACTTTGAGTAAATGGGTATACTATGTATAAATGGGTTATTAGTATTTCTACAGAGGCCAAAACTAAAATTCTTAGAAGTTTTGTTTGTCTTCATGGTGAGCCAATTTGCATGAAATTTATTACATAAAGTGCAATAACTTTTTTCGCGTTAAGTTAAAATCCTGATTTTTTGACAGCACTATGGGGCTGCATACTTCTGTAGGAGGTATTAATTTCAACTTGATATCTCTCATGGAGCCCGAGAAAGGGGTCTTGACAGACGGACAACATAGTGATGGTATAAGGGTTCCGTTTTTTTCATTATGAAGTACGGAACCCTAGAATAGCCACGATCGCGCCGGTAACATATGGTTATAGTATAAGGTGACTTTTGTTTATGTAGCCAAATTCATCCTGGAGACTCGGTAAGTGGTCAGCACTAAAGTTCAACGACCCTTTCTGTGAAATACGCAAAATAAAATTTAGACTTCATATACTGAGTCGAGGTTGTTAAGAGGCTCAAAAAATATTTCTCGTATTGTGCAAACAGGATCGTTAAACCTTGGTCCGGACCACTTACCGAGCCTCCAGTACGAATGTATCTGTATATAGACGAAAGTCACCTTAGCGTGACCCCTCCGCCGCTGGAGCCACTCTCGCTCTCTCGCGCCGAAGCGAGAAGCTCCGCGAGAAGCGCCTCGCAAAGCTTGTAGTCATGGCGGAGGGGTGAAACTTGCGAACTTGTGTCTGAGCAAAACGGCAGTAAACTGTACGAAATAATTACTCTAAGCTTTTTTATCGTTCCTCTATACTTAAAACAGAAAAAAAAAATTTCACTTGTTTCTGGCGTATTTGCATGGCTTGTTGCACTTAAATGGTCACTGCGCAGCTTCCTTCGGTCACAGCGTAAAGATTCACACCTTACAACCTGTCTTGAAAATCGGACATTGAAAACCATTTTGAAGCTCGTTCAGTGGACCCAAAGTTATAAGAGACTACAAAATATATATAGAATAAAATATTAACACTGCTCGGCACCCGTTAGCCATAGCGTGGTGTTACATAAACTGAGACTTTCCTCTAAAACTTTATAATCAATATTAAAAACCGCATTATTTTCCGTTAAGTGGTTATCAAGTTTTAATGTTACATACAAACAAACATACACAAACAAGCGTTGCATTTTATTTGCAGAAAAATAAATCACATGTTTGCTTCTAGCTAAACAAAGCCTTTTGCCACAATCTTGACGTCATCATGTAGATGATGCCGTGACGTGTGGCGCTGTCCTCTACCTTGACCTTCGGCTCAAGTATCGATCCCACAGCACCAGGACGGCTGATGTGACGGTCGCCACATGGGGCAAGACAACCAAACATCATAGATTTAATACGTCCATGCCAAACATATAACCCGTCATTGCATTAGATGGAGAAAGACAGACAAGCAGGGGGCCTAGAACGAGGCACATAAAGAATTTTGAAAGAGTCTTCTGCTGTCAAAGTTGATTTTTAGTATGTAAGAAATCAAGTTTGACAGCTTAAGACTCTTTCTAAAGACACTCTTTTTGAGTCTAGTTCTAGAGGCCCCCAGACCAATTGTAGCATCTCTCCACGGTTCTCCTTTTAGTGACTACTTCTAGTTGGAATTGCGTTATAAACTGAATGGTTTATTGGTTCATTTCATTCGGTCAGTAACCATCAATCTGTGGTTCTTGAAACGGTAACTAGATGGCACTGCCCGTTATTTTAAACTACTTTTCTCTTTATGCTTTATCGATACAATAGAATACGGTTTTGTGTTCAAAGAATTTATTGATGTGAATTCCGTGAGTATTAAACATCTGTCTGTAGACATTAGGACATGCTATGAACCTAAAAGTGGGACAAAGTTTCCAACTGAGGATAGTTTTCAGGTTTAGAATTCAATTTTGTAAATAAAATCTCAAACGTATACCATTTGCAACATTTTCGAATTCCAAGTCCCCAAGTACACTAAAGTTTCCAGTTTAGTGTGTATGTACCTATATATGTAGTCGCTGTCCGCCTGGTTTGAATTATTTTTTCGGAAGTCCTGCAGCGTAGAAGAGAGGCGGTAGCTTAGGTTAGAAGGTTAGGTATGGCGAGTCACGCCACTTTTTTATGACCACCCAGAACTAATATTTAAACCAAAAGACTAGCCATTTGAAGCGGCTGATTTAACCAGATGGCGGCCACATATATAAATTGAGAGATGAAAATCTAGAAATATGTGATCCATCGACCGCCTTTTTGGTAAAGAGCACATTTTCTGCTTACCTCCATCAGAAACTGAGGTCACTTTGACGACGAGGATTTTATTCAAAGGTTTTCGGGGCCGCTACACAAGAATTGCGATAGAGGGTGTGTTTTTTAGACTGACCGTCCTCTGTATTCCGATCATGACTTTCTGCAGTTTACCGTCGTTCGATAAAACGTTTTATCGGCGTCGCCAATACTACGAGTTAGCGATACAGCGAGACACCTTCAACACCTTCAAGGCTTTATCGCCTATAAATAGGAGATAGGTTTTGTGATGAGGGAACTTTATTAAGCCCTCCGTAAAACTTTCATTTACTTCCGAGCATTACTTTTTATCCTTTTTAGGGTTCCGCGCCCTAAGAGCAAAACGAAACTGCCTGTTCGTCCGTATGTCACGGGTCTCTAGCTTGCAGTCGGACAAGGCACCTACAGATCTGAAATTTGGTTTTGTTATGTACGAGTAAAATGTTGACCGAAAACCGGATATTGAAATAAAAATCAAATTAAATTAATATCCAGGGGGGTCCCATACATAAAATAAAAAGGAGCAGAAAAAAAGCATTTTTTATTACCTCTGTATTTGGAGTGTCATTATCTAGATTAAGTAGATTATAAATTTATTTTTTTTAATAAAGAAATGGGGTCTATCAGAGATTTAGACCATCTTTGTTATGTTTCATACCTAATTACTATATTTAAACAACAGTTACTGAAAACGCCGGTTTTTAGTATAGGTTCAGGGTTACGTACTTAAATACTCGACCAATTTAATTTTATAGTTTTGTTTATACATATGATTAATTTATTATACCGGGTGACTTTTCGAACATCGTCCAATTTTTTATTTAGGCATGAAGTGTTATTCATAGAGGCCATTTTCACTTCAACATATTTTTTTCCCAAGATTTTTCGAACAGCGTTGTCTCTACACTAAGCTACGAACGGCGAACGGAAGGCGCGTAGCCGCGTAGCGCGTGCGGTGCATGGTGTCTACAAACACAATTGTTTTTGGGATAAATTTGCATAAACGTATCCTAATGTTTTAATACTGGGTGATACTTAAACAAAAAACACATATTTAATTATTTTCACTAAAGATTAAAATAAATAAATTTGGACGATGTTCAAAAAGTCACCCATAGTTATTAAGATAATATTGGTATAACCTGATGATGCCGTAAGGCGAAACCGGTAGTCCAATAAAGTGTATCAAGTGAATCAGTACAAGTGTATTTTTAAGATGTTTGTCTAAACAGTTTATAGCTACTAATAAGTTTGTTAGAAGATGAAATTACCTAAAAAAAAATCTGCCTATATAAGGTGACTTTCGTTTATAGAGCCAAATTCATACTGCAGACGCGGCAAGAGTCAGGACCAAGACTCAATGACCCTGTTTGTAAAAAACGAAAAATATTTTTTGTGCCACCGTACTTGTTCAAGAACATCCTCGACTCAATTAGTTTAATAAGTCTAAATTTTACTTAAATTTTAGAAAGGGTAATTGAACCTTGGCCCTGACCACTTACTGAGTCTCCAGTATGAATTTGGCAATATAATCGAAAGTAACGTTATATATTATGTAGGTTTGCATATTATGTATTCCCGAAAAGCAATTATCTTTGAAAAATCAAATGGCGACTGCTCTAAAACAAGACATTCTAATGAATCCCTGACCGGGTGCGGTTCATAACCCGGGCTAACTACAAAACCGGCATCTACCCTCACAACCTCCGGTAGCACAACGCCACCAGATCGCGCCATTCAAACGTTAGTTTTATCCCCACATAACGTAGTTTTTATCCACACGAATATCATGCTCAGCTCAACAAGTGGCTAGAGATGAAATATAAACTTGTGGCATAATATTCTCGTCCCGGAATACGCCGCAACGTGTAGCAGAAGTACCATAAACCGTCGGTCGTCGGGGCCGCCTCAACTAAGTACACAATATTAGCTATAATCCAGCCGGAGATGGCGGCGCGGCGGTGGATAAACTGGGTTGGCATGGCAGGATTGTTTTTGCAAAATCTCTACTGATACCGTTTAATTTGTACCACATTTAACCGTGGCGGGAGCGTGTAAGAGTTGGTATAATCCGCGTTATTATGGTTCCGTACTCGAAGGGTGCTAAACAGGACCCTATTACTAAGACTCCACTGTCTGTCTTTTTTTTTACACCGTATTATGTAGGCAAGTGACATACGGAAGGACGGACAACGGAGTCTCACCATGGAGTATCCTTTTGTACCTTTTGAACGGACCTCCTGAGATAGAATATCTTTAACTTATAGTCACTTCCTGCTCTCAGCGATAATGTGCCCCAAATGTATAAAAGATACATATGTCTTGTTGGCGGAGGTAGTCCTACTTTGTGATAAATAATTATGTACAGGGTGTTGCGTCGCGGCGGAGCTGTGTCGACTCTCGTGGGTATTACTGCCGTTCACCAACACCCTGTACACGATATCTGTACCTATTATGGTTTTTTCTTTATCATATATTATATTTTATCTTTAGATTCGTATTTCTAGGGCTCTGTACCTCAATAGAAAAAAACGGAGCTCTTATACGATCACTTTGTAGTCCGTCTGTCTCTCAAGATCCTTTATCTCGGGAACGCGTGGAGTTACCGAGTTGGAATTAAAACCATATACTCAAGTCTACAGTCCCTTGAAGCTGTGAAAATATCAAACTTCTAAGTTAACGTGAAAGAAAGATACGGCCGTTTATACCGCAAAAAACTTACATTTCGACACTCTCAAGGGAATCAAAATTCATAGGGTATTTCCCGTTGACCTAGAACTATGAAATTTGGCAAGTAATACCGTCTTATACTACAAGTATAGGGAAAATCTGAAAACTATACATTTGTAATTAAATCATAAAAAAATATAGTCTTTAACGGAGCTCTCGGTGGGCGAGTCCGACTCGCACTTGTCCGGTTTTTTATTCATAAATGTGTTTTTTTAGTGTTCAGGTAGCATTCCGTCGGAGGGTTATATTGGAACATAGGAAAAAGTATAGTGGAATTTTGGATTGTCGTTGCATGACAAATTAAGAAAATTGCTTCTAAGCTGCCTTAAGAAGCCTGTAGTCGGCGGCTTGAAGTCAGTCGCGCACGGGGTCGCTATGCTTGCTATTTCATTCTACATTCAACTCCGCATTATAGAGCACTGACTGTTATTGGTTGGCCCGAACGTTCATTTCCCGAGCTCGTACGGAACTAACCGAACACGGTGTGAGAGGCAAGCTAACGCGAGACAACATTCAGGTTTTGAAAAAACTCGAGAATGGTTTTGGTAGTTCCTATGATTTCAGGAGAAATATCCCGAAAATCGAAATGAAACAAAAATATTGTTGAATAGTACAAAATATATATTACTTATACTAAGCTGTGAAACTAAAATTATTTGATTTGTTGTATCGCTTCTAGGACATTACGGTACATAAACATTAATCAAAATATGTGTAAAATCCAGGACTCTTATACGCTTGTAACTTTTGTATGCATTTTATTTTGATAAATGTTTTAGTTTCACGTCATGGATATTGTATGGGATATGTTGAAAAAGAATAAATAATGAGCAAGTACCTATAGAAAGGATATGATCAGCGAACTGCGCTAGTACGGGAGTTCAGGCGAATAGAATCGGCCAGGGCGGCTTCGTTCGAACAACACACGTACCACTCGGCTCACGTTTCAATAATGCATGCGAGATGGCGGCTCCGGGAAAACAAACAACGCGAGGGACATCGCTGGAATATTGCGGGAAGGCTCCGTGTACGTATTAATAGTTCCGAGATAGTTGGGCGAAAATATCTTGTGAAATAAGCGTCGAATGATACCTTAGTCTTTTCACATATTAATTTTAAAAGAATATATATTTATTTAAACATACATGAGTAAAAAATATATATGACGTCATCGTGTTTTTTCCGAGGTGTTTCATGTCAAAGGGGGTGTCACTTGGCGCACCCGCTCCTCACCGACGATTATACGTGTCCTAAACGCGATGGGTGGTGAGCCCTTCGAAGCACGCTGATTGAACAGAACACGATAATTTGCATCCGAGGATTGAACTTACGACCTCTAGGTCAGCACTCGGCCATAGAAACGATCTTAAAAATTGTACGGTTCCGTACCTCAAAAACGGAGCCATTATATGATAAATTTGTTGACCGTCTGTCTGTCAAGACCCTTGTGCTCGGGTCCCGTTAGAGACATCAAGTTGAAACTAATTAAGGTCCAACTTATTTAAATATTTTGGATACATTATTATATTAGGTATCTCAAAAAATTATCGACACATTTTTGTGGGCTCTTAAATACATTCAAAAAAATCCTATGGCGGCATTTGACAGTTCTAACAAGATCAATAAATACATCAATCAATCAAAGCCGTTTTATCTGGCTTCCTATAATGTGTCTCCATACATTAGTTCCGCCAATATCTAGTTTTAAGTGAATAGACACGCTGGAAGTTTTCAAGTTAAAATTTGGTTAACTTGAGTTCTGTAGCGTTAACCTACAACAAAATACAAAAAACATTACTAAGTACACAATATATACAAAGAGAAAAATAAACATTATTAAAACCGTAATATGTTACCTACATTAAATACTGAATATTATTATAACACTAGTACCTATACAACACTAAAGATGCAAAAATGGCGGCACATTAACATGTCAATTTATGTCAAAATGTCAGTCGACCCCGTGTTGTACACTCGTACACCTTACTGTAGTTGCTTACTGTAAAGGTATGTATTTAGATCTCTGGTTGTAAGTAAAGACGGATTTAAAAAGGTTTTATTCTAGCTGCAATGCATTTTAGAATACCGACAAAACAGAGAAACTCTTTACAATCTATTTCTTGAAAAAAAAACGAACTTAAAAACCTTTTTAAAATTAATTTCGCATTGACACAAGATGCCAAAAAACTTGAACTTCGAAAAAAGGCTTCCTAAAACTTCGTTTCAAAGTTTTTAGCAAAGATATTTTTAGATTAATTAAAACATGAAGACAATAGGCAGATCCCCGGAATAACGATCCATCTTGCCAACCCAGCCTGTTGGACACTTTAAGGCGGCAGATTAAATTCTATCACAGGATAATCCGGCAGATTAAAGTTGACGCTTCTGTTCCGACACCAGTCTTATTCCCGGGACAAGCGAAATTGGCCGGATTTTAGTTAAAATGGCGGAGTGCAGCGATGTCGTACCAAGCTTTTACGTTTTAATCCTTTTAATATTTTGTTTTAGCAGTTATGAACCACGAATTGTTATATTTCCCGGTCGTAAACTTGTTTATGTCACTTCATCCTTTTAGGGAGAAGCTACTGAGTGCTAAACGGAGGAAATATTTGTACCTACATGTCCTACATGTTTGAGAAAAGTCTCTCCAAGACAATGGACTCGTACCGTTCGTCGCCGCCGTCGGAGATGTTTAAAATAATTAATACATATACATTTTAGAATTTGGAAATAATCTTTTATTTAAGGGATCCCTGAATGTTGCTATATAGCATATATGTTTTTAGGGTTCCGTAACCGTATTGTGTGGTGGTACGGAACCCTATGTGCGCGAGTCCGACTCGCACTTGCCCAAATTATTTCTTGTGATCTACACACACACACAGTTGTAGAACACGTCCAACAAACCAGCACAGCGTATGCCACAGACGGATGAACAGGCAGGCTTTGATGAAAGGTTCCATTTATGATAAAACCCTTAAAAGAACGCTCTAATTAATTTAAGGCGGCAAGTAACAAAAAAGAAATCGCTGTTCCGTGAGAATTGAAGAAATGAAAGTAAGACTCTGATTCCAGCCCCTAATGACTGCGGACAAACGGCGTGATAATGAGGAGATTCGGCAGATTTCCTCGGCCCACGATAAACTAAGTATGTCCATTCTAACGCCTATACAAACTTTGGTATAGGAGGTAACTGATGGTGGATTTGTTGGAGGTGATTTTTCACAATGAACATAGATACAAGTCGATAATGTGCCTTACTTCCCGGTATTTGGATGTGTTGAAATGGTTCAACAATAGATTTCCTCGGCCCACGATAAACTAAGTATGTCCATTCTAACGCCTATACAAACTTTGGTATAGGAGGTAACTGATGGTGGATTTGTTGGAGGTGATTTTTCACAATGAACATAGATACAAGTCGATAATGTGCCTTACTTCCCGGTATTTGGATGTGTTGAAATGGTTCCCTGGTTTGAATTATGTCGGTCCGTCTGTTCTCAGTTACGTTACGTCTTCGATAGCGCTTGAAAGGGTAAAACTATAGACGTCGGGTACCTGCGAAGAGAGGTAAGGGGGGAGGGGTGGGGTGGGGGGTTCCTTCCCCCCTAGTAACTCCCTTCCTTCCGGAAGTACATAGTTTTTGAGTAATGTTATTTTTTTTAAATTATGGCTTAACTTTTTTGTGCATAAAAACATAAAAGGGATGAAGGAAAAGGGGGTTGGGGAGGATGGAGGAATGTTCCCTGAAGTCCCTCCAACAAAAATCTTAAGGTCTCTTTATAACAATTTCTTGCAAAATCATACACATTTTGTGTCATTTTTGCATCGGCTCCGGCGCTCGGAGCGCGGCACCTAACACCGTGCAATTCGTCGCAGACGTCGTCACTCGCCGTCATCGCCACCGTGTCTGCTCCTCGTCGCACGCTGTGGCGCGCTCCTTAGCCTAATCATCGATACAGTACCGTGTCGGACTTCTGCACTCTCACCGATTTCGCGAAGGCATTCTGAATTACAATCGCGTGACTATAAGAGAAACGGAAGGAATGATAGATGCGCTCAAATCAAAATGGCCGCTAGCCAATCAATGTTGCGTTTCTTTTCGCACATTTTTACCAGTTTTTGACAACTAAGCTCTTGACACTATACCAAATTGACAGAAGTTCGTTCCGTAATACGCATATTTTGCATATTTAATTTTTTATCGTAAATAATTAAAACAGTGGAAAAGGGTTGAACTAAAGTCAAACAATCCCCCTGAATTTAAATCATGATTAAAATCAAGTACCAGACGTATATAGCCTACCCCTTGAGGTACTTTATTGTCCAGAAAAAAAAAACAAAGAGACAATTTGTCAGTTTTAGTAGTTATTCAAAGTATGGTATCTTCGCGAGTGAAACCAGTCGGTCTGCAGGCTCTCAATAGTTGTATTTCAGAGCTATTGTTATCGCCCACTCACTTTATTGTTGAGAAAATTCATTGACAAGGGAAATGGGCAGTTTTGACACATATTTGAAGTATGACATCGCCGCCGCTGACCAACCATTTCCCTTGTCTGACCGACCATTTTCCGACCGCTGACCGACCATTTCCCTTGTCTGACCGACCATTTTCCGACCGCTGACCGACCATTTCCCTTGAATTTTCACAACAATAAGGTTAGACGGCACTGAGCGGAACTCATTGCATCTCAGCTCCGAGAGCGGATCTTACCTCAAACGACTTTGGCGCACCATAGCTCTGAAATACAACCTGCTGAAAGCAGCCAAACAAAACTATTATCTTCACCTGGAAATTTACTTTTTGTTTTTGTTGCTCCGCTCCGCTTCACTCGGCTCCCGAATTTATGATAGCAGCAACTTAACACTTTTATTCAAGGGATGAACTATGATAATAATCTGAATTTTATTTTAGATACAAATTGACTTTAATTCAGTGGTTCTTAAACTTTTTGTAGCCACGGACCACTTTTAGAATTACGAATCCCTGTCGAAAAAATTTTTAGGAAAAGAAAATAAAGCATATTAAAAATCACTTTTATTGGTTAGTTTACATTTTTATACTTAATTAAATAGTATCAAAACTAAGTTGATGAAAAAGATACTGTAGTTTGAACTCAACATAATAAATATCTGTGGACCCCTGGCACTCACGTGACGGACCCCTAAGGGGTCCATGGACCCCAGTTTAAGAAACCCTGCTTTAATTGGATGATTAGTACCTGGGTACCTAGCACGGTAGCAGATATCGAGCTGATATACCACTGTCTGTCCTTTTTTAGGTAGAACAACAGAGTGAGACAGAGCACTGTATTAAAGGGCTATGGAGCTTGATATGGTGCTTCATGTTAGAGGTGCTGGAGATACTTTTAATTTATCTGTCGATAAAAACATTTCGTGAGATATAATATCTATTAGTCAGAGGATACAAGTCATCAATGACAAAATATAAACTTTGGCGACAGAAAATATAGTTCCCTATTTAATCGATTAAATGAAGTTTATACGTAAGTTTCTATGCCCACGGATATAGATGATAAATACTTTGAATAATAATACGCGACTGACATATATAAATACGTGCCTAACGTGGCGGACACTATGATTAATCTTGCTGGGAAGAAAAGCAACAACCTTAATAAGATCACGGCTTTTCCTTATTCTTTTTATCATAATGGTTACAGAGTTTTCTTACAATTTATTTCAGTAAAATGAAAGAAAATACAAGGCAAGAGGAATTGGGATAATCAGTCCATCTTGTACAAAATAAAGTATGGTGTCGATTCGGTGTGTCAAAACTTATAGTAGGTCGGAAAAATAAGGCTTCAGGATTTTCCGTTTATATCATCTCGGATATGGTGTCATTGCGTTCAGTATGACCTCCTGAACACACGTGTGTGAGATGACAAGGGCGCAAACTGTGGGGCTAGCTAGATACTATGACGTCATTAAGATGGCGGCGGTACAAAAAAAAACATTTAAAATTATCATATGACAGTTATTTGTGAGTAGATTACAAATACTAGACCATTTTTACTACTTGGTCAAACAAAATATTAGAAAACGTCCAAAAATGCCACAATTTAGAGTTAGTTGACTTTAAACTGCTGCAGATTGAAAACCACTGGATAGATTTTTACAAAATATATATCAAATGACTTAAAATATGTTCTTTAGAGCTTGAAAAAATTATTTACAAGAAAAAACTGGCCAAGTGCCAGTCGGACTCGCGCACGAAGGGTTCCGTACCATTATCTATAAAAACGGCAAAAAAATCATTCTGTTGTATGGGAATGCGCAGGTCCGACTCGCACTTGGCCGGTTTTAGTATTTGTTGTTATAGCGGCAACAAAAATACATCATCTGTGAAAATTTCAACTGTCTAACTATCACGGTTCCTGAGATACAGCTTGGTGACAGACGGATGGACAGCGGAGTCTTAGTAATAGGGTCCCGTTGGTTACACTTTGGGTACGGAACCCTAAAAATTAAAAAATATATTATACATACTGACTATAATCATACTGAACGTAATGACACCAGGTGACACCATATCCGAGATGACTTTGCCAAAATCGTATTTTTTTATTTTTTCCGATCTACTATTAACTTGTATGACAGAACTTAACTTAATTTAAGCATTCTGTTATTTTCTTTCTGTATCGGAAAGACAAGGATAGGACACCTAAAATAAGGTTAGTCCTGCTAAATGAGTTAAGTCGTGGCACACCGAATCGACACCGATCTCTTTGTCCTCACGTCAAGTGCCAAATACTCAACAACCATATCTATACAGAAACGGGTGGCTGTAAAAGCGTCCAGTCCTTCCCATCATCCGGGGAAGCCAGGATATGTAGAGACTTATAATTTTTGGAATGGCTTCAAGAAACCGACTACAAGAATAGCCAATCAATCATCAATTTTGTATTTAAACGTTGACTTTCTTTAAACATTTAACAAAATATTAAACGAAAACCGAAGATTTAAATAAATCGTTTACAGTTACGTTAATAACTTGGTTTAATGCTGCAACGTTCTAAAGCTCGCAGCATTTCTGTGACCGCAGCCGACTAGCCGTGTCCCGCGTTGGGCGCCAAACTGTAAAATGATTCTACGTGTTACTCGCTGTCACTGAATATAGGCGAAACCATGTGTTATAGGGAGATAACATTGTGTGGCGGGCTTTGTTTGTGTCCGTACCGGAACCAATGTACGTCGAACCGAGATAACATAACTTTATATTTAACCTTAACCTTAATGACAGCAATTCGCATGGAACTCCAAAAGTATTGCTGTAATTATGTTTTTATTGCGAAATCCATCGCTTTGGAATACTCTAAATATTATTATTAGAGTGCATTACAAACCAGACCAGACCAGACATTACATAACGCCCTCGTGAGCGTTAGTATGTGCATTACAAGCTAGTTAGATCAAATAGTTACAAAAATATTCGGTGGACAAGTATGGTGGAAAAATTCAACGGTCTAGGTAAGTACCTCGGTGGCGCAATGGGTAGCTCGCTTGTCTGGAAAACAAGAAGTCGCAGCTTCGAATCCTGGCCCGAGGAATTTTTTCAAATTCTTGTCTACATTTTTTTCTAATTTATCTTTTCTGGTTTGTAATGCACTCTAATAATAATATTTAGAGTATTGCTGTATTTTGTTATTCTTATAAGGTCTATTTAAAGCTGTTGAGAATTTTATAAAATAACAAACGGCTCAGTCGTAAAGACGCTTCAGTCGGGGTTCGATCCCGCCAAGACATGCGATATTAAGATTTCCTAAACAAAAGATCTGCCAAACACATGTTGCATTGCAATATTTTTTAAGGAAAACTCATGAGTTCAACCTGGAAATCGTCAAATTATTTGTTTCATAATTACGGCTACAGAATCAATGGGACAAACCTACTTGAATATGTAAATTAATTTTTAATTAAAATAATCAAAAATATATACCTAATTCCAGGTATCCAATTCACACGGAGGTTTTCTGTATTCAGTATTAAGCCCCCAGACCATCCGAGGAACAATGATTTTAATAATGAAAAAGGACCTTAAGGCTTCCATGTAAGGTACATTTTGCCTTCTAAAAGGTTCAGTATGTCGCGCTCGGAAGCTTATCAGTACCGAACAAGCGACAGCCGGTGAGAGGTTAAATACTGGAAAGTGAAAACTTTGCGTGTTGACTTAAGTACAATTTAATTTAGTTTATTCTTATTTGGGGCATGTTGGACGGAGGATTACACTCGTAGTACAAACACTTGAAACAATTAACTTTGATTAAGCTGAAGAGAATTTTGTAGCTGCTCAATATTTAGGAAGCTGTTTCATTTTTCAATTAAAGGAAATTAGAAGTCTATTTATGTGTAAGTATATTGAATTAATTTTGTGTATATCTGTTATTGGCTATATACGTTGTATCTTTATGTATTGTTTTGTCTTAAATGTATTCCTTTCTATTTTTTTTACGACCCACTTGTGATTTGCTTGCAACCCACGCGTCCCACACTTTGAGAAATGCTGCTCTATGTAGTAATTATTACAAAACGTCATTAACACAAAGAACAAAAATACCTTACAGGCCTACATAAAGGGTGACGTTTATTTTGACACTCAAATTAAATTGTCACAATGCCTAGTATCAAGGTTTGATTACCCGTTTTGTAAAATTCGTAAATCCTAATAAAGAAATAATAAAAATTGAGTAAAATATGTTAAAGAGAAATTCTTTATTTTAATTTTATATCATTTTGCTTGTTCCCTACAAAAGTAAACGCAACTCCAGCGCCGAGTCAATTACTATATGGGACGTCGGCATTTTACCTCGTTAAATTGGCAAAAAGTGTTATCGATCCGTGATACTGGTCACTCACCAAGCCTCCAGTATGAATTTGACTGTATAAATAAATTTCACCTTTTATATTTCAGTAAAATAAAGAAACAGAAAATATTGAAGCATATACGAACTTCACCCTTCATAGGGCAGAGAAAACGGGCTTATGTATGTAAAAAAACACTTAAATATAAAATATCAAAATAAAAAGAATTAGCAAATTACCAAATATTTTTTTTCATTATTATTATTTTATTTATTTTTAGTTTATTTTTTATCATTGATCTTTAGTATTTTTATGATTTATCTGACTTTTCCGACAACTTTGAAATAAAAATGTCAATTTACTAATAATTTTTTTATTGTTTTTTTTTTTTAAAGTGGGC
Source organism: Ypsolopha scabrella (assembly GCA_910592155.1). NCBI lineage: Eukaryota > Metazoa > Arthropoda > Insecta > Lepidoptera > Ypsolophidae > Ypsolopha > Ypsolopha scabrella. The sequence continues at coordinate 18,845,889 of OU342987.1, forward strand.
GAAAATATGGTGTCCAATACATGGCCAGAGCCTTATAAAGGGTTAACTTCGGAAGGACCCAGGTTGGACTCAGGTGCTTACAACATCCCAATACAGAACAGCACGTCCACGAAGGGAGTGACATTGTTACCATTTATCAAACAAAACTCTCCCCAAAAAAGTTTAGTTGCTGCGACGAAAAAAGGGGCACAGAAAACAAAACGAAACTGCCGACGCCGTTCGGGAACAAATTATCTATTTGTAATGAAGTGTCGGGACACAGTGACAGGGAAAAATAGTACTCGTGGATAACTTGTGTCAGAGGAAAATAGATCTTGTCGTCTATACTAATAATAAAATAGGTAATAAAAAAGTAATCGTGGCTATACGTTTGAAGAGGAAAATCCTCTTAAATAGGTTTGCTGATGTTCATGGAACGGTAGATAAGCAGAAATGTCTGTTTTGTTTTCCTTTCCCCAGCGGGAGTCGCCCACACAGCCTCGCTAACTAAATACAAGCTAGAGTTAGGAACTGATATTCTAGAAACATCTGGACCACTTCAATGGAGCACTTCATTCATCGTACGATACGTTTAACGCAGGGCCGGCTAGCGAATAAACACCTCGCTGCATAATATGTATATTTTTTTAACTAACCATGTACCTAAGAATCCCACTAATACTTGTACTATTAAATGCGAAAGTTTGGATGTATGGACGGACGGATGTTAGTTACTCTTTCACGCCGTAACTACTGAACCGATTAGGCTGAAATTTTGCATTAATGTAGTTCTAGACCTGGAATAGGACATAGGCTACTTTTTATACCATAAATCAGTTCTCATGGGATGAAAATAAGCTTTCAAATTTTTATAGAAAAGAGATGTTTCACCCTTTCACGCCATGCTTACGAAACCGATTAGGCTGAAATTTTGCATAAATGTAGTTCTAGACTTTGAATAGGACAAAAACTATTTTTTTCCTTTGTTCCCATGGAAAAACTATAAAAGAGACACACAAAATGGGAAACAGAGAAACATAACTCACACATTTCACCAGCTGTGTTTACTGTAGGTAACAGTCCAAATAATATTGACCGATTTTATAGGAGTACACAAAAACTAATTCAACGAGGGTGAAACCGCGGGCAAAAGCTAGTGACATAAAGATTACATTTTTGGTCTAACGAACTGAGCTCACGATGTTTTTTTTTTCTTCTTATTCATATTGGTTTTGTCTTTTCTGAAATGTAACTATACTAATTCGAACAGCAGTTTTACGAATATGTTTTAAAGTAGGTACCATTTACAACTGAACATTTTATTAATTTGCATATAAAATAACAAAGTAATTAATGTAAGGATGATTCGTTCTGGCCCAGGGGCCTCCATACCATAAAATACGGCCCTGACTCACGTCTTAGAAAGGCCAAAGTTTCGTAACCTGCCGCTTTGTCCATGCTGCCACTTTGTTCACGCTGCCACTTGGTTCACACTGTCACAGCGCTCTAAAGCTCGCATTGAGCTTGGGTTGTCAAGTTTTCACTGGGCATTCACTGTAAATGAAGCTTGTCCAGTTCAGAATGAACCGCCTTTCGTTAACAATCAATAGATTCCCGCGGCATCGGTTAGGATTCAAACTATGCCCCACGCAGCAACGGTCGCTTGGAGGTTTTCAGAAAGGAGTTTAGATAGACAGGCGGATTATCCGAGCTATTATTTTCATATCAATATTCACATAATTCAAATGGATATATTATATATCCATTTATTTGAGCTTTATGGTATCCTAATGTATACTACATAATTATATTTTTACATCAATATCTTTAATAATACGTGTATATTATGTACCTATATTGCAAATAAACTTATTTCTATTTGTATATATTTATATTTCACTTGGGATTTAACCTTTTTGATAAAGTTGAACAATTAAACGTGTAGTATCTAAGCAATAGAAACATTATGACAAAACCTCTGTTCATTTAATCTGCTCCGCCCGAGCTGGCTTTCTTTACAAAACTATTTACTGCTCAGCTCCTATCCATGGAGCGTAATAATTTATACCATTAAACCTTCATCGAGAAATACTCTAGCTGATGAAAACCCGCTTCAAAATCCATCCAGTGGTTCTTCAAAACCTTGCGTGTTTCTAGGTTACATCGAACACTGCGACCTGTTCATTGATTCCTAAGTAGGCATATAGCAGGTAGGTATGATATGTAGGAATATGCGCGAAAATACATAAGAAGATATATCACGCTTGCAAAAGTGACTGACACTCCATGCGAAACGACCCGCAGACGGATTCTGGAAAAAATAGCAAAATATCGGTTTTAAATTAATATAAAATTAACTAAAATAGTTATCAAAATTTTAAACTGACAAAATTTTGATATTAATTTAATCTATCTAATAAAATATCGTTCAGATCTGTATGTCATTTCTGTTTGTCATACTATGAAAAAAAGTGTTGAAGAAGACCACATTTCAATAATTATTTCTATCGGGCGAAAGTTTTGCAATCGCGTTTCTGTACTGAACAAAACTAGAAAAAGGTACCTATATTTATATACTAATTTATTATCAAATTAGTGGGCTCTTCTGAAAAGCAGGTAAACAACTTCAAAAAGTGCCGATTTTAGCGAAATAGCCCCTTAAGGCTTTATGTTGTCTTTCGGGTTAACGTTTACTTGCCGTCGCCCACGGTTCAAGTTATCCGTTTACATAGAGTTTGAATATCAACCCTATGACACCGTAATTAGAACTGCCCGTGGAAAGGTTGACGTGCGGGTACATGCCAGTAATACTTAGAATTATCTCAGTTTTACAGACATCAAACGACCTACCCTACACGCAATCGCAAATTTTGTAAAAGGAACAAATTCTCAGAAACCAGATTTAGCTCAAATCTAGATCAAAGTCGGTCTAGATCTAAGACGTTTACTCGGTAAAGTTAACATTGCATAAACTAGTGGACGTCCGAGACTTCACCCGCGTGGATTTGGGATAAATTATTCTATCCCTTGGGAACGCATTTTTAATACATAAGTTTACACCCCATTTCACCACTCTAAAAGGTGAATTTCGAAAAATCCTCTCTTAGTGCACCTTTACACTCCCTTGAGAAACATATGTTCTAAATTTTTTGTGCTCGAATGGCTCACCGCCGGTTTCTTTCCGTGTGGCTCTGAACCCCGATTCTGTCTGCCCTGTCCGTCTGGACTGTCCTTCTACCGGGGGAGTACCGTCTCTCTTTCTCTTTTAATTCTTCTGGCCAAGAGAGAGAGACGAGATCGAAAATTCCCGAATAATTCTTTATTACAGGTCACTAAGGGCCCATATCATAAATATAGTGATACAGATATACTCGTTCTAACGGCACGTCTGCCACATTCTTGTTTGACCTAATAAGATCTAGAATAGGTAAATTTTATTATAAATAGATGAGAAATATTATAATAAGTCATTACTTACAACAGTGTCAACCAGATCATACCTAATAATAAAACAAATTAGTTGCCCGGTTTGTTATTGCTGCTTGATTATTTGTATTTATTGTAAAATTTACGTTGCTAATCTAGATTTAATCATTTATTTATTGTCTAACTTCGACATCCATCGCATTCGCCTTCAAACGCACCGTGATTGGCTAGAAACTACATCACGCATCATGTTTAGCCGATCACGACACGTTTGATGGCTAGGGCGATAGTTATTGAAGTTAAACAATACGAGGGACGTTAGACGTTCCGTTACAATCGTAAATAGATTGACGTTGGCTAAAATGAGGAGTAAAAGAGTAAAGCCGAATTTGGGCGGAACGCCATCAAACATTCAGAACCGCAAGTACGATACGCTGCGTGCTCTAATTACCTCTCAGCCAATGACAGCCGAGGGAGATTGATGGATGGATTGGAGATTTTCAGGGTTCCGTAATCAACCGTAGCGGAATCCTCATAGTTTCGTCATGTCCGTGCGTATGTCTGTCTGTCTGTCGGCGGCTTAGCTAGACTCTCAGTACTGAAAGCTGTAATTTGGCAAGAGTGGTAAAATAAAATAGTGAAAAAAAATTACTGTATACTCACGTTAAGTGGGGATGATTTTTTTTGCGTCTTTCAAAAATATTGTGGGTGTATCAAAGCCACTTTTCGATTCAGGGATCCGTTTGCGAAATATTAAGCTTTAAAGTGCAAATTTTTGTTGAACCTAAGTTCACCCCCCCTGCCAGCAAAACGATTGTTTTTGGAAATGTATAGCAGTAGTATACAGGCTGAAATCTTGAAATCTTTTCATCAGAATACAATAAATTATACACAAATTCTTGTACTTTTTATTCCACATATATTTATTGTTATTGTTACTTAGACTACCGGTTTCGTGTTACACATCATCGGGCCAATAAATTATTAATTTAATAACTATTTAAAACTACAGAAAGAAAACAAAAAGAAAACATTTTTAGCAAGCAAATATAAAATAAACAGAATAAATAAATACAAAAAGTACCAGAATTTGTGTTTAATTTATTGAAGATGATATTGCACCAAGAACCATCAATCGAATCCATCCAATATTAATCAGAATAACTAAATAGAACACAAAACCATGAAACAAAGTTTCACGAATGTATGGCCAACCTACGCGACGCTAAATGTGACTGACTGACACAATAGACCGTATATATTTCTGGCGGTAAATAATGCACATACGGCTATGTAGCTTCAGCTTCGTAGAGCGTCGTCTATGTCACCGGAGTATTAGTGCTTCTTCTGACGGTCGATATCTTTTTTTAAATTATGAATCATGACAAAAGTAACAAAACCTGTATTTTTTAATTTCGAACGTACAACAGTTTCCTCTGTCATAGCTAGAGGGTTCATTTTCAACCTGTATATTACGAAGAAAAACTTACACAGCTTTACAAGAGAACGAGTAATAGTCGACCAACTTAATTTTGCTACCCACTGAGCTACCGGTGCTAGCTTTAACATACATTATTAGATAGAATAAAACGCAATGTTTAGCAAAATTTTCATTCCCACGCACCGATTTTATCTAAAACAAAACAAAACCAAACATTCAACATAATTTCTATACAAAACGTAATATCCGGCTGTCAAATTCAACACACAACACCCGTTTCAGTCGAAAAGGGGCGCAACAAACCCCTTTTTTACCTGAATTTGCTTTGTTTTAGACACAGCCCCTTTTCAATTACATTTCGCTGAAGTCCGTCTGTCCGTCCAGACATGACGGATGATCTAACTGCTTACATGTAGACAACGTTATTGGCGCTTCGGACAGTGTATCTGGGTATCCTGGCTCCTATCTCGCTTCGACTTTATTCTCGAAGAGCTGAATCCGTTGTTCGCTTGTGTTGTGTGTTGGTACAGACAAACAAATAAAACGTCGGCTCCTGAAGATGGATGACGCGAGAAGCGAGAAACGTCTCTCAGTTTACACTTGCTTTATGATTTTGTGCATCAAATTATACGGGAAATTCATTACAAAGGGATCGTTCACGGATTTGATGCTAGAGGTCGGTTAATGTGCATGCATACCCTGAATTAGCAACTTGATGTGTGTCGGTACAAATATCGACAGAAACGACATTGAAATAACGTTCATATCAGCGTGCATTGCAAAGTGGCTGTTACGACGATCACTGCGTTTCCGGATAGCGCAAAAATAATTGCGAAAGTTTGTGTGTGTGTGTGTGTGTGTGTGTGTGTACATATGTTTGTAACTCTTTTTGATTGTGTGGATTTGGATGAAATTTAGAATGGATATAGCTTATACCCTAACTTAACACATTTTATCCCGGAAATAAGCATGTCGTTAAAACGAATATCACGCGGGCGGAGCCGCGGGCAAAAGCTAGTTTAATATAAATTATCAGTCTTACTAATTTTTTGCTCTCTTTTTTTCAGACATTGCGCAGATCCGTCTAATCACATCGCAATGAATACTTCACTGATGCCCGTTCTCATTACCCTTAAGGAGAGGAGACGCCTTAATATTTAAGAGTTGCCGGGAGCAAAACACGTTTCACCAACCCTTACGCCTTCACTAACGGAACTCATTGCTCAGGTAAATTAGGTGTTACCTAAGTAGGCTTCGTCTTATCGTTAGCGAGATCGGTTGTTAAAACTTCCTTAGGGATCACTTCTAGTAACTGCAAAAACCGTTCCAATGCTTAAACCGGTCAAGTGCGAGTAGGACTCACGCTCTGAGGGTTCCGTACCATTTAAATAAGTTAATAGACTAAAATAATTTGTTGGAGAGAATATTCAAGCCGGTGCGTGATGGGTACCAGCCGCCGCGCCGTTTAGGTCTATTTAAAAGTGCGCGCCTGTTAACTATTTTAGGTTCATTCATTCAATCATTCAGTTATTAATTCGTTCAGTTATTCATTTATACAAGTAAATCATTCTGAACCATTCAATTTTATATCGAGTAACCACTCTCTTTGTCTGCTACTCTTGTCCATAACGCACGCGCGACTATTATTATAGTCTCGGAATACAGCACCTTCCAGAATACCAACTCTCCGTTTTATTTACGAGCTATCCAGTCAAATCTTTCAGTATTTGTTGTTTAAAAATAGAGTATATAGCACATAATATACAGAAAATTCTAAATTCCTAACTAGTTTAGTTTATTAGATAGACCCTGCAACAAAAATGGTCTAAAACTGACAACTTTGATTGCCTCCCATTTCTTTAATTCTGGAGATAAAAAATCTGCACTGCACACCAAGAACACCGCCGGGGTAACAAAAAAATAAATTTTCAGCTCCTTTAGGGGACCCCCCCTGCAAAATAATTTAATTTTCAATTCAAAATTCGGTATTATAAAATATCCAAAATTAAGTTCTGTACCTCATTCAGTTTGCAAGCTAGAGACCCGTGACATACGGACGGCCAGAGGGACCGCGGACAGAAAGTAGAGTGACATTAATAGGGCTCCGTGTTGCCCCTCGGGTATGGAACCCTAAAAAACAGAGGCGCTTTAAACTTGCCTCGATAGTACCAGCTGAGATGAAATTTGTAAAACATTATATTTTTGTTTTTTGGGTACTCATTTATTTGTTTGTGTTTGGGTTTGTAATTTCCTCTTCTTTTGTATTTGCATGTACTTTAAAGTAAATAGGTGCTTTTGTATTTGTATTGTATTAGACGAGACTGTTAAGTGTTCTATTTAATTTTAATGCCGCTCGGTAACTAACTTACAAAGTAAACTTCAGCACTACAATATTGCAATAACTGTGCTGTATGCTCAGAGAAAATAAAATAACCTTGTTTAGCGTTTTAATACACTTTGAAGTAATAAAGTTTCTAAAAACAACAAACATTACTAAGTACTCGAAGTTTTTTAGAGGCCCTCGTTGGGCGCCAAAAAAGCTTAACGGGACGTTAATTAGTCGATATGTATGTTACAGCATTTTCGTGCTTATTTCATTCTATTAAGTGCTTTAATGGAAACGTCTAGCTACGGACATACTACCAAATATACCTGTATATATAATTATTTTGCAACAGGTCGCGCAAAACAGACTGAAGACGCTTTTACTGTAATATAATATCCATTCATTTGAAAGAAAGAAAGAATGTCAGGCAAATGCAACCCATTAAAAATAAAAACTGGCCAAGTGCGTGTCGGGCCACGCGCAATGTAGGGTTCCGTAGTTGCCCAGTACATTTTATAAGTTGATCTACTAATACAGATCGCGCCAAACTTCTAGTCCCATACATTTAGAAGAACGGCCCATCATACATTGTCGTGTTTAGAGGGGGCCAAAAGTTTGACGCGACCTGTACTCGTATACTCGTCTGCTACGACACACAAAATGCTACGACACAAACTGCTACGACACACAATGTGCTACGACACACAAACTGCTACGACACATAAACTGCTACGACACATAAGCTGCTACGACACACAAACTGCTACGACACACAAACAGCTACGACACACAATGTGATACGACACAAAAACTGCTATTACACACAATGTGCTACGACACACAAACTGCTACGACACACAAACTGCTACGACACACAATGTGCTACGACACACAAACTGCTATTACACACAATGTGCTACGACACACAAACTGCTACGACACACAAACTGCAACGACACACAAACTGCTACGACACACAATGTGCTACGACACACAAACTGCTATTACACACAATGTGCTACGACACACAAACTGCTACGACACACAAACTGCTACGACACACAATGTGCTACGACACACAAACTGCTATTACACACAATGTGCTACGACACACAAACTGCTATGACACACAAACTGCAACGACACACAAACTGCTACGACACACAAACTTTTGCGGAAAATAATATTAAAACGGCGGAATATTTCAGAGATTTTCCGGAAAACAGACAATTTTATCTCTTTAATGTATCTATAAGAGCAGATGCGAATGAAGGACTATATAATAGAGATATCCAAGATATCGCAAATCCTCCGTTAGTGGGTCGCATCGGGACAAATCCGGATCAGATTTTAATCCCGGAAGATGGAGGTCCGAAACCGCATTATTTGTCATATCGTCTTTATATGTGTGCCATGTTTGTTATTGTCGTCCCTCATATCTATTTTTACTCATTCTTATGATAAAAATTGCGACAAATTCGGTTTCATATTGTGTCACAGTTACTTTCATTCCTTTTCGCTAGAAATTAAAATTTCAAGTCAAGTTTTAAGGAAATTGTCGCGGTTATCTTCATTATTAAATTTTCGATCATTATTTCTTGCGTTAGTACTTTTAGGGTTCCTTACCCGAAGGGTGCCAAACGGGCTCCTATCACTAAGCCTACGCTGTCTGTCTGTGCGTCTGTCACAGTCACAGGGGTCTACGGCCTCAACCGGTAGAAAGTTGAAATATTCACAAAATAAGTGTTATTATGGCCTTTACCAGGACAATCCATCCATCCATCAGCCTGTTTCGTCCACTGCTGGACATAGGCCTTTCCAGGATTTCGCCACTCTTGGCGGTCCTCCTGGAAGAAATGCCCATACTCACACGCGCTGGGCAGGCGGGTTGGTGAGCGCGGTGCCGAAACCGGTTGCACCAGTGACGCCGCTGCCCGTCACCAGTCTGTTTTATATAAGGTCCGGCAATTGGGGATGGATATACCGCCATCCATCGGTCCCAGGCAATTGTGGGCCGCCTGGTTTTGCCTGAGAGCTGTTCTCTTACTCTCCCCCGAATAACTTCGGGAGGATTTCCAAGTAAGATGGTGGTACCTCCACCGTCGAGCCCGGCATCAGCTCTACCACGACAATAATAAAACATTAATAAAAAATAAATTTAAGGTGGGCCCCCCCCCCTCCCATACATGAAACCTCGGAAAAGCTGCATTATTTAAACGTTATTGGGTTTGGCTCTTACATAAAGAGGACAAAACGTACAAATTTTGAATTTAGACAGATTGTAGACATACTCTAAAGTAAAATAAAAAATTAAATTTATATCATTGCGGTATAGAAAATCAGAAAAGTAAAAAATAATAAACAGTAGGGTTCCGCACGCAGACAGTGCCGCACTCGGTGGTAAGAAACTCTTTGTGCGCTAATCCGACTCGTACTTGGCCAAATAATTATACATGTATTTACATGGATAGGTAGGGGTCCAGAGTGGTACGCCTACCCCTCTGGGAGACAGGCGTGAGTATGTATGTGTGTAGGTAGGAGTTTTGGGGCTACGCATCGTGTCGTTACAGTAAATACCCGAAACTTTTGATTCCTCACCATTTGGAAACACCTTTCAACCATAAACAAGATGGCCGCCCAAATCATATTATCTTCACATGTCGCACACGCGCCAAAACACAAAAGAGTATTCAATCCCTTCGGCGAAAAAAGCCACAAAGCGGCGGCAACGTGTAATCACGTAACGTTTTCCCAAAATTTCCAGACACCGGAAGTCCCCCCTGTTCCCCTGCGGTACTTCCGGAGGCTAATGGCGGCCCATCATGGCGCCGTATCCGGTGCAACCCTAACTTCGGAACTATTTGATAGATGGCTGGAGTCCCTGGATGGGCGCGAGTCAGCTGTTAGCTCTAAATCGGGAAAAAGTTGGTGCGGAGTTTAATTTGATCGCAGCGGTAGATGGCTGCACACGAATGGGCTTTTTATCGACGCGTTCTGATATTTAGGTGTCAAAGTTTGAAGACATTTTTTTTCTCTTATGTATCTTATTATTGGAAGTCAATTTAGAATTCCACAAAGAATCATCGATCTTTTATTATAGTTTATATCGTTTACTTTTCTATTATTACCTACCATATGTTTAATACCATGTAATTTAGGTTTTATTCCATCAAAATATCATGTAAAACCGGTGATATTTAATCTAAGCCGGTAGGTTGTTTAAACAGTGTAAAGTACTTATTGTGAAACAAGTACTAGTGTTTGTTATTTCAAGACGCTGTTAGAGATTCCCCGAGTGCCGAAACTGTTTGTTAATTCAAAATAGATATTATTATCACTGACAATTTTCAGCAAGTTTGACTGTCCGATACTTAAACATTGGCTGGTCACCAAATACATAACAAAACAGATGCGAGTGGATACTTAGTTTGAATAATTTATTAATTTTAAATGAAATTTCAATTGTTGTGTGTAAATATTAGTTACAAAAAAATGAATAGCTGAATAGCTTTATGTTTTTGTGTAATTTATTTGTGTCACGGACCATATCTGTCTCAATAAAAAACATTAGTAAATTTTAATTTTACTCTGAAGGTGAACTTTAATCAAACATATTTTCGAAACGCGAAGGAACCATAAAAAAAGTGTTTAGATTTCTAAACAAGATTTAAGGTGCGCTGTTTCGCGGCCACGTTAATTTACGCCTCTCCGTTTTGCAATATCAAGGGTGCCTTATTTCCTTATCTGATTTTCGGTTTTCTTCCGCTGAAATATAGCCTTATTTTTTCTTTTGAATCGGAGAAATAAATGAAGAAAAATCTGAATTTTGGCTGTTCTACCACGAAACGCGCGACCTAGATAACGTCCATGGCATTTAGTAACAAAAACAATTGAGAAGAAAACGAGGAATCCAGCGTGACATGACATGTTACCATGTTAGAGAAGTCAATAAAAACGTTTAATTCCGGAAACTTACAAGTAGATTAAGTAATCACGAAAAACTCACGCATTTGTCTTAGTTAACTAAAGTACCTCATCATACAAAATCATAAATAAAATTCAAACAAGGTTACATTACGTATGTACAACAAAATATCCTTTGAAGCTTTTTAAGTAGAATTTATCTCGAACCTAAGCTCATTTGTAAACAATATATCATGGTTGCTCGCTGCATCGCAAATCCAATTTAGTTTATGAGGATCATATTCATAAATAAGCAGTAAATACGGTCCCAGTATAAATCCTTGAAGGACGCCTAACCATCCTGATTACAGCATCGTTCAGTAAGATTTTGTAGCAATTTTTTTTTGTAATAGCTTAATAATATGATAGTAATATGTTACAAAACTAAACACGCGAAGGTAAACGATAATTCCAAATAAAAATTAATGTATATCGCAAGATAGATTAAATAACTTTGGAAAAGCATGATTAGGGTACTTTACTTTTTGAAATGCGGGTTGATCTCGGAATTTATAGATTTATATTCACTGGAACAACAAAGATGTAATAAAACAAGACAACGACATTCTATAACCACTGCAGCATCAGTATGCACCAGCTGGCGCCCGCATCCACGACGACGTTCATCTAATTCACCTTCAAAGCAGTTTGGGGTAGCATTCTAGTTAGCGCTCGTGTCACAATGGAAGTCCCCAGTCAGAGTACTCATTGGCCAAGAACAATGACGGAAACGACTTTATCCATCGGCCAAAAGAGCGTTCAAAAACATACGCTGCTAGAGTTTGTACCAAATTACACAAAACCGATCAAAAACCCACTCGCTAGTTGCAAAACATTTGCTGTTCAAACATGGCTTATGTGTTTTTGAGAAAATGGCTGCATGCAAATGCGTGGCTTATTTATACTCGTATACTTCTGTAGAAGTCAAAGAGACAGCTCCATATTAAAATAGGTTACCTATGTATATCGTTTAGTTTTGAAAAAAGCTGTGTTATAAATGTAAATTCCAGCGTTTGTAATGTTATAATAAGCCGATTCAATTGTCAAAAAGCACGGATTTCTACCTCGATCGGGAATTGAAATTGAAAACATTGATTTATTTTCCCACTTACTATATAATCACGTGATTGATCGTAAAGCAAATGAAAAAACCATTTTATAAACTGAACAGTGTCTGCGGTAATCTCACTGATTAATATGTAGATAGCAATAAAAAATTACAATCACATATACGAGTATATTTGACTTGATGTTCAGTCTATTTGCTATTGAATCGGTGTGTTTGTCCTACAAAGTTTATAGTTTCTTTGATGATGATCTGCGTTTGACGTTTGAGAACGGATACAAAGCTATTCAAGAAACCGACCTGTTCCGACCTGAATGTAGCTACAGCAATTCGAGTTTCATATTTCATATTTATTTGTATTGTAAATTACACAGGTGATCAATGGTGTATATAGTCTGTCAAAAAAGTGTTGAAATGAATATTGTAGAAACAATTTCTCTTTCGCCTGGTTACATCAAACAAATAAGTAAAAAATCTGTTAAATCGAGTTAACCGCGTTGTTATTTCATAAATATATTACCTAGATTATACTACTTGCACGTTTGTCCTATAAAATTCATTAAGGTTTCATTTTCATTTCAACACTTTTTTGACGAACTATACATAATTAGATAAAGTACATATTTATATTTGATTTTACATGTCAGGACATTTATATTTTATGAGAAAACATATTAGAAGTATTTTGATTTAGTAGATATTGAATTTAAAAATACTCATTAACATAAAAGTGTATGCAAGATCAGCGAGATTTAGGAAACTAATACAATTTTATGAAATTGTATGGTTTTGTCCATCAGATAATCATTTGTAGAATAATAGCATTTGTTGACTAGTAATTGCTTAAGCTTTTTTGTAAAGGAGTTTGATGTTTCTTCTTTTTTTATGTAGTCCGGTAATTTATTGTATATGATTATGGATCGATAGTTGGGGCCATTCTAAAAACATGGTCAGGTAGGGTCTAGGTAAAGCTAATTTTCTCAAAAACACATTGTAATATTACCATTGCATACTGTAAGGACCTACCTGGCGAACTATTAAAAGTGTCCAGGAAATTACATACCATATGTTCACAGAGTATATTTAATATGTTTTCTTTTTAACTATTCGTGTCTATGTTTATAAGAGACTAAGGAGGTTTTTCTCGTTGTTTTTTTTTCTTAGTACTTAGCGTTCCTCTAGATGGCGTTGTCCATGAAGGCTAGAAGGCTGCATGGCGGTAAATACCTTTGCCCAGCTGGCAATAATAAAAAAAAGTTGCGTAAAAGCGGGAATTTTGTTGCTATAAATTTTAGTTGAAAGTATTTTGTGCAAATAAATTACAAAATGAGTTCAGAAGCGGGCTCTGATATAGACTGTACTCCACTAATGCTTTGTTGAAGAAATCAATAACGATAAACATGACTAATCGCCCAAATATGAGCAAGTAAGTAACTTTTAATATTTCCTAGTCAGTTTCTTATATTTGATATAACTCATTATCATGAAAAAGTCTCATTTATTTTTTGAGAAAAGCACTAGACTTGCTTCGGCCATGAATTAGCAATCCTGGACGAGTAAGTTTTAAGTCCGAGCCCGTAGGGCGAGGAGTTTTATATACGAGGCCTATATAAAACTCCTCGCCCTACGAGGCCTATATAAAACTCCTCGCCCTACGGGCTCGGACTTATAACTTACTCGTCCAGGATTGCTAATTCATGGCCGAAGCAAGTCTAGTGCTTTTCTCAAAAAATAAATGAGACATTTTCATGTTTTTCATGATAATGAGTTATATCAAAGATTATTTTCTAGTCTTAGCAGTAATGTACTATTGTTTTTTCGACACGTATTTCTGTCGTTTATCTCGTTTACTTGTCTGTATATGTTTTTTCACAAATAAAGCTGTTTCTAGTATATAGATTGCTGGTAGTGTTAACAGTTTATACTCTATAAAATATGGTCTACAAATTTTAGGACTACGAATATTTGCAAGTATATAGTCGCCGTCAATAGAAATTGTGGACTATGTAAACAAAGCGCCATGTTGTCTTTGTCTATGAATAGGTGAACTATCTAGAGATGGGTAAGTATGTGATTAAAATATGTTAGGTGCTTAATTAATTTTCTTTATTTGATTCATTGCTAAAATATTCTGATGAATCACTAGTCAAATCGCCCACGTTAATTACAAATGGTTCCGTCACAGCGTCGGTGGCCGTATCTATTATCCCATCCAGTTCTTTCATTTTTTCTTCTACTTTTAGGACATGAGCTACACATTTCGCCCACTGTTCTACCCAGATCCGCGCCAAACCTTGGTCCAACAAAATCATCACATCGTCCATTTTTAATGTTTTGTTGTTCCTTCCAACGTAACCTTTTACTTGCGCTCATATCAACTCTATCGGGTTAAGCTCGGAATGATATGGTGGGAAGCGCAAAACTCACATTTTTGATGCCGCCAACTCATATACATAATTTTCTTTATTTTTTTGCTTATCTACTTTAGCGATGAGATTCGCTTTGATTTCGGTTTCTTGAAATTTGATTTCTTTTTCGCGCAACCAGTTTTGGATAGCCTCCTTCCGCCAACTCATGTTGGGCGCCTTTTCGATTTGACGCGAATGATATGGGGCATTGTCCATTACTATGACGATTAAATCAGTAAGAGAAGCCAAGTCGTTAGAATACCGAAAACACAAAAGTTTTTAGGGCAACGCTGGAAGATCACACAGCTCTCGATAGACACACGTTTATGTCAAAGATATGAAGTAACGCTGTCAAAAAAAAAATGACGGAATAAAATAGCATCACGAATAAAATAGCATCACGAAAAAAATAGGTTTATATTCAAATAGATTCGTACATCACTAATTTTCAAAGACAATACAGATTCGATGAGAAAAAAATATGACAGCAATCTCGACGCAGTACAGAATTGACTATTGATTCTACGATTTTCTGTTATTAACTGGTGATTATTGAATATTTCATGATGAAATACAGCTAATGGCAGGTGGGACTTGATGCTTCATGATTTGGAACAATGTTCAGTGAGACTCCGTGACAGAACCTTGAGAAAAATTGAGAAAACGGTTTGTTTACATAGTCCACAATTTCCATTGACGGCGACTGTACGCAGGCATGTTTTCTGGAGTACGAAAAGGTCATGTGCGTCGGTACTGTTGCCCCACAATAACACTCCGTATCTGAGCCACGCGTCAGCATACGCATAATAAGCTGGCAGTGCTGTTTCATAGCTCGTGTTTGCCTTTAGAATGCCTAGTGCATATATGAATTGAGACAGCTTTGTTTTAATTTGTTGGATGTGACTTTTCCAATTTATATGAGTGTCTATTGATATGCCTAAATTCCTCTTTGAGGTGATTTTCTAATTTTAGGCCAAGATTTAAGGAGGATTTCTGATAAGGTCTAAATTGAATAAGTTTAGTTTTTTGGAAGTTTATGTCCAGGTAATGATCAATTAGCCAGTGTTTTGTAGTACTGAAACATTTCTTTATTTGCGCATTCCTCACTACTTGAGCCCTCGAATAGCAGAGAAATATCGTCCGCAAAAATTATATTGTTCTATAGTGAACGGGGCTAAGAAAGAATAGTATATTATGATACAAGTGAGCTGCTCGCCTTCGGATCGGCCTGCAATCCCGCCTCGACTGTAATGTCTAATGCTCACGCGTTTCATACGACGTTTTTCAACACACTTGCGAAGAAAAATAATAAAATTTCACTGACTTTTTTCCATATAATCGAAGCCACAGCTGACCGAACTAAACTGACAATTTTCTTTGAAAAATGGCGGCGGAGATTTTGTTTTTTGCGCAGATGGAAATCGAGGCATTCGCCAAACAGCAAAATATTAAATATTAACAAAATGAATATTTTTGTATTTACAACAAAAATTTGAGTTAATTTGTTGATAAACATAAATAATTTGATGAAATTTAATGATTACCTATTTATTATATTTTAACTGAGACCGTCTATTTATTCGCAAAAACTTTACAATTTCTCAAGACATCAAAACTATTTGCTAAGATTTTAAAAAAAAACGGTCATGTAAAAACACTAGTGCGATGATGTAAAGTAAAAAGCATGCGTGTTTAATATGCTGCTTTATGACCCCAAAAACGCTGCAATAAGGGCCACTTTATACGTAAGTGTGTTGAAAAGTAAATTTGAATATTCTAGAAATGTTGATGTTATTTGTCACGAAATATATTTCTATTCAGAATCACTGCATGTTTTTGATAAAAGGCGATTCAACTGGCGAATATTTCACAACGTGAATGCTAAATTGGTTGATGAATAACAAATTCACATTAAATTAATCTTTACGTTTTGATCGAATTTTTATGACTAGCTTTATTCACAGTAAACTCGTGCAGCTTTTCAAGAAGCAAATGGTGAGAGAGTTTAATTTACCATTCTAATAAAGGAGGTTGTTCTATCAGGCTATTAGATCCCAATATAATCCTCATTATCCCATCTTACAGGATGTAACGGGGTCTGACGGTGACCGGAAGCAGCCGGGCGGCCATGTTGGATCGTTACGCGCCGGAAGTGATGTCGACGGAGAGCCACTTCCTGTTCAATGAAAGCTTCATGTCGTGCCACTTGTGCGGTAGGCAGGGTAAGAGGAGCAACCAGGATTTTGTTTCGGGGGGTATATAGTATGAGGGTTTACATGAGTATTTGGAACGAAGTTCCTTATCGCGGGTTACACTCTAGCTAGGCACTTGGCGAGTGAGAGCTAAACCGAAGTGTTAGACTTCGACCGTCACGATCACTTGCTACAGTATGTGTATTTACAAGCGTATTTCTATCTATAGGTACATAACGTGCGGCGTGCGCGTCAGTAGCGAAAGAAACTTTGTTCTAACTGCTTGTCCCACCATACCTCTCGTCTTTTTAGGGTTCCGTAGTCCGACAAGGAACCCTTATAGTTTCGCCATGTCCGTCTGTCCGCGGCTTAGCTCAGAGACTATTAGTACTAGAAAGCTGTCATTTGGCATGGATATATATATTAATCACGTCGACAAAATGAAAAAATAAAATCTTTAAAAAAATAATTAAAGGTACATCTCATACACGTAAACTGGGGATGAATATTTTTTTCTCGTCTATCCCATTTTGTGGGGTATCATTGGATAGGTCGGTTAAAAAAATTGTGGGGATGTGAAAACCATTATTCGATTTAGGGATCCGTTGGCGAAATATTAAGCTTTAAAGTGAAAATTTTAGTTAGAGTGGAGCGTTGTTTATAGAAACGTGAAAAAATTCACAGAAGTAGTATATATGATGATTTTAAAAGGAAAACTATTACAGCTAAGTATTACAGGTTTACGAGTACGAGTATGGGACTAGAAGTTTGGCGCGGTCTGTATTGGTAGACCAACTTATAAAATGTACGGGGCAACTACGGAGCCCTACATTGCGCGTGGCCCGACACGCAGTCGGCCGGTTTTTTTAATTATTATATGTCTAGCAAACTGGCCGAGGGGGCGTGACATGGACGTCCCAGTCCACACTTGTACACCCACGTTTCATCGATAAATTGTATACATGTGCTAACATTTCGCGACACGAAGCATTGATATACATCAAATAGACTGTCGCTCCATGGAAGCATTGCAACATTTTGCAAAGTGCACTTAGCCTGTGTGCTTTTAGTGGATCGAGTTGAAATTAAACAAGTCTGGTGCGAGTCGAACTCGCTCGCCGAGGGTCAGTACTAGACCTTGATGAATTATACCGGATGTAACATATAGTCTAGCTAGTGTGTGAGTATGGGCATTTCTTTCAGGAGGACCGCAAACAGTCGTTATATCTTACATCGAACGAGGCTGATGGATGAATGGATTCTAATGATTATACTGAGCAACTTTTTCAAGGAAACGAAAACCGCGCGTTAAAAAAGAAATCTTCTATTTTTACTGAACCCTTTGTAAGAACTGAAATTTTATTTTCTTTGCACGTGTTTGTTTATTTACTTAGGTTTCCTCATAGAGGATGTGGTTTCATTTAAAGATAGCTGTCTGGTGCCACCCTTATTATTTCGTAGACTAGCTTTTCTTCAGTGCAATGGCAATAAATAAATTAAAAAAATATTTACTTTCAAACAAAAATATTATTTAAAATGTATTTATTAAGGAACCCTAAATTTCTAAAAGAAAGGAGTAATTTCATAATTCACTCTATTTGAGAGAAAACGTGACATAATTGATTCAACTCTTCAGCAACTGAACTATGCGATACATTACAGAAAGAAAAGTGAGCAGAATAATAAACTTTATGGGAATTTTTAGGGTTCCGTATCCGAAAGGTGCCAGACGAGATTCAATTACTAAGCCTCTTCTGTCTGTCTGTTTGTCTATCCGTCCGCCCGTCTGTCACAGGACTCTAAAGCTTCAGCCGTAATAGATAGACAGTTAATTGTTTTACAGGATATATGTAAAAAAACTCGACGTGGGCCCCCATAAAAAAAAACCTTTGAAAAAAATTCAAAGTTATTTGTTTGAGCTCTATCTTAAGAACATATACAAGTTTCAAATTTGGTCAGATTTGGGCATCTATATCGTTTTTATTTGCCATGTATTAGGGTTCCTCACCCGTATTTTGCAGTAGTACTTGCACTTGCCCGTCATTGTAGTCGACCTTCAATCGAGCTCGGTCAGTCGTCGTTCTCCAAGTGTACGCACGAGATGACAGATCTAGCACGTACTGACGAGCTCATGGCGAACGTCCCACCCTGGACGGACTAACGTGTGGACATCATACAACAGCGAACGAACCCAACAAGTAGCGGAAAGCCTCATTTGATGTAAGAGTGGATCATGAGACACAGGATCGACGTTCTCGCGAATCTTCTTCATGAATAACCCGCTGACCCGAGATCTTATGTCTTTCTTATTGAGATGAGCCACGTATCATACACGGAGCGGGAATATTCTGCCACTTTTTAATACGGCGTAAAAAGAAATCGACGCATATTTAGCTGTAGTCTAGTTTAACTCGTTCAAATGTTTTCGATATAGTAATAATTAAGTCGCAAGTGAAAGAGGGGGTATATCTCTTCCAGACACAATCGAAAAGCGATTGTGTCTGGAAGAGATACGCCTGTTTCAGCTGAGTTCAGTCAACGAGATATTTGGAGTTGTAGTTTTCCCCATACAAAATTTTAATGACAAGGATAAAATAAATAGTTTATATTCAGTAGTTATAAATACTTGCAAATTTATGTCATTAGTACTCGTACATGTTACTCATGGTATGTATGACTAGTGAATACATTAAGTAGGTACAAGTTACTTGTATGTATGTCTTCATGCAAGTGTAATGGAGGTAGCTGAAAAATAGCGTCAATCAAAACATGTTTGGGTGGCACATAGCTGAGCTAAATCCTTATGTCGTGTTGCTGTATATAAGCTTATCTTTATTTTTTGCATAGTTACTTTAATGATTTTTTTTTTTTGTAAACACGGCAATGGATTCATTTCTTTCTTCTTTTTTTTTCAGACCAGTGAACTTGATATCTATATACCCCAAGTTTTATAAGAAATTGTTATCAATGTTTTCAGTTCATATAATTAAAAGTATTATCAGTCCCCGCCGCGCCAGGTGACCGTGTCCCCGGCAGCACAGTTCTGCCTCATCGCGTCACCATGGCGGCTGGCGCCCATATTGAAGCCGGCGCGGCGCCTAATCTCCGGGAAAATTGACAATTCCGCTGATAAATACGTTCTGTTACCTTCCGTAATGGAGACTCGGAGCTTACCTGAAACATGCAAGGGATCACGGTTAATGGGTTTCATATTGATCAGCACTTTTCTATTGACATGTTCAGGGGACGAGCGAGCGGACTCCCACCGTACTCTACTTTACTTGAAATTATTGTGCCTTTGTCTATTAGACACAAGTATAGGGAAAACGAATTATTTAAATACTGAAAAGTCATAAATGTTTTCAATAAAGTAAAAACGGAAACTATTTGTGAGGAACACGACAAATCTGGGTCTGGGCAGTGCCCCTGCCAAGTCGAGCTAAAAAGCGGCACGGCCGTACCATCCTTTTCTCGGAACAGTTCAGGACATTTTCGACCCTCTATAATTTCGTTGTGGATAAAACTAGAAGCCTGAATTTTCAGTAACCAAGCAGCCATTTTATAAACACGGTATATTTCAAATTTCATTCAATTTAAACCAGTAGTTTAAGAATTATAACTAGTTAAAGTTTCTCAATTTTGTCACTCACTCACTCACTCACTTACTGATTGATTGACCGATCATCAAAACTCTAAGGCACTTCTAGCAGACAGAAGCTTCAAATTTGGAATACAATTAGTGTTTATTGTATAAATCAAGGAAAAACTAAAATATTTCGAAATTTCGGTCCAGTTTTCTAGATACACCAACATCATAAATAACTTTGTAATCGAGTTGATGCTTGTGATTGTTGGCACTTGGTGGACCTTTTGATACAAAGGTAGGTGGTTTGTCCTACCCGCATGCCAAGCGATTCATATATTGTACGTAAACAACCAAAAAACCTTTGAAAATGCTATAACAGCGAAACCGATAAGAGAAATAATATAAATAAGTGGACAAGTACAAGTGTTTTTCAATCAAAAACTTTGTAATCCCATATTCCCATATAAATATATATGATTACAAAGTTACATTTGCAGTTGTACGTAGAAGGTACCGGAAAGGAAAAAAGAAAAGTAGGACTATCAACAAAAATAAATAAGATGCCATCAAAAACAAAACTTGTAAAAAACAACAAGTCTCGCAACTTAGTTCTTCTACCGTAAAACGTGAGATCCATGTAAATCCAAGTCGGTTAATTTATTCAATTAATTTAATTTATTTTAAACAAAATATTTTACGCAGATGCTAACGTGTATAGTAAGCAAAACTCATGGTAGGCCTACTGGCCTATTACAGGAAAAATAAAGCGATTAAAAAAAGGTTGAATACAAATGAGAAATGAAAAAAAAAGTAAAATAAATAAAAAAACATTTTATAAAAATACAATATGGGTATCAAATTGTAGGTATTAAGGAGCTGATATTAAATATATACACTTTTACTATATTTACTGGCACCGATTTTAAGAAATCTTTGAAAAACCACAAAAATAATGCATGTCCCCCCTTATTTCCGAAACTAATGAACCGAGAGATATGAAAAAATTCATGGTAATTTGAGATTACGTAAATATTCCAGGAAAAATATAGTGGTTGAGAAAATCACGATACCAAAATGACAAAATTAAATTTTCCATCCACGACTTTTATTTCGAGTACGGTATAAAAATGTTTGAGTCTCTCTTTTGTAGTACAATCAATTCTATTTTTAGTTATCATAAGCAGTTATGGGCAAGATTTTAAAACTGTCGAATTATGTAACCCTAGGTATGCGAGTCTGACTCGCACTTGAACGTTTTTTTTTATTAAACACACTATTTCCCTTTAAAAATGAATCGTCGAACTTTTATTATCATCAAAAACCGCTCAAGCGGCGGCTAAATTAATTCAGCATTTTTGCTGTCGAGTTAAAAATTAATTCAAATTTTTTAACATTCCAATTTCATATTTTTCATTTTTTCCGCTGCCTCCCGTCGACGCAAATTGGGGTTCGTTATTCAACGTTTATTCGAATTTGAATCGATTTTGTATTCGAACCGTAATTTTTGCCCATAGGCCATATTCGGACGTATCAAATGGGATTTAAATTATTTTATTACTCCCTTCCCTTTAGGTGTGTTCAGGATTATACAAACATTAATCACTTAATTACAGGATTTTGACTTAAATTTTGCAAGCAAATGAAATTTATGATTATGATTAATTTTGTATTGTGCTTAATGAACACGTATAAATTTAATGTTAAGCCAGATAACAGATTTATTGAAAATTTAAAACATAAACTATACAAATTTAAATTAATTATAATTTTAAATTGAAAGGCAACATATAATCGCTACGAGCAATGTAAACTACTAACGTAGTAGGTTCTACCAAAACTAAACTTTTATTAGCAGCTCGCCGACTTGTTTCCCTCAAAAATTTCCGTGTCAAATGGTTACTGCTCAGTTCCATAATGAGAGCATAATAGCAGTTAAGATGTGAAAATTGCAGCCAAACAGTAATAAACGAACATACAGAATTTGTATTTTATTACATAGAGAGAAATATGGAGATTCGGGCCTACCGGAAATAGGCGCTAAGTTAACTTCTAACACAGTTTAAAAATCCATACAGTTGTCCAACGAAAGCGCTCAGACTAGCGCGGAGCCTGCGGGGTGAGACGCGGGAGGTAAGCCACCGAGATACATACAATTTTCGAACAAGCAGTCGGAGTTTCACCCTGCTCCAACTGCTCCGTCCGAACGCTTTCGTTGAACTACTGTATGGATTTTTAAATTGTGTTCTTAATATGTAAGATGAATTAGAGCCACGATCCTTACTGCCATAATTAGAATTACGAGGATTACGATTAAGAAGGTTATATTTTGAGTAAGGACTATCAGAGAGGGTTGCAATGTTCCACTCTAAAAGTGGGTTAGTGGCGGAGCTTTCTTTAACAGTACTAATAGCAAAAAGCGCCTCGTAAGCCTTTGCCAACAGAGTTCGGAACTAAATTAAGATACGAAGCTGTTTTTGCTAATCAGAGCAGAGTGTTATGAAGTTTCACTCCATCATCAACTATTTTGTGCACAACACAATTAACCTCTCAAGTGGCAGGAGCGGAAGTCCACTGTAAATCAATTGTCATCGAGAATCAATAATTGGGTGTGTTAATTATTCGTACCAAATATAACAGGGGAGCTATAGCCTGGACAGGAGGGTACATTAATAAAATACGAACTCCAAAAAGATTCTAAGTCATTTACTGCATGTGTCTTGACCTAGCGGATCCGCCATGATTTTAAATGTTAGTTAAATACACGTTTTAGCTGTAAATTTGTTCTACTGAAAAGTAGAACTTTATGTTCTGTCTATACAAATAAACATAGATTCATTGAGTGTTTGCCTTACGAACTCATGCACTCCTGGTATTTTAGGCTTACGTTTCTACTGTTGACCAGGTTACCTTTGTCCAATATGTACGACAAACCATCATGAAAACTTTACAGGTTCGAGAGAATTCAAATGGTAGCTAAAAATAACAAAACTTTAAAGTTTTCCGCTAGTTGCAAGCAGAAATAATGTAACACACACAACATTTCAATTCATTGACCCATTAATCAAGCATACTGATTTGTTTCGTGACTTTGATGCAGCTAAATTCATAATGGAGACTTGAAAACGACACGCCCCATCTGAAATCCGCATTTTTTTGTTCCATCGAAGACACCCTTCACACTCACAAACTAAACTGTATTGTCTTGTGTATGAGGAATACTCGAACTCATTATACACTCATTTGACAGTTTTACTGTAGAGGCTGTAACTCTCCCAGACAGATTCGAGTCAATTTCGTTACATTAAATAATTAAATAATCCACAAATTCGAGGATTCAAGCGAATTTGATACAAAAGTAATTCGTGATAAATCTGATAAAGTCAAGGGTTTTCATTCCGTAGGGATATTTATATTTTAAGACGGAACCCTTTAAAAGCATTTTAATCTCAGAAGAACAACAGCCGGTGAGGAAAAGCTTGGAAAAAATCAGTACGACGGCAATCTAAATGCAAATTGAGGGTCGCGGGACCTTAACGCTAGCTCGAGCCACTCGAGGGGTTAAAAAGGTGTCTTCATATGGAACTTGACTTTTTACCGACATGGTGTAGATAGAACGCATCGAAATTCAATCAAGTTAAAAGCACGTTTCAATAAATGAAAAATACTCGTTTTGCACTTAGCCAATTTGATACCTATCCTCGAAGTATATAATCATTATTACTAACTCTCGAAATTTATATACCTACTTAATACATTATTAATATGGTTAGATTTTTGTAAATAAACAACATAAAAATGTAAAATTTCTTCACGGACTTTGTTATTTATTGACAAAGTCAATATGACATCGAACTCAGTGCAGTTTGTTTCCTCTGCTATCTCACATTGTTGACTTGAATCTATAAATTTATAAAATGGTGGCTCATTCCAGCTTTCAATCCACGGCTACAAGAAGGAAAGAAATCAATATATTTTAAATACAAAGGCAGTCCCCATAAACACTTTCCGACCTTAGAATTTATTACTCGCAGTCCTCAAGTCCCCAGGTGCAAAATTAATCAACATCGCTGACGTCTCTGCAGACTGCACTGAACTGGTGCTAACCGGTTTTAGTCAGTATTTTGTTGTAAGTACCTACGTTTGTTTGTGATTTATTCGTAAACTATTCATACTGATGCAATTCGATTTTCAATTTAAGATAGCCAATGTGCTTGTGCATCTTTTGAAATAAAAATCATTACGCTCGGTAACGAGAGGAGTGAGCTGTAAACAGAAATGTAAGCTCAGTCGTTGAGCTGGAAGCTAACCGGAGCTCGTTAGCGACGGATTAACGATGGATCAAACGGACCCCGTTTTGAATAAACGGGAATTTTGTCACGAATAAATAGACTCGGATTTGGACATCAAAAGGGATTTGTGTATTTTTAAAAGTTTCAGATTAAATTTCAAAGGAGAAGGAAGCTCTTAGATCGAGAATCTAATAAAATAGGTATGCTTTGAGGGTTAAGAATGTCCGTCGTTTCTTATTTTGTATGAGACGATGAAATACCGAGTTAAATATCTTATTGACTAGCTCAGCAGGAGATTCCAATAATCAAGAACAAAGAAAATAGGTATCGTGTACGTCGTAGTGAAGAGCACGTCCAGTTGTACACTTGCTGTACGACATTGGTCTCTATAGAGAAGAATATAAGGTAGATATAAGGTTCTTTACTGTACATACTCGTACAATGTGGGTAAACTGCTTCCTAATACGCCCCAACCATCCTATTTCAATCTATACCAATAATAAAGTAGTAAAATGTTGTCTGTACATCAGAAGTACCATGGTATTTAGAGGGAAACAGAGTAAAAACAGTCAATAAAAAAAAAAAATCTCTACATTGAATATACTTTTAAAATTTTAGTGCGTTACTAATATTGTACTGAAAACTACCATTTTTAGAATTTTCATGTCTGTATGTAATGTACGTATGTTTCGTTTCAACTCGAGAACTATTCCACGGATTTGAATTATGTTTTCTTTATTATCATCGTAGCACGGAACACCACAATCGTAGTGACCCTGGTTAACATATAGGCTATAAGGGTGTTGATAAAATAACGCCCAAGCCGAAAACGGGGCAGAGACTGTATAAACGCGGGCTGAAGGCTACTAATTAATAAAACTGCCGGTGGATAGGGTGACTCGTGGGCGACACAAACATTATGATAGAAGGCAATTAATAGTCAAAACGGACTGTCTTTCGTGTAATATTGCGAACAAACGAAACAGAGAACCGTCACTGTAAGAGGTAGCTGTGTTTCAACAGAAACGATACAATTTCTGCGTTATCTATCGACGACTCGTGCTAGTTCTCCTGAAGCAATTATAGATGTCTAGACTTTACCTCTTGAGGACCACTTGAAGTGAATTTTGAAGGCACGTTTCCGTCCCGAACTCCCCTTAAAGAAACTAATTAGCCATACAGATACAGCACGTTATACAGGGCAGGCTGCGGGGCTGAGGGGCGGAGGGGCGTTTATTTTCGACGCAGAATTAATTTTGTTAAATATAATTGGATTGTGACTGTGTCCCGGAGACTCAATTAACCTGGCTGGCGACAAATTTACATTAAATACAAAACAAAAATGTTTTATAAATTCTCTTTGATTTGCGAATTTCTACCTCACCTCGTAACTGATTTTCTCGTCTTGTTTAACAAGGCGTCATCGTAGTATCGATCCAAATCTACTCTTCTTCAATTGTAATCGAAATTTGATAACTGATAACACGAATTTTTTTTCACCTTTCCATAGAAATTTTGTCAGCTGATTACTTTGTACTGGGAAGCGGAAAAAAATATTTGATGAAAAAACATTTTTTTCTTCGTTATTGTGACCAGTGTATAGAATTATTTTCACTTATTATTGCAGGATCTTATAATATATTTATTGACACCAACAAAAATGTACAAAATAATTTGTGGCACTAGCCTCCATACTAGGATTCCCTGATAACATGGAGACTAGGTCCTTCCAAAATGTATATCCAAAACAATATTTTAATGACAATTAATTCCATTATTACATTATTCACCTATATATATTTAATTGACATTATTTAAGAAAAAACTATTACCTTAATTATGGGATACGATATAAACACGATCGTAGGCTTTCCCGCACTCGTGCAGTAGGGACGTTTAGCAAGTAACCGCTTCCACCTACACATTACATCCCTACACTGTTTGTTTGTGTACACACACGTATGTACATACATCACGTAAAGCTGGATGCGATATGTGATGGTTTCACAAATATCTGGAAACCGAGCTAACGACCTCCGTCAAACATCATTCACCATCTTGAATTAATTATATTTCACCAACAGGGACGGACTTAGAATTTAAAGAGACCTTTAGTTATCGTTATTAGTAATACGTATATATATACGTTATGCATATAACAAAATATAAATAGTAAAATATATGTGTAACCACACGGCTTTTTGTTATGGATATTTATAAATATAGGGTGAAATTCAATCAACCGACCAAATCCATACTGGAGACTCGGTTAGTGATCAGGAACTAAGTTCAGTAATCCTTTTGGCCAAATTCGAAAAATATATTTTTTGCTCCCTTATTGGTTGTTGGACAATTCCTAGTCTAGGCAGTAAGGAAGCAGAAAAAATATTTTTCGTATTTCACCAAAAGGGTAATTGAAGCTTGTTTTTGATCACTAACCGAGTCCAGTATGAACTTGGTCGGTTAATTTAATTTCACCTTGTATAGTGGTATTACTAAATTACGCACATAAATAAATAAAGTTAGATATATTTTGAGCCCTCTTGGGCTGATTGTCAATGCAACTGATGCCGAGCCCAAGAGGTCTCGAAATATAAAATATACATAGCGCAAACTACGAGTATTATACATGATTCTGTGAAAATGGTTGTGAGTCTATTATCTAGTTTAATTAATTTAAGTCAATTCATCAAATTAATTTGGTGGTTAATTTTGAGTCATCTTATTAGTAAAGTACATTGCAAACATTGTATTGTTTAAACGTGTTTTGACAGTAAAAAAGTGTTTACCTATCTATCTACAAGTATCTATCAATAAAACCAAAACAGTTTTTCATTCGGCGAACACGTTTCACAGCTCGAAAAGCATAATATTGCTCACATCGATATCATGAAATTCACGGATACGGCATGCGTTTTTGGAGTTTCTTATACTTGAAAAATCGTACGGTCAAATGACGCAAAATTGAACAAAAATATAACATAACACTTTTACACCAACTTTTTTTTTTGAACATTATATTTGTTTATTTCGAAGTGGACTTTTTAAGTTTGCTTCACTGTTATTACTGGAAATAAAAACTTGATTTTATTTAAAAATCAATAAAGGGAGCTTTTAATATCCAATTCAGAAGTCTCACCTTCTGTCTAGTCTGACTAATCTAAAACTGCACACCACTTCACTTGTGTGCGTTAGCATCTCATTCACTCACGCACTTCCGTTAACGTTGCTAACACACACACAGAGACATCAGGTATGACAAGGTCCTATCATAACATAATAGCAGTTATTATAAGAAATTGAATCTCATTCCGATTAAAAATGTGTTAATGAATAAGTATTTAATTTCGATCCATAGTTTTCATCTTGCGAATATTTAGACAAATAAATAACACTGGTAAACCAAATTGTAGAAATATTTCGTCACAGAAACGATTTATTGAAATTATTTTAGAAATTTGTGTGCTGAATCCGAATAAGAACTCAGATTTTCTCTATCACGTCGTAATAAATGCCTAAATTGCCTAAGACAGAAATTTGAAAAACCGCATGTGTTTACTACTTTTGGTGGGGCTTTAGCTTAATTTAAATTTTATTTCAATAATACTTATTCTCAGTAGTTCTTTTTAATAATATGATAAATTACCCTTGCCTACTTTTTATTTAATGTCTCAAAACAATCACACCCAATTATTCATGGTAAAAACTTGGGTATGAAATGTATGGACAGAACAAGCTCTCACAAAATATTATTTATTTTGAAAAATAAGGTTGAATCGCAAATTCTGTTATTTTCACCTTGATAAGTATTGATAAGGACTTGTAATTATGAAAAATAAATATATAAAATACAAAGTAAAAAAAATTGTCCAGAAGCATTAAAGAATCGTAAAATTTCAATATTTAAAGTTGATTTCACAAAAACTGAACAAAATCAGAAGAAATCTGAGTCCAGATTTGGATTCAGCACACAGTTTTCTGCCAGAATTTCAAAATATCGTTCATGTGCAGAAATGTGTAATTAATCACTATGGTATTTTGGTCAGCTCCCTCGATCTAATCGATAACGTTTAAATGTCTTATGTTACAAGGGAAACGTTTTTTATTTACAAAATAAAGTAAAAAAAAATATATATAGAGAATAGCCTGTCTAATGAAAGCTGAGAGTAACTTTACCCAGTTATTCAGCTTTCATTTGATAGACTCTACAGATTTATCCGCACCATATTATGTCATTGCTGCAGTTAATATCGATATCGACATATCGATGTATATCAATCCCTATTATATTTTTTCGATTTATGACAACACTCTATATGTCAACAGTGTTCGCTGAATTAAAAACTCTACTTTAGTAGAGCTTGTTCAGTTTACGAGTATGCCTTGTTCTTCTTTTTCGTATTCAGTAATTTCAAATTTAACTGAGGCCTTACATAATTAATTACTAAATTAATTTGGGAACTCTACTAACTCAGGCTAGCTTTGGATTAAAATTTTACCTTTCAAAGTTACACCAAAGAAGCATTGCCTGAAAACATCAGTAATTTTCCTTAATCCAATAAAACAACTAATCCAAACAGTAAACTTTTAATAACAAAAAATCCTGTAAACAATGAACAACATCAAACAAACACCTTCAGTCCTCCGATAATCTCTACTAATTGATCAAGAGCACTCCGAAAGGCCCTAAGCGGGATACCCTAAGCCTGGGGCCCTAATCCGGGCTTAGCCTGAAGCCGGCCCTGTCTCATCTACACACTGGGATGTGTAACTGATTCCTTCTGGTTAATGAGATCTCATGTGTGTGTGTGTGTGTGTGTTTGATGAAGCACTTGTCACCAACAGACGCGAGTGTGATACACACACAGTGACAGTCAAGTACACACACGGAATATCGTACTCTTATCTAAGAACAATACCACAATTATTTATCTACTTATACTCACATCTTACTGTCTCTAAGTAGTCTTTTTAAGCGTAAGTCAAAGCTTTAAAGAGCAACCGATCAGATTTAAAAAATTAAGTTCTTCGAAACCTTCCCAATTTTTTTTTACAGGGAATAATTTATTGTAGGAAACGTGTCGTCCAACATTTTTCAGTAATTGCAAAACAGATGTTCATAAAGAACTCTTGAAAAATAAAATACAACGATGTACCAGGAAAAAAGTACTCGAAAAAATGTTAGACAACATTTTAGGCTGTTCTCTAAATATATCCATTAGTTAGAGAATTTTCAAGCATATACAATACAAATCTCTGCCAAACTGAATCCAAATGTAGGTGAAAAGATAGATATTTCGGACATCCGGTAATCGGCTTAGACCCGCAACATTCAGGGTTCTGTTGTGAAAACATTCATTTAGGAGCTGCAACTAAACGCTAATAGTGCATGGCCGAGCGCTGAATAAATCATTTAAATTTACGTGATGCATATTTCTGCGAAATCCTCATACAAATAGCTATAAATTGTACCTCGCTTTAATGTACCAGCATAGCTAACACAGATGACACGAAACTATAAATTGACCAATGGACACGCAAGACGAGTCGTTTTATCGAACCGATGATCACGTGATAAAGCTCACCAGCGTTCCCATTGGTCAAACGTTACTTCGAGAGACAAAACTTGTCTATTATTTTCGTCTATGTTAGCTATGGTTGACCTCGGATGTTTAATGTATGATATTGTACTCGGGGCCTAGCCAGCCTCGAATAGGCGTTCGGCAAGAGATAAGTTTACAAACAAGTGCGGGTAGGACTTGCGCCCTGAGAGTTCCGTACCATACAACATTATCATTACCTACAAAATTTAACTTATAGAATCAATACTGCAAAAGATTGTTGGTCGAGTACTTTCCACAAGCGATCTAAGGAGAAAAGATATTTTACGTTCGTAGTAAAACTCGTGGAAGGGCTACTGACTACTTCACAGACTGAAGTAACCAGTAATGGCGGGCGGCGCGCGGCGGGACCAGCTCGATAACATAAATAATTCCTGAAGGATAATGCCCCTAATTGCCCAAACGTGCCGTCCGTACTCACCTTCCGTCGGAGGTCGGACTCTACTGGATCGACGCAGTACACAACAGATAGACATACATCATTTCAGTACAGAATAGATGTTGAGAAGTTCCTTTCATATTTAAAACGCAAAGTCGTCTAGAAGCATATTATTTAGAAATAATGATGGGCGTTTTTGACCTGTTTGGAGGCAAGTTTGTGTCGGACCACGCGCAGTGTAGGATTCCATCGTTGCCCAGTACATTTTATAAGTTGGTCTACTAATATAGATCGCGCCGTAAATGTGACGTACACTGGAACAATAGTACATTATGATACAAGTGAGCTGCGTTTGACATTATAGTCGAGGCGGGATTGCAGCCCGAGCTGAAGGCGAGGGCTTAATGGAGACGAGAGTGTAATGTCTAATGCTCACGCGTTTCATACGAGGTTTTTCAACACACCTGCGAGGAAAAATAATACAATTTAACCGTCTTTTTTCCACATAATCGAAACCAAAGCTATGAACTGACAATTTTCTTTGAAAAATGGCGGCGGAGAATTTGTTTTTGCGCAGATGGAAATAGAGGCACTTACGCAAAAAGCCAAACGGCCAAAATTAAATATTAACAAACTGAATATTTATTATTGAGTTAATTTGTTGAAAAAAAAATATTTGATGAAATTAAATGATTATTTATTATATTTTAACTGAAACAGTCTATTTATTCGCAAAAACTTTACTATTTCTCAAGACATCAAAACTCTTTGGTAAGATTTAAAAAAAAATGCAATGTAAAAAACACTAGTGCGATAATGTAAAGTAAAAAGCACTCGTGTTTAATATGCTGTATTATAACCCTAAGAACGCTGCAATAAGGGCCACTTTATAAGCAAGTGTGTTGAAAAATAATTAAACCCCTGATCTCAACAATATTCCTAGCCATGGTCTAATTAAGCTGGTTATTCTTAAAAATAATTAAATTTGCAATCAATTTTTTAATACTCTGATCGGATTAACTCGGATAGTCGTACGTTTATTAAATCCTGGAAAATACCGTTAAGGCGAAACTAGTCGGAAATATAATTATAACAATTTTTGTGAAACAGTAGCAAGTGCTTTCTTCAACCAACCTGGTTATTT
The DNA here is from genome assembly GCA_910592155.1 of Ypsolopha scabrella. Taxonomy (NCBI): domain Eukaryota; kingdom Metazoa; phylum Arthropoda; class Insecta; order Lepidoptera; family Ypsolophidae; genus Ypsolopha; species Ypsolopha scabrella. The sequence goes on from OU342987.1 coordinate 18,877,709, forward strand.
TTCTTTCAAAAAAATATGAGGGAGTTTTCTTCCCCGCCCCTCCCCGAACTTCAGAAGTCTGAATACTAAGTCGGAGCCAATCACTTTATTGAACCGTTATTTTAATGTTATTATTGAAAGATCAATTTTTAGGTTTTCGCGCCCAAAGGGCAACACGTAGTTGGAGAATATAAAAGCATAGTTCCGGTAAAGATGATTGAGACACAATAACCCTTTTATTAATGAGTGCAAAGAATAACGAAAAAAATATTGAAACCTATAACGAACTTGTAATGATACAATAAGTTGTAGGTAGAATTGGCTTCCAGGAGCAATCGAGCGAAGGCTTTAAAGTCAGTAATTTAGGTTATTTCCCAATCTTACTTTTCTGTCTGGAAATCTTCATTTACCTCACATACCTACGGACTTGGATGCAACTCTTACAGAAAGCATAGAAGCGAGCAAAAGCTACTTAAAATATAAAATGTTCCGTCAATTTTAATCAAGCCAAGTTGTTAACTCAATGGTACATTTGAAATATCCCGAATACGGAATTACCTGTTAATGCCTTCACAGTAGTGAACGTTCTCTGTGCAGATATCTTCACACAAACCACGTCTTCTGGGATATAGAGATACATGACATTTTGTTTTCTAATCAATAAATTGTAACAACGGATAAACTTCCGATTTATGTATTTCTGTTTGTTTTTATTTAATGTACAGCCAACAGAATTTCATAAACGTTCGACCCAGTTTTACGAACCATGCCGACTGTGCGGGGCAGCCGGGCTTGCTGGTGTAGCAGGGCGTACGGCCAACCGCGGGGGGTGCCTACGCGTTCAGCGGGTTGTTGCTGACGAGGTAGAGGACCGCTGGGGTTCGGGGTTGATGAAAGAAAAACTGCTCTTCTATAGTTGATAAGCCAGATGAGGTCCCCCAGTATTGCCGCCTTGTTCGACGATCGAAATGTGAATGCATGTCTGTACTGGAACGCGCCTATATTTATACTGCTCGCTTTCTAAGGGAACATCTCATATTTATACTGTGCGAGCGAATAAGGAGATGTGTGAGCGAGACAGACTGATTTTTACCCCCCTAAATGCGGCAATACCGGACAGAGCCCACCTGCGCTATTATTTATTTAATCAGACTGTTATATTTACATTTATTGCGAAAAACTTACTATATGCTTACTCTATATACTATTATTCTATATTTTTAGGTTAATTAAAACTCAATGGAGAAGGAACTTTATTCAATTCACATATAGCTATCAAGATGAGGACAGGAAAACGTCTTAAAAGTAATGGACTAACAACTATGAAATAAGGGTATCTTATCCTATTATAAGCTTCTATACAAGTATATTATGTATCTATAGCCGCGAGCGTTATTCCGTCTCGCACATCTCTCCCGCCGTGCAGTGCTCGTCGCTGCATTCGCCTGCCCGTGGTTGCGAGACGACTTCTTTCGTGTCCTCTGTAGGCAGGATCACAATGCGCTTTACTGGTCGCCGCAGTACTCCTCCTTTGGTCCTGATGTCCACCACTCGTACTGTCCCGTCGGGTCCCGGGAATGTGGCTACGATGACGCCTCGCGGCCAGGTGTTGCGAGGTAGGTTACTGTCAACCACGAGTACCATGTCTCCTTCTGTGGCTTGTCGACCTCTGCCTCTTGGCTCCCGCCGGTTTTGAAGCTGTGGCAGGTATTCACGTACCCATCTCGCCCAGAATAGGTCGGCGAGACGCTGGGAGGCCCTCCAGTGGGTGTGGCCGATGAGATCCTTGTCGTCGAAGGTACCAGGAGTGGGTACTCGTGCAGATCCGCCCAGGAGCAGGTGATTCGGGGTCAATGCCTCCTCGTCGTCGGGTTGAACGGAGACGTGAGTCAGGGGGCGGCTGTTTACTGTATACTCGGCTTCTGCTATGAGGGTGCTCAGGACTTCCTCTGGCGGATGGCGCTCGTGGAGAACGGCGCCTAGTGCTGTCTTTACTGTTCTTACAAGACGCTCCCAGACCCCGGCCATAAATGGCGAAATTGGCGGTAAGAAGCGCCATCTTATGGTGCGGCTGGCGGCTTCTGTCTGCGTGGCGTCCAGCGCTGCGCGGCGTAGTTCGGCGTCGGCACCATGAAAATTGGTGCCGTTATCGGACCATATCTCGGTCGGGCAGCCTCTTCTGGCTATGAAGCGACGTAGTGCGAGTATCGCTGAGTCCGTCGATAATGATGCCGCTATCTCGAGGTGTACGGCCCTCATTGTTAGGCACGTAAATAGCGCGACATAGCGCTTTTGTCGCTGTCTCCCCACTGTGACGCTGAGTGGGCCAAAATAGTCTAGCCCGCAGTATGTGAAGGCTCGGTGATGGTGGGCGAGGCGGCACGAAGGCAGGTCCCCTGTTGGCGGCTCTGTTGGTATCGCGCGTCGGATGCGACAGGGTAGGCAGCGCGATACGACTTCTTTGACTGTCGGGCGTAGTCGAAGTATCCAGTAATGTTGTCGGCACTCGTTTACTGTAGTTTCGACGCCTGCATGCAGCAACTTGCGGTGAGTGTGTTCCACCCACAGTTTGGTGGCGCAGTGATTGCCGTCAAGTATCGGCGGGCTTTTCTGTCTGTCGGTTACTCCCGCCGCTGCGTCGACGCGCCCCTTCAGATGTATGACGTCATTGATGAGTACCACCGATAATAAGCGTAGCCGGCCGGTACTAGATATCGCTTTTCCTTTTCTTAGGGCGCGTATTTCGTCTTCGAAGGAGTCTTCTTGTATTGTTTGTACTATCAATCTTTCGGCTTCTTTTAGTAGGTAAGCTTCTATAGGTATGAATTTTTTCTGATTATTTTTCAGTTCTCGCTTCTTAGGCGTCGTCGTTTGTTTGCTTTTCGCTCGGTTTTTCCAGTCGGGGTCTTGTTTTTTGTTCTTTCTTGTGCGACTGTAGTTTGTTCGTACTTTTCTTTGTTTGCAGATTTCTATAAATTGCAGTACTCTGGCTGTAGTTCTCAAAAGGCGTTCCCATTTTGAAAATCGGCTGGCGTCCGGAGTTATACTCGTTGTTCGTGGCGTTGCCGGTGATGCGTAACATATCACCTTTTTCTCTTCTCCCGTAGTTTCGGGCTGAGTAGGTGTTTCTGTGGGCCACTTGGATGGGTTTTCTTTGAGGAAGGGCGGGCCGCTGTACCATTGGTGTTGGCTGTCGAAAGAGGTCGGGACTTCTCTCGTCGCGTCGTCGGCCACGTTGAATTTCGTAGGTATCCACCGCCATTCGTTTGTTAACGTCGTCTCTTCTATGGCAGCGACTCTATGTGCGACGTAAGGCTTGTACGATCTCGCACCGTTTCTTATCCACGCGAGAACTGTCTTGCTATCTGACCAGTATGTCTTGGATGTGGGTTTCTGTCTATGCTCTTCTAACACCGTAGCGGCCATCTTGCTGCCCAGGACGGCGGCTTGTAGTTCAAGGCGTGGCACGGAGGTGACTTTGAGCGGTGAAACACGGGCCTTCGCTGTGATGTGTGACACGTGTATGCTGCCATCAGGAGCCTCCGCTCGCCAGTATAGAGCGGCGGCGTAGGCTGTCGTGCTTGCGTCGACGAAGACGTGAAGTTGTAGTGAATGTGATTCGCTGTACTGTAGGTAACGTCTGGGTACTCTGACGTCGCGTAGGCTTCTCAGGTGATTCATCCACGTAGCCCACTGGGTAGCGAGGTCTTTTGGTATTCTGGTGTCCCAGTCTGTACCTCTGCGCCATACTTCTTGGAGTATCTTCTTGGCTTGTATGGTGACAGGAGAAGCTAGGCCCAACGGATCGTATATTGACATAACGATTTTTAGGGCTTCTCGCTTGGTCGGCGCCTGTTCTGTGAGTAATGCTGGAGGTAGGCGGGCCAGATCCAAGTTGAAGCTGAGCTCGTCTGACTGTGGTTTCCAGATGAGCCCCAATACCTTCTCTGTCTTGGTTCCGTCGTCAAGGTTTACTGCTTGTGTAGCCGTGCTTCTGTCTTCTGTTAAGGCTTCGAGCGTCTTAGATGAGTTAGACGCCCAGCCTCTAAGGTTGAAATTACCCTTGCTGTGAATCTCTCGTACTTGCTTGGATATCTCTATAGCTTCTTCTTCTGTTCTGAAGCTGTCTAGATAATCGTCCATGTAGTGATTATCTGTTATCGCTCTGACGGCCGTAGGATGCGTATCTCTGTATTTTTCAGCGTTTCTGTTCTTCACGTAGATCGCAGTGGTCGGGGAGCTGGTCGCTCCGAATATGAGTGAAGTCATTCGGTATTCGTCTGGCGGACCGTCTCGTCGCTCTCCTCTCCACAGGTACCGTAGCGCGTCTCTGTCTTCGCTCCGCACGCCGATTCTCATAAACATTTCAGCTATGTCTGCTGTTACGGCGACTCGGTGTTGACGAAACCTCATAAGGACCCCGGGCAGTGACTTGAGTAGGTCCGGGCCTGTGAGTAGGTGGCTGTTGAGGCAGTGACCCTTTGTGATAGCCGCCGCGTCGTGTACGATTCTCATCTTGTCCGGTTTCATGGGATTGAAAACTGGAAAATGCGGCAGGTACCATGTGCGGTCTTGCGTTTTCTCTGCGGGTGCCAGCTCTGCGTATCCTTTTTCTATGAGCGCTTTCATCTGCTCACCATATTTCTGTTTTAGGTGAGTGTCTCTGTCGATGCGTTTCTCTGTCGAAGTTAAGCGCCGGAGAGCGTTGTCGTAGTTACTAGGTAGCTTGACGTCTGCGTGCTTCCATAGTAGTGGTGTCTCATAGCGGCCGTCTTCTTTCTCTGTTGTGCACCCCTCTAAAAGGTGGAGTGCGCGCCTTTCTGGATCGCTTGCGGGCTTCTTTGGTTCGATGTCTATCGAGTCCAGCGCGAAGTAATGCTTCAGTTGTTCATCCATCTTTTGTTCTGTAGTTTCTATCTGTTCTGTTCTGTCGGCCAGGTGGTGAACGAAGTGTACTCGGCTGCCTATAGTGCGCGTGTCGGCTCCATGTAGGACCCAGCCCAGTGGTGTGCGCGACGCGACAAGCTGATGTCGGTTGCCTCTCCTCGTTTCTGTAGCTAGGAGGAGATGCCAGTTATCTTGTCCGATAATGATCGTGGGTTTGGCGTCTTCATAGACGAGATGTCTCTCTATGTCGCGGAGATGTTTGCAGCCCCATACGTGTTGCTCTTCTATTGTTTGCGACGATAGCTTGAGATCTTCTATAGTGCGTGCTTGTATTTTCATCGGTCGGTCTTGTCCTTGGATAGTGATGGTGACGCGGCGTGACGAGCCCGATAGTATCTTGGAGTCTGATATGGTTTCCAAGTGTAGTGGCTCGCACGGTCCCATAGCGCCAATCTGCTCGGCGATGCGCTCGTCGATCAAGGTGACAGTAGAGCCGTCGTCCAGGAGCGCGTGCGTGTCTACTTGTCCGCTGGGGCCGGAGACTCGTACCGGTATAATTTTCAGGTACGCGCATCTGTTGCGGGCGGCGTTGGTGGATGTTACTATCTCCTTGTTTTCTGTAGTTGTCTGTTCTTGCTTCGGTATGAAGTGTAGCATAGGATGATGACTGCGTTCGCAGCCGTCTTCGTTGCACTTGCGCTTCGGGCATCTGTGTGTACTGTTTCTATAGCGCAGGCATCTGTAGCATAGACGGTTCTTCTTAGCCATGTTCCATCTTTCGTCGGCGTTAGCTTGTTTGAAGGATTCGCATTCTATTTCTTTGTGATCCTTCCGTTCGCAGATAGTGCATGGGTATTTGTTCGTTCGTTCTTCTCTGTTATTCGCGGCGTGTGCGCGTTGTATTTTTCTATAATTCTGTGGCGCCACGACGTCTTCTGTGATTTGCTCGGGCGGTGTGAATTTGCTGCATCTGTCTGCTTCTCTGTCCATGAAGCCGCTGAATTGAAGTAAGTCGGAGTCTAGTTTCTGTTGTTCTGCGGCGTAGTCGAACCAGCGATAGCGGAGTGCGGGCGTAAGTTTTTCTATAACATTCTTCATGGTCTCTGGGCTGGCTAAGTAGTGCGCCTTCCCAAGGTACCGTAGTGTAGCGACGCAGTTCTTCGTCTTGTTAGCGAACAGGCAGATGTCACGTGGCGAGTCTGTGGTTCGTGGCATGCTGCGCAGTTTCTCTAGCTCGGCGAGGGCGATCGCGTCGGGACGTCCGAATCTCGCTTCTAGGGCGTTCATGATGTCCTCAGGGGGCGTGTTGACGATCAGCAGGCTGGTTACGGCTTCTTTGGCTTTCCCCTTCAGTGCTCGGCGTAGTCTCGCTGTATTTTCGACTGCAGAGTAGGTTTTAGAAGACTCGAAGAATGCTGACTTGAAGGCTAGCCATTCGCTGTGAGAGCCATTGAATGTTGGTAGCTCCACGAAGTATTTGTGCGACGTGACTGTGATGGGTGTAGATCTCGCGGCAGCGGCGATGGCTTGCGCTAGTTCGGTCAGATCTAATTTTCCGGCCTGCGGTAGGTGCGTCGGAGCAGCGGCGTGGGGCGGGGCAGGGACTATTTCCTCTTTACTGCAGTGATATGCAGGAATTCGCTCTTCTATGATGGTAGCTGGCTTCTGTGTTTGCGGGACTGGCGCTGTTCGTGTGGCTTCGATTGCGGACTTTGCTGTTCTGTGGTTGCGGATGTTCTCCAGCGTCAGATCTCCTTTTTCTGGTGCTGATGCAGCTCGGTCTCGTTCCTGTCTGTGAACCCACGTTGCGGTGCGCTTGAGGGTCTCGTCTTCTGTTGATGAGACGCTGTTGTTGTCGTCATCGGATTCAGCATCTATCTTCTTTTTCTGTGCTATGGCGAGTTCCAATCTCAGCTTGGCTATTTCTTCGTCAGCTTTGGCTAGTCGGTATGACTTGTTCGAACGTGACGATCTTCTACTCTTCTGTTTGGACGGTAGGTTTCTTCTATGGTTATCGTCCTGCTGCTCTGACGGTGATAGCGGCGGCTGGTCATGGTGGACTGGGAGATCTATTTGTGGCGCTTCCTCATCTTGATTGTTCGACGGGTCCTTGGCCGATTGTGAACGCGTAGTCGGCATGATGGTGCTTGAAATCGGGCTTCTCGAAGGGCTGTGTCCGGCTCGAAGGGCCAATGTGCGGGGCAGCCGGGCTTGCTGGTGTAGCAGGGCGTACGGCCAACCGCGGGGGGTGCCTACGCGTTCAGCGGGTTGTTGCTGACGAGGTAGAGGACCGCTGGGGTTCGGGGTTGATGAAAGAAAAACTGCTCTTCTATAGTTGATAAGCCAGATGAGGTCCCCCAGTATTGCCGCCTTGTTCGACGATCGAAATGTGAATGCATGTCTGTACTGGAACGCGCCTATATTTATACTGCTCGCTTTCTAAGGGAACATCTCATATTTATACTGTGCGAGCGAATAAGGAGATGTGTGAGCGAGACAGACTGATTTTTACCCCCCTAAATGCGGCAATACCGGACAGAGCCCACCTGCGCTATTATTTATTTAATCAGACTGTTATATTTACATTTATTGCGAAAAACTTACTATATGCTTACTCTATATACTATTATTCTATATTTTTAGGTTAATTAAAACTCAATGGAGAAGGAACTTTATTCAATTCACATATAGCTATCAAGATGAGGACAGGAAAACGTCTTAAAAGTAATGGACTAACAACTATGAAATAAGGGTATCTTATCCTATTATAAGCTTCTATACAAGTATATTATGTATCTATAGCCGCGAGCGTTATTCCGTCTCGCACACCGACGGTACTATGCTTGTTCTTTAGTCGACTTTTGTATGCTATTTACTTGTGTGTTTTAGTATATTAGAATGTTTATTATCATCAGGATCTCGAAATAGAACGTATGGTTTAGATTTCCCTCACTACTGCCATGTCCAACTGTACAGCACACGTTTAATTGTCCATCTTTTCCCTACGAAGCTGGTGTCCTTCATCAAGCAAATAGGGCTATGTATTTAAATCCCTCTACAACTTTACATCTACAATTCAATGTACAATAAAGAAACATTCCGCTGAACCACTTTCTGCGTCATGACAATCGTGACAATGTCAGAAAGTGGGTCATTAAAAATTTCCCTGGTTGTAGGTTAATGCGCAGGTGTAAAAGTGCATATTGCATTCCTCAGTCGCTGATGAGGCTCCATAGCTCAGCGCGAGGCGTCTGTTGGGTATCCCGAGTATTTGAGACGGTGTTGCCAGTGATAGGGTATTTATCCTAGATGTTTCGAGTTGTTTGAGCCTTTTTAAGGAACCTCGCTCATATTCATTTTTGGGGTTTCGTACCTCAAGAGGAAAAAACGGAGCCCATAGGATCACTTTGTTGTCCGTCTGTCTTTCAAGACCCTTTATCTCGGGAACGCGTTGAAGTATCGAGTTGAAATTAAAACGATACATTCAGGTCTACAGTCCCTTGAAGCTGTGAAAAAATAAAACTTCTAAGTTAACTTTTAAAAAAAGATACGGCCGTTTATGCCGCAAGAAAACGTATATAAGAGTGCCGAATCACAAGGGAATCAAAATTTATAAGGTATTTTCCGTTGACCTAGAACTATGAAATTTGGCAAGTAATACCGTCTTATACTACAAGTATAGGAAAAAATCTGAAAACTATACATTTGTAATTAAATCATTAAAAATATAGTCTTTAACGGAGCCCTCGGTGGGCGAGTCCGACTCGCAATTGTCCGGTTTTTATTGACTGCATCAGATTTGGTATTTGTATTTGGATCGTCTCTAGGAAACCTTTCCGATTTTCTGGGATTATTGTAGTAGTATAGGTACCCTATGAATTTCGATTCCCTTGAGAGTGTCGAAATGTACGTTTTTTGCGGCATAAACGGCCGTATCTTTTTTTCACGTTAACTTAGAATTTTGATATTGTCACAGCTTCAAGGGACTGTAGACTTGAGTATATGGTTTTAATTTCAACTCGATAACTCCACGCGTTCCCATGATATAGGGTCTTGACAGACGGACAACAAAGTGATCCTATAATGGCTCCGCTTTTTCTATTGAGGTACGACGGAGCCCTACAAATAAACAAATGTTTTAAACCAAATCCTAAAACCTTTTTGGGCTTTTAAAAGGTGTCTATATAGGTATAAGCAAGTTTTATTTACCCATGTACAATACATATTTTTAAAAATTTACTCCAGGATCCCGATTATTCAGCCTTGGGAGATTTGTAAAAAATCCGTTGTGGCAACACAAAAGCTTCCAAGGCGGGAGTCTAAGTGTCAAGTAGATTAGTGCTATGGTTCTAAGAAATTAATTTAAACTTAATATCTCAGTGACATCTGCTCTAAGTTATTCTAATTGTATTCTCGTTGAAATGTCGTGTTAGGAAGTTTGTTTTGCTGTACAAGTGTGACGTAGTCAACATTGTATCTTGAAAGATGTAAACTAACTTTCGACACAAATCCTGTTTTCACATGTTACCTATTTTATGTATATGCTATTAATGTAAGTTGTTATATTAGGTACGCGTGTGCGCTGGTAAATAACGGATTTCTTTCTTATTAAATTGTATAACATACTCATAATTAAAAGAAAATGATATATTTCCAAATAAAACACGAATCCATTGCTCAGGGAAAATAACTTCAGATATTAATGATTGTTCCAACCGTTGGGGCCGAAACGCTTTAGAATGGAGAGCACGTACAGCAAAGCGTAGTGTAGGCCGACCTCGTGCCCGCTGGACCGACGACCTGAAGGACGTTGCGGGGGGCGGCTGGATGAGGAGGACGGAGGACCGACATGAGTGGCGAAATATTGGAAAGGCTTATGTCCAGCAGTGGACGATGACAGGCTGATGAATGGATACAAAACTCATCGTAGCTATTCAAAATGTTTCTGAGGAAAAGCAATCAACCAATCAAATATGTTTATATTTGCTGAAACAGGTTCTGCTATGTTATTGCATGCAAAAAACCGGTCAAGTGCGAGTCAGACTCGCATATCTAGGGTTACGTAATTCGACAGTTTTGGGAACAGTCAGGAAAAAAGTATTTAAAATCTTGCCCAGAACTGTTTATGATAACTAAAAAAAGAATTGATTGTACCACAAAAGAGAGACACAAATATTTTTATACCGTACGCGAAATAAAACTCGAGGATGAAAAATTTAATTTTGTCATTTTATTATCGTGAATTTCTCAACCGCTATATTTTTACATGATCCCAAATCACCATGATTTTTTTCGGTCCACCAGTTTCGGAAATAAGTGGGTGGACATGCATTTTTTTGTTTTTTCAAAGATTTCTCGAAATCGGCGCCAGTAAATATAGTAAAAGTATATATTTATAATCAGCTCTTTAATATCCACAATTTGATACCCATATTGTATTTTTAGGATATTTTTTTTTATTTTTCTCAATTTTGTATACAAAATAATTTGAACAATTTGAAATTTTTCAAAATTTATTTTTACACCATATTTTGTAAGCAAGTGAATGCTATTTTCGTAGCAAAGGAGATCACCCACTGTTCATACATTTTCTGACCAATTTTTATTAGGTATTCCGGCCAAGAACAAAAATACAATATTCTAATAGGTATTGGTTAGGTGGTAGAGCTAATGCCGGGCTCGACTGTGGAGGTACCACCATCTTACTCGCAAATCCTCCCGAAGTTATTCGGGGGAGAGTAAGAGGACAGCTCTCAGGCAAAAAAGCCAGGCGGCCCACCATTGCCTGGGACCGATGGATGGCGGTATATCCATCCCCAATTGCCGGGCCTTATATAAATCAGACTGGTGACGGGCAGCGGCGTCACTGGTGCAAGGATTTCGGCACCGCGCTCACCAACCCGCCTGCCCAGCGTGTGTGAGTATGGGCATTTCTTCCAGGAGGACCACCAAGAGTGGCGAAATCCTGGAAAGGCCTATGTCCAGTAGTGGACGGAACAGGCTGATGGATGGATGAATAGGTATTGAAGGTCTAAGAAAAAAAAAATATGAGGCCTAAGTCCTACGACGGTTATCCGAGATGATAAATCACCTTGAATTTTTCTATTGTCAAAAAATAATGAAAAATAGTAAAGCTTTTTTTAAGGTATTTAGTAATCATAACATTTTATAAATTTTTTTTTAGACCTTCAATACCTATTAGAATAATGTATTTTTTTTTCTAGGCCGGCATAAAAAAAAATGGTCAGAAATGGGTGATGTCCTTTCAAATCTTTACCTTTAACGGTGCTAAAATTTTGAGGCTGTGACATACGGACGGACCACGGAGTCTCATCATAAAGGTTCCTTTTAACTTTCAGGTACTACGGAACCCTAAAAATAATCTTATATAATTTCTAGAGCCTTTGACTATTGCAACCTCACTTTTCAGAATTGGTTCTAGAACTAAATATGAAGCAAAATGATTCCACTTTTATATGTAAGTAGATTTATGAGAGGCGTAACTACGATGTAGCTCCAGGGACCTATATCTTTAGATTCGGGTCGGGAAAAGTCGATACTATGCACAAAAACCCGACCGTGCGAGCAGAATTCGTCCATAACACGTTTTAATAAAGCTTAAAGTGTTGAAGGTGACTAAACCAATTTTCAGCAATATTTTTACGGTACTAGGCGAGAGATCGTGGGCGATAAAACAGTTCGTAGATTTAGAAAGTATTTTTTTGTACATTTAGGTGCTCTGGAAAATGTTTAATTATGTAGCCTAAGAGTATCCTCCTACGAAAATTTTCATTTTATAATTGTAGCATATATTTATCGTTTCGTGATTTTATTAATTACGCCTACCTACAGGTAAACACTAGATTCATTAATTTTTTGTTTATATATTATGTAACTAGCCTTTGCCCGCGGCTCCGCCCGCGTTTATTCAATCTCTGCCCCGTTTTCGGCTTGCACTTGCTTGTAGTTTCATGAACACCTCTTCAGCCTATATGTTGGCCAGGTTCACTACGATGAGAATAAAAAAAACTGCATCCGAATCCGCTGAGTGGTTCCCGAGTTTTAAAACAGAACATACATACACACAAAAATTCTAAAAATTTTGGTTTTGGCCTCAGTACAATACAAATGATCCATTTCATTTAAATTTTTTCGAAAATACTCTATGTACAGACTTATTTACTACTTTATTATTAGCATGGATATTAGACAGATATATAGTTAAGTACAGCACGTAAACCTCACAACGAAGTTCCGTTGCCACTTTCAATGAATTTTTTTTTTTCTTCTTTTGAGATGGTACAGGTATTCCTTTGGTAAAGTTGCTTAGTACAGTGTGTGGTATCATTAAATCTGGCTGTTCTACTGGTATTTACTTCCGGTGTACAAAAGTCTTCGCTCTGATATGTTTATATATGTATATCCTGTGCACCAACAAAGCTCTTGTCCCAACATCAGGCGGAATTGATGGCTGTAATCAGTCTGATGGGATTTTTGTGTCCGAATATTAGCGGCAGTTCCGAGTCTCAGTGTTGCTACTAAAACGAAATTTTCCACTCAAGTTGGAATATTTAATAACAGTTCAAGTCTTGTTACAGAAAAAAAGGGAAAAATTATATTAAACTTTTTTTTTCGCAAATTATAGTACACTGGAGCCGATAGATTTCGTTTGACAGAGATTTTAATTTTGGGAAAATCGAACCCGAAGATAATGGCAACATTGGTTGCTAAAGAGCCTCCGCGGTTGCCATTTGTTCTGATAAGCGGCGATATTTCATCTATTAGGGATGGAGGGAGTATTTGGCTGGTTTCTTTGGAGGAAATTACCTAAAAAATAAGGAGATTGATAGATGACGGGAAATCTTGAAAATTTACTTAAAATGGATGTACAACTGACAAATCATGTAAAGTTATAAAACTTGTCAAGTTTTCATAGCCAATAATTATTTGCACGTATGACGTAAATTTATAACATTTAAACTCTTGCTGTGAAAACTTGCCAAGTTCAACATATACCTACAGTAGCAAACTTTATTTAGAAACAAGTGAAGAACGTTGTACATTATTGCAGTCCGTGATCCTCGGCACCCAATTTGATCTCGATTCTTTTTTGTCGAAAACAATCCAGCAGTCTTTGTAATGAACTCAGCCACTTCTACACATTTGTTTTTGGTGTGATTTCTGTTACTAGAATGTGTTATCGTTAGCAATTAAAACAACAAATAACAACAAACAGAGTTAGATGACTTTTTAAATTACGAAATCATTGGACGAAACTCTGAAAGAAACAATAAATTATTTTGTATTAAAGACATAAAATATTATAAAATAGATTCAGACTTTATTTATAATATATATAGACACATGATTTTTTCCTGGTATTGTGGATTAACTCTCTTAATCCACAATACCAGAAAAAAACCATAATATGTCTATAATAGGCAAAAACGCGTATTTTATTACGAAATTTCAGTTACTTGTAAAAAAAAACATAAACAAAGAGTTTTTGGTTGTCTTTATAGTCCATTATCTCAAAACATGGTATTGTGGATTAATTCTCTTCACCATCAAGGCGACATTATACCGAAAGGCAGAAGATGATTGTCCTTTAAATGTACTCATATAGTTATTTCACTGAAAGTACCGAATCAAACCAATATTTCCGAAGACTCGTAGTTCGTCTCTACATCGACATGCGAGCCGGTGAGGCTTCCAAACAAATTGAGTCGTGTATTTGCTTGCACTGCGATATCTCTTTCTTTGCGAACCTCGCTTCGAATCCCCTTCGATCGAGGTGGGGTGAGAGGGGGAGGTAATCTTCACGGATTGTAAGTCGCCTGTCGGCAGGTGTTTATGGCGATCCTGCTCTGAGGTCAGCACCAACAGGGTCAAGGTAGAAAGAGTTTCGCAGGATGCTTAAAGCGACAACTACTGCTGGTGCCGTCTCGCTTTCTTGCACGACTCGTCCCATACTGATCTCTCTGTCTTTCGACGGAAATCTACCTGCTTAAGCGCTCAAATGTACCTAAATAAATAATAATTAAAACAATTATAATAGCTTAAATTCTTCAAAAATAATCAAGGAATCTTATTTATAGTTATATAGTATCTTTAATTTGTCTGAGTTTCAATTTGTTTCTTTGCATACTTAATCAATTGAATCGGATCTTTGTCTTAAATTGTCTTAAGTATTTAAATGTTATATATTTATTTGAATTATTTGATATATTACATTCTTCAAATATACCGGGTGTAAATAGACTGCTACCATTAAATGAAACCGCATATTCTACCGACCGTACTGAACCACTTCTCCCAAGAAACATACCCGCGGAAACCCTTAGTTTAGGAAATAATCGAGTTCCAAACAAAAATACGTGAACCCTAACGCACCGACATACGGGCGAGTTTAGAGAGAGCGTCGTCCGTGAAACAGCTGTTCCGGTGCAGCGTTCTTAAATAGATCTTCCTCGAGATAAAGTCTTGGAGTTACAGTTGAATATCTTTGTCTATGAAGATTTGTTCAGTATTGTTAGTTCAGTAGAGTATGTGGTTTTATTTTATGGTCGCACTTTATTTACAACCTGTATATAAATTATCATTTAAGTCTACTAAAAAGGTTTTTAGGAGATCAAAAATCTAAATGTTATCAACTAGCGTAAACGTATTAGTTACATATGTATTGTTCATTGTTATAAGAAAACCCTCTCTCAATCTGACCCAAAGTACGTAAAGAGATCACATCTTCAGTAGAATTATGTATATTGAGATTTATGGTTTTCTGGAGCCCACAGACAAAACAGATTCAGTGTGTGTAATAAAAATTCCGCGAATATCTCGAGACACATAAATATCTAGAGATAAGGCAGCCATCTTGTATCTACGAGTGGCGAAGCTGCCGTGCGCTGCCTGGACACTGTATGTGCAATGCAGTCTCTATTTGGAGGTAATTTTAAACCACTAGATAGTGAAAAATGCCCATCCTGCAATTTTGTGTAATACTTTTGACCGAACATTAAACCACTCAAGTACAATTTACACAATATTTTCAAATGCGTCGTTTTTAGGGTTCCGTACCACAAGAGGAAAAAAACGGAGCCCTTATAGGATCACTTTGTTGTCCGTCCGTCCGTCTGTCTGTCTGACAAAACCCTTTATCTCGAGAACGCGTGGAGGTATCGAGTTGAAATTAAAACCATATACTCAAGTCTACGGTCCCCTGAAACTGTGAAAAAAATCAAATTTCTAAGTTAACGTAAAAAAATGGTACGGCCGATTATGCCGTAAAAAAAGTATATTTCGACACTCTCAGGGAATCAAAATTTACAGGGTATTAGGGTATCTGTCGACCTAGAACTATAAAATTTGGCAAGTAATACCGTCTTATACAACAAGTATGGGGAAAAATCTGCAAACAATACATTTGTAAATAAATCATAAAAAATATAGTCTTTAACGGAACCTTGAACTTGCATTTGTGGATTGTTCTTTACTTTTTCCGGTGACTCAGGTTACTCTGCGTCGACATGGTTTTCGACTCGATCAGAATAGAGCAGTTATACCACCGACAGATAGACGAACAAACCGACACTACGGCTTTGTCATTAATTGTTTTTACGAAACACTAATAGCCTATAGTAGTATTCTTCTTAAAAAGATGTTGATTCAAGGGTTAAGAATTCTGTTTAGTACACATAATTAAACGCATTCTCGAAGAAATTATGTCTGCCAAAGAACTTTTTAAACGTTCACAAACAAATTGACATTCAAACATCAAATTCGATTAGATCATTTCTGCATAATTGCCTCGAATTTGGTACAAAAATTCAAGATTTCTAACTTAACTTTATAATAAATAACAAAGTTACTCTAAAAGGCAAACTCAAGATTCGTCAAAACAGAGATACACAGTTTTAATATAGCAAGGAGCGGCAACCCCAGGGAAAAGTCTGAGGAATGAAACTATCTGTCTTAGAGATTCGTCCCTGCGGGGTAGCCAGGGACGAAAGCTTTCCGTCGGCGAAATATGTCAAGTGTTCGGTCCAGTGATCGACAAAGACTAATGTTTGGTGACACAATATAATGGCAAGGACACTCACGCTCTGAACTTACACAAGTCAGATCGAGCTTCACCGCTGCACCCAGAAAGACCTTTTGTCGTTTTAGGGGAAAACTAATGCATAGATTTAAATACGATTAAAGGATCTTAAGAACCATTTCGCGTTTTCATGCAAGTTATATAAAATGTCGCCTATTTTACCATCTTGGAAACGACTTTTATACTGTTGAATACATGTTAAACGTGGTATATTCGTAAATACTTTGTGGTGATCAATCTCCCACACACATTCGTTTACGGAAAAGTTTATCACATTGCCGAATTCGACCAAATAAACATTAAATTCAAAAAAATTTAAAAAATAGCTAACACAGACATATTTTTTCGATACATATTCCATCCATCCATCCATTAGCCCATTTCGTCCACTGCTGGACATAGGCCTTTCCAAGATTTCGCCTCTTGGCGGTCCTCCTAGAAGTAATGCCCATACTCACACACGTTGGGCAGGCGGGTTGGTGAGCGCGGTGCCGGAACCCTCGTACCAGTGACGCCGCTGCCCGTCACCGGTCTGTTTTAAGGCCCGGCAATTGGGGATGGATATACCGCCATCCATCGGTCCCAGGCGATGGTGGGCCGCCTGGTTTTGCCTGAGAGCTGTCCTCTTACTCTCCCCCGAATAACTTCGGCAGGATTAGATGGTAGTACCTAATTGGATTAAGATGGTGCTACCTCCACAGTCGAGCCCGGCATTAGCTCTACCACCACGATACATATTATATATATTTATTTTCATCCTTTTTTTTATACGTTGGAAAAATAAACTGACTTCCGTCAATTTTCCAGATTAAACGATGTCGTCATTTTATTTTGTATCGAATAAATAATAACCAGAAACAAAATTATGCCAGAATAACCTAGGATGATTAATTGAAATAGGCGTTACCTTGCGGAAGTCCATCACTAAGTAAAGGATATATGAATATAATTTGCAATATTCCGCTAAACAATTCTTGTCGTGCTATTCAAAATGCAGACTCGTGCACCGCCCGCCCGCCCGCCCTAACCTAGGATCTTTTTAACCAATATTAAAATCACTGCAAATTACAAGAAAATATGATGCAAAAATGCGCGCCACGCTGACGTAATTTTATGAAATGGCTCTTAAACTACATCAGACTTTCTTAAATTAGGGTCCATGGGCCCCCCCCCCCCCACCTCCCCCGGTGTGTGTGATAGGAGTGACCGAGGCCCTCATATATGTGTTGGATATTTTAAAAAGGTCTTTACAAATAAATAGTGGTTTCCTGATTACAATATCTTCATTTTCAAATATTTTTTTCTTCTGGGGTCTGCGGAAGTATGAGAACTTAAGGTGTAAAAAGAAAAAAAAAACCCACACAGTACTATCAGTAACATACATATAAGCATATAAGGTGACTTTTGTTTATATCTTGAAAAAGCAAGCTTTCGTCAAGCAATGGACGAAACAGGCTGATGGATGGATATATGTATACTTACGCTTGTCTCTCTGATAGGTAAGTAGGCAGAGACCATAGATCTCCATCTGCTACGATCCTGAAACACCTCTTTCTTTCGCTTCATCTATATTGATCAACTGAGTCAAACAAACTCCGTAGTAGTATTGAAAATAAAAAAAATGTAAAATACATATAGGACGAAAGATGGATTGATTATTTAATTTACCTTTTCCGAAGATTTCAAAAGAACTTCTAAATACACTCCAAATACCTATAAATTCCGCGCTTCTGTTTACTTGAAAGCATATTAAACGAGTATTATCGTGTGCAAGGAGAAACTGACACAACATTCTCGGAAAATAGTTTTCTACATTTCCTATAAGCATTTACGACATTAAAATACCTTGAAATCTCGACATGAAATAGCTCGGCAGCCAGCCTGAAACTATGCAATACAAAAAATCTAGATTTTTCAGTGCACTGAAAGCTATTTAGAGAGTTGGCGTGTTCCTTGACCTTAAAATAGTTCAAAGTAACGAACTGGGCGGCGCCCGCCCCAGCCGCCCGCCCTAGCCACGTCGTCGTTGAGCGGCCACTTTTAGAAAACTCTGTGGCAGTTCTTTAAAGTGTTACCTTTACAGAAATAAGCATGGTAAAAATTGACGGAAGTTTGGGGTTGTTTTAAACTCACTCAAACAATTTTACAATTTTATTAAAGCAATTTTAATAATAACAAAAATTCAACGTTATCGGAGTTAATTTAGAGCGAATTTAAGATAAAAAAGTAACTAAAGTATCGTAACATAAAAATATATACATAATTTAACAATACGATAACAAATTCACAACGTATAAATGTCGAAACCGATTTAATTCGAAGGCACAGAGTAAAAGCATTAGCGTGTAGTGAGAATTGTGCCTCGAATTGACGTGGACGCATGCGATTGGATAAATAATGTCCCGGCAGTGGCGGCCGCGACCACACGGGGGCATTTCGTAATGTGTATCGGTCGGCTCAATGAATCCAAGCGGATTTAGTTTCCGTGATTTACAGTTCCGGGCTTTTCTCATTATGAAACGGAAATTAATATTTCACGAAAACTGAACTTTATCGGGAAGTTCTGGGTTGGTTAAACTTGCGTAAATGTATTAAAACTGTGTAATAATAATTGAAAGAAGAAATATGACATTTTACTTAACCTAAATTGCTTTGGTACTTGATCAGGGGCCCTTAAAAGCATGGAAGGACGCTATTCTTACCTCCGTATCAAAGTACAAAAAATAAGGATAATCATGAAGAAATTGGCCCTAAAGTCGAGTATTATGATTACTGAAGTATTCATTTGGAAACTTCCTTAAACTAAATAAAGTAAAATAAAAATTCAAAAACCGGAAGAGAAGAGTAAGACACAAACTTATTCCCCGTGCAGTTTAGATGACCAATTTAACTTGCCACGATCTATTGAACTCTATCCAAAGGTAATTGAATATTTGTATGAAATTGATTACATAATGGTACGAGTTTCAACTTGTAATCTGAAAGCGGGTGTTGTTTGACAGACGGACGACAAAGTGATCTTTTAAGGAATTCGTTTTTTCATTTGACATTTGAGGTACGAAATAATCCTAAAAAGTAGAGACATAACTGCTTTCCAACAAACTGACATAGGCTTGTAAATTAAACTTCTTAAAAAAACTGGGGTAAAATCCTGTAACATTCAGTGCCATTTCATTCAATGAATAATGTGATGGTTTTTCCTACTCGCTACTCGATCTGTATAAGGAACCCCAACAACCGAAGAGGAAAGCCTTCAGCAAAGCCTCATAAATACGACTTTTAAAGTAAAAGAGATTTTTCGACTGAAAGGCTGTAAAAGTACACATTGCCTCAGATATCAATCACTTTGAGAGCGGTCGAAGGGAACTTTCTATGTAATTCATTATGTGGCTGGCTAGTCGACCTAAATATGTTTGGAGAGTTGCAAGGGAATTCGGGTTCTATGCCGACGTGTCAAGGTTTACAACTCTAATTAATAGACGCTGACATTGATTGGTGTTTTCGATTCCGCGTTAACACACTCGTACGAATTTAAATGAAAACAGAAATGTGAATGCGACGCCGTCACGTGATGTATCCGTCAATGCAGTGCAGGTGTCATCTGTAACCAGCCACTGTAAGTTATACTCATCTGTGAATGAAAGAGGAGGTAGAACCTGGCTCACGAGGTTTCCGACGTGTGCGGCTTGGCGTCCACCGAAATCATCCCTGTTGTTTTGTCCCCTTCTCCTTCTTATCGTGTGGGCTGCAAGACCTATCGGCCCGACAAGCGCTGGTGTCAGAGTTTTTAAACCGCCTTAAGGCCTCTGACGTGGTTTATGTAACGACCATTCTACTAGAAAGTGGCCGGGACCAACGGCTTAACTTGCCTTCCGAAGCACGAAATCATCTTACTTATGGGACAATCAGGTTATTCAAGCCTGCAATGTCCTAACCAAACTGAGAACAATTCACAAAGTGACTTTCCACTATGTGTGTTCCTCGCGGGAATTCAACCCACGACCTCTGGGTTGAAAGCCTAAGGCTCACCACTAGACCACGGAGGTAGTTTTGTCCCCAAACGGGTTACTACCAACTTGCTTCGAAATCAACCTGAGGCGGATGGGACTCCGCGGCAGTTCGCTTCCAGCGCGAATGCAGAAAGCGGTACTGCTCCATACTGCTCACACGTTTGCGCGTTTCTTTCCCTGGGGTATACTGTCTGTCTCTCTTTAAATTCTTTTGACAAGGAGAGATTCGAGATCAAACATTTTCATAATAATAATAAACGGCGTGGGGACGTGACCACTCCATCGCCCACTGGTACATACAGTGCAATTAGTTACCGCAGGGCGACTTGTGGCGAGCCGGTGGTGAGTAGCGACACCAAGGACCCTACCTCCAGGGGAAACCACACACAAACATGCAGCGACACACTTCCCCGCCTCTGCGCTTCATACACACCTTTGAACACTGCCAAAAACAGTGAAAATTATAAAATTAAATAATCCTGAGGGGCTGTAAGAGGTATTTTCAAGTGTGAACTGTAACTTGATACGTTTGTTGTTTGTTAAAAAATAATAATAATGATAAAATACTATCTTATGGGGGATGGGCCAATGCCGCTCTCCATACAAACTTGTCAGTGCCAACAACCACGACAAAAGCATTATATTTTCGTTGTGTTACTTTTTTCTACACGTTCCATCAATTCTACAACCGCGATAAATCAATCGTTTCACAAAAAAAGCTTTTACAATCTAATTTTGCTATTTAATACTTTCCATAAAATATTTGTGCTTTAAAGCTCTGTTTTGAATTACTTGTAATTTATTATGGTTAGTGATTGAAGTATTGCTCCATACAGGACATCCATAGGTAATACACGGCCTGATCAATGTTTTGTATATATTCAGTTTCGTACAACTGCTCAAAGCAGAACGCCTATTAAGCAGAGGGGTTAAAGCTTTGAAAGCTTTCATTTCTTTGATTCGTAGGTTTGAGATATGATCGTTCCGGGTTAATTTTTGATCTAAGACCAATCCAAGGTATTTCACAGATTTGCTCCAAGGAATGCAGTGACAAACAATTTTCAAAGTTCTCATGGGCATTTGCCTCCCACGAGTAAAAAAGATAGCCTCTGTTTTGGTACTGTTCAACTTAAGCTTCCACTTAGTAAAATATGCCGATAGGCTATCGACACAAGTTGCAATCTGTCAATTATGAGATCAATATCTTTTGAAGATGTTAAACAAGCTGTATCATCTGCAAAACATGCCAAACTAGTTCTTATTTGAATAAATTATACACAAATTCTTGTACTTTTATTCCACATATATTTATTTTTATTCTAACTTAGGCTACCGGTTTCGTATTACACATCATCGGGCCAACAAATTATTAATTGTTTAACATGACAGAAAGAAAACAAAAGAAAACATTTTTAAAAGCAAATATAAAATAAACAGAGGTGAGTCACCACAGTTTGCGTTTCAAAATGGGTCTACGCCAAGGTTAAATCAATAAATAACGGCAATAAATATGTTGTGTTTCAATATCATTTTTCTATTATATGTCAGGATACACTTCTAAAAATTAAGTCAAATAAGTTAAAAAATATAAAATATAAAATGTAAACTACAATTAAACATAAAATTTTGATTGATTAATTAATAACATCCTTTAAAATATGTCAGAAGTGGTGAGGAATTTAATTCTAATTGGTCATTTAAAATTCTGTCTGGATCGTTATTAATAATTTTATTTATTGTTAGGGCTTCCAAATAATTCAATTTTGCACTTTTATTAGCTTTGTGTACTATTTTCATGTTAGTTGTCGGGTCAAAGGAATGATTTGAAGAGTTGAGATGTTCCGCAAATGTTGAGTCATTTTTCTTATTTTTCCACGATCTGACATGTTCATGAAGCCTAGTTCTAAATTTTCTAATCATATAATCATATGTAGATGACGTTATTTGTCTATGGTTGGGAACAAGTGAGGAATTGGATGAGTTTTTAGTTTATATTAACAATTTAAATGAAAAAATAAAATTTACTATTGAGATTGGAGATAAAAAAATGAACTTTTTAGATTTGACAATAGATATATCTAGCAATAAACATACTTTTAAAATTTTTAGAAAAGAAACCTACAGTGACAACATTATCCACGCAAAATCACAACATCCAGTTTCACATAAACATGCAGTTTTTCATTATTTAATTAACAGATTAATTCAGATCCCATTAAGCGATGAGGACTTTCAATGTGAACTGAGAAGTATTAAAGCGATCGCGAGTAATAATGGGTATGACACAAAAATAGTAAACAATATACTAAGACGCAGAAAAAGTAAATTAGCAAGACAATTATTATATTCACACACTGAATCAAAAGACACAGAAAGCTTTAAATGGGTAAAATTAAGATATATCGGAAAATTCTCAGAAAAAATTAGTAAATTACTTCGTAAAAATAACAAGAAAGCAGCATTCTATTGTAGAAACAATATGAGGGACCTAGTATGTAATAACAAAGACCGTGTCCCAAAACTGGATGAAAGTGGTGTTTATCAATTAGAGTGTGATACATGCAAAAAAGTGTACATTGGTCAAACAGGTAGAAAATTTAGAACTAGGCTTCATGAACATGTCAGATCGTGGAAAAATAAGAAAAATGACTCAACATTTGCGGAACATCTCAACTCTTCAAATCATTCCTTTGACCCGACAACTAACATGAAAATAGTACACAAAGCTAATAAAAGTGCAAAATTGAATTATTTGGAAGCCCTAACAATAAATAAAATTATTAATAACGATCCAGACAGAATTTTAAATGACCAATTAGAATTAAATTCCTCACCACTTCTGACATATTTTAAATGATGTTATTAATTAATCAATCAAAATTTTATGTTTAATTGTAGTTTACATTTTATATTTTATATTTTTTAACTTATTTGACTTAATTTTTAGAAGTGTATCCTGACATATAATAGAAAAATGATATTGAAACACCACATATTTATTGCCGTTATTTATTGATTTAACCTTGGCGTAGACCCATTTTGAAACGCAAGCTGTGGTGACTCACCTCTGTTTATTTTATATTTGCTTTTAAAAATGTTTTCTTTTGTTTTCTTTCTGCCATGTTAAATAATTAATAATTTGTTGGCCCGATGATGTGTAATACGAAACCGGTAGCCTAAGTTAGAATAAAAATAAATATATGTGGAATAAAAGTACAAGAATTTGTGTATAATTTATTCAAGATGATATTCCACCAAGAACCATCAATCGAATCCATCCAACAAGTTCTTATTTGTTTGGGAATATCATTTAAATACAAGAGAAATAAATATGGTCCTAAAATTTATCCCTGTGGGACTCCAGCAGGGACAGAGCGTGATTCGGATGCAACATCACCAATATGCACGTTAAAACTGCGACTCGAAAGATAAGAATCGATCATCTTGACTAAGTATATAGAAACTTGGCTTAAGTCAAGCTTGTGTACATCTTAGCCTTTAAGCAGTGCGGTATTGACGACGTAAATATGTGACGCAACTTTCCGAATGCTGCCCAACCCAAGCATATTTTTTTGTCAGCCTTGGCGTCGAAGTTATTTTTATCCAGTTGTATGACTTGACCCAGATTATTATATTTTTGAACAACTTTGATGCTGACATTGTCGACGGTTAGTTGCCCTTGGATAACGTGACAGTTGGACATGACCTTAGTCTTATCCAAATTGATCCACAGGCCCACTCGTCTCGAAGAATCATCAAGGCCACGCACCATTTCCTCCAGTTCCTGCAGCGATTATGATATGGCATTATGATATGATAAAATTCAAGTAGTTACAATAAATTTATTTAGGATAGAGACTGTGTGTGACAATTCCGTTTCTCATTTCTTTAGAACGGAAAATATTAAAAAATAAACTAACGTTGTATATTCGGTATCAACAGGCAGCTGAGGGGCAATCTCGCAAAATGAACCGCGGGACCATTTGCCCATTTATTCTGAAACCCGGGGATAAATCAGAGGTTCTTACACCAGCCCTTTTTATCCCGGAAAGTGGGCAAAAACTAAGAGCATTAACTAACGGTTAGCTGTCCACTAAACCAGGTTTAGGTTACGTTCTGGGGATAAGCATGTTTCCGTTTACATTGCGAACAGACATTTTATTTATGTGTGAAGGTAGGGTGGCCATCATTCAATCGGTTTTTAGCCATTTTTACACGGCGTCGACATAAAAAAATCATGGCGTTACAACCATTAATAAAGATAATACCTAAAAGTGTTCCTTGGCAAATATAGGTAGATTTTTCAGTCGTGCTATCATGTAGTATACTGAAATTTTTGAAGTTTTTAAAAATAAATTATATTATACCACAGAGAAGGATTTTTCAACAGTTATTTTAAACGGCCTTTTGGGTGTCACCTTTGTTTTGTTTAGTTTATTATGTTTTGCTTTATTCTATTCCTAAAACATCTTATCGTAAATGCTCTAGATACGAAACAATTTAAAATCACTTCCTCTAGAATAGAGAGGATGATATTTTCATAATTTATTATGCCCAAAAATTTGATTCTTCGTTTATTTCCAAAATAATTTTGCTCGGTACACTTTTCGATTATTTGATCCTGATTTTTTCTGATTTTTAAATAATAATGTCTAGAAATAGAGGAGGGACCGCATTTCTCAAAACTGAAAATATTTTCTTCCGGAAAAGGGCGTAAAATTGTAAAATCTATCAAGAAACCTCAAAATAAAAATTTGAAAACCTTATTTTTCGCAATTATTAACCTTTTTCTGTTCTGTGCCCGAGCTTTTCTGCTCGGTAGGTCAATTTGATTTTGAGATTTATAAGTGTGGCATACAGGCATGTTGAAATTTTTCTTACCTCGGCTACGAATCCCAGATTTAGCATCTTTACATCCTACTACCTCATTCGTACGATGGTATATCATACCTAAGATAAATAAAAGCAGTAAACTATTATCATAAGGATACAAGACAAATTTAATTGTCATGTACATAAATATGTCTAAATAAGTCTTGTCCCAAATCCACCTCATATTATGGCCATCCCACACAGCGTAGTTTTTCCGCGGAAAAGGCACCAAGATGATGGGCATCAATGGCGGTACGTCTAAAAAAGTGTTTATCAAACGCAAGGTTTCCCATACAATTCCACTACGCTTTCCCAAACAGAAGGGCCCCGTAGTTCCGTATAGAAAGACGTAAATAGATTGCTTTAGGGTCAGATTGGAAGATATCAGTTCTTTTTCTTTTCCTACTTCGTGATTTTCTTTTCAAGTTTCGGGTTCGTATAAAACAACATTATTTTGTTTCCTGAAAGAAAAAAGTTCTATTGAGCTTTTGAGTTTATTTTTCGGTGTGGAGTTTATTTCAACCGCCGCCGGTAGATTTTTTATTGAAATTAATAAGAATCCGCCGAAAATCCGGCCATTATGCGCTTGCGCGGCTGAATCCTATAGGAAGAATGATAAAATTACTTACGAACTTATTTTGGTCGGATATCAATACTACATCTGAGTTGGGTATTACCTGAAAAGAAAAGCAGACAAATAAGAACATTATCTTCGAATAATTATGACTTTTGAAACATGTGCTTGCAGAAGAAAGACGTAAAGAGTACTGAGCAGTTTTCTTTTTAATTTAAAACGCCTAATTTCGGCCAACACCAAAGAGCGGCCCGCAAGGTTGAATAAATATGTAATAATGAATTGTTTTGTTGACGCGTGTCTCGCACAGAATAAGGTTTGTGTAGCGCAAACAGTTCCGACTTGAGGCATCCATTACGAGACTATATCTTCACGACATGAGTCCCTGGTGGATGCCGAGTGTCGACTGTGAATGCAAGCCTCGGCTTTCTGATCTGAAGCACGTTGACTGAAAATGCCTCTACGGAACTTGCACCCGCGATGTGCGGTTTAGTACTTGAGTATTCGACTCACTTGAACACAGAGGATTTTGATTTGCTTTGACTTGAGGCGGGCTAGGTATAACTCGAAGGTGTACACGAGGCCACACGCACACGAAATACCTTGAGAATGTGCTAGCTGTGTTGATGACGTCATTATGACTGATTCTAGACAATACTAGAATGAAATCGATGGTCACGTTAAAAATGTTGTAGTGAAGGTCTTCACTATTCAAACAAAGACAAACTTTTCATTCGTTGTTCAGTGACAGAAATTGACTACTTTCTTATAAGGAAAATGAAGACATATACTCGTATATGTGATACCCAAACAAATAAGTGTTAAAAGGTAAATCCCATTAATCCGTTTTACCCAACAACGACCACACGCATACCGCCCCTAATTGCAATTGCTGCCCAAATATGTATTAATTAAATATAAAATAACAAATTTAATGAATTCTGAAAGCAACTCTAATTGCGAAAAACATAAATTCCGACCGAGTCCGGAATTTGGTTTATTATGTTTGTCAACAATTAAGAGCCTGTCTTCTGATTAAATCTTTTGATCCTATTTCCAGGTGCAAGTTTAAAACGATAATTAGAAACTGAAAAGCACGAAAATATACTTACTTATTAAATTTCTAAATTTCATTATTTTAATTAAATAAGGCCTTGTTTGCATTCATTTTATAATAGGCATAATGACATTTTTTTTTTAATTAGTCCGTCAGTTAGATAATCAGAAAATATTGGACACGTATTTTTTCTTTTTTCAATTAAACAAACAATGATGAAGATATAGCCCGCTGAAGTTCCGCGTGACGTCACATCTAGGTACAATTTTACTTAGAAGTGACGTTATTTTCCCCCACTCCCAAACTTTGACGCGCTTTATCTGTGTAATTTTTTGTTTGATTGACAAAAGAAAAAATACGTGTCGAATATTTTTTGGTAATCTAAATGACGGACTAAATAGAATAATATTTTGTTTACCCTGTCTACAAGCCTATTGAATGAGTCTCGTCTCATCGTTATTGATCTACAAATGCGTTTCGTGTCCTGTACTCGAAGGGTGCCAAACGGGACTCTATAACTAAGCCTCCACCGTCTGTCTGTCTGTGCGTCTTTCACGGCCTGTTACGACAAATAATAAAAAAAAGGTTAACCTAAGGGGTGTCCCCATACAAAAAACCTCGGAAATGTAGCATTTTTTTAACATTATTTGTTTCAGCTCCATCTTCAATACGGTACACATACAAGTTTAAGTATTTTGTCAGATTATTGTACATACCCTATTGTAAGAAAACGGCCAAGTGCGTGTCGGGCCACGCGCAATGTAGGGTTCCGTAGTTGCCCGGTACATTTTATTAGTTGGTCTACTAATACAGATAGCGCCAAACTTCTAGTCCCATACATTTAGAAGAACGGCCCTTACATTGTCGTGTTTAGAAAGGGCCAAAAGTTTGGCGCGACCTGTACTCGTAAACCTGTACAGCCTACTTAGCTGTGATAGTTTTTCTTTTGAATTCATTATATATACTACTTCTGGGAATTTTTTCACATATCTGTAAATAACCGTTTAGTTAGAAGGAGGGGGGGGGGGGACGCTTGACTCTAAGAAAAATTAGCACTTTAAAGCTTAATATTTTGCTAACGAAATCCTAAATCGAAAAATGGTTTTCAGACGACACTCACAATGTTTTTAAACGACCTATCCAACGATACCCCACACTATGGGACAGACAAGAAAAAAAAATTCATCCCCAATTTACGTGTATGGGATTTTTTTTTTTTTGAGATTTTCTTTTACCATTTTGTCGGCATGATTAATAGTATACCCTAGAAAAATTACAGCTTTCTAGTACTCTGAGCTAAGCCGCGTGACAGACGGACATGGCGAAACTATAAGAGTTCCTTGTCGGACTACGGAACCCTAAAAATAAATAATAAAAATTAGGGTTCTGTACTCTAAGGGTACCGAGTTGTTTTTCAGGCGCTATCATTTTAGCCCCTTAATGTTGCTTTTAGCATATATTGTTGTAATTTGCCACGTTTTCAGGGTTCCGTATTGTATTGTCTGGTATCGATAAAAGGTGTCCCATTGTGCGCGACTCCGAATCGCACTTGGCCATATTATTTCTTTCTTTGAAAACGTAACTATATTCTCCGGAAAATATAACATTGAAAACAACCTACACTCGTTACAGGAACTTTTGTAACTCCATTTTAAAAAAAGTGAAGCGGAGCTACGAAAGGGACCTGGTTCAGAAGGCAGGAAAAAGTAAAAAGAAATTGTGGGACACTATAAAAGATATTACCAATACGTGTAGGAATACCTCTTACCCAAAGGAATTACTGTCATTGTGTTCCAGTCCTCAAGATTCTGTTAACGAAATAAATCAATATTTTGCGAATGTTGGTAAATCGCTAGCAGAAAATATATCATCCTCCCTACCTTGTTCCAACGGTGATCTATACACCAAACGAAATGTTGACTCATTTGTACTAACCCATACAGATGAAGATGAAGTTGGACGTCTCATCTTAACCCTGAAAAATGTTTCTTCCGTAGGCTGGGACAACATATCCAACACCTTGCTTAAAGAAAATAAAGATATTTTTGTCCCAAAGGGTGTGTTTCCCAGTGCCTTAAAAATAGCTCAAATTCGTCCAATTTATAAGGGGGGAGAGAGGGACCGTATAGGCAATTATAGACCGATTTCAATATTACCTTCACTATCGAAAATCTTGGAAAGGATTGTTAACCAAAGGCTGGTAAACTATCTGGAAACTAAACAAATTTTATCAAATAATCAGTTTGGTTTTAGACAAGGAAGATCCACAGATGATGCTGTTAACAATTTTAGCGACTTTATTACAACTAACCTGGACAAAGGAAATAAATGTATATCAATTTTTCTAGATCTATCCAAAGCGTTTGATACGGTCTCTGTCCCCATTCTCATACAAAAACTTAAAACTATTGGCGTCAGAGGTATACAGTTAAGACTTCTAACAGACTACTTGTCCAATAGATCCCAGTATGTTAGAGTGGGTCTTCTTACTAGTATTGACCTTCCAATAACTTACGGAGTACCACAAGGCAGCATTCTTGGTCCAACTCTTTTTCTCGTTTACATTAACGATCTCCTAAGTCTCAACTCTTTTCATGGAAAAGTCATTTCTTATACAGATGATACTGCACTCACTTTCGTTGCTAAGACATGGAAAGAGGCCTATATATTCATAATATTTATATATCTAACAGTCAGTCACTTCACTACACATACTATTCACCCTCTCACACACACTCACGTACATCTTCATTTCACACACAGAGAGAACTGAAGTTAACATGGTTTATTATTTATAATTTACATCCCTTTTCTATTTTATTAACATTTGATTATATCCCTTGTTATCCTTGCACGCCTGAATTGTTTTTAAAATGGGCTTTGTAATATAACTATATATCTGAGGATAGGAGCGCTGTATGCTGAAATACAGGCTAACAACCTACTCAGCAGCAGATGCTACATATGTGATACACAAAAATATGTTTGATAAGCAGAGTTCTTTCTATATGTATAACTTGTGTTATGTACATTTTTTGGAATCAAATAAATTTATTTATTATTTATTTATTTATTCTTATATCAAAGGTCTATCTACATATTACCCAGTTGTGGGCTCGTATTGTCGGTTTAGTGTACTCGGACCCAAGAAAAATTCCGAAACTCTTCGATAAGGAAACGAAAAGTGACTTATGAATTTTAAATAAGCACTCTCTAGAAATCTGCATCCGTATTGACGGAACCTGAAGGTGCTTTTGTACAATGTACGCCGGTTTATCCATCCCCAATTGCCGGGCCTTATATAAAACAGACTGGTGACGGGCAGCGGCGTCACTGGTGCAACGGTTTCGGCACCGCGCTCACCAACCCGCCTGCCCAGCGTGTGTGAGTATGGGCATTTCTACCAGGAGGACCGCCAAGAGTGGCGAAATCCTGGAAAGGCCTATGTCCAGCAGTGGACGAAACAAGCTGATGGATGGATGGACGCCGGAAAGAACAATAAAAAATTAAAATATGCAGAATGGAGCAGCAAAAAAGCGATATTTTTTAATCTTTTACAAGAGTAAAGAAACGCCAAAATTGAAATTCTTCAAGACAAAAGATGGCCAATTATAATATAAACGACTTGACATTAGAGATGGAGGTCACGACCTTCTCAAATAATAAAGAAATGCTTTAAAGATACCTGAGACGGTTCATTTATTAATTGTTCGCCGAACGATACTGGGACTAAACAATTTTTAGGAAAAACGTCACATTTCAAAATAACGTTTAACTGGGCAATGAGGCCGAAATTGTCTTTGTTTTTTTTATGGGAAGGCTTTTGTTATAAATTTTCCTATAGTTTCACTCCTTCATATTTTGACTGCAATACAATACAAACAATCGAGTTAGTGCTGTCGTTGAGGAGTTCTATGGTGATGAGGCCTGGATCGAAGGTAAGGTATCCTGGTACAAAACGTTTGCCTTAATTTAAATTGGTTTAAATTAGGAACACCAAATGGTCCATATTTTACGCAAAAATTTAAATCGAGAGTAATTTTCCGTGTGAACATGACAAATTAGGGACACTATAGTTTAGTGTAGTCTGTTTCAATAAAACTTGCGAAGAGTGTAACTGTTAACGTAAGATTGTACGAACCGATAGTTTATAATTTAAGTAGTGAGATTATAATTTAACGGTAGGTTTTTGTTAGGTAGTTCATAAACTAACCGATTTTACAATTTCACGCTGACATTAACAAATCTCGATGAACATAATTGCGTATAATCCATATAGCACTATTTTTTGCTTGTCTTTGCATTTATCTATGAAATATTCAATAAAAACTAGTAAATTAAGCAAAATTCTTGAATTAAGCATCTGCGTCAAGATGAAAGTTTCGTTTTTCATCGAAATTAAACAAAAAAAACTGAAAACGTCGATTTTTAATACAGGTTTAGGGTTGCGTACCCCAATTATCGACCAATCAAATTTTTCAGTTTTGTTTCATACATTTTCTGGGTTTGTAATTGTAATTTTAATTTTAAATTTAATTGTAATTTTGTAATTTTTATTCGAATCATTTAAGTCTATTAACTTATTTAAATGGTACTGAACCCTCAGGGCGCGAGTCCCACTCGCACCTGACCGGTTTTTATCAATTATAACGGATGCAAGTATAATTAACGAAATCTACGAAGGTAACGCACCTGGCAAACCATTATACGTTGCAGAGCTTACTTGTACACTGTACAACCAACTATAGCCCCTACTGCCACGGAATAGGATTCAGTTTCAAGTGTCCAGTTAAATATAATATACTATGGACATGCACGGAAGACCAGCGAAGCGGCGTGCATAATTGATGGATTAAATGCACCCCCGAGTTATTCCATTACTGAGATATACACAAAGGAATAATACCCAGTCCGGCCAAAAGTTCTGTCCCTCACATTAAGTCGGATATTTTTCCTCCCAGATTGAATCTTGTAAAATTAATGAATGTAAATTCTTTGATAGCTAATAAAACACTCTAAAAATATTATAGCGGCTCAAAGCAGTGACCATAAAAAAATATCCTGGAAGCAGTCCGAAGCAGACAAGCTTTTCAATTTCAAAGCAATTTGAGCTTTTCGCCTTATATCTTCTTTAATCCTAGCCCTTACAATTAGAATTTGTGGTAAGGCTTAAGAGACCGGCGAAGCATTTGAAGTTCATACAAACGAAATACTAAAACCATTTGTAAATCATTGATATTCTTAGGGTAGCGTGTGTTTATTTCTATCGGATTACAGAATATCCAGGTTTCCAAGTATATATTTTGAAAGGACACTGATTTAAACACGAGATATAAGGAATTAAAAGTTTCCATAGAAAAATTATTTTACTCATATTTCCTGTTTACATCAGTGTTCTTATTTAACATGTAATTGGGAACACAGATATTCCGTAATCCAATCGGAATAAACACACCCTATCTCAAGAATTTGTTTAATTTAAAAATTATTTTGGTATTTCGTTTGTATGAAATATGCATGATTCGTCGGCCCTTTAAAGCTGACTATTGTCTCCTAGAGATTAGACAATAAACATTGGAAAACAAAGGAGTTTGAAATATTCTGGGAGCCATTTTACAGCACTTTAATTGGATGTCTAAAAATAATCAAAATTATTTTTACAAATTATTTTAAGGATTTATAGCTTATAATATAAATCCAACCTTTAACTCGTTTTATCAAATCCTTCAATTCGTGTATTTACAATCTAAATTTGCTACACAAAGAGACTAGTTAAACAAAAAAGATATTAAATAACAATCAATGGTTTATTGTAATTAGTTTGAAACCTTATCGTTCCTGTGGATATAGATAGAGTTGTAGGGTTTTCCTGGAACTTTGCAATTATCCTTTAAAACAGGGACAGAACTAGTGGCACGACTGGGTAAAAGTAGTTTGTTTATGGACGACAGGTGAACTGAGGAATATTGGTCGGAGACAGATAGATAAAAAAATACTCTCAAAAACACAAAACACAACACAAACATACGTATAATTAAAAACAGAATTTAACAAAATGCCATTTTTAAAGGTGTTATAGTTGTATCTTAAAGACGGTAATACACACAAGTTTCAAATTTGGTCAGTTTATTACACATACTCTGCTTTAGATTATGTATAATATTCTGACGTGAAACTTGGCAAGTTTTCATAGTCAATTATTTGTATGTATGACGTCACTTTTAAATTTTAGCTGTGAAAACTTGCCAAGTTATACATATTCAGTAACAAGGACCCTAACAAAATTGCTTTTAAAACGAGCGAAAAACGTTGTACTGTACATTATTGCAGTTATAGTGAACTTTACAGTTATGGTTGCGACTGAAGGAACCTCCATAAACCTCGGCACAAAATTTGATCTCAATTCTTTTTTTGGCGAAGCCGACAATCTTGCACTGTTTATGTACTGAACGCGGCCTTGTTCACATTTATATTTTTTGTGGGATCTTTAAGCAATTCATAGATAAATTCATCCCCAGTTTACGTGTACGAGACGCACCCTTAAAAAATTTTTTTTTCGAGATTTTATTTTACCATTTTGTCGGCGTGATAAATATTTATATTCATGCCAAATTACAGCTTTCTAGTATTAATAGTCTCTGCGCTAAGCCGCGGACAGACGGGCATGGCGAAACTATAAGGGTTCCTTGTCGGACTACGGAACCCTAAAAAACTGTAATGTAATAAAGATTTTTTATTTACAAAATTGTCTTTACATACATATATGTATGTATTTATAAAGCACATTATTATGTACATATGTAAGTCGTTTACATTAACAGGCTTAACACGATTATATTTCAAGTAAAAAATGTAGAGAAAAAGCCTTTTTATTAGAAATTAAAAGTAAAACGTACCAAGTCACACCCACTTTAGTTGCCTGGTTCCACCGAAGTTCCACCTGCTCGGAGCTGCAAAACTTCCAGTTTGAAAGAAACCTCAAAGTTCGAGAGCAAGTTGGAAAAAACTCGAAAGTGAACTTAAATAGTCAGGTGCGCTCGCTGACGATTACGAGATTGGACCGGTTTCCGCAGTGAACGTATTATACAGAGGGTTAGTAAAATACATGGCACGTAATAATAATCCCACAAAAAACCTATAGGTGAAAAAGGGGCCGAGATCAGTACAAAGAGCTCGCCAAAAAAATAATCCAGATCAAATAGTGTGCCGGCCGAGGCTCATGGACCTTCGGTCATTACTGCAATAATGTACAACGCTCTTCACTTGTTTTAAAATGAAGAGGCAAGCATTTAAAATATAAATCTGTGCTATGTTTTACATAATTTTTACTTTATTAATTAATTGAAATAGGCGCTACCTTGCGGAAGTTCATCACTAGCAGACTAGCTGCTGAGCTGTCGGGCGAACAACATCAGTTGCTGCGGAGAAGCCGAACTAGCAACACATCCCGAGGATGCCTCGTTCAGAGGCGAAACACGTGTCGATAAGTTTTCTTGCTTGTTATTTAAGATTGCTTTGATTTTATGCTCGTATTCAAAAAAATTCAAAATTTATTTATTTATACACAAGTAATTTATAAGTACTTTGGACCCTCCTTTTAAGCTAACAAAACCTGTATTAGAAGGGACCGTTCTTCCCTAGTTGTTACATTATTCTTGTGCTGTTTGTAGGTATTACAACTACAGATTATACAAATTAATAAATTAACAGAAACCTTTTTTTTGAAGAAAAAAAGATGAGAGGTTATACATACATAATATGTTTGTGTGTGGTGTGTGAAAGGGTGTGTAGGTGTGTGTGAGGGTGTGTGTCTGTGTGCGTGTGTAAGCGTATTTGCATTAATCCATGGTATATATGTATAATAATATGTTTAAAAAAGTATTAAATATAGTTTACAACTAATAGTAATTCTCTTAAATATAGGTGTAAGGTCCTACGATAATAAGTGTAAATAATTCTAGGGAAGACTGTGTATCGCTAACTGAACTTTCGGCGGAAAGTGGTCTATTTGCGATACTCCATCACCTCTTTTGTTTTCTTAATAATATTACTTTGAATTTCAGGACCCTATATAATAATAATATTAATACTTTTATATATTTTAAATTTGGATAGTAGTAATTGATGTAAGTGAGATATAACCACCAATTTTATCACAATTTACACAAATAGGGTAGGTAGCAAAAAGTATCAACTGTTCCAAGGTGCAAAGAAAAAAGACAATTAAAGCCAGTTTATAAAAGTATTACCGTATTGCTTGCTTGTTGCATGTTTTATGCGGGCGGTGCACAAGTCTGCATTTTGAATAGCACGACAAGAATTGTTCAACGGAATATTGCAAATTATATTCATATATCCATAATTTACGTCATTAGTTTGGACGGAACATTTTACTCTTACTTTAAAGTTATCGGTGTTATAACGGTCCGGATATACGGACGCTGGCGGGAGTTCCACATCTCACCTGTATGTTGAACGAAGATTTCAAACAGTGCGTGGGAGCTGTCAGAATACCGACAAGTATGGGTGAAACTTTGATACGCGCCGACTCTCGGCCATTACATTAAGGGTCCAACTTGGAGCTGCCGTGAAGGAGCAGCTCCCAAAGTTACAGAAGCCCTTCAACTGAAGTTCTGAAAAATGAGTGCAAGCGGAGGGCGGGCGGCGGCGGGCGGGCGGGCGGACTCCTGTACGCTTGTTTGAGTTCGAACGTTGACTCAACGAGGTCTAAGGGCTCATTGGGTAAGGTATAAATACCGTGGAAAGGGTAGAATTCCAAAGATTCGGGTACTTGAAACCCTCGCTTGTAAACAAAACAAAATATAATAAAATCAAACTAAACAGACGAGAGGTTAAGCAATTTTGAGTACAGACAGATGTACCTGAAATATTATATTTAATGACCTTGTGTAACGTTACTTCATTCGAAACGTCTTTTAATTTGTAAAGATTATAGATACCTTCGTATTTTTAATTAATTAAACAGTTGTAAAGCAAATCTTTTAGAGGTGAAGAGGTCATTGTTGTAGAAGTTCAAAAACCTTATGAATACAATCATTAGATTGGCGAGAGTGCTTCGAATGAGGACCCTTTTCAGTCGAGCCCTTCAGATGCCGCTCCATTTCGTATTATTATCATTTGGGCCAGTAAAAAGGACGGTCTGACCCCCTGATTATGTCCTTTTGAAGGACCACGATGGGTTAGTTACAGACTTTACAAAGGTTTCACTTTTCGTAACATGACCCTTCAACATTTTATTGGATGCCACTTTTATTAAAAATTACAGGCTTCCATCAAAACTTGACACTGAAATATAGTTAATGACTGATTTCTTATGTATGAAAGAGGATAGTAAGGATTTATTAATATTCGTTCTCATTAGTTAGATTGATTCGTTACTAATCGCACTTTCATAATAATACGGAAACCTGCATATAGAACATCTTTGTTTAATAAGACACTTGTTCTTGTCCACTAAACTGTTATATATTTCAATACAACCGACCGGTATCGCTTATTAATATATTATTGATACTCAACTGATGCCGGGCCCAGCTAGGGCCCGAAATATATCTTGAGCATATTTTATTGTTTATAATATATTTTATTCCACCGTTATATATCCTAAAATAACAAAAAACTTATTAATATATTTTCTTAGCTCTTTAAATTAAAAACCTAAAGTAATTAGACAATATTATTTACATATTTCATGCGTGCAAAAGTCTTATCACAATAGTTCTGTGGACAAGTACCAGATGTCTTATTTAAACAAAGATGTCTAATACCGATTAATAATCAACCCGCCTGCCCAGCGTGTGTGAGTATGGGCATTTCTTCTAGGGGGATTGCCAAGAGTGGCGAAATCCTGGAAAGGCATTTATTTATCCAACAGTGGACGAACCAGGTTGATGGATGGTCTAATAAGTTCCACTAATTGCCGACAATCACAACCATCAGCATTCCATAAAGAATCTTATATGTAAAAATAGCATCTTCAATTTTCGGATGCAATATTCAGCCATGGTCAAATGCAGTGTTCTAAAATACTGAGCGCGAGGTCCACTCTATCTCTCTTCCTTATATCTGCACTCCCACTGGAGAGAGCGGAGAGACTAACTTCGGACCTGCCGAGTTAGATCGCTCGATCTGTAAGCGCAGTATAATGCTGCGGCAAATAAAATGTATAAAAATACTCGTATGTAGTTGTCCACTGCTGGAAATAGGTATTTCCAAGATTTAGCCATACTTGGCGGCCCTACTGGAATAAATTCCCATACTCAGGCTGGACAGGCGGGTGAGTGAGCAGGGACGACGCTGCCCACCTCCTGTCTGTTTTATACAAGTATGGATATACCACCATCAGTCGGTATCAGGCATGCTGGACCACCTCCTCTGAATAACTTCGGAGGGGTTTGCGAGTAAGTTGGTGTTACCGAAGAAACATCAGAAGATGTCTAAGAGACGAAACTAGTCGCTAATTAATAAATATATAGTGGAGCTTGTACACAGAGACCTTTATTAGTGTTAGAATGAAGTTCCATCAAGGAGTCACACCTTACAGTATAAATTATTGGTGTTACCGAGCCCGGCATCAGCTCTACCACTTTTTTTACATAGAATTACCCTTAAATCCTAGCACGCGTTCATAAGGTGGTAATAATAAGCTCAGAAACCTGCTGTTTTTACGGAGATCTAACAGGACGATAAATAATACACATATACACGTACGAGGGTAGATATCTGGCGAGCAATTACCCCACATCGAGAGTTGGCATAAGACGACCTGCGGAGCTGGAGGTCCACATGTCAGACCTGCTCACCCCCCACAGTATCGCGGCTAATATTACATTATAATCGAGTTTGAATCGTTCCTTCCCTTTACATACACTGGGAGTGGTACCGGTCTGAATGCTGAGATTTGACCTGCTTCGGAACATTCTCGTAACCTTGTAACACGTTCTTTAGTTGACGTTTCGGTTTCCAGTACCTCTATCCATGACACACATGATTTAAACAGGAACAGAATTTTGATCTTGTTACATATTCCTTCGACTTTTAACGTTTTTAAAGTTTAGATCTTGCAATCTGAGAGGGCTTGGCTCAAGTAGTTTTATTTTCTTTTAGCCTCTAATTATCGCTAATACAACAAATCGCAGTGCATGTCGTGGTTCATTTTACAATACCTTGACAATCATTTAGCTCAAAGGTTCAGATTTAGTTTGCCTGTCTGTCTGTGCATGTCCTGTTTGCCTGCCGAATATTTCGTCTGTTCTGGTACAAAATGCTATCTCCTACGTGTGTTTAGTTTTAGACTCAAACATTTAGAGTATGTATTCAATGCATTATAACTTTTTTTTTTTTTTTTAATTTATTTAACCAAAATATCATAGGTATTTATTATTACAAATAATAATCTTCGCCAAACTACCGAGTAGTTTGTTGGCGACCACGCTCTTCCAATTTCACTATTCTACCTTAATATAATACATATTTTCTCTAAAACCTACCACAATATCTTACATTTTATATCTCTTATATCTATCTATTACTCTAACATGCATCGCTTAAGTTTTTCTTTTAGAAGTGGCAAACATTTCACCTTTTTTGAATCCAACAGCAACAGCAACAACAACATCAACAACAACAACAACAACAACAACAACAACTGAAACGAGGTGAGCAGTAATTACAATACAATACAATATTCTTTATTGCTCACCAAAAGAAATAAAAAACAATTTTACAATATAAGGTAGCAGGGTACAATTGGCAGTCTAAAAGCGATCTCTTCCAGACAACCTTTGGATGGAAGAACTCTTAAAAAAGAAAAGGTGTATAGGCAGTGTACAGAATAATGGTTTTTAAAATAAACCATTTTGATTTATATGTAAATATATTATAATATTATAAACAATAAATAATAAATACATATACATATATACATATATGTATAAATAAATTATATATTTTATATGAATAAATATGTATTAATATAGGAACAAATAGAAACTCTAAACTTAAAGATCAAAGCGAAAGATAATGCTGTTTGACTAGGGTTTTAAATTTTGAATTACAGTGAATAAAGTCGGTTAAAAAGAAACCAAGGGTAGAATTATTTACTTTAAAAAGATAAGGTTCCTCTAAAAAGAGATTTTAATGATTTAAATGTTCGTAATGATATGTTTCTATTGTATGAGACCGGCCGCACAAGAAACTTACATAAACCAAAAATCAGAGAAAACACCAAAATATGCAAATATTTGATAGGTATTAACACAAGGTGCAACTCCGGGGTACGAAGGTGGAGTACTTGCTGAATCAGGGTACCGCTGAAGCTGCCGGTGGGCGCTCCGATACCTTAACGAGTTTAATATAATATACGGAGCCCTCCTGATTGGATAACTTGTGCCATTGAAGAGGGTTCGTAATTAGGATTCCGTATTGAAGCGGCGGTTTACGTGGTTCGTCATTCGTGCTTCATCAGATTTGGTCTCAACTCATACTGTTATTGTCCTTTACAAGGTAACTTTCGTTTATATAGCCAAATTCATGGTGGAGACTCGGTAAGGGTCAGGACCAGGTTCAATGACCCTGTTTGCGAAATACAAAACTCGACTCGCACTTGACCGAATTGTTAATAGTCGTAAATCTGCTGTTCGTCTCTGGAACGGACTTCCCGACGATGTCAGAAAAGCCTCCTAAGTATTCTGTGCACAGACACTACCTCTCCAAAAACACACAAATATGAACTTTATCTTTAATTCTTGTTCTTTTTTGCAGTTATGGTATGTATTTATTTACAATATACCTATTAAAATTTACATTTATTTGTGTATTGGAATCCATGTTTGATTATGTACCTATTTAATTTTAAATATTATGTATTTTAAGTACAGTTTAAGTATTAACATATATTCTTTTTAGGTACATATTGTGACCTATTCTCGTGCAGCAAACCTTAAATTTAGAGTTGAAAAACCTAAAATAATACAAGCTCATTTAACGTCTTTCCATCTGCGTTAAAGCCTAATTTGCAATGAAAAGTTTTAGGTTATGGCAGCTCTAAATCTAATATCTACACGAGAATAGGTGTCATTACCTATAGTTATTAATTTAGAATAGTGTCTTGATTTAATTTGTAATTTTTAAGTTTTTATTCTTCTTGCACGCCCACCTACTTATTTATCTTGTACCATCTGTGGGTTGACTAGTAGAAAATGCTTTATGCATTAAGTCCACCCTTTTGTACTTATTTTTTGTGCAATAAGGTATTTAATTATTTCGAAGCAACTGCAATTAATTTCCATCTTTTAAATACACATATTAACTACAATCTATTTTACATTTTCTTGCATTATTTTTGCTGCTGGAAGCTTTGTTTTGCTCCTATACTTACTTCTCGTGACTTCTCTCAAATCTGAAGAACCGGTAGCTTCATTTATGCAAGAATTACCAAATTACAGTACCGGAATCTTGACTAAATCTGTACCTCAGATAGAAAAAACGGAACCCTTATAAGATCACTTTATTGTCCGTTTGTGGAGACCCTTTTACTTGGGCCCCGTTAGGGATATCATGTTGAAACTAAGTACCCTGTTGAATCATCCACGAGAGCAAAGCCTCGGGCAAAAACTAGTCTCTAATAAGGAAAAACTGATATTCAAGGTTTGCAGAGCGAATTAATTAAATTAATAATATTATCATCTGAACTTACTTATCTCTTACTCGCAAATCCTCCCGAAGTTATTCGGGGGAGAGTAAGAGAACAGCTCTCAGGCAAAACCAGGCGGCCCACCATTGCCTGGGACCGATGGATTGCGGTTTATCCATCCCCAATTGCCGGGCCTTATATAAAACAGACTGGTGACGGGCAGCGGCGTAGGGTTTCGGCACCGCACTCACCAACCCGCCTGCCCAGCGTGTGTGAGTATGGGCATTTCTTCCAGGAGGCCGCCAAGAGTGACAAAATCCTGGAAAGGCCTATGTCCAGCAGTGGACGAAACAGGCTGATGGATGGATGGATGATCATCTGAACTAACGAATACATTACAAAGGAATAAGTTCCGCAAGAGGGGAAAATCATCAGTATAGAGCTCCAGCACGATTGAAAATTAAACGCCTCAAAATACTTTCATAGCAAACTCTAACTAATTAAACGAGACGAAACATTCACGTTAAACCGCCTAAATACTGAACCGAGAAAGGGTTATTACATTCAATATTTAAGTAAATAAACACGAAGTATACGTAAGTAATCAAATAAATAAAAACATTTCTTCAACTTCTCCGTGGGAAGTGAAAGAGGTATGTCAGGACCGTAGAGATAGCGAGTGTATTTGTACTAACGTGCCAGTTGCGTGGCAAAAAATTTACAAAATCATAACAGTTTTTCTTTTATTGAGCCCCTACACGCGATGCCGCATGAAAACCGGATTAGATTATTTTCTTAACAATACAAAATGATTACATTTTCAGGTGTTACTAATCAATACACACAAAACAAATAAATAAATTTGCCTGAAAGATGTACCGAAAAGGAATGCTTCGGTGGCTTAGATGATGAAGAATGACGAAAGAAATATAATATGGTTCGCAACAAAGACTTCTATGTACGTATAATGTCGTCGGCAGATAGAAGAATTGACAACATTTCAAATTGTTTGCTCTAAAAGTATACTTCAAGCGTACAAATATGAAGAAAGAATAATCTCGATTGGTTAAGTATTTCAGTACTTATTCCCATTTAAAAAACTGTTCATTCTAAAAGGTCTTCAGCGCAAATGGTTGGCTCTATGTGACTGAGAGCTTTGCCCCATAAAAGAGAAGTTTGCACAAATAAAAAAGTCACCTGTCAACCACAACATTTGTCAAAGAAGGAGTTCAATACTTAACTCTGTCAAATGTGTCCAGTCAAGTCACAGTAGGAATATTACTATATATTTTTTTAACGGCCTTTTATTGTTGTGCCTTTTTGTAGTATTTATATTATTAGCACAGAAACCCTTCAACTTTGTAGGCTTCAAAAATATTTACGTATATTTGTACCGAGTAACATGCTAGAATAATTTAGACCGAGACGGGTTAATTTTTGAACGGCCTTTAGACATTCGGTCGGTTTGAATGACCGATTTTTATTTTTATTATGGCAAAGGTTCCATTGCTTGCAGTCAACCATTGAACGAAATGAACAAAAATTCAGTATTTTGCAAATATCTCCGAAAATAGCCGCAAATAAAATTTCAAATAATGTTAGTTTGCAATTATGAGCCAATAATCTCCATAAGGTGTTAGAATTTTAGCCGTCTTCTCAGATGACCGCTTGTGAATTGGACAGATTGTGAAGTAAGGAACCGAAAATCTTTCACCAAAAGTGACAAACACGTGCGACGACGACTGGAGCGAAGAGGAGCGTGTTACGTTGCTTGTGATTATAAATATGGGGAGCCGGGCGAAGCGGAGCGGAGTTTTAACTGAAATACTATATGCCTGGACAGATCATGATATGACCGATTTTACGATTTGCCTACGACACAGACATGGCTAACTGCGCAGTAAAAATTGCGCACTGAGTTGTGGGCCATGGGCCACAAATCCTATGCGAGCGAGCGAGACAACAGGTCTACTGCAGCAAGTGACAGCGAGCGAGACATAAGTTCCGCTACGTGAGCACAATTTTGATACCGAACAGCGTGTCTGGTATTTATACATTGAAGCCTTTGGTTGGCAGTAGCTCGACCGGGCCGCCCTAAAAGGCCTTCGCGACATACTGGAAGGCACTCGAAATATCAGTTTATAAATTGTAAAATTATATTATTGTTTACAAACAAGCGCATGAAAAAAAAATAGAAGAGCTTGTACGACGAGATGGATGGATGTGGAACAGGCGAAAGGTGAGTCGTAGCAGATGGAAATCTATGGTCTCTGCTTACCCTCCTGGGAGATAGGCGTGAGTACAAATAATGACTTTAATTTATGCAGCTTAACTCTTATTGTACCTAGTCGGTGCTTAAATTCTGTCACAAACAAAATTGGCTATAAAATGAAAACTAGTCATGATATTCAAAAAAAGTTTTTTTTTTAAAAAAGGTAATTTAATTAGCTTACATTAAACACAAAATTTATTTAAAATGATTGCCACCATTTTTCACACAAGCCTTCAATCTTCGCGGCCAATCATCAATAGCAGCACGGACCATTTTCATGTCGATATCGGCCACTGCTTTAATCAATGATGACTTTAGGCTGCTCAAATTTTTGTGAGGTTTAGAACAGACCTTCTCCTCTAATTCCTGCCAAATTTTGTAATCCAAAGGATTGAGGTCAGGGCTAGTAGAGGGCCAATCTTGATGCCTTATTAGCTCGATATTATGGCGCTCGAACCACTCCTGAGTTGTTTTGGCCTTATGAGCAGGTGCGGAGTCCTGTTGAAACACAAATGGCCGTCCTCCAAAGAGTGTCTGGGGCAGATCTTTTACTATGCGATCTAAAACCGTGTCTTGGTACACTTTTGCATTGGTTTTGACACCTTTTTCACAAAAATGCACTTCAGTAGGGCCATAGTAGGACACTCCCAACCAAATCATGACTGATGATGGATGATGGCCGTGCTGCACTCTAGGAATGGCATTTCTAGCGGCCGCAGAGCTGGTAGCGTACACCCTGTCATTTTTTTTTGTTGTACTTCTCTTCGATATTAAAAATTTTCTCGTCTGTAAACAGGATATCGCGGTGTCTGTTTCTTGCGTACCGCTTTAGCAAAACTTTGCATTTTTTGGCTCTCATAGCTATCAAACGCGCGTTCAGAAGATGTCCACTCTTTTTTCGGTAAGCTCGTAGTCCCAGGTCTTCATTGAGTACTTTTTTTATGGTACTTCTGGTTAATCCCATCTCCAAAGCAACCAGTTTCTGCTTGCGGACGGGATTTCTTGCAATACGCGCCTTGATTGCTTTGATGACCCCTGGAGTCCTAACGGAACGAGGTCTACCAGTTCTTTTCTCGTCATCGACACTAGAGGTTTCATTGTACCTCTTGATGGTACGGTACACGAACCTCTTCGTGATTTTTAATATTTGAAGCAAGTTGAATATCGTCTTCGGTGGATGGCCGCAACGATGCAATGCAATTACTGCTACTCGGTCCTCTTTGCGAGTCCACTCCATCGTAAAAAATGAACGAATGTAATTGTGATTTGGCAGATTATTAATCAAAAAATATGTGAAAATCGAACGCCATTTCATTTTTTTTTCTAGGTGTTCTATTTTTAAAATAAATGGCCAGTGACAGTATTTAAGAACCGACTAGGTAGACTCGGTAAGTGCGCAGTAACAAGGTTCGATGACCCTTTTTGTGAAATTCGTAATTTATTCTTTTCGTGTTTCTAACAAACGCAAGCCCAGCCCCGAGTCAATTACTATGTGACTATGAAATAACAATACATGAGCAAGTTTTTAAAATATAGTTCGTCATTCCCACCCCATTCTTTTTTAGGATTCCGTACCCAACGGGACCCTATTACTAAGACTCCGCTGTCCGTCTGTCACCAGGCTGTATCTCATGAACCGTGATAGTTAGACAGTTGAAATTTTCACATGATGTATTTCTGTTGCCGCTATAACAGCAAATACTAAAACCGGCGAAGTGCGAGTCGTACCTGCGCATTCCCATACAACAGACATGATTTTTTTGCTGTTTTTATAGATAATGCAGATGATAATGCAGGGAAGAAGTTCTCAATTATTTTTAAAAATATGAATATCTCAAAAACTATCAAACTTTTGTTTCACCCATGTTTGTTTTATTTAATAGGACTTGGGCTAAGCTACCTCCCATAACAGTTTGATTCACTCATTATGGGACACCCTATATGTAAATGTGCTTTCGTTAAACAGTAATACGTTTTTGATCTATATATATGCATACCATTTGTATACTTACCAATTCAGTCTGAATTCCCTTAGGAGCCCGTATTTGTGTCTGGAGTAAGATGGCAGTACGAGCCTTCCTCCCAGCTACAACATTGGAACAGAATTATCGCTAATGAACTGTGAGCATGCGAGCTTTTCATTATACATTTAGTTGTCTCAATACTTCTCGCTAATAAACATTGAGAATAGACGAATCAAAGATATACTATTGTATAGTATAATACAATATACAATGTATACAATTGTGTATTCATATTAGAAGAGCTTTGTTGGTCAAATAGATAGATCAACTGTTACTGCGGAACAAACACTGAAAGCGA
This sequence comes from Ypsolopha scabrella, assembly GCA_910592155.1. Classification (NCBI taxonomy): domain Eukaryota; kingdom Metazoa; phylum Arthropoda; class Insecta; order Lepidoptera; family Ypsolophidae; genus Ypsolopha; species Ypsolopha scabrella. The sequence goes on from OU342987.1 coordinate 18,922,434, forward strand.
GAAACTAGGAAACTAGCCTTTCATATAGAATACATTTTGGCCAAGGAAGCATTTTATTTATCTACTTATTTATCCATATATTTTTTCATTATTTTATGCAGTTGTATAATTTTATTAAATATATATTTTTTCATGTATTTCCCGTAACATATGTTTATTTTTACCATATTCTATTGTTCATTTAAAAATGGACCTCTTTTTTAAACGAGCGCCACCGAATGACAGAGATAGAGCGATAAACTTCGACAGTGGCGCGAGCGAGACAAGCTACACAAAACCGGCCCATTGGGCCTATATTTTCAGTGCCACGCGCGAGAAGCGAGGTACCGCATCTAAGTTTTTTTTTATCTAAGACTTTATGTAACTTTTTTTACAAAATTAACTATTTAAATTTGTGATTAGATTAAAGCCGATTCTGAAGGCTTTAATTTTAGTTTTAGTGCTCTCAAAACTAAATTTTCTTTATTACAAAATAGTTCTTTAATGTTAACAACATTCAGGAGCTATATTATTATTGGAGTGCATTACAAACGAGAAAAGATAAATAAGAAAACAAATGTAAAGACAAGAATTAAAAAAAAATCGGGCCTGGATTCAGACCTGCGACCTCTTGTAATCAAGACAAGGTGGCGTAATTGGTAGCGCTCTTGTCTTGATAACAAGAGGTCGCAGGTTCGAATCCTGGCCCGAGGAAATTTTTCAAATTCTTGTTATTACATTTGTTTTCTAATTTATCTTTTCTGGTTTGTAATGCACTCTTATAATAATATTTAGAGTATTCCAAAAGCGATGAATTTCGCAATAAAATAATCGGAGATATATTTTAAAATTAAAACTTTCAGAATCCACTTTATTGTCTTTGTTTCGGCCCAGTAGGTATTGCACTTTTATATGAAACAGCCTAATTTCTCTTTCGCGATTTTAAATTGGTTCCATAGAATAAATTGTTGTGCAGTACTCGTATAAATAGGGTAAAATCTAAACCGTTGACAGCATGAGCCATTGAGCACTTCAAATGTGACCACACCTTTCTGTTGCACGTTGTTTATTTTATAACAGATCGCCTCTGGCCGAGAGGCACAGCTCGTCTACTTATCCAGAGGTCGTGGGTTAAATCAAATTATTTGTCTTCGGTCCGCGTGCTTCGGGAGGAAGATATGTCGCGCTTGCAAACGTCACTGTTACTCCATGCGGAACGCCCCGCAGTGCGAGAGGGACGGATTCCGGAAAAAATAGCAAAATGTCGGTTTTAAATTAATATAAAATGAACTAAAATAGCTATCAAAATTTCCAACTAAAGAAACTCTATCTAATAAAATATCGTTGTGATGAAAAAACACAAATAACATTTGTTCGCTTTAAAACGTATCGGAACGCACATTGTATGTGTCAAGTTATTTTATTTTATTGATATGGCAACACGAGTTGTCTTCCGGTGAATTGTCAAAAATAGTGAGACGGACATATTGCATTTTAATTCAACCAGAGTTGCAAAAGGTTATGTGTTTATATTTCAAGGAAATAGATACGTAAAAATAGAGAAATAAACCAGTTAATCAGTATTAATTGTGATCCGGGAAGTGTAAAGTCGTTTGCAATAGAATCCAACAATCATGTAAACAAATATGGCGGACTGACATTGACAGCGTATTGTTTATGCCCATAGTGATGTCATAGTGTTCTAATTTAATTTTAATTAAATTTATTTTTCTAATTATTTTAATTTTAAGTCATAGACTATGGCCCATAGTAGGATAGGTACTAAAATAAAACTGACTAAATAGATTAAATATATAAGCCATAGACTATAAAATAAAACTGATTATATATAAAAAAAGTGTTTATTAAAACAAATTTAAATCTTCGTCTTCGTCATCATCACTATCAGAAGTGTCGCCGGTGACCGTAATTATAACATTATTTTTAAGGCCTGTTTCACTACTTGCTGGTAAGCACTAAAGTATGTTCGAGATAGCATGATATGGGTGACAGTTCGTAATTTTAACAGCGTTTTTTAACAGCCAATTTTGGTTTTTTGACCGGCGGCGGCGGAGCAGTCCCCGACGAACCTGGCTGCGGCTCGCTCATTATAACCTTAAAAACAAATATAATTTTACACACATACATTTCAGTAATTGTGATCTATTCAAATAATTAGTTACGAGGGCAATACAATATTAAAGTGCGTCTAATAGATTTCCGTTGTAGGTAATAGATCTAAATCATTCTTACCTCCTGATTACTCCTTGAGAAAAAATACCAATCGTATGCTATATCAAAGTCCGTGATGCCGTGCAAAGGTCGTCGTTCCAAGAAAAATATGTCCAGCCAAATCGTAAAGCAAAACAAAAGTCCAAAATGAGAATGCAAAGTCGTAGAAATCGGAAACAGAAAACGGTAACAGAAAACACTGATGCACAGCGAACCCACAGAACAGTGAATGACTGTGAATGACAATTCTAACAAAATGGCCACCTGTCAATTTTTAAAAACTAACCATTATTTTTATGGCTTAGGATACAATCCGTTTTGGTTAATTATATTAAGCTCTTGAAAAAAAATTTTTATTGTATTCAAATAATATTAAATTAAAATAATTTATTAAATTAAAAATAAAAGATAACTTCAGATTACGAACAACACTAACTTTTCAATGACTTATAGAGTTCGATGAGTAAAAAACTAAGATGACAGCTTGTCAAATACTTCGAAATTTTTACGTTGCAAATGTTTTAACAAATTTAACTTATAAATACAAGTTAAATCGTGTTGAAGATAATGTGAAAACAATGGTGCGTTCGTTGAAATCAGACTATGTTCATAATTGATCGTCAAATGTATGTGATTACGGAGTAATCGTGACAATTTGGTTTGTTTACATGATTGTTGGATTCTATAAGTTTCGTAAATCCGATAATAGTGGAAGGTGATGGGAAACGATTCTCTTTACAACGTTTACTGAAATCGTGATACCTTTAACGGGACAGGCTAGCCTAGGGGTATAGGTTGAGTTTAGGGATCTACGTCTGCAAACTGCTGGCTGGGCTGGTCGTTTGTCAGAAATCTCCGCGCCGAGGTCAACGTCAGAAGAGAGGAAACGCACACCCAGGGGACCTGTGCTTTCCTCTGAACCAGGGCTGAGTCGTGACCCGGATCCAGCGCGGAAGACCCGTCCAGGACGTAAAATTGAACTTTAACGTGAGTGTTTAAACCATTTACCCTCAGAAAGGGATTTAGTATATAAGGCCCCCTTGTGTGGAAAGCCCCTCTCTGACAGAATTTAGTCTTTGTACAATATCAATGGGTCCAGCACGCGAAACCTAAATTACACCTGTCGAGAGGGGGGTTTACCATACACAAATAATATTTAATACTACACTACCCAGCCGGTTGCACTATATAAGTATCATCAGGGGCTTTTTAATTAACTAATATACATAATTATTTTTAAACATTATTTTTTGTTGCTAGATGTCCGTGCAATAAACGATATAAATAACTTGCGGGTAGATTGAATTCGCATGACAGACAAACCTAAGATTAAAATGTTTACTGAATTCACCGTTTTGTTAAAGATTGCTGATAATGTGTTTGTTATTCCGCATTTTGACTAAACGTTGCGTAAAAGTTCGGTATGCATCAAACAGTTGTCAAAGGGATGTCACTCTAAAAAAACTAAAAAATTCCCGAGATAGTCGAGAAAATAAAATTCATGTCGAATAAAGTTAAAGACAAATTAGCAAATAATACGAGTTCTAATATTAAGACATTTAAATAAATTTCAGTAATGTTAATTTGAAATGTCAGAAATGTAATCTAATAATATAAATATTAAATTATAAAAACCGAAATTGTCCATGTCAGATAATTTTAAATAAAGGCCAAGTCAAATTAAAATGTGCGGTAGTAGAAAATGTCAAGAAAAAATGTCAAAGGTTATCAAATTGTCAATCAAAAAATCAATTTGTATGGAGAATGTCATAGGTGTGATTATTTAAAATATTGTAATATAAGTGAATTATTAACGTCAATTTGCTGATTTAATACGTCGTCTGAATGAAAATGTGTTAATTTGTTTATTTCAATTTAATAAAATATCGTTCAGGTCTGTATGCCATTCCGATTAGTCATACTATGAAAAAAAGTGTAGAAGAAGACCTCATTTCAATAATTATTTCTATCGAGCGACAGTTATGCAATCGCGTTTCTGTACTGAACAAAACTAGAAAAAGGTTCCGAAATTTATATACTGATTTATCAAATTAGTGGCTTCATCTGAAAAGCAGGTATAAAACTTCAAAAAGTGAAATTTTTATCGAAATAGCCCCTTAAGCTGTTGGTCCGAAGTACGGCGACAGAGCTCATCCCCCATCACGTTTGGAACGTAATATTTGTCGGTGAAAAACAGGTGGTTCCAAAGTTCACATTTGTGACAAAAAAAGCTTTTTGGGCTTCGTTTTTATGTATAGGATCCTCCCATAAAAATGATTTCACTTAATTTCTAATTCAATATTCGGTTTTGAGTCAACATTCTACGTAACATATCCAAATTTAATATCTGTAACTCATTGCAAACTGTGACATATTGATGGATAGAGCGACATTAATAAGCAACACGGAGCTCTTCGGATACGGAACTCTTAAAACGAAACGCCTGCGGAAATCTACAGAGCAACACCACGCCCGACCACAACATTCGAACTCCGAAATCCCAGGCGTAAACAAATTAGTTACGGAGTTTTTGTTAAATACCCATCCTGAATGGAGAATGTAACGAAGCTAACACGGATGACTGAGCAACATTATTTGTTAACTTAATATTGTTTATTTGGAAGGATATAACGAATAATGAGATAGCAGAAAATAAATTGAATTCGATTTCACGGACAAATGAGGTGGTACACTTGGAAATTGCTGATTGCAATTGTTTGAATTGTTACACGAAGCTGAGCTCAGTTTTATTTTAAAAGTGCTTTGATTTTTTGTCGTTGTTACGTAATTTGTTCAATTAGGATCAAGAGGGAGCTTTAATTATTGATATAATTTTTAATTTTTAGGTTTTTGAAGAATACTACCTGCCTCTCTACTTAGTGTGACCTGAAATTTATAACTTACTATGTGTACTGTACACTGTACATGATGTTATGTATTACTATCATAGTACAAAAACAAACATAAACACGGCTGAAATACTTACTCCTTTCAAAAAACAAAACAAACGAAAAAAAGTTATCAATACGACTTTAATCTCTGAGGGGATGTCAGAAGTGTTTCCAAATACGGACTGAAATTGAAACAGTTAAGACGACGACGTAGGTAGTAAAAACGGAGTTTTTGAACAAGTAGTACTCCCAAACTACAATAGACGTGGTTCTGAAATAAATACATGTTATAAACAAAACCTTTTTCAAGGCGATGTAACAGCCCAAAACGCGATTGAGAAAAATTGGCTCGATCGAAAAAAATTGTAGAGTGAAGGCTATTTTTTCATTTCAAACAAGTAGTCTGTCGAAACTAGTAAAGTAAAAATAACAATGATTACTGTTTGAAACATATAAACCCACTATCAAAACGATAGAAAAGCGATTTTTTTAAAATGCACTTTTTTGAATTTATATTAATTTTATTAATTGAAAATTATCAACTCTCTTCTTGATTTACCGCACTGCTCAGACGCGCGATTTTTCAGATATGGTTAGGCATTATATTTATTTATGGTATATTCAGTTTATTTATCAACTTATTTATTAATTGCATTGTGTATAATAATATTATTATTCCGATAAGTCTTTATTTTATGCATATGCATGCATTTTATAACTTTAGTGGCCCAACTTAAATATAGTTGTTTTTTATATATATTTCCCGTAAGTATCATATTTGTTTCATTATAAAATATTATTTTTATACAGATTAGATTTGACATGTAAAACGTATACTTTATGTATCTATTTTACAAATAAACATTTTGAATCTTGAATCTTATTATCTCTTTCGTTGTGCGATCGACTTACCTTGATACGTTCTCTTTTCACCAACCATGTTACATCCCAACGTGACAAGGGTAGCCGTTTCGCCGTAGTTCGGGCACAAATACAGGCTGCATGCCGGTTTAAACACACAAGATATTTTTCTGTTCTCACAAAGATTTACTTAACCGTTCAGCAAGTGGCAAGTATACAAAAACTACGCACATTTTCGAAAAATAATTGGTGTTTCCTAAAGGAGCAGCCAGGACTCGAATCCAGGTCTCAATTTCGAGACCTTGGCGTCCCACCGACTGACCTATCGCTGCTTCTGTTTAACAGATGATTGTTGTTGCGAATCTGCCACCAATTTACATACGAGTAGAGACATAGTACTTCCGCACACAGTAGATACAAGTAACAAAAGACAATAAACGTAAAATTCGAGTGTAATCGCAGAAATAAACATCTGGAGACTGTCTTCAAGGCACACACGCATACACACACATCCGAAGACACACAAAGTAAGAAACAATGCGAAGGGAGTAAAGTAAGCCACGGAACCGAGTAAACAACCTGAGAAAGGGGAAGGGGCGAGAATGAATACCATTTGTACCGTAACAATGGGCCTATGATAATGACGGGATGTTCTAAAAGTGCTTCGAGGAAAAACGCACGGGATTGGGATGGAAATGTTTCTAGGAGGACGCTTAAATTCGAGGGAATTTAAATTTAGATACTGACTACAGCCGGATAAGCCAAAAAACATCTTCAAAATTATTCAGAGCGATGGTGCACACAGACTTTGATCAAGGGTGGGTAAGCGGTCACAAAAACGGGAGTGTGGATACAAAAATAAAGGCCCTTGTCGCGACTTGCCAACCTTTCCCAGTACTCGGTACTATGTGAATATTTCGGCCCGAATGAAAGGACGCTTGCAAAAAATACATTTTCAATGCAAGTCCTCGTAAAGTTATGTTTTATATGCGTCTAATCTGATGTCAAAGTCAACTTTACCGCACGAAGGTTTTATTTTTTATTTTTTTTATTTGTTCCCCCTACACAGTGGGAAGGCAAATGGTACTTAGCTCATACAGCCATGTCTGAGGTTGAGGTATGTTGCATTTTTTTATTTATCGAAAACAGTTGCCAGTCTTATCTTGTGTACCATAGATAGACTTGACAGAAATGAGCTGGTTTCAGTTTGATGCGTTTGTAGGCTGCGTTCAATTTGAAGAAATGAAATGATAACTGTTTAGACGACATTTTGATTAGGTAGTAACTTTACAAATTGAAAATTCTGATGAAACTTAATCAACCAATTAGCGCCTGATTTTTACTTTTTAATTTCTTTTGATATTATTATAGGTAACAAGAAGGATACTGCAATCTGATTAAAATAAACTTCTTGTTAGGTAACCTCATTTAATCGTTATATGAATAAGAACTTTTTGATTATAATGACAAAAGACGAAAAGTTTTAATGTGCGAGTTCACAAACTGATACTGGTCACTTTCATTCTCCGTACATTATTTAAAAAAACAATATTCTTTGTATCTAAAGAATATACATTTCCGGGCAGCCGTTGTTGTTTACATTATTGAAATAAGCTGGTGGAGTCGAATTTATGTTTATTTATTTATTAAGGAGCTCCAACTGTATACTCCGATTTCAAACATATTCTTAGTTCTATACATTTGTCCTGCAGAGTGATGCAAATTATAGGAGCACACAGCCCTCACATATAAATCCGGTACAATTTTCAAAAATAATAAACCTTAATTAAACAAAATTAAAAATATGCCAAATTATATGAGTAACTACAAAAGCAGCCACAAACAAAGCTTGCATAAACAAATTAAAACTAACAAGTTACAAATTTAAAAAAAAGCATTAATTAAGCTTAGCCCAATTATTTGATTAAAAATTTTTTTTTTATAAGCTTTTCTCATAACTCACAAAAATAATTGATATTCATATCGGCGGTCTTGCAAGTCAACCATGTCTTAGTTTTGTTTATATTCAATTTAAACATTGCCAAGGAATTGAAAAAGATATCACTGTCGCTGTTATTATCATAAAGATTATTATAGCAAACCGACATTCTATTTAAAGGAGAAAATTTACCTACATTTGTTAAATGAGTGAGAGGTTCAAAAACTTTTCGCCTTTTATTAGGTCTTATAATGTTGCTCCTAGGTACAGCAAAGTTTAATTCTGAAAGAACACCAGGCAATTGCAAATTTCCATTGACAATTTTGTGAAGGGCTATAAGATCATTTAAGCATCTGCGGTGTTCAAGGGAAGCCATCTTGAAATGATTGAGTCTTTGTGGATAATCTGCACGAAAAGGACAAGACTTATCCCGATACGCTAGATATCTAGTAAAACTGCGTTGCACGCGTTCTATTCTGTCTATGTGTGTTTGGTAAAAAGGACTCCAAGCCACAGATGTAAACTCTAATGTGCTACGAACAAAAGCATAAAATAAAGTTGTAATAGGGAAAACATTCTTGAATTCTTGGCACGTTCTTTTAATAAAACCACAAAGCTTAGCAGCCTTAGTAACTATACTATCATAGTTACATAGGTAACACTAAAAGTTTCCGGAACTGGCCACTTACATAAACAATATTTAAAAATTTATTGCAACATTTGAAAATAGAACTCTTTGGCTGTAGAATGCAGTTTGTTTCATCTGACTGTCTTTTGTTTTTACCTTGTGGCGCCATTTAAAAAATTGTGTGTCTGCATCAACATGGATTTAACTCGGGAAAATTTTCGTAGTATGATTTTCTACGATTTTAAGTGTAATTTGACAGCTCAACAGAGCATCGCTCGGCTTGAAACAGCTTTTGGCAATGAAGCACCATGCAAGAAGACTGTTTATAGCTGGTTTGCAGAATTCAAGCGTGGTCGTATCAATCTCAGTGACGAATCTCGCGATGGTCGGCCGTCCATCGCTGTGACCAACAAAAACATCGATGCTGTGCGCCGTATGATTGAAACAGACAGGCATGTGACCTACCATGAAATTCGCGCATCCTTAGAAATAGGCATGAGTCAAATACAATCAATCCTACACAAACATTTGGGTGTGAGAAAGCTGTGCTCGCGGTGGATCCCACACAACTTGACCGAGGCTCAAAAAACGGACCGCGTCACTTGGTGCAGTGCCATGCTTACCAGATTCAACGAAGGTGCGTCAAATTTGGTGTGGGACATAGTAACAGGTGACGAAACATGGATTTATTGCTACGATCCCAAAACAAAGCAGCAATCGAGCGTATGGGTCTTTCAATATGAGCCGAAACCAACCAAAGTGGCGCGCGTGAAAAGTGCATCTAAGCGGATGATTGCTTCTTTTTTTAATAAAACTGGACACGTGGCTACTGTTGCTTTAGAGAATCGTCGTACCGTGAATAGTGACTGGTACACGACCATTTGTTTGCCGGAAGTTATTGACGAACTCCGTAAAAATAACCGTAAACGCCGTATCATCCTGCACCACGACAATGCTAGTTCTCACACGGCCAGACAGACAAACGACTTTTTGAAGACGAAAAATGTAGAACTCATGAGTCATCCTGCATACAGTCCCGACCTGGCACCTTGTGACTTTTTTCTGTTCCCAAAAATTAAGAACCAATTACGCGGTCAACGATTTTCATCACCAGAAGAGGCTGTCGAGGAGTATGAAAAACACGTTTCAGAGGTCACCCACAGGGGAGTGGCACAAAAGTTTTCAAAACTGGTTTGATCGAATGAAAAAGTGCATAGACGCCAAGGGAGATTATTTTGAAAAACAATAAATTAATTTTGTACCTTTAATAGTATTTTTTCATATTCATTCCGGAAACTTATAGTGCGTCCCACGTATGTATGACTGAAAGCAGCCTTCGTTCGAACGCTTCAAACTAAAAGCAGCTTATTTCCGTCAAGTTGGCAACTTAAGCGCAAAGAAAATGAATACCCGCCTAAAGTTCATTTGGGGTATTAATTGTTTGTTTGTTTCTTTAATTACGTTTAATTTATTTACTCACACTATATACATTGAAAAACGTAGTATGATATACGTGCGTAAGCTATTGCCTCCTTTACGCACTTGTAGCATAAAACTACAATTTATGCAGGGAATTTGTACTATAATATGAAACTAAGACTTATAAAGAAAGTGCAACAACAGGGTAACTATAAGATTTAAAAAAAAAGTAGTTGTCACTCAAAATTATGGGATTGTGGTAACAAAAGCTCATTTTCAAGGGGTAGTTTGTTTAATTTTAAGGCTACATGTCTTGAATTTTTTTACAATTTCTGTTATATTAATAATTAAATTAGTGTTCGGTATTGTATTTTTTGAGCCTTTGAGTCTGTTCAGCAACCTGACATTTGCGTCAATAATTCTGATTTTAGACTACTCTGCAACCTCAGTCAGACGCGTTTGTCAAGTGTGTAGATGTCTAGCCAAAACACCGGGACCTTGATAGCTTTAGGGTGCAACAAAAGGTCCTGATCGGAATAAGCAACATCGTGGAGGGGAGGAGGAAGTGGGGGGGGGGGTTCGGCGGTAGTGTCGCAATCTCAAAGATTAATGTATCACAAGACAGCGGCCGAGAATGGCAATTGTATCCAGAATGAAAACCAGACGCCGGGAATAATAAAACGGTTTTGAGAAAATTCTCACCGGTGCGTGGATAAACCCAGCCGAGTGGCAGCTGGATGAGGAGGACGGAAGACTGCGAAGATGGGCGAAATCTTGGAAAGGCCACACACCAGGTTGATAGATGGTGGTACAGAGGCCGTAATCACGCGCCGCACGCCTGAGGTGGCTTGAGTTTTTTCCTTTGATTTTATTTTATTTTTGTATTGGCAATATCTAACGGAGATTGAAGATCAACATTAGAGCTTGTCGGTGGTACACAGCAGGAAGCGTGATGGCCGGTGACCTGTAGCGCCGTACTTCGGGCACAGATATGGAGCGACAGCTTAAGGTGCGCGTCCACATGCCGGCGTCGGACGATCCGCAGTGACCGCATCAAACGGATTTTAGTATTCTTTGTATGGTTTGTTATACAAGCGTGTCCACTTAATATAGCGCACGGAGCGGACGCATCGGACTGTCGCCAATGCCGGCGCGGCGAGGATTCTCGATGAGGCAACTTTTCCGTTTAGTGCGGATGACGTCATTCGGATTGCCGATCAGTGGATGCACTCGCACGCCCGCTCCGTCCGCTTATATTGCATGTTTTTTATTAGCGGGTTTTTCTTTGGGAGTGTTTCTCAGCCGATAGGTAGTGTGTAGTGTCAGTACAACCTAAATTTTTCGTTATTTTATTTGTAAATAAAACTCATACATAACCAATCGTAGAAAACCATTTTACTGCCTAGTACTCGTTGGTATTAAGCGAAGGTCCGATGTCAAAAACATCAGAAACCGCTTGCTACGAAAATCACGATGTCAATGTCGAAAATTCGTTTGCAAATGGCGGTCGCGTCGGCACTGCGAAGCGTCCGATGCCGGCATGTAGACGCGTGCCTTTCGAAGCACGCGCACCGATAAATGTACCCGGCGGGATTTAAACCTGCGGCCTCTGGATTTGTGGCCGACACGTTCGATCCACTGGACCACAGAGGCGCTCAAAAGAATCTTACTGAAGTTCTTGTTTTACCGAAACATCAAAGACCGATGAGGTCGGACACTAAGCCTTCCTCAAAATAATTCCGTAAAAAAACAGTCAAGTGCGAATAGGACTCGCACCTGAGGGTTCCGAACCATTCAAATAAGACTTAAATAATGTATGAAAAAAAACTGCAAAATTAAGTTGGTCCACTATTACTCGTTAACTTGTAACGCCTACTTTACCTTGTTGACTACGGAACCCTAAAAAGTAAATATTAATTTAGTCGTTATCGAGTTTTCATATATTAATTAATCCGGTTAAGGTTCATTAACCGGGCGTTATCTTATCTCCGGTATGAGCAGCGCACGCACACTACGGTAATTATTAGGTAATTATTACTGAATATGGTTACATTGTTACGGAAACATTATCAAATAATTTCCTAGTAAGTAATTTTAACAGAAAAATACCTAGAGTGATTCGTTGTAATCTGGGTAACAAAACGTTTTATTTGTTTCTTATACGCTTTAGTATTAATATGTTCATAATATTACGATCATTAAATACACTCAGAAAACGGACGGTTAACCGAGGTCGATCAGTTACAAAATAGTAGTTTATGAAACTGGTACATAAAAAGATCATTAAAAACACGAGTGTCAGTTAAAAAACGAGCCAAAGGCGAGTGTTTTAATACCCAATTATGTATAATTTCATACACTACTTTATCTAAACATATGCCTAACAACCTGTTTTCATAATAATCTTGATAAAATTTGTCGTTAGCCATTTTTGATTTTTCTTGTAAAAGCTCGTTCTAAAAGTGTTCGTAATTTCCGTCGTTATTTCCAGAATTTTAGGTGGAGTCAAGTTATCATCACCATCACTGCTGTTAGTAATTTTAGGACAAAATAATACTTTTGGTTTGACCCATAAAACCACAGTAAATAATAATTTCCACGTAAGCTAAGGCGCCAAAATCCAACAGTCCACCAGACTTGTGTACTCGTTGCGCGCGCCGGCAGCCATAGACAATGCAGCAGTCCGAAAATAAAATGAAATTGTTACCACCTTTGTCACGCCGCAATATTATTTAGTACGTGTTACATCTAAATATTCAAAGGTGTTAGAGAATATTATATGATAACCTCATTGGTATTTGATATCAAACCTCAGACATGGCTGTTTGGGCTAAGTTCCCTTTGCCTTCCTAGTTAGTATCACATGTACTCATAGACATCTTATAATATTATAGATCAGTGCATGTACTGTAATCTCAGAAAAAGTTTCTGAATGATGATTTGATCGAATGTGGGATATGTATGACGACACGTCTTTTACTTACAATCTACAAATACATACATACTTGATAACTAGAGTACAAATCCTTCCTTCCTTTGATCTTGTGGCGAACAAATTATATTACCAATTACCTGTAACAAGAAATATGTACATAGATTAATTTAATACCGAGTAACAATTATTAATTATTCACAAATGAGATATAATTGATCCGTTTCCAGAAACACGCTTAGCGAATAGAAACCATTCACTGGAACTACATAATACACGACAAAACGTACTGAGTATTACACAAAGTAATTAATACTTTATATTCTCTGGTTTTACCCCCAAAAATGTACTACACCAAAAACAAACAATTTCAATTCTCTCGTACAAAGAGGGTGCCACTATTTGTTCAAAGATCGGGTTAAAAGTGCCGAATATTTATTAGAAAATCGAACAAAGCTCCTGGCATTCCTTACTCATCTTGCTTTGTAAGATGACTTTCGTTTATGTACCCAAATTCATATTGAAAATTCGTTAAATGGTCAGGATCAAGATTCAGTGACATACAAAAATAAAATACGAAATAAATTTTTAGTGCCCCTATACTCTTGTTCAAGAATAACCTCGACTCGATTAGTATAGGAAGTCAGTTCAATCAAGAGAATTCAGCAATTGCAATCGGTTTTGTTTCGCTCTGAATATAGACTGCATGATTTCATTCAGTGTCCTAGAAAAATCGGTCTTGGGTGTAATTTCGAGACTACGAGTTCAACTCCAAAACAGAAGCCATTGGGATACCCAAGGTCAACACGAACAGAGGATGCAATTAACGAAGTAAGGACTCGCGTACAAAATATTATCATCATCATCATCATCTCGAAAGAGATCAGCTCAGGTTGCAATACTACGAACATCTTTGCGGCGCATTTTGAAAAAAGATCTTCAGCTGCTCTCGTACAAAACTCAATGAGTGCAGGAACTAAAGCCAAACGACTACAATTTACGTTGTGCTTTGTCTGGATAATGTTAGAACGTCAGAGTTTTAAGTCTGTTATCGGACGAAGCCCATTTTCACTTAACTGGCCACGTCAGCAAAAAAAACATAATCCAATGTCAAAACATCAAGAGCATTACATTCGCCAAAAGTTACAGTTTCGGCAGCCGTTTCATACCAAGGAATAATCGGTCCCCATTTCTTTGAAAATGAACGATGGCAATCTGTGACCGTGGATTCTGACCGGCACATAACACCACGGCCATGGTCTCAACAAGACAACGCGAGATGCCATCGTCTCACGCATCAATGGCAGTTGGAAACGAGAGATTCGCAAGAAAGCTCATATCGGTCAGAGGAGATATTCCATGGCCACCCAGAAACCCAGAACTGACTCCCAATGACTTCTTTCTTTGAGGATACCAGAAAAGTCGAGTTTACGTTAACAATAACAAACTAACAACGATTGCCCATTTGGAAACAAACATCCGGGAAGAAATGGCCGCTATTTCAAGTGCTAGCGAGTATTCATAAATGCAACGGCAAGGTTTGAAGAGTCCTTGCGTCGTGATGGTTCATCTAGCTAGACAATGTAATTTTTAATAGGTTTTCTCGCTTGCTTATTTTTATTTAAATAAGAGTTTATTTCAGTACCATTTACATTTATTTTTTATGATTTTTTCTTGTGCGGACATCTTTTTGGTCGACCTTCTATCATAACATAACATGAAAGTTACAGCGTTTCTCCGAGCGACCCCGCGCCGCAGCTAGACTATGCGGTGACGTCACACGGCACGGGCAACGCAGGCGATTATAAGCTGAGATATAACAGAATGCATCTGTTTTTGACGTGAATTCGATGAACATCAGACAGGTGGATGATGTTTTGCTTAGTATTTTAACTTACTACCTCATTAGACAGGTAGATGTATTTTTTTTCCCTCATGACACAATTTCCTTCTGTCTTTTATATTTTTATCCTTTAGTTATTAAAGTTTAATACATTGTTTTGTATAATTTTATGTAAGTTAAAAAGACTGTAATAGTATTAAGACATATTGAAAAAAAAACTGATAAAGAAAGACATGATCTTGCTAAGTTTCTTGCCCTTCTTCTTAGCAAGATTAATCAAATGGGCGGATTTAGGCATTCAATCTATTTATAGTTTATTTATCTATTAACCTATTTATTAATTGCATTGTGTATAATAATATTATTATTTCAATAAGTCTTTATTTTATGCATGTGTATAACTTTAGTGGCCCAACTTAAATGCAGTTTTTTTAAATAAATATTTCCCGCATAGTATTTGTTTCATCATAAAATATTATTTTTATACAGATTAGATTTGACATGTAAAACGTATACACTATTATGTATCTATTTTACAAATAAAACATTTTGAATCTTTGAACGTCTTCCTCGTCGTCGTCCCGGCGGGCATTTCACAAAAACTGCGACATAAATTTGATGTACCTTTGAAATATTCATGGTCCTAAAGTTTAAAAGATACGAACATGACAGTTACAGATTAAACGACCATACAAAAATACAAGATTGGCCCTCCCTCTACAACCGCGATGACGTCATAGACCGCGGGAGCGAACATACAAAATGTAATCCTGCAATTTGTGACAATTTATAACGTACAATTTTCAGGTATAGTTAAAATCTAATTTTGGCATGGCATCCAATATTAAACCTCCTTGAAATAATAATTTTTATAAAAAACAAATGGCTACTAAGTTAGCTAGCATTTTACCACGTAATGAATCTGTTACAATGTGTGTAACAGGATTTTTTTCAATACCAGTCATAATTGATGGTATTTGTAATAATAATTCTTTTCATAGTTTTGTCCCTATTGACAAAGTTAGTACAAGTACTAACAAAATTGTACCAAATCCTTTTTAGATTTAACGACAACGGGAAAGCCTTGTGTACATAAACTAGTACATCAAAACATACAAGGCGGCTTCCTCGGCAAAATACTTTCAATAGAGTTGTTCCTAGAGGAATCAAAAACAGATATTTTGTGTTTAACTGAGCACCATTTACCGGAACATAATATGCAATTTAATGTTAATAATTTTAGTGTCCTTAGCTGCTATAACAGATTAACTATAGAAAAAGGTGGTTCTATGATTCTAGTCAAGAATAATATAAAGTCAAAAGAAAGAAAAGACATTGTTAAACTTTCTGTTGAACACCAAGTAGAATTGGCTTGTATAGAAATGAGTAAATATATAATTCTTTGTGTCTACCGACCCTCGGGACAAGATTACAATATTTTTGAAAAAACAATGGAAGAAGTGCTAAAGTTATTATTTGATACGAAGAAAAAAATTATCGTCTGTGGAGATTTTAACGTAGATATACTAGAAAAGTCGGTTATGACCACGAAATTAATTCAGTTATTCAAATCATTTAATTTGTCTAATGTGTTCTTAGAACCAACTAGAATTACCCAAAATACAGCAACTTGTCTTGATAATATATTCTGTGATTGTGACTACTCAGACAATAAAGTTATTAACCGCTTGCAGTCTGATCACAGTGGCCAAACTGTAACTTTCATACAAAGTGTGAAACAATTGCCCAAAAAAGCATTTTACAGGCCTGTAACAACTCACAGACTAGAATGTTTTCAAGCAAACTTAGAACTTAAATTACCACATTTTAATCTTCTCCAAGATGATCCAAATGCTCTCTTTGCAGACCTGTTTAACATAGTTTCCAAAGAATTTGAAAATACGTTTACATTGCGGAAAGTTTCTAACAGTAATAAAATCACTTTTAGTGACTGGGCAACGCCAGGTATTTACAAAAGCCGAAATCATTTATACGAATTGTACGACATAAAATCCTACAATTATAATATTGAATTTATTGAACATTTGAAAATATACTCACGTACTTTCAAATTAGTGTGTTTAAAAGCAAAAAGTATATTTCTGAATAAAAAACTTAAAATGGCCGATAACAAAGTAAAAGCAGTATGGAAAATCATAAATACTGAAACTGGGAAGAGTAACAAACGGAATAATGAACTAAAATTGAACATTAACAATGAAGTTTTTACAGGAGATAAAGAAGTTGCGAAGGCCTTTGAACAATTCTTTACTGACATTCCTTCCTTGACAACTAAAGGCTTAAATTCAAGTCCAAGACTTGCACAGGATCTTTTGAGTCTTCCAACTATAGACCGGTCTCAGTTTTACCAGTATTTAGTAAGATATTCGAAAAAATTGTTTTTAATCAATTGTTATCTCATTTTAACTTAAATAAGTTGTTTCACAGTGAACAATATGGATTCACTAAAGGGAGGTCAACCACTGATGCAGGAGTTGCTTTAGTCAAGCACATATTTGACGCTTGGGAAGCAAAGCAGGATGCGTTCGGTGTATTTTGTGACCTCTCAAAAGCTTTTGATTGCGTTAATCATGAAACACTTTTATGTAAATTAGATCACTATGGAGTTAAGGGTAAATCTTTGGCGTTATTTAAGTCATACCTTAGTGACCGGTTTCAAAAGGTAGACATTAATGGAGTAAAGTCATCTGGAGCATTAGTCAAAATGGGTGTTCCGCAGGGCTCCATATTGGGGCCCCTATTGTTTTTAATATACATAAATGACCTTCCTTACTTAGTTAGAGACTTATCTGAGATAGTTATATTCGCAGATGACACGTCACTTATTTTTAAAGTGAATCGACATAACGATATACTTGATGACGCGAATTCAACCCTCTCTCTGATTCTTGATTGGTTCACTGCAAATAATTTAGTTCTAAATGCAAAAAAGACGAAATGTATAAAGTTTACTTTACCAAATGTAATTCAAGTAGATGTCAGTTTATTTTTGCAGGGGTCCAAGCTGGAGTTAGTTAACGAAACTAAGTTTTTAGGTATTACTATAGACTCTCGTCTTCAGTGGGGTCCCCACATAGAAGCTCTCTGTGGTAGACTTAGTTCAGCCGCATACGCTGTTAGACGCATAAGGCAGATTACTGATGAAGATACTGCTAGATTAGTATATTTCAGTTATTTTCACAGCATTATGTCATATGGCATAATGTTGTGGGGTAGAGCCGCGGATATAGAAGCAGTCTTTGTCTTGCAAAAGAGAGCAATTCGGTCTATTTATAACATGAAGTACCGAGATTCATTAAGAGAAAAGTTTAAAGAAATTAATATATTTACGGTCCCTTGTGAATTTATTTATCAAGTTATTAGATATGTCAGAAAAAAAATTGATAATTTCCCGAGGCTTGGTGTGCACCACTCTGTTGAAACCAGAAACAAACATAAACTAGCTTTTCCAAAATTAAGACTTGCCAAAGTAGGTACCTCTTTTGTAGGACATGGTATAAGATTTTACAATAAGCTTCCAGAGGAGGTCCTTAGTTTGCCTGAAAATAAGTTTAAACTATATATTAAGCAGGGACTACTTAAGAAAGCTTATTATAAAATCAATGATTATTTGGATGATAATGAAGCATGGTGTAATAAATAATAATAATCTTATTCAATATTGTAATTAATAATTAGCATATTTTAATACTGTACGATTCCTCTAAAGGCTTAAAAGTAATTAATATGTAAACTTACTTTGTTAAAGGTAATAGACAATATGAGACGGGTTGACTAAGATATATTTTTTTTTCTCGTGACTAATTCCCGCAGTCTTATATTTTTTTATGCCTTTACTTGAGTAGGTATGTATATGATTTTGTATCATATGTTTTATTTTGAAAAACGGAATGTTTGCTAAGTTTCTTGCCCTTCTTCTTAGCAATACTAATCGAATGGTGCGGATGGTTAGGCATTATGTATATACAATATTCTTATTCCTATATTTCTATATTTTATGCAAGTGTATAACTTTATTACATTTTAGTAGCCCACCCTTAATATTTTTTGTATGTATTTCCCGTTTTTATTATTTCTTCATTGTATTATGTATATATAATATTTTTATTCCTAGATTCCCCTATTTTATTTATTTTTTATTTATTTATCTATTTAAAAACTTACGACTATCATTTATTAATGCAGGTGTATATTTTATTTCCCGTATTATTATATATTTTTTTTTTATTCTAAAGACATATTATATTGTGTAAATTAACTTTGACTTGTAGAAAGTATACTTAATGTATCTATTTTGCAAAAATAAATATTTTGATTTTTTTTTGATTTGATAATCGAATCCACGAAAAAAGCAAGCGATAGTCGCACGACTTCTACCCTCCTCAATTTGTCTATCGTTTTGACGGGTTCCGTACCCAAAGGGTGCCAAACGAGACATTATCTGTATGTCCGTCTGTCGCAGGCTACAACCGCAATACGGAGTCAGTTAAAATTTTCACACAATACGTATTACTACGGCCTCTATCAAGGTTTATAATAAAATTTAGAAAAAAATTAGAGAAGTTTGACTGACCTAGTTTTTGTCCCTCTTGTAATAAGGGCGATTTTTAAATCATCATTCAATTTAATTTCTCAACTATCATCTATTTTAGAGTTTCGCGTCCAAAGAGCAAAACGGAGCCCTATTAATGTCGCTCTGATGTCTGTCCGTCTGTATGTCACAAGCACAAGTCTCTAGCTTGCAGACGGATTGAGTTACATACCTGAAATTTGGATATATTATGTTGATTGAAACCGGATATTGAATTAAAAATTAAATTATCCTATACCTATCCTAAACATACAAAAGACTATATTTAAAATTATGAATGACTATATTTTAATACCGTAAAAGACTACCTATATTTTTTATGATTTACAAACGTACAGTTTTCAGATTTTTCCCTATAATTGTAGTAAAAGACGGTATTAATTAAATTTCATAGTTCTAGTCTAGGTCAACGGGAAATACACTATATATTTTGATTCCCTTGAGAGTGTCGAAATACATGTTTTTTGCGGCATAAACGGCCGCATCTTTTTTCACGTTAACTTAGAGAAGTTGATTTTTTCATAGCTTCAAGGGACTATATACCTGAGTATATGGTTTTAATCTCAACTCGATCACGCGTTCCCGAGATAAAGGGTCTTGACAGACAGACAGACAGACAGACAGACGGTCAACAAAGTGATCCTATAAGAGCTCCGTTTTTTCCTCTTGAGGTATGGAACCCTAAAAAGGAGCAAAAAGATTTTTTTCTTACAAATAAAGAATTGACGGGCTATCAAAGTTGTCAATTCAAATCATTTTTGTTACGGGGTCTATCTCAAAAACTAAACTAGTTAGGAATTTGGAATTCACTGTATATTATTGCATATACGAGGGGTGGCTGATATAAAATCTCCTTTGTTAAAGAAAGTTTAAAAAATGTTACTGGCCACTATATTCTCGTATTCTTTGTTTATTCCTTTTTTAAAAATTATGACACTTATTTGTTTCTACGAGTTCATTTTTTTTTGTCGCGTCTTCGTTTTCATCAAGTTGCAATAAAATTAAAAATGGATAAAATTGAGTATCGCGCTGTGATTAAATTCCTCGGTAAAGAAGGGAATACGCCGACGCAGGTCCGAAAGCGCGTGTTTAAGGTGTTCGGAGATTCATGTCCTTCCGAATTTGTAATAAAGTTTTTGTCAAAGCAGTTTAAACAAAACCGTGTGAGCTTAGAAGACGATCCCCGTAGTGGAAGGCCCATTTCTGCAGTTACCGCAGATAATGTGGAAAAAGTGAAGAAACTGATCCTTGCCGATCGGCTAATTAAGCAGTGGGAAATAGCTAGAGATGTTGGCATTAGCAAGGAACGAGTTCATGAAATAATTCATGAACATTTGGGAATGTCCAAGGTGAGCGCGCGTTGGGTGCCTAAAATGTTGATCCCGTTTGATTAGCAAAAGCGTGTGGAATGTTGTCAGTCATTTTTAGACTTGGTAAAGGATAAAGAGGAAGAAATTATCTTGCGAATAGTGACCTGTGATGAAACTTGGATTCGTCAGTGGGATCCCGAAAGCAAACAAGAATCGATGCAATGGAAATTTAAAGGGGAAAAACCACCAAGGAAGTTTAAGGTCCGGCTGTCAGCGGGCAAACTAATGGCAACCATTTTTTGGGATGTTGAGGGGATTCTTATGATATATTACCTGCCAAAAAACACCACGATGAATGCTGAATACTATGCGAACTTACTTGACCAGCTATGCAAAAAAATAAAAGAAGACAGGAGGGGCAAACTTAGCAAAGGCGTTTTGATTTTGCATGATAATGCACCAGACAGACAGACAGACAGACGGTCAACAAAGTGATCCTATAAGAGCTCCGTTTTTTCCTCTTGAGGTATGGAACCCTAAAAAGGAGCAAAAAGATTTTTTTCTTACAAATAAAGAATTGACGGGCTATCAAAGTTGTCAATTCAAATCATTTTTGTTACGGGGTCTATCTCAAAAACTAAACTAGTTAGGAATTTGGAATTCACTGTATATTATTGCATATACGAGGGGTGGCTGATATAAAATCTCCTTTGTTAAAGAAAGTTTAAAAAATGTTACTGGCCACTATATTCTCGTATTCTTTGTTTATTCCTTTTTTAAAAATTATGACACTTATTTGTTTCTACGAGTTCATTTTTTTTTGTCGCGTCTTCGTTTTCATCAAGTTGCAATAAAATTAAAAATGGATAAAATTGAGTATCGCGCTGTGATTAAATTCCTCGGTAAAGAAGGGAATACGCCGACGCAGGTCCGAAAGCGCGTGTTTAAGGTGTTCGGAGATTCATGTCCTTCCGAATTTGTAATAAAGTTTTTGTCAAAGCAGTTTAAACAAAACCGTGTGAGCTTAGAAGACGATCCCCGTAGTGGAAGGCCCATTTCTGCAGTTACCGCAGATAATGTGGAAAAAGTGAAGAAACTGATCCTTGCCGATCGGCTAATTAAGCAGTGGGAAATAGCTAGAGATGTTGGCATTAGCAAGGAACGAGTTCATGAAATAATTCATGAACATTTGGGAATGTCCAAGGTGAGCGCGCGTTGGGTGCCTAAAATGTTGATCCCGTTTGATTAGCAAAAGCGTGTGGAATGTTGTCAGTCATTTTTAGACTTGGTAAAGGATAAAGAGGAAGAAATTATCTTGCGAATAGTGACCTGTGATGAAACTTGGATTCGTCAGTGGGATCCCGAAAGCAAACAAGAATCGATGCAATGGAAATTTAAAGGGGAAAAACCACCAAGGAAGTTTAAGGTCCGGCTGTCAGCGGGCAAAGTAATGGCAACCATTTTTTGGGATGTTGAGGGGATTTTTATGATATATTACCTGCCAAAAAACACCACGATGAATGCTGAATACTATGCGAACTTACTTGACCAGCTATGCAAAAAAATAAAAGAAGACAGGAGGGGCAAACTTAGCAAAGGCGTTTTGATTTTGCATGATAATGCACCCGCGCACACGGCCTTTAAGGCGCGGTCATCTCTGACAAAAAACGGCTTTACAGAGATCAACCACCCACCCTATAGTCCAGACCTGGCTCCCTCTGACTACTTCTTATTTAAAAATTTAAAGAAAAATTTGAGAGGGCGCAGATTTTCAACAGACGAAGAGATGAAGGACGCTGTGAATGACTATTTTGACGATCAAAATAATAATTATTATTTTATTGGTATGATGTCACTTATTGACAAATGTCGTAAGTGCATTTCAGTTGCAGGGGACTATATTGAAAAATAAAAAATAAATCATTAATCCATGTATTTTTTTTCATAGTCAGGTAGATTACTTTTCAGCCACCCCTCGTATATCTACTTTACTTAAACAACAAACACTGAAAACGCCGATTTTAATATAGGTTTAGGGTTGTACCCAAATTCTCGACCGTCTTAATTTTGCAGTCTTGTTTCATACATTTTGTACGTACTGACAAGTTCGTTATTTCAATTAAAATCATTTAAGTCTATCAACTTATTTGAAGTGTACGCAACCCTCAAGCGGGAGTCTTACTCGCACTTGCCCGGTTTTATAAAGAGTAGGGACGCAACAGTGAAACGCTCAAAGTAGTTTAATTCAAAAACGCGTCAAAAGAGTCTCTGAGAGCAGCTCTTCAGTTTTGCAGAGTTAATTACTGCTGATGGGGATGCCGGGAAAATGGTCTCAAAATTGCACTTTCAAAGTGTTTTCTGGACGATTTAGGGTTCCATATCCAAAGCTGATGGAACCCTTACCGGACGGTCAACTGTTTAAAAATAAATAGCACGTGAGATTTCAGGTGTGAGGAAGGGAAGTAAACATCCTATTTCTAATAGCATTGAGCAGGATAACCTCTATCAGTAATTCTTGTATCATAAATACTCAATGTGTATCGCTATTATCATCCAGAAAAGATAATAGGCATCCACACTAAATGTTGCTAAATTATTAAATTAACTAATTATTTAAAATAACGATACGGAACCTGCTCATTTCTGCGCGGGCCTGCCTTACGAAGTGTGCAGACACATCAATTACGTGGTAGAATCGAATGAGGTCAATACAAGGCGACACAGGTTTAAGTTACATAATAATAAATAATAAAAATAAAATAACTAATTAGCCCCGAAATTATGAAAATGAGCATTAAACAATATTTACGGCCACGTTTTCCAGAAACAATTATTTAATTTGTATTATATAATTTGACTGTATAAATAAATGTCACCTTATTATATAACGACTTATTTTGGATGTAAATTGTAACAAAAAAAAGGACAAAGGATTCCGTACTACCATACAATACAAGTAAAGAACCTTAAAAAGAGACGCCATAGCAACATCCACGCGTCAAAAAAGCTGCTAAAATAACAGCGCCTGTCAAATAATTCAGCATAGTTTGTGTACGGAACCCCAAGTTTTATTAATTGTTGTTTTACATTAGAGTATGTATAGGTATAACAATGTGACCAAATTTGAAACTTGTTTGTATTACCGTTTTTAAGACAGAGCTAAAACAAATGATCTTTGATTTTTATATTTCTTTTTTTTTTATTTGTCTTGGTAGAGGCCACGGTTATACGTATCATGTGAAAATCTAAACTGGCTGTCTATTACAAGTAAGGCTGAATCTGTAGATCCGAGTGACAGACAGACGGACAGACAGACAGACGGACAGACAGACAGACAGACAGCGGAGGCTTAGTAATAGGGTCCCTAAAAATACAACCCATCGTATATACATAGTGTAAAATGTAGAGGTATATCAAAGATGAACACTGAACCCTCAAGCCCTCCTCAATTAGAGCCCGGCTGACTGAACTACAGCTACAGAGCCGGTCCTCATACTGCAGAAAGGGTATAGCACTTTATAAACTTACTTCCGGAACGCTCCACTAGAAAGTGCAATTTGGTCGTCTATTTTTACGTCACGTCACACGCCCCAGCTACTAACTGCAATAATGAGCTTTGTGGTGAACAAGTTAAAATTGCTTTTACTACAACAGTACAAAGTCCACATGTACCAAGTTAAAGTGGATTCCCTAATACCGTGTGCCGAACTCCTTGAGCTCTTCTAAGGTTTTATACGAACGGAATAGAGGTGATAGTTCATGGTATATAGAGAAAATAGAAAAGACGGAGAATGTTTCGAAAATGTTACAGCTTAGAAATAACCCCATAATACGTGGGTATCTAAAATTGTTAGTTCTTAGCGTTCCTCTAGATGGCGTTGTCCATGAAGAAGGCTGCATGGCGGTAAATACCTTTGCCCAGCTGGCAATAATAAAAAAGTTGCGTTAAAGCGGGAATTTATGTTGCTTTATATTTTAGTTGAAATTGTTTTGCGCAATAAAATTACAAAATGAGTTCAGAAGAGGGCTCTGATATATATTTTTCTCCACTAATGCTTTGCTGAAGAAATCAATAACAATAAACATGACTGATTTCCCAAATATGAACAAGGAACTTTTAATATTACCTGGTAAGTTTATTTTATTTAATATAACTCATTATCATGAAAAGCATGAAAATATCTCATTTTGTTTTTGAGAAAAGCACTATACTTGCTTCGACCATTAATTACCAATCCTGGCCTTGCACATAAAAGTCCTCGCTCTGCGGGCTCGGACTTTAAACTAACTCGTCCAGAATTGCTTAATTCCTGGTCTTAGCAGTAATGTACTTTTCGTTTTTTCACTCTAGGGAAACATAAACTTAGTAACAAAACTTAAATAAACTAATTTAAAAAACTAAATTATTCTACGAAATAAACTAAACTAAAACTACCTAGCAAAATTATTTAATTAAATTAGATGAAAAATTGAGCCGAAATCGCTGTCGTCACGTGGAAGAGTACCCAGGATACTGGCAGCATCAGCATTACCTCGTTGAATTGCTAGGCCAATTCTTTGGCCGAGGTATGTGCCAGACCTGGGATCTCCGGAAGCGTCGACCAATCTCGACGACAGTTCTTTGTAGAGCTGCCGCGCTCCCGGCCCCCACGGCCCGAGGGTTTCAACGCCAAAAGGCACAAATATGTATCCTACGCCAAGGGATATATATTTGCGCCGTTTCGCCTCCTCCGCAGACGCTGCCGCCGTCCCGGCCTGTGACGAGGTCACCTTTAAGTGGGACGGAGCAACTGTGTCAACACAGGTCGCGTCCCACACCAGGGACCTCCCGTTCTTCCAGGGTATCAACGACATCCCGTCGGGTCTCCTACCATCGTCACGTGACAGGCCATTCGGTTCCAGAATGGCAGGTACGTTTACGCTCGCAAGAGCCCGACGGATGATATCGTTGATATTGGCGTGACGAGGCAGGCGGCCAGCGCTGCGCTGACACGACAGGCCATGGTGACCGAGGCGGTCGACTCTCTCTCTCCGCAACGGCAGCGATGTGGCTCATTCAAATTGCAGTCCGATGACTAGTGAGAAAGTGGTGCGGTCCAGCAAGGTGCCGATATTAGGCGATGGTAAAGCGTTTAGCCAATACCCCGACTCTGGTTCAGTAGTGGCTAGGAGGCGAGCCGGAGCTGTGCCGTTGGTCGCAGTGTTTAAGAGATGTTCCTGGACTTGACGGGAGAGGGGCTCGTCCCATAGCTTTTGTGAATGTAACGTAAACGGAGAATTTTGATTGGGGCAGGCGTGTGACCAGGCATTCCTGGCCTCGGTCAAGCACGTGACCTCGACATCACCAAGTGATGGATTTATTAATTTATCGAAGAGGTCACATGAGCTGTAGGCTAAGGACAGGAAGGCCGGTAGTGCGACACTAGAAATTTTCCTAATACCCAAGCCACCCATCCGGACTGGAAGGGTGGCTTGAGTCCAACTGCGTTCGTCTAGTGGGCAATTTATAATATTCGTCATGGTGTTTTTGACAATATCGTCTAAGGTATTTAAGAGACTGTCATGTTGCCAAAGGGGGGTACAGCGTAGGGCATACGTAAATTTAGGGACGAACATGCAGTACCTTATGATAAATAAAGCCATGTGGGGTGAGATTTCCGTAAGGCAGTAATGTACTATAAATAAAAAGGGCCACTTTTTTCGAGGTTTTTTTTTTTTTCAATTTTAGTGTTCCGTAGCCAAAAGGTGCCAAATGGCGTAGTAATAAACAGTAATACAGCGTAGTATACAATTTTGTAATCACGCCTCATTATTACTTATCAAGGGATAGCCTTTCGCAACGAGTCCTAATGTGATTAAAGGCTAATGGTTAGTAGAAGCCTCTTTAAAACTTTTCAAGAAACTAGTAATGACTCTCGCTTCAATCTACCGGAGACCCTGAATCACTGCACTTCCGCCTCTATCTTAAGGTAGTAAGAATGCCGTTAAAGATCCAGTTATATTGGTATATTTAAGTGTCTTGCACGGGAACTGATCTTGGGAGCTGCCTCAAGCTTGTGGTCCTTCACTGGAGCTAATGGATTAGGCTTAGACTGGTTATAGAAGCCTGGTGCGTGCATCTCGCTCACTCGCACGACTCGTCCCGTATTGGTCTCTCTGTCGCTCGACGGGGAACCAAGTTCGAACGCGCTAAAATATACTCAAATAATTAATTACAATTATCATAACCAAAATTCTTCAAAAATAATCGAAGGAAATCATTTGTTGTTACAATATCTTTAATTTGATTAATTAACATAAAAAAGTCTATAGCTAAAATATACAATTAAAATTAAACCTATCTAAATTTAAAACAAATAAAAAATGCTGTCGATGTTGTCGCTGCCGCATTTGACTAAGTTTCAATTTGTTTCTTTGCATTCTTATTTAATTAAACCGAATATTCGTTTTAAATTAGTCCAGCTAAAGTTTAAACGTTTTAAATCGTTAATGCATTTACTGTAAATAATTGACAGTCGAAACATGCCAGTTCTATAATATTCAGTAGTAAGGACCCTAACAAACTTTCTTTTAAACAAGTTGTACATTATTGCAATTATGGTTATGACTGAAGGAACCTCCGTGAGTCTCGGCACACAATTTGATCTCAATTCTTTTTTTGGCGAAGCCGACAACCTGCACTGCCTTTGTACTGAACTCGGCCCCTTTTTACATTTATGTTTTTGGTGGGATACATAATTACATACAGACACTCGTATAGTCCCAGTTATATCGGACATTGGCAATGCGATTACTGTATTCACGTGTCATTCAGAGCCATGAAAGGCACAATTAACTCCCATTTGACCGGCCCAATTCCTAGCTGATTAAAGCTGCTGAAAACCGAAGAAAGACATGCCGTCTGTCCGTCCGTATGTCACGGGTCTCTAGCTTGCAGACTGAATGAGTTACGGATCTGAAATTTGGACATGTTCTGTAAAATGTTAAACCAAAACCAAATATTGAATTCTAAATTGAATAAATTTTCAGGAGGGTCGCCTCCATGCAGAAAGAGCCGAAAAAAATATATATTTGACACATATATTTATTATTTATTTTATCTCCAAAAATCAAGAAATCGGGGGCGATCAAAGTTGTCAGTTTGAGTTACCATTTTTGTTACGGGGTCTATTTCAAAAACTAAACTAGTTAGGAATTTGGAATTTACTGTATACTAGTAGTCCGCCCCAAACTGTGAATTCACGCCCGCCCGATTCGCGCTTGACCGATTTGGCTCATGTTTGAACTTAAAAATCATTTTTTACTTTTCTCGCCTGCCAAATTTCATGACATTCCGATCAACGATACTCGAGTTATCGTCGAACAAACATTCATACATACAAACGCTGGATTGTTCAAGTAGACTCGGAGAACTCGCTCACTCGTTCAATTTTGTATGTGCCCATATACTGTACCACGTACAGCAAAGCGTAGTGTAGGCCGACCTTGTGCCCGCTGGACCGACGACGACCTGAAGGACGTTGTGGGTGCGACATGAGTGGCGAAATTTGGGAAAGGCCTATGTCCAGCAGTGGACGAACACGGGCAGATGGATGGATGGATGGATGGATACTGTATTTATACAACAAATACTGAAAACGCCGACTTTCGATGTAGGTTTAGGGTAACTTATTCCCTATAGTTTTGGATTTGGCCGCCCACGCCCACTAAAAACGAACCCTGTATATGATCCGATCAGAACAATTCCACATAATGTTCGGTGATTTCATTGTAGGTATCTGCGGGAGGACCGCATCGGCCCTCACAACCGTATATCATCCCGGAAATGGACATTTCCACTCGTTTAACCCCCACTTGACTCTCTTCAATTTGCATTTATTATTTCACTTCACTCTCCTGAAAACTGAAAATTCGTTACCTCATCGAACACTGGACAAAACTGAGCTATTTATGAAACAGTATGGAAATGAAATTTTGTGGTTTATTATGGCAACACACGATGGCTCCGTTTGCACAAGAATGGAGAGGAAACCTAACATATTAACTCTGTCTGTTTCATTATGGTCCTACGCAAAATTATAAGTAAATAAAACCAGCTAAGTGCGTGTCGGGCCACGCGCAGTGTAGGGTTCCGTAGTTGCCCAGTACATTTTATAAGTTGGTCTACTAATACAGATCGCGCCAAACTTCTAGTCCCATACATTTAGAAGAACGGCCCATACATTGTCGTGTTTATAGGGGACTAAAAGCTTGGCGCGACCTGTACTCGTAAACCTGTAAAACCTACTTAGCTGTGATAGTTTTCCTTTTAAATTCATTAAATACTACTAGCCCGGGCGGTAGCGTTGCATTTTTAGGTAGTGATTTTAAGCCGATAGATTGCCATCTTATTCAATAGACCTGGAATGACTAATAAGAGAACCAAGCGTCAGCTGACGCACCCACGGTGGGTGTGGGTGTGGGAGACAGAGGAAGTGGTAAAAAAAAGGTTATAGTATGCCGGCTGAAACTTTTCTCACAGATAGCTAGTTGACATCATACTAGTCATACTATCATACTAGTTGATGTCAACTATCTGTTGAGAAAAGGTTTAGCCGGCGTAATACTACTTTTTTTTTACCACTTTCGCAACCTCTCACACCCAAATCCACCGCTACTACTTGAGCAGTTGACAGTCGATTCACATATTAGTCATGTGAGATCTGCGATCGATTTCAATATCAGCCGGCTTACTATGACTTTTGTATTTGCAACGGTACCTCCCGGACTATAATACTTCTGTGAATTTTTCACATACCTATAAACAACGGTTTAGCCGGCAGGGGGGGGGGGGGGGAGACACTTGACTCTAACAAAAATTAGCACTTTAAAGCTTAATATTTCGCCAACGGATCCCTAAATCGAAAAATGGTTTTGACATACCCACAATATTTTTAAACGACCTATCTAACAATACCTTACACTATGGGATAGACGTGAAAAAAAAATCATCCCCATTTCGGGATGTACCTTTGCAAATACAAAAGTCATAGTAAGCCGGCTGATATTGACATCGATCGTAGATCTCACATTACTGATATGTGAATTGACCGTCAGCTGCTCAAGTAGCGGTGGGTTTGGGTGTAAGAGGTTGCGAAAATGGTAAAAAAAAACGAACGAATCCACGATGCAGCTGACGATTTCTTTTCAGCTCAGTATGATATCAACTATCTGCGGGAAAAGTTTCAGCCGGGGCGAACTATTACTATTATTTTTTTACCACTTTCGCAGCCTCTCACATCCACACCCACTCTAACTAAAATTTTCACTTTAAAGCTTAATATTTCGCCAACGCCAAATTTTTTTTCGAGATTTAATTTTACCATTTTGTCGGCGTGATAAATATTTATATCCATGCCAAATTACAGCTTTCTAGTATTATTAGTCTCTGCGCTAAGCCGCGGACAGACGGACATGGCGAAACTATAAGGGTTCCTTGTCGGACTCCGGAACCCTAAAAAGTCGTATCTGTACATTGAATATTGTGTCATTTTCTTAGAATTGTACCGAGGCCAATACTAAACATTTTTGAATTTTTGTGTCTGTTCCGTTTTAACTCGAGAACCACTCAACGGATTTGGATGCGGTGATCTTTATGATCATGGCAGTGACTCTGGCCAACATAAAGGCTATAATGGACGTGGATACAATAACCGCCAAGCCGGAAACGGTCTCTGTTTGGCTATCGGATACTTGAGCTGTTCATAAATAAAACTCTTATTTTGTTTCCATACGAGAATATTAAAAACACGAGCAAGGCGAAGGCAATAACTTTTACAGCCGGAGATGTTTTATTTACGAAAGGACGTTTTTAAATTAAAATTATAAGAGCAGGTACAATCGGCTTCACTTCAAGTTGCATTGCACCTCTTTCTTAACTGTAACCCTTACGTGGACGACTTAAGAACTAAAAGATAAACAGTTACATGTTAGACTGAACTTCTTCCATAAATAAACAAAAATTGTATCCGCCATCTCCAGAAATGGAACAGAATGTAATCAATATCAATATACTTATAATAAAACAGTAGAAACCGCTGTGTCATTGAAGAAACCATTGAAGAAAAGTAATAGAAATAGAAATAGAAAGGGGGTGACTAAAGAAGAGTAATAGAACACAAATCAACGATTTTTAGAATTCTTTTCTGTCTGTCTGTTTGTTCACGCACATCTCTAAAACTACGGAACGGATTTTCATGTAGTTATCACAGCTGTACAGAGCTAAATTTGGAATAGAATAATAACTATATTTCATTAAAATCGGATCTCGAAAAAAAAAGTTATCGTTATTTAAAGATTTTTGGAATTTACTTTTCTACTGGTAGTAATTAGAAGTTATGGTACGGGATCTCCTCAATTGATACAGAGTTCGAGTTTGGGCTTATTTGATTGGTCTTTATTAGCACTTTGGTGAAACATGGTGACCAGGGTCTGATGATGGGACTGGAAGGTGGGTACGGGATCTCCTCAACGGACAACGGCAGACCCTTCGAGTTTGGGCTTATTTAATTGGTCTTTATTAGCACTTTGGTAAAACATGGTGACCAGGGTCTGATGATGGGACTGGAAGGTGAGTACGGGATCTCCTCAACGGACAACAGCAGACCCTTCGAGTTTGGGCTTATTTGATTGGTATTTATTAGCACTTTGGTAAAACATGGTGACCAGGGTCTGCTGATGGGACTGGAAGGTGAGTACGGGATCTCCTCAACGGAAAACAGCAGACCCTTCGAGTTTGGGCTTATTTGATTGGTCTTTATTAGCACTTTGGTGAAACATGGTGACCAGGGTCTGATGATGGGACTGGAAGGTGAGTACGGGATCTCCTCAACGGACAACAGCAGACCCTTCGAGTTTGGGCTTATTTGATTGGTATTTATTAGCACTTTGGTAAAACATGGTGACCAGGGTCTGCTGATGGGACTGGAAGGTGAGTACGGGATCTCCTCAACGGAAAACAGCAGACCCTTCGAGTTTGGGCTTATTTGATTGGTATTTATTAGCACTTTGGTATCATTTTGGCGATATGGTATTATTTTCTGGGGGAATTCCACAATGAGGGAAACCATATTTAAAGTCCAAAAGAGATGTAGGTATTAGATCAATGCGGATTCGTATGCGAATTGAAATTCGAATGATTCAAAAATACACTCCCAGTGCGTGACAACAATCACCTTCTGCGGTGTCTTTAACCCCATCGAAGCTGTTTCTACTCGAGGCCTTCCAAAATATGCACAAAAATAACCGAACACAACGAAATATCTTCTTTGTAAATGTTAGTATACCTAGACCGCAAGCATAGTAAAAACAGAATAGTAGACTTATCACCTAAAGGTATCGAGCGTGGCTAATACGTGTACGTGCCAGTATGCACGAACCACAGCACACACACAACGGCAACATTTATGCCTGTTTTGCCGGTACAAGTCAGGGCTGCGCTCCACAGCCCGCACCGCAGTCGTGATTTCGCTACAAAACCAAGAGTAACCCAAGGGCCACGGGCAACGACGCTCCAAGCGAATTCGCTCTGCGCTGCAAGCGTCTTCCGCGTCAATTTCATACAATCGAGATACAATTTTGTATAAGCTTAGCTTGAAGCCCACGCTTGCAGCGCAGAGCGAATTCGCTTGGAGCGTCGTTGCCCATGGCCATCGCATAAGGGACAACGCGAGGCGCGGGAGTTATCCTACTATTATGTTTTAACTATGCTTGCGGTCACGGTACAGAAGAACAAGTAGGGCAATCGACGGCGAACACAAACCGCATCTAGCGAATCAACGGATAGACTTCTAAGTCATTAACTAATATGTTTCTGACAGTATGTGTTATCTTGGACTCTCTGGTAAAACCTGAGTTTTCATTAGTTGATTACTGATAGCATAACTGTGAATATCAGAAACTCATCATCTATTATGTAATTAAGGAATTATAAAAGGTTAGTCCCGCTTTGTTGAAGCGTAGTTTAGTTGTGTCACTGGAGATAGAGAGACCCCTCAGTCATCATGAAGTTCTTGGTAAGTGGAATAGAATTCTGCTCCCTTCCCATGTTTTCTTAATCTTCTCGGATTATAAACAACATATTACTTGTTGTGCTCAAGCATTGTACCGCTTATTCACAAGTTATGTATCTTTCCAGATCATCTTTGTCCTGGCTAGCGTGCTAGCTGTACACGGCAAGCCTTATGGCCTTGGTTATGGACGTCCTGGGAGCAGTGTTGGCTATGGAGGTGTGAACGCTGGCCAGTCATATGGAGGCAGTGGCTTTGAGAATGCGGGCCAGGGTTACAACAACGGTAGATACCAGTCCGGCGGGGCTCAGAACGGCTACGACCAGGCACATCATAGCAAAACCTACCAATCCGTGAGTACATTGTCGTCTAATCTTTTATAATTCCTTAATTATTTAATAGATGATGAGTTTCTAATATTCACAGTTATGCTATGATAAAACAGAAACGCTCATTACAACTGTAAAATAGACTCAATGCTTGTCAGAGATTTACTTTTCTTTTTAATATATTAATTTAAATTTTCTCTTTATTGTTTTACTTCACCATTTAATTACTCCTACAAATCTTATATTTTTAATAAGATTTAATATAGATATATATATTTTTTTGTTTGTTTAAGTCAACAGGTAGATAAATTTAATTGATGTACACTGTGCCCTCCCAAACTGTAATTCATTTTTATTTTTATTTTTCGTAACAGAAAATTTGTAATTTCAAATTAAATTTGTCTTTGAATTACTCCTATGAATGCTTTAAGTAGGTACTTTTACAAGATTTCGTTTTTTTGTTTTGTCTAAATGTAGGATTTTGTTTTTTTACAATGTTTACTTTTAACTGTAAGTATGTAATCTAAATTTTATTATGTTTCATTTGTTCATCCATCCATCAGCCTGTTTCGTCCACTGCTGGACATAGGCCTTTCCAGGATTTCGCCACTCTTGGCGGTCCCCCTGGAAGAAATGCCCATAGTCACACACGCTGGGCAGGCGGGTTGGTGAGCGCGGTGCCGAAACCCTTGCACCAGTGACGCCGCTGCCCGTCACTAGTCTGTTTTAAGGCCTGGCAATTAGGGATGGATATACCGCCATCCATCGGTCCCAGGCAATGGTGGGCCGCCTGGTTTTGCCTGAGAGCTGTTCTCTTACTCTCCCCCGAATAACTTCGGGAGGATTTGCGAGTAAGATGGTGGTACCTCCACAGTCGAGCTCGGCATTAGCTCTACCACCTAAAGTGTTCCTGTAAGTTGTTCATCACAAAAATGTAACTTGGCCCGCGGAAAGGCGCTTTAGGCCATTACTCAGGCTTACCACCTACCATGACTTCCAACGTTACTCCCTAATAATTAAAATTATACAATTTGTACTAAATATAAGTGTGTAAGTTTGAAACTTGTTAAAACGAATATATTTTTTTTTTTAATTCAAATAGACGAAATTATTATCTGTCATCGTACTTCAAACGAATTCGTTCAATTAACTGAGGACTTTATGATTTAGAGTTAGCATCGGCGCGGCGGTCCACCAGCACAAATTTAACTCTTCCATAAATTGGTGTGAATGGAGACAAGCAAGAACACCACCAAAATCTTGCGTGGTTAATTCGAGAACCGGGAAGAAACTAAAGGAGCAAACCTCAAAACTCCACCACGCAATATAATTTGAACCTTATTCGTTTCATGAGCAAACAATTGTCTATTGCAGTCTGTGCAAGCGCAAGAGTCTGACGGATACTCCCGCGGCGGCAGCTCCCAGTACGGCGCTGGTGGGGGACAGTCCAGCGGCTTCGGCGGCGTCAACCGGGGGCAGACCGGGTACGGACAGAGCGGGTTCAACAGCGGGTTACGCCGTTGAGAAACCAGTACGGGAAGCACAGTGCCTTTGTAGATATTTATAAATAGTTCCAATAAATTATTTTCGCATTATGTTAGTGTTTTTAGTTTAAAAAAATTAACATTTTAATTACATTAAAAAAATTAAAATAGAAGCTTTAGAGGTGATAATTTTTTTGTAACTGAATCATAAAAAAGCTATAAAGTATGCAAAAATAGGTTCTTTACAAATTTTTGTAGATACTAAAAATTTGCATTATCTTTAAATTGAGAATTCCTAAAATATCCTAAATTCATGATTATATCATTAAAACAGTTTGGCATTATTATATTACATCTAGGTGGTAGAGCTGATGCCGGGCTCGACTGTGGAGGTACCACCATCTTACTCGCAAATCCTCCCGAAGTTATTCGGGGGAGAGTGAGAGAACAGCTCTCAGGCAAAACAAGGCGGCCCACCATTGCCTGCATGGGACCGATGGATGGCGGTATATCCATCCCTAATTGCCAGTCCTTAAAACAGACTAGTGACGGGCAGCGGCGTCACTGGTGCAAGGGTTTCGGCACCGCGCTCACCAACCCGCCCGCCCTGAGTATGGGAATTTCTTCCAGGAGGACCGCCAAGAGTGGCGAAATCCTGGAAAGGCCTATGTCCAGCAGTGGACGAAATAGGCAGATAGATGGATGGATGGATGCATATTACATTATTGGAATAAATTGCTTTCAGCTGGAAACCGTTTTAAATAACATAAATAAAATATAAATATATCGTCACGACATGAGTCCCCGAGGGGGAGTCAGAGGTGTTCCGGGTGTGAATGAGAAATGCAAGTCACAGTCCTCACTCGGCACACCCGCGTTTCACCGACGATTATTACGTTCCAACGTGATGGGTGGTGAATCCTATCACCGTTCTTTGGGCACAAATACACGGTTTTTAGAGCATGCAGGTTTCCTCACGATGTTTTTCCATAAATTCCGAAAAACTCATTCGTGCATGCTCGGCCGGGAACCGAACCGGGATCTCAAAGATCCAGCGTTCTACCCCTGAACTACCGCCGCTATTTTATACAATTAATAATTTTAAATAACAGTTTTACATAATTGGTCCTGAAGACCCATCTCACAAAATTACGCTTTTTGTATGGCGTGCTTTTATGGGTGGTAATTTTCTTGGAATTGTCAATAAAACTGCCGAATTCGATTGGTTAAAGATCATAGGTTATTCTGGCATGAAATATTTATTGTAATTATACTTTAGTCAATCACCAACTGATATACTTACTTTGATTCGTAGTTTTTAGGCCCTTAAATATATTTCCCATGCGGTCGAAACACGTATTTTGAAATCCTTAAATTGTTAGAGATATATATGTATTAGATTGTTAGTAGTATATTAGAATATTTTACCTTTCTGTAGTGCGAGGTATTTGTGGGTATTTCTTACCTGTGAAAAACATTAAAAAATCGTTAGTTTTGATTACAATACAACAGATTAAAAGTTCATTTTAATATTCTTTATTGCACACAACAGTCATTAATGAATATGAGCTGTCTTGAATAGAATGTGCTACAGGCGAGCTTATCTCTGAAGAGATTTCTACAAGCAACACTAAGGACATGTGAGCAAAAAGTGCGCGATCCCAAGTGCACACATAAAAAAAATACTGAAAAGAAATAAGATTTAAAAAAGTACGCACTTACAATTTATAATAACAACTAGCTTTTGCCCGCGGCTCCGCCCGCGTCGAAGAGATTTTCGTGGAAATAATGAAAACAAAAGAACGTGATTTTTCTAACGACAATATGCAATGGTCATCATGTTTTACCAAAGTGCTATTAAAAACCAATCAAATAAGCCCAAACTCAAAGGGTCTGCTGTTGTCTGTTGAGGAGATCCCGTACCCACCTTCCAGTCCCGTCATTAGACCCTGGTCACCATGTTCTACAAAAATACTCGTCAAGACCGATCAAATAATCTTGAACTTAAAAGGTCTTCTAAAAACGTTTACCAGTGGATGATATGAAACCCGACGATCGGACTACATGCGACTACGCAAGACCTACATACCTACCACATGATTAACTAAAACTCTAATTGTGTGCTTCCCTTAGTCATATCGTGATGACAAATACACTGAATCCTTGGCGAAAAAAAAACTCTACTTTACAATGAAAACTACATCAAAACCCATTGAGTAGTTCCCAAGCTATAAGTAACCGCACAGACAGACAGACAGGCGTTGCGTTTTATATGTACATAAATAAAGGGTATATTATGATTTATGTAAGATGTCATGTATGTATTTATGTAGTTTAGTGTAAATAAACGCATGTATGTCTATTTATTTATTTATTATGATTTTTACTAATCAAAGGGGTTCGCTGGAAGAAATCTCTGCTTAGGGATAAGCTCGTCTATATACATCTTATTTCTAAGAGCAAGTGTAATCATATTATAATCATATTTTTTCTGATATATTTAATAACTTGGTAAATAAATTCACAAGGAACCGTTAAAATATTAATTTCTTTGAATTTTTCTCTTAATGAATCCTGCTTCATATTATAAATAGCACGAATTGCTCTCTTTTGCAAAACAAAGACTGCGTTTATATCCGCAGCTCTACCCCACAGCAACATACCATATGACATAATGCTGTGAAAATAACTAAAGTACACCAATCTAGCAGTATCCTCATCAGTAATTTGCTTCATCCGTCTAACAGCGTATGCGGCTGAACTTAGTCTACCAGAAAGGCCTTCTATGTGGGGACCCCACTGAAGACGAGAGTCTATAGTAATGCCTAAAAACTTCGTTTTGTTGACTATCTCTAGCTTGGACCCCTGCAAAAGTAGATCAGCATCTACTTGAATTACATTTGGTAATGTGAATTTCCTACATTTTGTCTTTTTCCCATTTAAAACTAAATTATTCGCACTAAACCAATCAGGAATCACACATAGACTTACATTCTCATCATCAAGGATATATTTATGTCTATTAACTTTAAAAATAAGTGACGTGTCGTCAGCGAATAGCACTATCTCAGATAAGTCTTTAACCAAATAAGGAAGGTCATTTATGTATATTAAGAACAATAAAGGCCCCAATATGGAACCCTGCGGGACACCCATTTTAACTAATGCTCCAGCTGACTTTACTCTGTTAATATCTACCTTTTGAATTCGATCACTAAGGTATGACTTTAATAACGCCAAAGATTTGCCCCTAACCCCATAGTGAGCCAATTTGCATAAAAGGGTTTCATGATTAACGCAGTCAAAAGCTTTAGAGAGGTCACAAAAACACCGAATGCATCCTGTTTTTCTTTTTAATTTTAACTTACTACCTCATTAGACAGGTAGACTAAGATATATATATTTCTTATACTCATGACACAATTTCCTTCTGTCTTTTATATTTTTATCCTTTTTTAATACATTGTTTAGTATTATTTTATATAAGTTAAAAAAAACTGTAATAGTATTAAGGCATATTCAGAAAAACAAAACTGATAAAAAAGACATGATCTTGCTAAGTTTCTTGCCCTTCTTCTTAGCAAGATTAATCGAATGGGCGGATTTAGGCATTATATCTATTTATAGTTTATTTATTTATTAACTTATTTATTCATTGAATTATGTAGGTATGTATATATAATATTTTAATTTCTTTTCTTACTTATGTTAGTATATATTTGGCTAGGCATTATATTTATTTAGGGTCTATTCAGTTTATTTATCAACTTATATATCAATTGCATTGTGTAGTTATAATAATATTCGTATTCCAATAAGACTTTATTTTATGCATTTAACTTTTGTAGCCCAACTTATATATGGTTTTTTTATATATTTCCTATTTGTTAATCATAAAATATTATTTTTATACAGATTAGATCTGACATGTAAAACGTTTACTTTATGTATCTATTTTACAAATAAACAATTTGAATTTGAATTTCGAACCTGCGTCCTCTTGTTACCAAGACAAGCACGCTACCAATTGCACCACAGAGGTACTCACCTAGACCGTTGAATTTTTCCACCATACTTGTCCACCGAATATTAATATTTCCATCCATCCATCCATCAGCCCGTGTTCGTCCACTGCTGGACATAGGCCTTTCCCAAATTTCGCCGCTCATGTCGGTCCTCCGTGCTCCTCATCCAGCCGCCCCCCGCAACGTCCTTCAGGTCGTCGGTCCAGCGGGCACGAGGTCGGCCTACACTACGCTTTGCTGTACGTGGTCTCCATTCTAAAGCCTTATATTAATATTTAGAATATTCCAAAGCGATGGATTTCGCAATAAAAACATAATCTCAGTTAATATACATAAGGAATTCAGGGGTATCGGGAGGTGGTGTGGGTATGTCAGGATGCCGATGGTTAGAGTACCATGCCTCGTCTGATGACAGGTTCAGGTATGGGTGTCAGGATACCGATCATCAGATTCACACGCCACGTGGTCGTTGATACGTCGATCTCGTAAATAATAGCACAGCCACATGGTTCACAATGTCTGTATTGATAATCTAATGTTACACACTTGAAATACAACGCTATGTACTAGATAAAAGGCGATATCTTGGATATGATGGAATTACAGAAAGAACACAATCAACAACTAAAGCCTCATAGTGGGAACACACCAGTTTCTTCGCACCTAGTTACTTCGACCGAGCATTGTTTATCTATTTCCAAATCAAATCAAAATATTTATTTTGTAAAATAGATACATAAGGTATACTTTCTACAAGTCAAACTTAATCTTTACAATAAATATCTTTAGAATAAAAAAATAAAAATTCCATTTAACAATTTCATTTTAAAATCGGAGGTCTTCTCCCCTCGGTCGTTCGTGTACCTATGGCAAGAACCTTGTCCAAGCGCGTATCACCAAACGCTTGCGTTCCCACCAATCCAATAGAATTAGGTACAGTCTACCAATTAAACAAAACAAATCTTTCAAATCTGATTGGGTAACTTATTCAGTCTAGCCAACTTTACAAAACAAAATAAAATATCACCCCAGATAAACTATTGGCAAACAGCGCCATCTGTTGGCAATACTAATAACAAATTGTAAGATACAGAAAGAATAGACAATGAATAACATTTCGTTCGGAGATTAATTCGATGACAGATTCGATTCGTAGTTCGTTCCAAAATAATCTTTGTCGACCGGTCGCTCCACGTCTCGATCTGACATATATATTTATACCTGGTGTATCATGACGTGCTCATTAAATTAAACCACATGCTCTCCTGATCATCCTGAACCACTTCCATAGAAAAACTTTTGATAAAACGCGAAATAAAATAAAAAGTTCCCATGGAAAATGACAAGTAGGTATTAAAAATGTGTATTGTTTGTATAGATATATCAATTTCACACATTGGCGTCGATTCGGTGTAGCACGACTTAACTTATTTCACAGGTCTAACCTTATTTTAGGCGTCCTGTCCTTGTCTTTTCGATACAGAAAGAAAAAAAATAGAATGCTTAAATTAAGTTTAGTCCTGTCAATAAGATCATGTATTGTTACGCCGAATCGATACCATTGTCTACGTTACTTTTGACCAATTAAGTAGGGATGCATCGAATAGCACATTAACGAATGCGAATACGAATATCAAATTAATATTCGTCGAGCACAAATAATAAACAATTTTTTATTAAAAAATATCTTTATTTTACCCTAATAATTGAAATCAACGACAGGCAAGTTTTTCTTAAGAAAAGCAAGCATTTAATAATAATATTTCTATGAACTTCTTCAACTTGCTGGGTTATATGCTAATACAGCAAGGATACGACATGGGGAATCCCCGGTTACCACAGAGAAACGACGACGATGTTTCAACGCGTTGCATTCAGGGAGTGCTCAACCGTTAAATAAGGGTACCGTAAAATTTCAGTATGACGTCATACCATTGTATTCTGCAGCGCAAGACAGATAAGAGTTACGGTACCGGTACCGATGTTCAATTACGCATCGCTTCGCCTCGTTTCTTTTTAGGGTGCCGTACCCAAAGGGTAACCAACGGGACCCTATTACTAAGACTCCCCTGTCCGTCCGTCCGTCTGTCACCAGGCTGTATCTCATGAACCGTGATAGCTAGACAGTTGAAATTTTCATATATGATGTATTTCTGTTGCCTCTTTAACAAGAAATAATAAAAACCAGAATAAAATAAATATTAAAGGGGGCTCCTATACAACCAACGAGATTTTTTTGCTCGTCTTTACTCGATATTGATAACGACAACAGGTATACGCTTGAAATATTCAGAGAATATTTAATTATATATTCACTTTAAAAATAAATAATTAAATTGAAATAAAATAGGTGGTAGAGCTGATGCCAGGCTCGACTGTGGAGGTACCACCCTCTTACTCGCAAATCCTCCCGAAGTTATTCGGGGGAGAGTAAGAGAACAGCTCTCAGGCAAAACCAGGCGGCCCACCATTGCCTGGGACCGATGGATGGCGGTATATAAATTAGACTGGTGACGGGCAGCGGCGTCACTGGTGCAAGGGTTTCGGCATCGCGCTCACCAACCCGCCTGCCCAGCGTGTGTGAGTATTTATTTATTTATTTATTTAGTATGGGCATTTCTTCCAGGAGGACCGCCAAGAGTGGCGCAATCCTGGAAAGGCCTATGTCCAGCAATGGACGAAACAGGCTGATGGATGGATGGATGAAATAAAATTAAATTTAAGGGGGGCTATACAACAGACATGATTATTTTTGCCGTTTTTATAGATAATGGTAGGGAACCCTTCGAGCGCAAGTCCGACTCGCACTTGCCCGTTTTGTTTATAGATGCCGCAGGTCGCCGCGCGCCGCTCGCAGGTGTCATTTATACCATTCGTCTGTTCGAGCTATAGATACACATGCTAACAGTGTGGCCATATCTATCACTGACTTAGCCGCTAAAGCTAGCGGAAATGTAGACGATTTAGAGACTGGATTAAATTGACGTTTCATACATTATAGCAACTTTTTTGAGACTGTTATTTCTTACATTTGGCGATTGTGCAATATTTATTGATACTTATTGCAATAAAATGTCGTTTACTTCCTATTGAAAATACTTATTTACCTACTTGTCAAATGTAAATCATGTTCGAATCTATTATCATAAGCTATGTTAAATTCCAAAAATGTGTAAAAAGGTACAGATAAAGCCAAATTCTATAACGGTAGCCTAAAATCTGAATCGATACAAATAAATCTGTATAAATGACAACAATGACTGCGGCGCGGCAAACGATGAGTGAAATCAAAGGAAACCGACGTCGCCGTCGTCGTCGTCCACTAAAGAAGTCCCCTGTCAAAGTACTTATCGTGAAGGAATAAAACTCGAAAATGCCATGGTCGTTGACTTTGACGCGTACCTCGCAGCGCGAATCAAAGAAAGTTATGTGTGCCGGCAGGAAGGGCCGGGCGCGGTGGCAGAACCCGCGCACCCCGCAGCCGCGACGCAGTCGCCTGACGCAGGTACCGACCGAAATAGGAAACCGGTTAAATAAGGTTAGAAATTTTTCTTAATTATTGTATTAACCTGAACCGAAATTCGTAAACGATGATAAACCTTTACAATGGTACCGAAAAGAGTTCCTGGTTGCGTTTCGTTTTACTGAACAAATAAATAAAATGAAAATACTATATCAACACGAATACTCGTTATAGAATAGAAGTTTTCGTATTCGTGGCATCCCTAATTATGTAACAATAAGAAATAAAATATTACTGTAATGAGCATTTTTTTAAAAGCACAATAAATCTAACAAAACAAATATTTTCGAGATATATTTCGACCCACTTTGGGGCGCAGTCGAATATAAAGTCACGATAATAATTAATTAAGATTTTCAAGATGAGACATTACATGTAGACATGGATTATACATGGATATTACAGGTAGACAGGAAGACAGATATAAATATTTATTTATTGATTTATTAGCCAATTTATTTTTAGTTTCCTTAAAGTAACATTAAATAACAAGTTAGTAGTAAAAGT
Source organism: Ypsolopha scabrella (assembly GCA_910592155.1). NCBI lineage: Eukaryota > Metazoa > Arthropoda > Insecta > Lepidoptera > Ypsolophidae > Ypsolopha > Ypsolopha scabrella. Next base: position 18,964,995 of record OU342987.1, read on the forward strand.
ATAAAAAAAATATATTTATTAATGTTAAAATTTTCAAGTATAAAGCTTGAAAAAAAACTAGAGGTTGTTCTGACCATGTCCTCATCGTTATGTTTAGTATCCTTGTAAAAATCTAGGTAGGACTTTTCTAGTTCTTTCCGTTTCTATGTTGAGCAGTTGCCTTCCAGCTACGTTTAATACGTGGGACGCACTATAAGTTTCCGGAATGAATATGAAAAAATACTATTAAAGGTACAAAATTAATTTATTGTTTTTCAAAATAATCTCCCTTGGCGTCTATGCACTTTTTCATTCGATCAAACCAGTTTTGAAAACTTTTGTGCCACTCCCCTGTGGTGACCTCTGAAACGTGTTTTTCATACTCCTCGACAGCCTCTTCTGGTGATGAAAATCGTTGACCGCGTAATTGGTTCTTAATTTTTGGGAACAGAAAAAAGTCACAAGGTGCCAGGTCGGGACTGTATGCAGGATGACTCATGAGTTCTACATTTTTCGTCTTCAAAAAGTCGTTTGTCTGTCTGGCCGTGTGAGAACTAGCATTGTCGTGGTGCAGGATGATACGGCGTTTACGGTTATTTTTACGGAGTTCGTCAATAACTTCCGGCAAACAAATGGTCGTGTACCAGTCACTATTCACGGTACGACGATTCTCTAAAGCAACAGTAGCCACGTGTCCAGTTTTATTAAAAAAAGAAGCAATCATCCGCTTAGATGCACTTTTCACGCGCGCCACTTTGGTTGGTTTCGGCTCATCTTGAAAGACCCATACGCTCGATTGCTGCTTTGTTTTGGGATCGTAGCAATAAATCCATGTTTCGTCACATGTTACTATGTCCCACACCAAATTTGACGCACCTTCGTTGAATCTGGTAAGCATGGCACTGCACCAAGTGACGCGGTCCGTTTTTTGAGCCTCGGTCAAGTTGTGTGGGATCCACCGCGAGCACAGCTTTCTCACACCCAAATGTTTGTGTAGGATTGATTGTATTTGACTCATGCCTATTTCTAAGGATGCGCGAATTTCATGGTAGGTCACATGCCTGTCTGTTTCAATCATACGGCGCACAGCATCGATGTTTTTGTTGGTCACAGCGGTGGACGGCCGACCATCGCGAGATTCGTCACTGAGATTGATACGACCACGCTTGAATTCTGCAAACCAGCTATAAACAGTCGTCTTGCATGGTGCTTCATTGCCAAAAGCTGTTTCAAGCCGAGCGATGCTCTGTTGAGCTGTCAAATTACACTTAAAATCGTAGAAAATCATACTACGAAAATTTTCCCGAGTTAAATCCATGTTGATGCAGACACACAATTTTTTAAATGGCGCCACAAGGTAAAAACAAAAGACAGTCAGATGAAACAAACTGCATTCTACAGCCAAAGAGTTCTATTTTCAAATGTTGCAATAAATTTTTAAAAATTGTTTATGTAAGTGGCCAGTTCCGGAAACTTTTAGTGTTACCTATGTATGTCGTCTACCCAACGACGTTTTTGTCGGCCAATTTGTATTCGTTTGCCAATTTGAGGTTTCCAATTTGTGTTGTGACCCACCTGGTGCAATCTTGTAGATTCATTCGCGTTCTCGCCACATGACCTGCCCAGTGCCATTTCAATTTTAGAGGTGTTCAACCGCATCTATGACTTTGGTACGTTTAATTATTTCCCTAGCTCTTATTTAAAAAATATATACAAACATAAGCAGATGGAATTATCACGAAGGTTTTGACTTTTAATTAGGTGCAATAAATGACTGTGTGGAAAAGGGACGTAGATAGAAGAAGATAGATAGATATCGCTTACTTGCACAGCGCTCGTACCTTCTCCTTACTGTCATTTTACTGCATCTAATTTAAAGTGGGCTTCCCTTTGGTCTTTCAACGGTTTTTGTTTTAATTTGCTGAGTCAACTACTTATCTAATCAATGCAAAACTTGGACACGTCTTTTTTCAGACTTTAGAATTTAGACTATCTGACAACATACTGAAGTTCAAAATCACTGAGTAAGATTATCGTGCACCATGGGCCAAGCCATCATGACGCGACCAACTCAGTTGTGAGGGCGGCCAAATCAAATGCCATCAAAAACATTTCAAACTAGGTTGCCAAGACAGAGAAGCTCATAATGCTTTCACGGTTAAAAAGTCATCAGATCTCATGTAGAGCCAAGCTCTTAACTCTACGAGGCCTAATTCTGCAAGCCCTAACTCTACAAACCCTACATCTTGGTCAAGAAGTATGATGGCTTGGCCGTTTCGAGGCTGTCAAACGGACACTGCAATGGGCTTATCATAATATGTCATGCAATAGTTCGATGAAACGGCTAAGCTTTGACCAACCAGTTAAGGGCTTGGTTCTCCATGAGATCTGATAACTTTTTGGCGGCTTAAATGTTTTAAATAAAACTACAAACTTACCATGTTGATGGATGTGATTGTCGGCACTTGGTGGAATTTATTACACATCTTTGTTAAATAGGACACTGGTACTTGTCCACAGGATTATAATTAAACTTCAATACACCCGACCGGTTTCGCTTATAAGCATTATCTAGGGCTTTATAAAATAAAACAACTTAAATAATCACATAACAAGGGTTACTTGTTTAATTTAATGTTTAAATTTATCGCACGCAACATGTAACCATTGTTGTGTGATTATTTAAGTTATTTTATTTTACAAAACCCTAGATAATGCTTATAAGCGAAACCGGTCGGGTGTATTGAAGTTTACTTATAATTCTGTGGACAAGTACAAGTGTCTTATTTAACAAAGATGTACAAACTTCTCATTACCTATTTAATGTATTAAACAAAACTGCAAACCTTACGGACGTCCAAGTCAACAGTATTGAAAATTTAAAACACACTGTCCAAAACTAATCATTGATTTTTATATTTTTTATAATTTTTAGTAATTTACTTTTTAATCTGTTTATAACGGCATCCTCTTGTACTAAAAAAATATCACACTAAAATAAATATTATTAATTTCGAATCTTTCAGGGAGGGGTTTTATTCTATAAAAGTACATTAAAAATAAAAGCTTACGTATTTAAAAATATATAGTTTACACAAATAAATACAAAGGCACTGTGAGTTATCTCCTCCGATTGCTCAACGACGGTTTCCTCCATTAAACCCGCTCTCTCCAAGCCCGCTCTGTCCGAACCCACTCTGTCCCTGGTTCGAGCCGCCGAAGCCGCTGGACTGTCCCCCACCAGCGCCGAACTGGGAGCCGCCGCCGCGGGAGTTTCCGTCAGACTCGTCCGCGTTCACAGACTGCAATAGACAATAGTTCGCTCATTAAACGAATAAGGTTCAAGGGATATTGCGTGGTGGAGTTTTAAGGTTACTCCTTTAGTTTCTTCCAGGTTCTCGAATTAACCACGTAAGTTTTTGGTGGAATTCTGGTGGGTCTAACTTAAAGAAGAGTTTAGTCCGTGGTGGACCGCTGCTGCCAATACCAGCTCGAAATCATAAAATCCGCTGTTAGTTGAACGGATTCGGGTTCTAACTTTTACGAAGAGATCATCGACGATGTTGGTGACAATTCATCAACACCATCACTAAGTTTAAAGTCCCGTGACAGAGAATTTATTTCGTCTATTTGAATTTAATACTGGATTAGACAACAAGGTACTCACGGATTGGAAGCTGCTGCTTTGATGTCCCTGGTCGTAGCCGCCTTGGCCGCCGCCGGACTGGAGTCCACCGTTGCTGAAGCCCTGGCCCTCATTCGCGAAGCCACTACCTCTTTGCATCTGGCCACCATTTATGACACTTCGTAACCCGAGGCCAACTGCGCCCAGCCCAGTTCCGACCAGTGTGCCGAGACCCGCCCCTAGAGCAGGGACAATTCCACCGATGCCAGAGCCAATCCCACCGAAACCAGGGACTAACCCACCGAGACCAGAATCAATCCCCCCGCGGCCAGGTACTAACCCACCGAGACCAGAACCAATCCCACCGAGGCCAGGGACTAACCCACCGAGACCAGAACCAATCCCACCGAGCCCAGGGACTAACCCACCGAGACCAGAACCAATCCCACCGAGACCAGAGCCAATCCCACCGAGGCCAGGGCCAACCCCACCGAGCCCAGAGCCAACCCCACCGAGGCCAGGGCCAACACCATCGAGGCCAGAACCAATTCCACCGAGGCCAGCGATAAAAGGCTTAGCTTCGACGGTTAATACTCCAGTTAGGGCAATGAAAATCTGAAAAGAAAAGCATCAAGTTTAAAATAACCGACACACAACGTAAAACACAAAAAATATAAATGGTACATATATATGGTATTTCAAGACAAGAAAATCGGTCTCGCGCCTGAGGGTTCCGTAGCATTCAAATAAGTTAACAGACACGCCACCGTTTCAATACAAAGTTTGATAACCCGTTTTTCTGTTGGTTTTTGTTATAGACTAAAGCATAAGACCTCCATCATCTGGTACTGATATTTAAGAAGCCACCACCTTGCATTTTTTTAATATTGATTTTGTTTTAAAGATATAAAGCTGGACAGATTTACATACAAAGTTGTTTTCTACAATACAATTAAGTACCTATACCAAATCTCACATTTCAGCCAGATGGTGACTTTGCAAATGACTGTATTAAACTATAGAGGTCTTAAACTTTAGTACGTAACGAAAAAAAAAGAGAAACAGGTTATCAAATTTTGTACTAACACAATGTTTTTGAACGACCTATCCAACGATACCCCACACTATGGCATAGACGAGAAAAAAAATCATCCCCAATTGACGTGTAGGTATGGGAGATATCCTCAAAAAAAAATCGAGATTTTTTTTACCGTTTTGTCGGCTTGGTTAATATGTATACCCATACCAAATTACAGCTTTCTAGTACTAATAGCCTCTGCGCTAAGCCGCGGACAGACGGACATGGCGAAACTATAAGGGTTCCTTGCCGGACCACGGAACCCTAAAAATGGTTTTGACATACACGCAACATTTTTGGACGACCTATGCAATCACAGCCCACACAATTGAAAACGAAAACAAATTCATCACCACTTTATGTGTAGAGGAGGTAACCTAATAAAAACAATTCAAGGTTTTGTTTGACCACTTTGTCGGCGTCATTAATATGTATGCTCGTGCCAAATTACAGCTTTCTAATACTTAGATTCTCTGAGCTAAGCTGCGGACAGACAGACAGACAGAACGGACGGACTATAAAGACTACGGAACCCTAAAAAACTGAAAAGAATCAACTTTTATGTATCATAAATTGTTGAGAACTTGGAAAGTATTGTGAACTTACCAGGTACTTCATGGCTGAGGTCTCTTTGTCACCCGTGTCACAAGAGTCACAACTAGACTGTGCTCCAAAAAACCAACAAATTATCTTTTATATGTCCTTATCACTTATTATGTGATAGATGAGTTCCCAGTTCGTATATACAGGGTGACTTTTAACCCAACCCCGATAATTCAGTATTTTGTAGAAGTATACAAACTGGTTTTATTAAAACCATAAATATTTTTAAAGTTGGAGCACTTTGAAGATTTTCGTACAATCCAAAGAAATCATGTTCACCCGCAGAGCTAACATAATTAGATCGCGCGAAGTTATTTTTATTATTGATCCTACAATTTTGGACTATTTAAATTTTTTTCCGTATGGGAATGGCTAGGACAACTATAAATTTTATTTCCAAGTAACATTTTTTAATAATATTTTGACTTTTTATTTCAATTGCTTTTACATTTAAAATGTGTTCTACTAACGTTTCTTAATATCTTCTAAAATTATCGGGGTTTGTTTGAAAGTCACCCTGTATACAGTTATTTGAAACGAAATGAACCAACTGGTTTAACGAGCGACTACCAATATAATATACTAACGATCAGAAACATTTGATTAAATCGTCGGGTCATTATCACGCGGCCTCTATCTATCTACCATACTTAAGGCGACTTTATTCGCCCGAACTCCCGTACTAGCGCAGTTCGCTGATCATATCCTTATTTATAGGTACTTGCTTATTATTTTTTCTTTTTCAACATATCCCATACAATATCTATGACGTGAAACTAAAACATTTATCAAAATCAAATACATACAAGCGTATAAAAGTCCTGGATTCTACACATATTTTGATGAATATCATATCGTAAAATCCTCATTACGAACTCAACACAACTGGCATAGAGAACTTTTTCTGAGATTAAAGGGAACTTAGCCCATACAGCCATGTCTGAGGTTTAATATCAAATACCAATGAGGTTTTTATATAATGTTCTCCAATATATACAAAACAGTAACGAGGTTACAGTCAACTTTATTTTCGGCCAGGTATTGTCTATGGCTTACGGCGTGTTGGTGTTGGACTCGGTCTGTCAATGGATGAACTGTTTGTTGTGCAATAGTTTTCGTCTAGTATCGAGAAAATTTATTTATTACTTACTGTGGTTTCGTGGGTCAAAAGGATTATTTTGCCCTAAAATTACTGACAGGGGTGGTGATGATATTTGACTCCACCTGAAATTTTGGAAAGAACGACGGAAATTACGTACACTTTTAGAACAAGCTTTTACAAGAAAAATCAAAAATGGCTAAAGAAAATTTTTATCAAGATTATGAAAACAGGTTATAATGAGTTTAGATAAAGTAGTATATGAAACTATACATATCTAGGTATTAAAACACTCGTGTTTTTAATAACCTTTTTATGTACCATTTTCATAAACTACTATTATACTATTCAAAAAATATTTTTTTTCATTAAGATATTTGGGATATTTCTCCTGAAATCATAGGAACCAACAAAACCATTCTCGAGTTTTGTCAAAACATGAATGTTGTCTCGCCTTAGCTTGCCTCTCACACCGTGTTCGGTTAGTTCCGTACGAGCTCGGGAAATGAACGTTCGGGCCAACCAATAACAGTCAGTCAGTGCTCTATAATCCGGAGTTGAATGTAGAATGAAATAGTGAGCATAGCGACCCCGTGCGCGACTGTCTTCAAGCCGCCGACTACAGGCTTCTTAAACAGAACAATGAAGTAAGTGGAAAGATGCCGTGTCCATGACGCGTGGCAAGAAGAGCGCTGACTCCTTTTTACAAGACCAAGCAACAAAATTTTACTTTCAAATTCGCCTTTCAAGAGTAACAGACACAGCGATACATAAAGGTTCACTTATGTTAGCGTGCGGATTTCGATAGAGCTTAGCAACTGGTGGACCGCTGCCAATACCAAATCATAAAACCAGCTGTTAGTTGAACGGATCCGTGTTCTAACTTTTACGATTCATCGATGATGTTGGTGACAATCCATCAACACCAGTAACTGCTGCTTTGATGTCCCTGGTCGTAGCCGCCTTGGCCGACGCTGGACTAAAATCCACCGTTGCTGAAGCCCTCATCTCCTTGCATCTAGCTACCATTCATGACACTTCGTAACGCGAGGCCAACTGCGCCCAGCCCAGACCCGACCAGTCTGCCAGTCTAGTTATAAACTAGTGATTCCCGTTGAGGAAGTTGTCCGGTTACAGTCTAATATCTATAATGATATCATAACACGCGTCGTCGATTTCAGAAGAAGGCCGTCGTCACTTGCTTTAGCTGCCATCTAAAGTAAAGTTTAGACCTTGAGCAGCGTATGTTAGGCGTGTATGGATAAACGCAGTTTGTGCACAAAGAAAGCGAGTGAGAGAAACGTTGCGCTATATTTTGACACCCCTCCACGTATTCACTTATTTCAGAGATTGTTTGCAATGTCCATCATACGACGACTCGCTGAGAAGCAACTTCAAGCTTTACTCCTCGCGGCGCCATTGAAACTTCGTGGTTTATGAACGCTCACCAATGTTCTACTTAATTGTTTGACTCATCGTTCAGGGGAGTCCGGACTGATCGTTAGACGGTATGTACAACAACGGAGATGGGCAAGCCCCAGCGCAAACACTTGGACCTTAGACCCACTGACGAGCGATTGATGAGATAAGGAAATCAACAGTGCATGTGTGTGTGTGTTGACCAAGTGTTCCTCATCTCATTTTTGGGTTTTAGAATCAAAGTGCTTGCTGGGCCTTTACCTATCTATTTTGTTGATGGGTACCAGGGGCTTTATTGTCTAAGTTTTTTTAATAAATGAAGCAGGTATATTCAGTTCAATTTTATTTTATTTTATTTTTAGCCTTATGTCCTAGTAATATCATTGTACAATATACAGTATCTATTTACAATATCTATGTCTCGTATATGTATCTATAGGTAGTTAGTTATTTAATTATGGATTTATATTTAATAGATTAAACCTATTTATTTTATATTATTTTGGCCCTGGCTGAAAAGTAAGTAAAAAAGTTGTAAGTTCATAGAGCTTGCGGCATATACTGAGCCAGGGCCTTTTTGTTGCTACAATCGTTATATTAATGTTTCGTTATTTTCATTGCTTTTCTGTTTTCTTTGTTTTTATATTTGTTTTCTCTTTTTGTATTTTGTATGTGTTTGTGTAGCGACAAATAAGGATTTTCTTGCATTCTTTCTAACTTCGACATTCATCGCAATCGTCTTTCAACGCGCCGTGATTGGCTAGAAATTACATCACACATAATTTGTGGCCAATTGCGATGCTTTTGAAGGCTATAGCGACGGCCATTGAAGTTAGACAATAAGAGGGCAGGTACTGGCGGTGCGCGGAGCATGCGGCTGCATATATCAGCGACAGAACGTGCCCTCGCCCTGAGGTAGCATTTCGTTATGGGACTACAATGCAGGAAACCGGTAACTGAAGTACAAGTTCCATTGGACATTTAAATAAACTGACTAGCCTTTCGCTAGCTCCGCCCGTGTTTATTTAATCTCTTTCTCGTTTTTGGTTTGGGTGCGTCTTTCAATCAATGTATCTTTTACTATCTTTTTCTAAAATATAATGCCATCAAAAACAAAACTTGTCAAAAAACAAGTCTCGCAACTTAGTTCTTCTACCGTAAATAGTTGTGAGATCCATGTAAATCCAAGTCGGTTAATTTATCCAGTCCCTACTTAAGGGACCTTCTGTCTTAAGTTATTACATAATTAGCTAACCTAACAACATCTTATAGTGACTATATCAATATTAAAAATCTTTTATGTTTCAAACAAATAGATTGACTCGGCCATCGCATGAAAACAAAATGTATCTCACAAGTAATACATATTATATTAAATTAGATTATTTAGTGTGATTTTGGCGCCATAGCTTACGTGGAAATTATTATTTACTGCGGTTTTATGGGTCAAACCAAAAGTATTATTTTTCCCTAAAATTACTAACAGCAGTGATGATGATAATTTGACTCCACCTGACATTCTGGAAATAACGACGGAAATTACGAACACTTAGAACGAGCTTTTACAAGAAAAATCAAAAATGGCTAACGACAAATTTTATCAAGATTATGAAAACAGGTTGTTGGGCATGATTTTAGATAAAGTAGTGTATGAAACTATACATAACTAGTTATTAAAACACGAGTGTCGGTTTAAAAAACGAGCCGATTTTTATGTACTAGTTTCATAAACTACTATTATAACTCTTTATACAGCCTACATCTCTTACACTTGAAAATAAAGCGTTTACTAATTTTTCTACTAATGTTAAACCGTCTTATGATCCTAATATAATTAAGGCATAAATATGTATTATAGAAGAATTAGAAAATATCACGATCATAGTCACCTTAGGAAGAATATTGAATATAAGTGTGTCAGGATCGTAGCAGATGGAGAACTACTTTTCTTCTGGAAGACAAGTGTAAGTAAGTATGTATATAAACAAAAGCTTACAATATTTTCTCGTGGAAACCTTCCATCCCTCACAGAAGTCAGTGGACTAAATAAATCATATTCCAGAAGCCGCGGGCTCTTCACATAAACACCGGGGATTATGAGAGAGTTGCAACTGTGCTGCACCAGGCGGCGTACAGCAGCCTCTCCACTTCACAGGCCCACACTCACTTTATCATCCTAGTCAAGTTACACACACCGGGTATCTTTTAATTCAAAACTACATAATTTACTATCATTTGTTTTGATAAAAACATAATATTAATACATTTGTAAAAAAAATCTATTGCAGTTTATCAGCAAGGACATGGTTTAGTTTTAACATATACATACACCTAAATATTTATCATCCATCCATCCATCAGCCTGTTTCGTCCACTGCTGGACAAAGGCCTTTCCAGGATTTCGCCTCCCTTGGGGTCCTCCTGGAAGAAATGCCCATACTCACACACGCTGGGCAGGCGGGTTGGTGAGCGCGGTGCCGAAACCCTTGCACCAGTGACGCCGCTGCCCGTCACCAGTCTATTTTATATAAGGCCCGGCAATTGGGGATGGATATGTCGCAGTCATCTGGTTGAATCTGCTATTCGATTGAATGACTAGTGCGTTCCTGGAAAGACGAAATTCAATTGAATGTCTAGGCCGAACGTTGATTGAACAAGCGTCACTCAACGTCCAACTACTTAGCAGATTGTAACACAGCCCTATGAACAGAGCGGACGTAAAATCAGTCAGGTGATTCAAATTTAGTTCATTTTTTTCCACTGCGGCGCTAGTAGTCACCAAAACAAATATGGTGTCAAACAGCTCGCATAGATAGAACTGTGTTTATATATTTTTCGATTAAATTTACTTTATAGTGCGTTATTTGTAAATGAAACTGATCCTGTGATTTTAAGTATTTTTTTTTAAATCTAAACCCTCATTTCACTAGGTGACAAAGACTTAATTTAACAACTTTTTGGAGTCCCAGAGACTCGCATATTTTAATAAATTACTTCTGAAATAATATGATCAATTTTTCTATGTTTTTCACTTTTTTATACGAAGCAAAAATATGAGATTAAGTAGAGCATTGGAAATCATGCTACAATCTTTTATTATTTTAAGCTTAGCAAATTATAAATCAGTAATTTTTTAATTCTCCCAAAATTCTCACGAGCATCCTACCTAATAAGCAAACCTAATCTTTATGGTCACCCTACATGGGACCCCACTATAGACGACCTAAAATTTTGGCGGCCTATGATGAAACTTACGGCAAACGACAGTAATATCGTAAGGTTAACTTTTAAGTTCCGAACTCATGGTCACCCTAACCAAACATTACAAAGTCGGCTATATCCCATTCAACGACTTCGCTAAATGACGTTCAGTCAAGATCTTGAACGTTACATTCAACGACTTGACGTGTTGTCCTTTAGTCATTCAATTAAATGTCGTCATTCAATAGACGCGCTAGTCATTCAGTCAAATAGCAGATTCAACCAGATGACTGCGACAGATACACCGCCATCCATCGGTCCCAGGCAATGGTGGGCCGCCTGGTTTTGCCTAAGAGCTGTTCTCTTACTCTCCCCCGAATAACTTCGGGAGGATTTGCGAGTAAGATGGTGGTACCTCCACAGTCGAGCCCAGCATCAGCTCTACCACATATATATTTATTACTAGTGTTTTGCGTGGTGCGCGGGCTGCAAGCAGCCCGCGATTCTTGTCTATGCCTATTGTTTTTTTTTTTTATTTGAGTTTTTTTTCTTTGAATCAGTGACGTGTTGGACTTTTACTACAGTGAAGTATTGGCAATCTGTATAAAATCCGTGATTGACAGAGGATGGGATGTGTGTCGAGTGTCAAAACCTGTCATCGGTTGGAAGATGTGTGAAACATAGTAATTGGACATTTAGTTGGACTCTGCCGCGCACCTGCGGTGCGCGACATCGTCCCTCGGTGAACGGTAGGGTCATTTTTCTTTGACTTTATGACTCGGCCGCGCACCTGCGGTGCGCACCCTCGTCATAGTTCTGGAATGTCTGACCTCCGGAAGCGTGCGCTCAGCCTGCGGCTTCGCGCCCGCTTCCTCCGGGCTCGGCCTGCGGCCGAGTAAGTATGTCAACGTATTGTAATACAAAGAGCAACCTTGAAAACGTGTGGAAACTGAGTTTCAGGGCGATCGGTTGAATAAACGCGATTGATATTTTTTGACAGTTGTCAAATGTCAAAATTTGTCATCGGTCGGGAAGAGCCCGTGATACTCATCATTCGAGTGCAAACCCGGAAGCGCTACCACCATCCGTTCCGAAGTTATAGCAATTTAAAAAAAAGAATGTCAAAAATGTCAAAAATGTCATCGGTCGGGAAGAGCTTTTGATACTCATCATTCGAGTGCAAACCCGGAAGCGCTACCACCATCCGTTCCGAAGTTATGGCAATTTTAAAAAAAGAATGTCAAAAATGTCAAAAATGTCATCGGTCGGGAAGAGCCCGTGATACTCATCATTCGAGTGCAAACCCGGAAGCGCTACCACCATCCGTTCCGAAGTTATGGCAATTTAAAAAAAAGAATGTCAAAAATGTCAAAAATGTCATCGGTCGGGAAGAGCCCGTGATACTCATCATTCGAGTGCAAACCCGGAAGCGCTACCACCATCCGTTCCGAAGTTATGGCAATTTAAAAAAAAAAATGACAAAAATGTCAAAAATGTCAAAAATGTCAAATTTTTTTTTGCCAAATTGTGGCCGTTTTGATGCCATTCACTATGGTGAAAACCGCGTAGCTGTAGCACCAACCGTTTCGAAGTTATAGCAATTTAAAAAAATAATGTCAATAATGTCAAAAATGTCAAATTTTTTTTTTGCATATTTGGGTAGATCTCGTCAAGCCCTTTCAAACGGACCCCCATAACAGGGGTCTATCTTCATTGGTTTGGGAAATAATGGCAATAATGTCAATAATGTCAAAAATGTCAAAAATTTTTTTTGCATATTCGGGTAGATCTCGGCGAGCCCTTTCAAACGGACCCCCTGAACAGGGGTCTATCTTCATTGGTTTGGGAGATATGGGCCGAAAAAGAATGGACCCCTTGGAAAGAAAGAGATTTTTTTTTGGACCCCAGGGGTCCGAGTTTGAGGGTTCCAAGGCCAACCGTCACGGAGATATGGCCAAAACAAAAATTTTTTCGCGCCTCGGATAAAATTTTTTTTAAATGAAAGAAAACTTTTTTCGGACCCCCGGGGTCCAAGTTTGGGGGTTCCAAGACGAACCATTGCGGAGATATGGCTAAAAGAAAAAAAAAAATTTAAACATTTTAAAATAATTTTTTTTTTTTTTTTCGGACCCCGGGGTGCGTTCCGAAAATTTTGGGGTCCGAAAATGTCATACTTGACCGAATATTCAGTATGAATTTTGTCCCATACAAATAGGTCAACTCATATTGATACTACTAAAAATGCGGGGGGGGTTACGTAAATTTCGACCGAATATCCAGTATGAATTTTGTCCCATAGGAATACGTCAACTTTCATGGATAGTACTAAAAATGCGGGGGGGGTTACGTAAATTTCGACCGAATATCCAGTATGAATTTTGTCCCATACAAATACGTCGACTCATATCGATACTACTAAAAATGCGGGGGGGGTTCGATAAAAACGACCGAATATCCAGTATGAATTTTCCAAAACGACCGAATATTCAGTATGAATTTAGTTCCCATACATTAACTTTGACTCCCATACATGGTACCAATGATTGGGGGGGGTTAAAAAAAAAACGACCGAGTAGCCAGTATGAATTTCTTCCGGCAATAGGCAAAATTCCTACCGGGGGGGTGGGCGAGCTGGCTGCGCCAGCCCGCCAACCCCCCCGGTAGTAATTTTGTACTCGCTGGCTTCGCCAGCTCGAAAAGTTCAAATCCCATACAAGAATCCTATACAAAACAGGGTTTGGGAAAACGTCGAAACCCCCCCCTAAAATTAAAAAAAATCAAAATTTCTCATTTTTGCTCCAGTCTGAATTAGACCCCCTACAACCCCCCCCTACATCATATTAGTGTAAAACACCCCCTTCTACTAAAACAACCATGTCAATCAGTGAGTCAGTCAGTGACCGTATTACAGCTTTATATATATTAAATTATGATAAATGACCTTGACCTTGTCCTGAACCATGCGAGTTGTTTACTGTATGCGGATGACGCAAAGCTGTTTCTCTGTGTAAAGGATATAACCGACCATCGCTTGCTGCAACAAGATCTTGACTCAATACTTCAATGGAGTACTAGAAACAGGCTCCACTTTAATGCCTCGAAGTGCAACGTTTTATCTTTTACCCGTAGTCGACAACCTCTTCACGCAGTCTACACGCTCGGCTCTGAAGTCATTGCTCGTGTTGACTCTATCGGAGACCTGGGTGTTGTTTTCGACACCCAACTCACGTTCCATGAGCATATAAACTAAATGACACTAGTTGAGCAAGCGTCGTTACGCTGCGTCATGACGTTGCGTTGACCGTTCACTGCAACGTTGTGCCTCAGGATAGCCAGACTTGTCTACATGCACGCACACACACGAACAGGCTGGTATTCGTGTAGTAGTAAATAGGTAATTAAATCTGTTCGCTTGTATCGAGTGAAGCGACTGCAGTACCCATGCTGAACATCCGGCGCTGCAGATTCTCCAGCCCCGAGCTCACGATGCAGCTGATGGAATACATTCGTATTGTGCAGTGTAGAGGTGACGGGCATGGGTTTCTAATTCAATAGGATTATGGAGCTTTGCGCGAGTAGCTCGGCATGACGGAACGTGTTTGTTTAGCTTCTTGATTCGGGTTTTGTTTGCTTAAATGGTTGAAAATAATGTGAATTAAAAACACTTGCACTATATCTATTTATTTGGTCGGTTTTCTAACCGGTTACGCCGATTAAATACCGTTTCACCGAAGCGATATTCGAAACTATTAATTTTATGAAATAACGAAATAACTAGCTTTTGCCCCCATTATCCCACGCATAATTTTAGACTTTAGGATTCCGTACTCAAATAATAAAATACTTGGAACACTTGAGAGTTCTTGTGTATCGTTCGAGTAAACTGAGAAAATGTCTACTCTATGTAAAGTTTATTGTCTAATATAATACAGAAAAGCATAAATAAAACCGGTCATGTGCAAGTAGGACTCACGCCCTGAGGGTTCCGTAGCATTTAAATAAGTTCATAGACTTACATGATTTGAATAAAGACGGCAAACTCACCATTACTTAAAAAATTTATGAAATCAAACTGCAAAATTAATTTGGTCGTGTATTTAAAATCGGCGTTTTAAGTATATGCAGTCCAAAATCAGAATATGGCACATAATATACAGAAAATTCCAAATTCCTAACTAGTTAAGTTTTTGAGACAAAAATAGTCTAAAATCGGCTAATTTGATGGCCCCCCGTTTCTTTAATTTTAGAGATAAAAAAACAACATGTTTTCGTACTTTACTTAATGAGTTCATGACAATTACACCCCACAAAGATAAAAAAATCGACTCCTTTTTCATGTATGGGACACCACCCTAAAAATTTATTAAATTTTTAATTCAATATCAGGTTTTGGGTCAACATTTTACATAACATGTCCAAATTTCAGATCTGTACCTCATTCCGTCTGCAAGCTAGAGACCCGTGACAGACAGACAGCCGAGCCACATTAATAGGGCTCCGTTTTGCCCTTTGGGTGCGGGACCCTAATAACTTTTTTGTTATCAATATCGGAGCACGGCCGCGCAACGTGGAAAATATACATGCGCGTACTTTTTTTTTACCTTTCCAAAGAAATTTAGTCGGCTGATTAAACCACTTTGTACTGAGAAATGAAAAAAATCCTGTATTTTTGTAATACCGATCGAAAGGTTCAAACATATGTACCCAATTCTTGTAAGGAACATGGTATCTTAAATTAAAGGAAAACCATGAAAAAAAATTCAATAATGCAAGAAGTAAAAAAAATTAATAGAAAATTATTCTTTGAATGCAGTTTTCCTTAACTTTAAAAATAAAATAAAGGCTCCTTTAAGTAAAATTTGCTATCTTTAATATTTCACCTGTCTATTACCTACCTATATAGTATTCGCATCGTATTCGTAGAAAATTTTATGGATATAAACAGCCATGACTTACAAATGCTCGCATTCGTGAAATAAAAATAATAAAAAAATATATATTATTTATAATAAAGTGAACTTTAAGAGTTGTGGTAATAATAATACTGTGGACGTTTTGATAAGTGGACATTTTGATAAAGTGGACTTTATGCGACTAAAGGCCTCATAGTTTTCTGAATTTGACCAAACCACAGAACAAATTGAAACCTATGACCAACTGAAAACATTCCGGAGTTTAGCTTCCTCAAAGAAAACGTTCCACATTATTACAATAGCGTAGATGTAAATAGTGTACAAGTAACATAATCCCCTCTATATGTTTATTTTTGACACGGTACCCCGTTAAACTCTAAACTTCGAGCGCTGTGTCAAACTACGAAGTTAATTTTAATATTCGTTAAAGCAAAACGCCATTTCCATACAAAATGTCCATGTTTATATGCAGGCTGGAAATGGATGACAATGGGATAACGGAACCATTATGGAGCGACTCGTTTGACCGTCCGTCTGCACACTTGTAGTTTTGGTTCATTATTGGTGGTCCAATAACGGAGAACACATTTATAAAAGTTGTCGAAGCGATTCCCGAAGTACCGACGACCGAATATCGCTAATCGTCACATTCACTGACAATCTCCTTACAGAACTAGACCACCTCCAATTTACTTAGAAACTTGGTATACAACTTCACTTACAATCACACGTATTTATAACGAAAACGTGAATACTAACAAAGTTAACGATTAAGTAGAGCCAGTTATATAATGGGCCGCAACTGCAAATCTTTCTTTGGACTCTTTCCACTACCACAGCACTTACATAGTTTACAAGGTTTTATTTGTGTTTTGTTTCGTATTTTTTCGTTAATTTTTATGATGTAATGTGTTATTTCTTAGTTGTGTGTAATGCTGTGGAATTGGAAAAAATAAATAATCTATCTATCTATATTTGTCTTTTTTAACAATTTACGAAATGTTACATATTTCTGAACAAAAGTTTCAAGAAACTAAGAATACTTGGCGTCTAATCATTTTATTGGCGAAGCCGACAAAACAGTGTTATCAATCAGTATGCACTACTAACTTTTCCTTCACCGTTCAGCAAGTGGTAAGTATTAAATTAAATTACTTTAAATGAACATTGAAAAATTGTACAGCTTTGAAGACTAAAGAATAAGTTAAACACAACAAATCAATGACAAATTAGTATGTTCTCATGTTTAATACATGAAAATTTTGGCTTGTCAAAAAGGGACGGTGGATGATAAAGGACAAAAAAGGACGGTTCATCGCCAAAAAGGACGAAAACCGTCCCTTTTGGGACGATCTGGCAATGCTGCGATAAACGCCCTTATTCTTTGTATCAAACTGGGCCTTTATTACACGACTTCCCGGAAAAAAATGGCGCAATGTTCTTTACATTTATGTTTTTGATACATCGGAAACATTTTTGGGCACTAAAAGACATTTTATGCTCCAGTCGAGGAAATAGCCAAACTGCATTGTGTCAGCTCGATACGTTCCAAAACTAGATTTACTTCTAAACTCGACAGTGACGTCAGCATCGCTTTACCCTCCTCGCCTCTGTCTGTCGGTCCATTCCTTTCAGCAGATAATGTGGCGAGGCGATTTCCTCACATTCCTTTCAGTACAGAATCAGGAAATCCCTTTATTTGGTTTCGGTTCGCTTCCTTTTTGTCAATTTGCTGACCGTACGCAATTCATTTTGGTTTCTATTTCCTTACAAAAATAAATGAAAATGGGTAGTAGGGAAATGTTTTTGAGATGCCCGGGAATCAAGTAATAATAAAAATACATTCTAGGTACAGTAAGCCACGAGGCCATCTTTGACAAAAACTGTAATTATCTTATGCCCCCTGTATTTCCGTACAAATGTATGGAAAAAGGTTTTTGCGATTTCTGACATTTCTAGTACTCAAACCTCAGTTGGTCCAGTAGAGACTTTTGATCCTTATAAGAAACAGGACCGATTAGCATCAAAAAAAGTTTTTGTTTAAAATGACAATTTTCTTGCTGACTGTACATTTTTTCCAAAATCTGTAAATGCAGTTCAGAATATCTTGAAAATTTATGGATAGTCTCCTAAAAGCGTTTTCCTGTAACTATAACGGTTAAGGTACCTGCCCTTACTGTCCCGTCTCAAAAATTCATCCTGTATATGTCAGAAAATAGAGATACGAAAATAAAGTAAATGGCTCGATACAGCGTAAATAAAACTTGTTGTCGTAAAAGAGAGAAAGATTAGTCTAGCTAGACTGTGCAAGACTGAGGTCTTTCTTTATGGCAAACTAAATATTTATTCTGTTGTTTGGCGTTGAAAGGGTAAAGGTTTTAGAGATCCAAATTTAAAAAATCCCCGTACATGGCCGTTAAAAAGGCACGCTCTCATTAAAATGTTGCATAATAATCCTACAGCTTTTACTTTTAGAGCTTACAAACTTTTAATCGGTGAACGTTTAATATCTCCCCAAACATTATTATGCAAAATAGAACATGGATTAGTTTCCATAGCCCCCTCTCCCGTGGGACGTGCGTGAGCTAGACAATCAATATTGCAAGATGACCAAGACTTTGTTTAATTATGGATCGTAAATAATAAGTACATCAGAGGCTACAGATTCCCGCTGACACAACCCTGAACTCTTTCGTCTCACCCTCAATTACCATTCGCGTCGAATTTAACCGATACCATGGATTCATGAATCTCCTTTGGACAGGACGAGTTTTCTTTGTGTTTTTTTCTTCTTCGGGAATGTTAGTAAGCATTGTTAACAGAGTTTTCATTTTAAGATACGAGGCATGCCTTTTAAGTTTTGTCGTTTGAAGAAACAAAAACAACTGGAACCTAATAGTACTTTTTATTGTTTTTCAAAGTATTCTCCACGTAGTTTACAACACTTTTCCATTCGATTGAACCAGTTATTAAAACATTTATTCCACTCCAAAGTGGGGGTGTTCAATATGGCTGATCTGAAAGCGTCGATTGCTTCTTCACCGGACTGGAACCTTTGACCACGAAGAGTTTTCTTAATTTTAGGAAATGTAAAGAAATCGTTAGGACTTAGGTCAAGTCTGTATGGAGGATGGTCAAGAATTTCTACGTTTTCCTGCTTCAAATACTCGTTTGATGAGCGCTGTGTGAGCTTGCGTTGTCATGATGTAGGATGATGCGTCGCTTTAGGTTAGATTTCCGAAGTTCGGCGATGACTTGTGGTAAACAAACTGTGGTATACCACTCTGCATTAATTGTTCTACGATCTTCAAGTGCAACTGTCACAACATGCCCGGTTTTCGCCACGAACGTAGCCTAGCCACCCTCTTCTTTGAAGTGCTTCGAGAGCGAACAACTTTAGTCTGCTTTGGTTCGTCTTTGAAGACCCAGATTGTGGATTGTTGTTTGGAATCAGGATCGTAGGCATAGATCCAAGATTCGTCACCACTGATGATGTCGTAGACGTGATTTGACTTTCCTCGGTTGAACCTTTGAAGAGTTTTCTTACACCATCTGACGCGGGCCCTTTTATGATCGTCGGAAAGAAAATGCGGGATCCAACGGGAAACTAGCTTTCTCACACCAAGCGCCTCATGCAAGATCTTCTGAATGGTTGTCCCTGAGATACCTAATAACACCTCTATCTCCCGATATGTCACATGACGATCTTTGAGGATTAGATCTCTCACAGCAACAATGTTATCTTCAGTGAAGGCGGATTTTGGACGTCCTTCACGAGATTTGTCACTAAGACTGGTATATCCACGTTGGAATTCTAAATACCAGCGTTCGACAGTCCGCAGACATGGGACTTCATCATGGAACACAGATGTTAGCTCTTCGGAACTCTGAATCCGTGTTAGGCCTCTTCCGAAGTTATAGAAAATGATTGCACGGACATTTTCCTTACTAAGATTCATTTTCGTACGTGACCTGACAGATTCAAAACAACGCTGTGACTAAACAATTGCATTAATCCTAATTCTTTCAATTGTTTTGACATTCTAAATTCACCAAATTTGAATATTGAACAGTTCTAAATTTAAAATTGGCGGCAAATATGTAAACGACAGAACTTAAAAGGCATGCCTGGTAGCATAGCACCCGGTATAGGGTATCTTTCGTCACTCTTACTTCTTCCATTCTCTCTATGTGCCCAAATCACAAAAGCATTCCTATTTCTATTCCAATGAACGGTCGTACCACGCCTTTACTTATAAATATATGACCGAAACATACTAAAGTTACGAAAGTATAAAACAAGACGATACAAAACCATATGGCTGATATAGGTGAAGGTGATAGCGGACTATAAAACCGACGCTATCTGTGTCTACGGTTCAAGGTGCCAGTAAAAAGATTCTCGTAACAGATTTAACATATTACAGCTTCATGCAAATGTGATCTAGTTAAATATTAACACAAGATAATTTTGTTATTGATATTTTACGGGGTCTCATTATAATTCTGCCCACGTACTTTAGTTGCGAATTGGTACAGTTACACCATGGCGTAAGCTTTTGAGAGAACCCAAGAAATTAAACCGCTGCAGCGATGACCACGTTGCTTTCTTAATGCGAAGATAACGACAAAGCAGGCGCAAGCGCTGATGGATCTCCAGATGAGGAAGGATGGGATGCCTCTTCAAATTAAAAATATTATTATAACTATCGACTGATGCCGGCCCCATAGTGGGCCGAAATATATTTCGAAAATTCATAAATTTTTATTATTATTACAAGTACCTACCTGTTAAAGGAAACTAAAGGCTTTATATAGCTAAATATATATATTTATTTCAAATATTATTATATGTACACAAAAACAAATTCAAGATATATTTCGGGCCCAGTAGAGCAAAAGCAAATGGCAAAAGCTAGTATTAAGAGTATGGCATATAGCCTAGGAATAGTACATTACATTCGTATAATATTTTATAGCAAAAGTGCGGAAAATGCCGACTTTACGCAAGCGCAGCGTGCGTAAAGTGGTAATTTTACGCACGGTGTGCTATAAAAAATGTTATTACCCGTCTAATACAAAAAGGCCAATGTCAAATACTTTATTAGCTTTTGATAGAGGCGATTATTATTGGTTAGCTAATCGACCTATTTGTCTAGGACGCGTAGTACTAATAATTACGCGCGAAACAACAGATCGGAGGGTTTTTAGCTAATAAAAATTTTTTTTATGGGAAGAAAATATTGAATCTAAGTAGAAAACCTTTATATTTCTGTCACCTATTTTATAAAAAAAAATCTCTTAGTTGCTTTCTTGAAACGAACGTTTGAAAACCAATGAAAACTTTTGACAAAAGTATAAATCTTAGAACATTGTTTATGAAGTAGATCACCTAGATAAAATATCAATAAATCAAATATATTTTTTTCATTGTTAAGAGAGTCCTAATTTCTTCAAAAGAACCCTCCAAAATCTGGCTTTGTTCATGTTCTAGGGTCAGGTACTGCCTTAAATAAATCAACTCCTAATAGTTGAATAATAATAGTTTTAAGGTGGTAGAGCTGATGCCGGGCTCGACTGTGGAGGTACCACCATCTTACTCGCAAATCCTCCCGAAGTTATTTGGGGGAGAGTAAGAGAACAGCTCTCAGGCAAAACCAGACGGCCCACCATTGCCTGGGACCGATGGATGACGGTATATTCATCCCCAATTGCCGGGCCTTATATAAAACAGACTAGTGACGGGCAGCGGCGTCACTGGTGCAAGGGTTTCAGCACCGCGCTCACCAACCCGCCTGCCCAGCGTGTGTGAGTATGAGCACTTCTTCCAGGAGGACCGCCAAGAGTGGCGAAATCCTGGAAAGGCCTATTTTCAGCAGTGGACGAAACAGGCTGATGGATGGATGGGAGTTGAATAAACACTGAATTGGTGATGAACTTGGGTGGCCTAGTGACGTAGTTCTCAAACCGTCCTCAAGATAATATCTCCGACCAAATAGGTGGCATTATGAAGAAAGACTAAATAAAAAAATAGAAAAGCTTGAGTTGTAGCTGAGGAAGCGAAACAGGTGTCCGGATCGTAACAAACGGAGGAGATGTATGGTTTCTGCCTACCCCTGTATGTGTATGAATTTAATTATGAACTATCAACTTAAATCACACTAATATTACTAATTGCGAAAGTTTGGATGTATGGATGGATGTTTGTTACTCTTTCACGCCGTAACTACTGAACCGATTGGGCTGAAATTTTACATGAATGTAGTTCTAGACCTGGAACAGGACATACGCTACTTTTTATCCCATAAATCAGATCCCATTGGATGAAAATGAGCTTTCAAATTTTTACTTTCACTCCATGCTTACGAAACCGATTAGGCTGAAATTTTGCATAAATGTAGTTCTAGACTTTAAATAGGACAAAAACTACTTTTTCCCTTTGTTCCCATGGAAATGCTATAAAAGAGACACACAAAATGGGAAACAGAGGCGCATAACACATTTCACCAGCTGTGTTTACTGTAGGTAACAGTCCGAATAATATTGACTAAAAATTTTGAAAACTAATTCAACGCGGGTGAAACGGGTCAAACTACTAACAAAACTAGCAACTTGATGTTTATCTTTTAAATGTCGTTTCAAAAACTTTTTAAAGTCAATATAAGAAGGTACTTAATAATAGATATAATAACGTTAGTAGAAACAACTTGCGACTTGAAACAATTTCCCAAGTAAAATAATATTCTTTGCTCTCTGAAGGAACGTAATAAACCATGAAAAAAATCGTACTTTGTACAAACTTTTATGCTAAGTATCGACAATTTCAGAGAACAAGGCTCCAAGTTTTTAAGAAGCTTCCAAAACACGATTTTGATATGAATATGAATTCAAATTAACAACGAGAAAAACCGGTCAAGTGCGAGTAGGACTAGCGCCTGAGCGTTCCGTAGCAATTAAATAAGTTAATAGGCTTAAATTATCCGAATTAAAATTACAAACTTATCATAACCTTCAAAAGTTGGTCGTATTACTCGTTAAAGTCTACTTAGCTGTGATAGTGAGTGATGGTCCAAAGCCGTTCTCCATACAAACTTGTCGGAGCAAACAACCGCGACAAAAGCATTATAATTTTGTTGTTTTACTTTTTTCTAAACGTTTCATCATTTCTACACCCGCGATAAATCAATTTTTTCACAAAAAAAAGTTTAACAATCTAATTTTGCTTTTTAATACTTTCCATACATTTTTAAACAGCAAAATTTTATAGAAAAAATCTTTTCTTGTGTAAAAAAATTAATCATTCACGGGTGTAGAATTGATGGAACATGTATAAAAAAGTAACACAACGAAATTATAATGCCTTTGTCGTGGTTGTTGGTTCCGACAAGTTTGTATGGAGAGCGGCGTTGGACCATTCCCCTTAACCTCGTAATATAAACTAATGCTGTGATTTTTTTTCACATATCCAAAAACAACCGTTTAGCTCGCAGGGGGGGATACTAGACTCTAACAAAAATTTGCATTTTAAAGCTTAATATTTTGCAAACGGATCCCTGAGACGAAAAGTGGCTTTCACACACCCGCAATATTTTTAAACGGCCTATCTAACGAAACCCTACACAATGAAATGGACGCGAAAAAATTCATCCCCCCTCTACGTGTAATGGAGGCACACACAAAAAATTCAAGGTTTTATTTTACCTCTTTGTTGACTTTATAAAATATGTTTACTCGTGCCAAATTACAGATTCATAGTACTAAGAGTCTCTGAGCTAAGCCGCGGACAGACAGACAATCCAGATGGACGGACGGACGTCAGACATAGCGAGACTATAAGGGTTCCATGTTGACCACGGAATCCTAAAAGTATGAATTTGTTTTGAGAGGAAAGATTCTCCTTGTTTTATAAAACACAAGTTTGTATCTAAGGCCTGCCTGCGTGCTGCGTGTGTTAACAAACCAATGACATGAAAATAGGTAACGTAGTTAGGTCCGCGAAGCCCTTGCTGCTGTGCGATTCAGCAGGAATGGCGGTCGTTCTTCTCGGAACCCAATAGGTTGAGTAGATAAGGATTAGTACACTTTATTCTTTGTACTTCAAACCAGTCGTTGTCGTGTTTCGACAACCAATTCTGTCGCACGTCTCGCCATTAATTATATTTTGATTTTTGAAAACCTTTTCCAAGCTCCCTGAACTTGTCTACCTACTCATTTTTCCAAGATTTTTTTGGGATCTTTCTATGGTTTTTGTGTACCTATGTAACTTATTAATAAAAAAAATACATCGTCTCGACATGAATCCCCGAGGGGTTGTCAGAGGTGTTACTGAGTAGTGACTAAGAAATGCAAGTCCACACTCGTACACCCGACTATTAATACATCGTCTCGACATGAATCCCCGAGGGGTTGTCAGAGGTGTTACTGAGTAGTGACTAAGAAATGCAAGTCCACACTCGTACACCCGACTATTAATACATCGTCTCGACATGAATCCCCGAGGGGTTGTCAGAGGTGTTACTGAGTAGTGACTAAGAAATGCAAGTCCACACTCGTACACCCGACTATTAATACATCGTCTCGACATGAATCCCCGAGGGGTTGTCAGAGGTGTTACTGAGTAGTGACTAAGAAATGCAAGTCCACACTCGTACACCCGACTATTAATACATCGTCTCGACATGAATCCCCGAGGGGTTGTCAGAGGTGTTACTGAGTAGTGACTAAGAAATGCAAGTCCACACTCGTACACCCGACTATTAATACATCTGCCCCTACGCGATTTGAACCCGTGAGCTCCAGGTTTGTGGTCGAGCACTGGATCCATTTGACCACAGAGGCGGTTGACTTTATTTCAGAGATACATTGGGATTGCAAATACGAAAATCAACACCAGAAACATACGGAACTTTAGACACCGCTACGGATCCCTGGAAACCGTTTCGCTGGGAGCCGCAGCCGCTGCAGTCTCTTTGCAACGAGAAGTGAAAGAAAAGTGGACTGAAGTGAAAGAAAACACGACACTCAGTGATAACTAAACCGCACTTAGGTGATGAGCGCTCAGGTTCTAGGATAATTCGTGGGGAGTGGTGTGGCGCCTGCCTTCTTACTTATACTTATCTACCTAAGTACCGGTACACTAGTCTTCGTCCGCGCCTCTGCCCACGATGAAGAGAAAATTTACTTTCAACACACTTGCTTATGAAGTGGCCATTTTTGCAGCGTTCTTAAAGTCACAATGCAGCATATTAAACACGCGTGCTTTTTACTTTACATTAACGCTTAAGTGTTTTTTACATTACATTTTTTTTTTAATCTTAGCAAAGATTTTGGATGTCTTCAGAAATAGTAAAGTTTTTGCAAATAAATAAACTGTCTCAGATAAAATATAATAAATAATCATTTAATTTTAAAAAAACTATGATAGAAATAAATTTCTATATTTTTAAACACTTGGCGATTTATCCATCGCAAGGAGATAACAAATTAAATTTATATCACTGCGGTATAGAAAATCTGAAAAGTAAATCTGGACGTGAGGAGCTCTGGTTCCCGGTTCAGAGCTCCTCACGTCCAGATTTACTTTTCTGATTTTCTATACCGCAGTGATATAAATTTCATTTAATTTTATCAAATTATGTATTTTTAACAACAAATTAACTCAAGTTTTTGTTGTAAATCCAAAAAATATTCACTGTGCTAATATTTAATATTTGGCTGTTGGGCGGATGCGTCAGTGCCTCTATGTCCATCTGCGCGCGCATAGACAAAATCTTCGCCGGCTCTGCCGCCATTTTTCAAAGAAAATTGTCAATTCATAGCTGTGGTTTCGATTTATGTGGAAAAATAAAGTGAAATTTTATTATTTTTCCTCGCAAGTGTGTTGAAAAATGTCGTATGAAACGCGTGAGCATTAGAAATTACACTATCGGCTCCATTACGGCCTCGACTGTAATGTCCAACGCAGCTCACTTGTATCATAATGTACTATTATTTAAGGCGGGCTTTTACCATGATTAGCCTAAAATTTGAAATTTATGTCGTCTAGTGTACGGTATCGCTGAATTACCGGTCAAGTGCCTTAAAACTGGTCAAGTGCGAGTGTCCGTTCAAAATTATTTGCACAAAAATTACAAACTTATTTATCACCTACAACATTGATGAAGCAGAACCTCGAAATGAAGTTGGTGAAGTATTCGGATACATTATCAATCGGCGTTTTTAGTATTTGTTATTGGGCAATATGGAGAAAATCTTAACTATAGAGAGTCATTACAAGATCATGTTTCAAGTCTAAAATCGATGACGAAGTCCTTTGAGCAGATTATATATCTTATAGTTTAGCTTTTTCATACTGGCCCATCTCAACGCGCTAACCTGTTTTTGACATAGAACCGTAACATTAACGGGAGCCGAAAATTAAAAAAAACATTTTGTACCCCAGTCAATGAGCTCCAGACAATGACAATGATCAAACTGCCCCTCATAGTACCCAAGTTGAAGTTCGATGATCCACGGCACCGCTAGATCTAAGTTAATACTTCACTCAAACCGCTCTAAATCTCATTCCCGAGCAGATATACCCGCCCGAGAGTTATAAGAGTTACATAACTTTACAGAACTAAGAGATATAACGTCGCTCCACGCGCCGCTGCCGAGATTTGAAATAATGCTTATTTATGGCGGTTACTATAGTAACTTGGGTTTAGTTAACTTGAGCAGTTTTCAGGGCGAGTCGCGGGACGCGAGTTCGATTCTCGCTCGAGCGGGAAATGTTCACTGAGCTGGATATTCTAGGCGCTAATGAAGCTATCACGTGATATACCGATATTATTTATGGCGGTTACTATAGTAACTTGGGTTTAGTTAACTTGAGCAGTTTTCAGGGCGAGTCGCGGGACGCGA
The DNA here is from genome assembly GCA_910592155.1 of Ypsolopha scabrella. NCBI lineage: Eukaryota > Metazoa > Arthropoda > Insecta > Lepidoptera > Ypsolophidae > Ypsolopha > Ypsolopha scabrella. Next base: position 18,991,814 of record OU342987.1, read on the forward strand.
GTTCGATTCTCGCTCGAGCGGGAAATGTTCACTGAGCTGGATATTCTAGGCGCTAATGAAGCTATCACGTGATATACCGATATTATTTATGGCGGTTACTATAGTAACTTGGGTTTAGTTAACTTGAGCAGTTTTCAGGGCGAGTCGCGGGACGCGAGTTCGATTCTCGCTCGAGCGGGAAATGTTCACTGAGCTGGATATTCTAGGCGCTAATGAAGCTATCACGTGATATACCGATATTATTTATGGCGGTTACTATAGTAACTTGGGTTTAGTTAACTTGAGCAGTTTTCAGGGCGAGTCGCGGGACGCGAGTTCGATTCTCGCTCGAGCGGGAAATGTTCACTGAACTGGATATTCTAGGCGCTAATGAAGCTATCACGTGATATACCGATATTATTTATGGCGGTTACTATAGTAACTTGGGTTTAGTTAACTTGAGCAGTTTTCAGGGCGAGTCGCGGGACGCGAGTTCGATTCTCGCTCGAGCGGGAAATGTTCACTGAGCTGGATATTCTAGGCGCTAATGAAGCTATCACGTGATATACCGATATTATTTATGGCGGTTACTATAGTAACTTGGGTTTAGTTAACTTGAGCAGTTTTCAGGGCGAGTCGCGGGACGCGAGTTCGATTCTCGCTCGAGCGGGAAATGTTCACTGAGCTGGATATTCTAGGCGCTAATGAAGCTATCACGTGATATACCGATATTATTTATGGCGGTTACTATAGTAACTTGGGTTTAGTTAACTTGAGCAGTTTTCAGGGCGAGTCGCGGGACGCGAGTTCGATTCTCGCTCGAGCGGGAAATGTTCACTGAGCTGGATATTCTAGGCGCTAATGAAGCTATCACGTGATATACCGATATTATTTATGGCGGTTACTATAGTAACTTGGGTTTAGTTAACTTGAGCAGTTTTCAGGGCGAGTCGCGGGACGCGAGTTCGATTCTCGCTCGAGCGGGAAATGTTCACTGAGCTGGATATTCTAGGCGCTAATGAAGCTATCACGTGATATACCGATATTATTTATGGCGGTTACTATAGTAACTTGGGTTTAGTTAACTTGAGCAGTTTTCAGGGCGAGTCGCGGGACGCGAGTTCGATTCTCGCTCGAGCGGGAAATGTTCACTGAGCTGGATATTCTAGGCGCTAATGAAGCTATCACGTGATATACCGATATTATTTATGGCGGTTACTATAGTAACTTGGGTTTAGTTAACTTGAGCAGTTTTCAGGGCGAGTCGCGGGACGCGAGTTCGATTCTCGCTCGAGCGGGAAATGTTCACTGAGCTGGATATTCTAGGCGCTAATGAAGCTATCACGTGATATACCGATATTATTTATGGCGGTTACTATAGTAACTTGGGTTTAGTTAACTTGAGCAGTTTTCAGGGCGAGTCGCGGGACGCGAGTTCGATTCTCGCTCGAGCGGGAAATGTTCACTGAGCTGGATATTCTAGGCGCTAATGAAGCTATCACGTGATATACCGATATTATTTATGGCGGTTACTATAGTAACTTGGGTTTAGTTAACTTGAGCAGTTTTCAGGGCGAGTCGCGGGACGCGAGTTCGATTCTCGCTCGAGCGGGAAATGTTCACTGAGCTGGATATTCTAGGCGCTAATGAAGCTATCACGTGATATACCGATATTATTTTGAGCTAGCGTAACAACTACGAAATGTTCGGGCACTGTAGATAAGGTGACTTTCGTTTATATAGTCAAATTCTTACTGGAGACTCGGTAAGTGTTCAAGACCAAGGTTCAATTTCCCTTTATTTTTTGAGCCAAGGTTGTTTTTAATCGAGTATAGAGAAACAAAAAAAAATCGTTTATCGTATTTCGAGTCTCCAGTATAAATTTGGCTATATAGTCGAAAGTCACCTTAGAAGTCTCTATTTAAATTTCGATCTTGTTTATATACCTGTTATTATAAATACTAAGCTCAACATTGGCTAAGCAGCTTTTTTGTGATTGTTAAAAACCGGGAACTCTTCAACAAAGCTTTAGGAGACAATGCCATAAAACAAAAACTTCTTAACTCATGCAAATATAGTATTAACTTAGGAACCATTCATCTCGAGTTAAAAAGGAACATGCAGACAGACAAAAATTAAAAAAAATGTAGTTGTAGCTTCAGTACAATACTAATAGCCCATTTCATATGAAATTTCGCAAATATTTAATGGAAACCTAAATATAATAGTATAACGGTACGGAACAAACAGAGCACGAGTCCCATTCACACTTGACTATTTTGCTACCCTAAAAGGAGCCATTAAAAACGCTCAAAATGAAGAGAAAAACTTTGACTCAGGTCAAGGAGGCAGTTGCTGAGGGAGTGGCCCCGTGCGGTCAGCGATGACCTCCAGCTGTCACCGCCTGCGCTACACGGAGACACGGCGCTGACGTCTGCAACTATTCATGAACTGGAGCCGATACCGTATCGATGACTTGGTATTTTCAAACTTTTAGTGAGGACTCACAAGTAAAAGTTTCCCGTATCGGGTGCCGGAGTGACCTCAGGTCAAGGAGGCAGTTGCTGAGGGAGTGGCCCCGTGCGGTCAGCGATGACCTCCAGCTGTCACCGCCTGCGCTACACGGAGACACGGCGCTGACGTCTGCAACTATTCATGAACTGGAGCCGATACCGTATCGATGACTTGGTATTTTCAATGGTCATAAATCTGCTTTGGTACAAAACTCACAATTTATATACTATTTTTCTTATCAATACTAATACTATAAAGTAGTTGAAAAGTCGTGTCTGTACATTAAATATACTTTTTGTCTGTCTATCTGTCTGTATGCATGGTCATAATAAATTGTAATGATTTATTTACGTGTAATTTTCTGTAATTTCTCGCTGTCCGCGAGCGCGCGGTGTTCACAGCAACCACTTTCATTTCGACGTCATTTCCGTAGATATTGACACACATCGCCATGTCGAGGATGCGCCTTAAGGCTGCTGCAAGAAATGTTGTTCTAGATATGAGCTCGCCTATTTTTAAATTATCATATCATATTTTTAGGTACAGCAAATGAAAATGTCTGATTGTGCGACTTTTCTAAAGTTTGTTGTGCAGTTTTATAACAAAAGGAATCACCTGATCAAATAAAGCATGTGTTTGATCTGAGAGACACGAGTGTTCGTCACAAATGGACATGGGATCGATGTTTCGCGTAGGTACGATTGATTGATGTCTCGCTCATATGTATTACTGACCAATGACACAATGTTGTCATACGATGATGTCATCTCAATGATCACCATTACGACATCTCTATTAACATGAAATGCAACGTCTGTTTGCTTTTAACTTGAGTATTACTTATCCCGTCTAACTTCACAAGGCCCGATCACGCTTTTTACGTTTCCGTACCCTATTACTAAGCCCCCGCTGCCTGTCTGTCACAGGGGTCTACAGCCTGAAGCGTAACACGTAGAAGTCAATTTTTCTACAGAACACGTGTTACTATAGCTTCTACCACGACAAATAATAAAATATCGAAACAAATTTAATTTTTAGATGGGTTCCCACACAAGAAGTGTCGAAAAAGTTGCATTATTTAAACGTTATTGGTATTGGCTCTTACTTAAAGACGGTATACATACAAGTTTCAAAGTAAGACATACTCTAAAGTAAAACAAAAAATAATAAAAAGTGGGGTTCCGTAAGCAGACGGTGCCAAATTTTTTGTCATGCGCTACCATTTAAGTAGCTTGTTTTTTGTAGCCTTGTGTTACGGAACCCTTGATGCACGACTCTGACTCGTCAAATTGTTATCTATTTAATTAAATCGAAAATAAATACCAATGTAAACTAGCTAACGAATTTAGATGCGTTTTACACTGTTACCTGAATTATCATTACACCCGCAAAGTTATTTGGCGGGTATAGTTCTACCAAACATAAATCAGTACTTTCAACTGCTGCACGTACACTCCGCCCGCCCCGCCCCGCCCCCCACGGCTCCCTGGAGTCCCGTAGCGAGCGAAGACCGGACTGATTAAATACTGGATTAAATATCGATTACGTACTGATACATTACTATAGTGACAAATTACTTTCCCCTGGTAGCCATGTTACCTTTATTGTACGATAATAATAGCTTTTAATGAATACTAGCTAATCCGATAGTTGGAAACCAAGTTACAACTCGATTCATGTGCCGAGACGAAACAGGCGGTAGATATATCTACGTTTCTTACTTATCTATATCCATCAGCCTGTTTCGTCCACTGCTGGACATAAGCCTTTCCAGGATTTCACCACTCTTGGCGGTCCTCCTGGAAGAAATGCCCATACTCACACACGCTGGGCAGGCGGGTTGGTGAGCGCGGTGCCGAAACCCTTGCACCAGTAACGCCGCTGCCCGACACTAACCTGTTTTATATGAGGCCCGGCAATTGGGGATGGATAAACCGCCATCCAACCGTCCCAGGCAATGGTGGGCCGCCTGGTTGTGCCTGAGAGCTGTTCTCTTACTCTCTCCTGAATAACTTCGGGAGGATTTGCGAGTAAGATGGTGGTACCTCCACAGTGGAGCCCGGCATCAGCTCTACCACCTAATATCTATATATTATGTTATTATTAGAGTACATTGCGAAATTGAAGAACCTGTCAAGTGTGAGTAAGATTCGCGCCTTGAGGGTTTGGACAAAAAATACAAATTTATTAGTACCCACAAAATCTATGAAACAACACGCAAAATTAAGTTGGTCGTGTGTTTGGGTGCATAACCCTATATAAAAAATCAGCCTTTTCAGTATTTCCTATGGCACATACTACATGGATAAAGAAAATTTAAAATTCCCAACTAGTTCAGTTTTTGAGATAGACCCTGTAAAAACAATAATCAATCAGTTTATAAAAATCAGCACTTTCCTCTAGTTTGTCGTAGGACATAACTTCCCAGAAGAGCGACACTATATCGGATGGTGCGGTAACAAACAGTATGATGTATTTAACTCCAAAAAGACCATGTTACGAACCCGGGCAAGAGGGTTTTATTTTAAGGTAGAGTTTATCCCGATACTGGAGTAGATTCGGTGTAGCACGTCTTAACTTATTTGACAGGACTAAACTTATTTTTGGCGTCCTGTCCTTGTCTTTTCGATACAGAAAGAAAAAGAAAGAATGCTTAAATTAAGTTTAGTCCTGTCAAATCAGTTAAGTCGTGTTATGCCGAATCGACACCATTGTCTCTTTGCAAAATATAATCGGAATTAACTATCTTTTTGACGTTTGGCAACCAATTGGCAACTGACTCAACGATACATCATCTCGGGGCAGGACAGATTTATCGGCGGCGGCAGCGGGCGTAAAGCTTTTATCCCGTAATAATAAACTTTTTTAAAGTTTGTCAAATCTACAGAACTTGTAATTTAAAGTTATTAATTTCGGCACCAGAACTTTGACTCTGCCCTCGGCGTTCAGATTTTATCTTCTCTTTTCTACACATATCGAATACAGAGCGTCCATCTGTCTGCATATCCGTTCACTTACAACTTGAGAATTACTCAGCGGATTTTAATGCGGTTATTGTCTAGAGGGTTAATCAAAAAGATTTTGCCCGCGGCTCCGCCTGTGTTTATTCAATCTCTGCCCCGTTTTCGGCTTTCCCAAACGGGAAAACTGTATTAGTTTAATGTGACTATTGATTTTTATCTACAAAGATCCTGGAACACCTCTTGCTAATTTTAAGCTTGAAGAACTATCCAAAAACAAAATCAACGCAGTCGACGCCGCGGACAAAAGGTAAACCTCCTGTCAATTATGTACAGGCGGGTCCAGTTTTGTACAAATAAAGTTTCTTCTGAAACAAGCTGATCTGTAAAATTTGGTTATTTAAAATGCGACCCAGTATGTAAAGGTGTTAACAAATATTTCGAGAAAAGTACTAATTTACAATGAATTACGTGCATTTTACAGGCCACTTCTCATATTATCGTATATCGGAAACCAGATTTGAGTATAAAATCCTTTACACGGCGCATTAAATTGTCATGCATATTCATAGGCGGATATTAATGCAGTTCGGAACGATGGCGGCCATTTTGGGTCCGACCGGAACCAGTTCAAGCCGGTTGTTGGTACTAGTAGAGTAGGGATGGATGCACGGAGGACTACCAGAGTCTGTAAGATGTCACCGGCGCTTTGCACGAGTAGGTACTCTCGTCCAGGGCTTTGCGGCCGCTTTGTAAATGTCCGACCTCCTTTTCGGTAGAACTATCCTCTTTGGGACGTTAGAATCGTAGGTGAAACGACGGGAGTTGGTTGTTCCCGCGATATTTTGTTAAAAACCAATTCGATTATCGACTAGATTACGCCGATTGATTTTATTGGTAATATAGCCGCTTTCAGGGTTCGTGCTCGAAATTAAGAATAAAGGAACCCTTATGTATGCCTCGTACGCCCATCTATGAGTACGTCTGAGTATTTGTCTGTCACAGCCACTTTTCTCGGGGACGGAAAAAGCTCGCGACTTGAAATTTCAAAAAGTCATAAAAATTATTTCCCGACATATAAGGGCCTACAATTCAAGTGAAAAGAAATCAACAGATTATAGAGTATCCCCAGTAGAGAACATTCCAACGAAAAAAAAATTTTTGCACATACTTTTTTTTACCTTTCCATGGAAATTTAGTCAGCTGATTGAACCACTTTGTACTGGGAAATGAAAAAAATATTTAAGCATTTTTCTCGTTCTGGTATTTTATCAGTTAACGATACATAATCTACCCTAGAATTATTTTCACTTATTATTGTAGGACCTTATATAATGTCAAAGTGTAAAATAAAATCCTCTATTTAAAGAGGGCCTAAGTGCGAGGGCGCAAGAAATGCCCCGCTCATTATTTCTTTCTCATTAAAGTTTGAAAACATTTTATATAATATAATATAAACTGGCACGTGCATAAAACATGCAAATCACAGCGGTGTTCCCAACATTATCGGAATTTAACAAAGGACGATTTATGTTCGGATCTCTCTGCGCGCGGGTCGAGTTCGCACTTGTCCGTTTTGTACAGACCGATGACAAAAGATTTTCGTATTTTAACGGTGCCCAAAAAGAACCCTCTAACTTCGCCGATATCGAGAGAACAACTGTAACACCCCTAGTAACATCGAGTCAAGTACGGCCACAACCCTAGTTATATAAGCGCTATTTTCCAGATTGGAAATCGGCTTTGTAATTATTTGGCCCAGAGCCTGATCCGGGATAAAGGGGTGATGTTACCGAGCAATTTAGGTATTCGAGCATTCATCCTCTTAACTAGTTTTTGATGAAGGATTATTCCATTAATTCATTGAATCAACTCGGAACTTTGATCTAATCGACAGCTCTGTACTTGTACCGAGTGTAAATGGACAATATCTTTAAATTATATACTGATCATATCAAACAACTTTCTTGAAGAAACAAAAAATATACTGGGCCTTCTTACAAAATACACGGCCAGTGTTCAAAATTCAGAGGATCTTGGTGCAAAATGCACATTTCAATAATCTTTTCTCTACTTATTTTTAATCAAAAAGATGCATTTTATGTGTATTCGCGAATATCTTTCTTTTTTTGTCATCTTGTGCATTCAATTTTAATTGGATTACATTTACAAAACTTAAAGCGTGTTTACAGTTGTAATGCAATGCAATCAAATTAATGCATAAAATGACAACATTTTCTTGTGAAACCATAGATAATTATTACCAAGCAATTTTTGCGAATACACATAAAACGCATTTATTGTTCCATACTCTTTAAATAAAAGTATCAAAAACAAGGTTACTTACAAGAGGACGGGAATATATATTTTAATTTCCGCAGCTATGTATCTCTGTGAAACTTGTTCAGTATGATCAGATAAAACGTTTTATCCTCACTGACCACGAATAGGCATTAAAAGATAAAAGCATCTGGTGCGGCCCCGGGGCCTCGAGAAGATGTGAAGAAGAGAGAGATAATAAAATGGCAACACATACACAAAGGAGAAACTCCGTGTCTTGAAGATAAAGAGTCGTCGTCACGAGGGGGTGTCAGAGGTGTCCCGAGAGTGACCCGTGAAATGCAAGTTACAGTCCACACTCGGCACACTTGCATTTCATCTATAAAGAGCCCATATAAAATAAAATTACAACAGAGGACTACATCTTCTACCCCCGCGCCCCGCATGTGATTCAAACTTTTAGAAAATGTAAGGTTTCCTTTTTATTTATTTTTTTTGCATTTTTGTTAGTCTTGGTCTTATGTAAGTACCTATATCATAAAAAATATAATAAAGGCATAAATAAAATGTCAAAATTAAAAAAAATATGGTAAATAGCTTACAGAAGGCCAAAAACACAAAACAAATTTCGTTTCTTCCATACATTTATGTAAAAGTTTGAATCAAATTGAAGATGCAGTCAATTATTTTTTCTTTATTTGAGTCATGTAAAGATCGCTTCAAAATAATAGGATTTTCGAGTAGTGAGGATGCTGTGGACGCCCGCGGGAATATCCGCTCCAACCAGAACAGAACCAATATACTAACTAACAATGGCGACATTATCTCGCCGTTTCTCTTGAAAATATTAACTGGTCAAGTGCAACACGAAACAAGGAGCCGAATTTCTTCATTAAAAAAAATTATCTACTTTATAACTAACACCGTTTACATTCGTTATTGGAAAACCTAAAATATTGCGATTCGCAAATTATCAGCATCATCAGAAAAGCTGATAATACGTCGGATAATAGTGAACAAGAATAAATAAACAAATATAATCAATTTAAATAAAATAATTACAATAAAATTTTAACAAAAAAATAGTAACCGACTTCAAACAGCAGAAGCATTATTTATAAATATTTTTCCCTTTAAAATATATATTTATTTATTATTTATGCAGGTATATACACTGTATGTATTTATGTTTATATTTGGTATATACTAAATTCTTGTTTTAAACATATATTTATGAATACTTTTGTTATGTAGGTTTATGCCCATGTTTATATTACAGTATTTAAGTATGTTTGTTCTTTTTATATTTAAGTAATTATTAATTAATTTATTATGTAAGTATTTATTTAAAAGTTAGGTATATTTATGGTAGTTTTAAGTTCATATTATCTCCACATTTTTATTTTTTATATCACTTGTTTCTTTATGTGTGCACATTTGATCACACACTTTTAGTTAATATTTCCTTAGCACCTAGGTTTTGCTGGTAGAAATCTCTCTCAGAGATAAGCTCGCCTATAGCACGTTTAATTTATGACTGCTTGTACGTATAACTTTTCTGTGCAATAAAGAATATGAATGAATAAAGTTTACTAAAAGTTTAAAATAATTACCTGTATAAGGAGACTTTCGTTTTTTGCAGCCAAATTCATACTGGAGACTCGTTAAGTGCTCAGGACCAAGGTTCAATGACTCTGTTTGCGAAAAACGAAAAATATATTTTTGTGCCTCTACTTGTTCAGGAACAATCTCAGTCAATTAAATGGGAAGTCTAAATTTTATTTTGCGTATTCCACAAAAAGGGTCATTGAACCTTAGTTCTGACCAATTACCGACTCTCCAGGATGAATTTGGCTATATAAACGAAAGTGACTGATATACTGATTGATGGTACTGATATAACACCTTCTCCGACTTATTCTTTCCTGAAAGACGAGCCAAAAGCGGGCGGTGCGCTACGTACCTTTCCTCGAAGCGTTTCGTCGTATTTTCGAATCCTCATAGCTTCGATCTGGATAATACTAGAGATACCAAATTCTCAAGATAAGCAGTCTTATTAAACACAATAAGTTTCATTTGTCTAGCTTTTATACTTTGAATTTTATTAATACCTAAAATACGTCGATTTCGTCACTCACTGATGATCATCAAAACCTCTAGGGTACTCCCTGAAGTCCTAGAAAACTGAAATTTGGTATGCGGGCTATTTATATACTATTTATATACTTTATTATACTATATTCTATACTATATTCCATTTTGTGTGCTAATATTCTATATTAGCACACAAACAACAGACTCTTTCCTTAATGGTTTGCTGAAAGAAATCTCTTACTAGAGAAAAGCTTACCCATATGTACATACCTTTTTACTGTTACTTTTTGTATTAATGTTTTGTGTACAATAAAGAATAAGAATAAGAATAAATTAAGAAATCTGTAACTTTCACTCCCCAACCCCACTTAAGGGGGGTTCGGTTTTTTATTATTAAAAAAATATATTCCTAACATCCAAAAGTCCTCGAAAGATGAAATTTGGTATGCAGGCTAGGATTAGCATACAAACAACAAATGAATTAACAAATCTGTAACTTTCAAACTCCAAACCCTCCTTAAGGGGGTTCGGCTATATATAATTTAAAAAAAATCCCACCTTCCAAAAGTACTAAAAATCTGAAATTTGGTATGAAGGCTACGATTTGCACACACCCAACGAAAATATTAAAATACGTGTTAATTTTACCCTCCAACGACAAAAACAAGGCGCTAAAGTTCTTGGGCCTGACAAACAACTCGACACCCTCTTGAGTAAATTGCAAATAATAAGCCAACAAGAAAAAGAGGCAAAGATAGTGGACTATAAAAAAGTCATATCTAAGGCGCAAGAAATGCAGCTGAAAAAATGAAAAAAGTAGAGCATCTTACAAAAAGAAATGAAATCCCATCAAAAACATTTCATGTAAACTAGGTCGCCAAGACTCAGAAGCTCATAACGCTTTCAAGGTTAAAAAGTTATCAGATAACGTGAAGAGCCAAGCCCTTAACTCTACAAGGCCCAAAAAGTATGGCTTGGTCGTTTCATGTATAAACCACGAATCTTTTAGTAGTAAAATATAATTTACAAAGTAAATTAATAATAACGATATTGATCCTGTCAATATTGATTGTAATTTTTTCACGCACCAACAAATTAACGGAAGGGTAAACAAACAGTTAAATGTAATTAATTATTGCTGCGGTGTAACACAACCCCACGCGTGTAGTAAACGGGTAATGTATTACGAGCTTATTTAAACTTATACGGTTCCAGTTTCTGGTGTCTCAGGCGTTTCATGTTCTCCATAAAGACCAGGAGTAAAGGGAAGCTTACATTTACTACACAAAATTCTTATCTTACAATTACAGACAAACTGCATGATTTATGGTCAGGCCAAATCTGACTATATCTAGCAGTGAATAGCCGTCTAAGTTATGAGTGTTGGCTCGTACACTTATGTATGGTAGCGAATGTTGGGTGTGGCGAGATGAGCATCGGAGTGAAAGCAATAGAAATGCGTTCCTTGCGGGGTGTAGAACGTGATACCGCTAAAAATTATGACAATGAGATCAACAAAACCATGCATACAATCATTGAATGGCTTCGCAAGAATAAACTTGTCATTAATCTAAAAAAAACAAAAATAACACCTAAATATAAACTATAATGGCACTGTTCGGTTTAAAAGCGTTCGGAACGCGCAAGTGTAATGTGTAGTTTTTGGTTAGTGAATCATATTAACTAAGCGAGCGCTTAGGTATAATATTATAACAACGTACATAGGTTATGTTACAACTTGGAATTGTTAAATTTGTTTGTTTTGGAGTATGTTTAGTCTTTAACAAGTGTTTAATGTGATTACATACTTTCAGAAGCCAATTACCTTTGGATATACTGTTAGTTAGTGCTACAGTTTGGTTTATATTGTTTATTTTGAATGAAAACTTCTTGACACTTGCGATTGAGGCTTGGACATAGTTGTTTGTCAAAAGTGTAGCATAAATGTAACTAACTGGTTTATGTTGTATGGATTATATACATATAGCAGCAGAAACGGTCTGTCTGTCTGTTCATAAAGTTATGATTTTGTGTTTATTTGAAAATGTTTGAGTGATATATAGCAGGGGTGGCCAACAGGTCGATCGCGATCGACCGGTCGATCGCGACTGTTAGTCAAGTCGATCGTGGCAAGGCAAAAAATATAAATACGTAGACCAGACTGCCCAACGTAATCACCTACTGCTGGACGCATCATCTTGTATAATTTTTCAATCGCTGTTCCGTCACGGTATTTATCATCTATTTTACGCAGTGTAGTCTTTTGTTTTCGGCGCGCGATGACCAATAAGCGGGAAGCGTGTGGGACGCGGGGGAGGGACGGGAAGGTCTCAGTCAGTCAGTTGACAGTTAACGACAGAGACTACCGGGGTTACGACTTACGACGTTTCAACGATTGTCGATGTAAATCACGATTAGACTTTGTATTAGGCACGCCTCATAATTGTTTACGTACATTATGAATAAGTGGTTGAAAAGAATTGGATTTCAACATTTGTTATTATGCAAATAATGTTCCTAAAATTTTTATTTCATTTTTTAGAGATTCTTGATAAATGTGCTCCAAAGAAATCAAAAGCTTATCATTTTCACCAAGAATGGGAATTGGACTACTTCTTTACTATGGTGAAAGAAAACTGTTGCTGCCTAATATGCAATACATCCCTGGCAATGCCCAAAAAAGGAAATTTAGAGCGACATTTTAATACAATGCATAGTAAATATCAGACTGACTTTCCACCTAACAGCGAAATAAGAAAGAGTAAATTGCAAGCACTGAAATCGCAATTAAAAGTCCAAGAAAACATGTTTTCTGGGCCTATTGAGCAAAGTAAAGCTACAACTGAAGCTTCTTTTCAAGTAAGCTACAGAATTGCACAAAAGTGCAAACCTTTTTCCGATGGAGAATACATCAAAAAAATTTTCGAAGAAGTGTCAGATTCGCTGTTCGTTAATTTCAAAAATAAAAACGAAATTAAAAAAGCTTCACATTTATGTTTATTCCCTTAATAAAGTAAAAAAATGTTACATGATTGTGTGCTGAACTATGCTCATTTAAGATTTCTAGAAGTATGTAATTGGTAGATCGCACAGGGTCTCGTTAGTAAACAAGAGATCTTAGGTCCAATCAAGTTGGCCACCCCTGATATATAGCAACAGAAAAGGTCTGTCTGTTTGTTCATAAAGTTATGATATTGTGTTTGTTTGTACACATTTGAGTATTAAAAATTGGTTTTGGTTGATCTCGCATAATTGAACAACAGGGTTGTATTGTGTATTAATGTACTGAAATTAACATACTGACTAGAGTCTAGTATATTTGGGTCTACAATAGGATTGTATACGGGGACGTTTGTGATTCGTGCCAGAGTTAGTTCGGTTTTTAATTGTTGGTATTTTCTTTGATTTCCCGGTCTACAATGTCGAGGACTTCTCCGAGGAACATCTTGGCCAGCCAGCTGCGCTGGTTTGTCAGCGTTCAAGGCTTGTTGGCTCGAGCTGATCGGGGCGTTGCAGTCCTGGAGCGGTACTCACAGATGGAGCATCGCCTCGAGAAAGCTGAGCAGGCGCTCATCGAGCTGTTGGACCAGGAGCTGCCACCGGAGGTAATGGCTAGCCCTAATAATGACATGGATCAAATTATGGATATTTATAATGAGGTCACACAGGTCGCCTGTCAGATTAAAAAGCGACAGTCAGGTGTTTCGAGCACACCTGATGTAAGACATGCAGCGCAAGGTACATCGTTGCACAGTAGGCTCCCTACTTTGGAGTTGGGACATTTTGACGGTACCATGGAGCTGTGGGTGGCATATAGGAATATGTTCACCTCGTTGGTTGACAGTAGGCAGGATTTAACCAACGCACAAAAGATGGCATATTTGATGTCCACTTTAGAAAGTGAGGCAAAGAGCTTAGTGCAACATTTAAGAGTAGAGGACGATTCTTATAGCATAGCGTGGGAACTATAGAATAATAGATATCAGAATGTCCGTCTGTTGGCCGATGCTCATACGAGCCAATTGTTAAGTTTGCCTAGGGTAGGTAATAAGGCTCAAATTCGAACGCAGTTACTGACCCCGGTTACAGTAGCCTGTAACGCGTTAAAAACGTTAGGTTTGCCCGTGGATGAGTGGTCGTTCTTGTTGGTACACATTATTTTGAGTAAGTTACCGTCTGATACTCGTTCACGTTTCGAACGTGAGACCGCGGAAAGGGAGGACAAGGCTCTTCCTACTTTCGCTGATTTGATGAAGTTCTTAGAATTTGAGGCTAGGGCCGTGGAATCTTCATCGACTTCGGAGGTGGCGCCACCTGCCGGAAGTTTCAGGGAACCCGCCGGTAACTCGGGGCGAAGGGGGCCACAGGGAGTGCAACCGCTTCGGGGACGCGTTGCTGCACGTCTGGCTGCACTGGCCGCTGTGGCTGAGAGCCCAAATTGCCACCAGTGTGGACGCCCAGGACACGCGTTATCGCAGTGCCATGATTTTGCTGCATTACCGGTAGTGGACAGACGGCGGTTAGTTAAAATTAATAGACTGTGCTATTTTTGTTTAGAGGACCACTTAGCGCGCGAGTGCTCCAGACAGCGAATGTGTAGAGAATGTGGCCGGCCACATAATGATTTAATTTGTGCGAACAGGTCTGGAGCCTACGGTCACGCCACGAGCAGGGGAGCCGCGGCGCAGTCCACCTATCAGTCACGTACGTCGAGTGGCCCCTCTCAAGGACGAGGAGCGCACCCGTCAGAGAGTGGCGAGAGCCCTCGCGTGAGTCGTGCTCAGTTTGATAGTGGTGTGAATCGTGCGCCTGCGGTACGAGGCTATATTGCGGACCCGGGTGGGGGACCCCTCATGGGGGGGGTTCAACGGGTCAGGGCCGCACTCAGGATATTAGGAGTGGACCCCATGCTTCCGCGACAGCGGGCCCGAGTAGGGACCCCCCGAGGGGGGGGGGCTCCACGGGCGGGGGCCCCACTCAAGGTTGTATGAGTGGACCCCAGTTTGCCGAACCAGTGCCTGCGCCCACTGTAGGACAGTATAGCAGGGCGGAGCCACAGCGATACTCTCCGCCGATACACGAGTATCCGCGGTTAGAGTATCACCCGCCTTTTTCGAGATATGGTAGGGCAGCGGGTTACGCGCCACATCGGATGGCATTGTGTATACGCTCACCATATATAGGGCAATGGATGCACCCTGGATTGGAGGGGCCGGGCCCCCAATAATTTGTCTGCCCCTGTACCGGTGCGGAGCCGAGGACAGTTCTTCGGCCCACCATATTAGTTAGTAGTTGGGGCCCCCCGGGGGGAGATTCAGTTAGATTAAGGACCACTGTTGAATTTCGGGACGTGTATGCATGATCGGATAGTCAGGTTGCGCGAGCATGGCTACGCGCATCCCCACGTACTTTAGAGATTTTTGTAGGAAACCGGGTTTCACAAATTCAGAATATAGTTATTCACAATAAATTGGAGGCACGTCCCAGGTGAATGTAATCCTGCAGAGTGCGCATCTGGAGGCTGCACAGCGCCGGAGTTGGTGTCGCATCATTTATGGTGGGGGCCGGAGTGGCTTAAAGAAACAGGTTTCTTGGCCTGTCCAGCAGTTGGATAGGACACCCCAGATTTTACCCGGGTTGCGTGTGCATGCTCTAGTTCTAGGGACCAAACTAGTTCCTGATTGGACGCCGTGAGTTGGGTCACCGTGCGTTGAGACGCTGGGGCGTCGCGACGGTGGCATCGGCACGGTGTGCGTCGGGTCGGAGCACGCAAGTCGCCATCCTTTGTTGTTACCCAAGGAGGGCCTTTGATGAGGCGTTTGCTGTCCGACCGACATGTTTGTAACTCACACGCGGGATGAAACGTGTTATTGGCGATTTTACAGCGAGAGTTTTGGATTTTGTCAACTTGCCGGGTAATTCGCAATGTCCTCTTCTCCTGTGTTCTTTGTTACAGGCTGCGAGCCTTGTTGATGCAGCCGCAGATAGGAGATCTGCCAGCTGATTGGATCACACAGTCGAGACCTTTTGATGGAGTGGCTACGGACGTGGGGGGACCGTTCCTCGTCCGAACGTCTAGCCTTCGCAACGCTCGGATTGTTAAGGCGTACCTGTGAGTATTCGTGTGTCTGTCCACCAAGGCCGTCCACTTGGGATTAGAGTCCTCGTTGTCCGTGGAGGCCTTCGTCGTTGCATTAGACCGATTAGTATCGCGTAGAGGTTTGCTTTTTTAGTTAGTTCAGACAACGGCACGAATTACAAGGGTACCGCAAATTACTTGAAAAGATGTATACATTTTTAGAAGATAATTGTATTTAGTTAAGTCATGGTTATTATGTGAAATCGGCCAAGACCCACCTCCGCCGCGTCATTGGGGATGTAATCTTATTGAAAGATGCGAATTTGGAATTCTTTGTATTGGCGACGTGGTCGCATTATTAAGTTGATAATTGGCGGGGATGAGACTCCTCGCGCCGCTGAGGTGATTGGTCGAAGGTTTGATTCTGTGACGAGCCTTGGCGACTCTCTCCCGGCTCCCGGTTGAGTAAGCTAGCGGTCTGATAAGGATAACAGCCCGGAGCGGGGGATTGTTCGGTTTAAAAGCGTTCGGAACGCGCAAGTATGTGTCAGATTCTATTTTATTGAGATGGCAACACGGGTTGTAAAAAAGTGAAATGTCAAAGTTGTTTTTTCCGGTTTACTGTCAATTTTGGTCTCAGGGAGATACGTGTTAAAAATGGATTCAACCAGTGTTGAAGTACTTATTATGTATTTCAAGGAAATAAACAGTGGAAAAGTGGTAAAATAACCCAATTAATGAGCATTAATTGCGAGCTAAATTGTGTGTCCGAACAGTTTCGGGAATCGGTCGCCGGTGGAAAGTGATGTGGTTGGATTTTCATTAGCACGATTCACGGAAATCGTGGTAGAGGTCTGGGTCGAGCTAGCTCGGGGTTAGATATTGGTGTTTAGGTAAACTCCCAAAAGCTGCTGGATGAGCCAGTAGTTTGTCGAAGACCTGTGACGCGCCAGACCGACGAGAGGAGAACGCTGTCTGCCCAGACACCAAGATTGAGTCTGGTGGTCTGTATCCAGCGCAGAAGTTCAAGAAGTAAGGCTGCATCCGAATGTGAGTCTTTGAACCATTTACCCTTCAGAAAGGAATTTTAGTATATAAGAACCCCCTTTGTATGGGAAGCCCCTTTCTGACAGGTTTTAACCTCCTTATAATATTCAAATGGGTCCAGCACGCGAGGTTTAAACCATATCTGTGGAGAGGGGGGCTTTTCACAATCAGGCACTGTTATTGAGACAGTAGATACCACTAAGTTCCTTGGTATAATTATTGATAAGGGTTTGACGTGGAAGCCCCATATTGAAAATCCCTGTAAAGGTTAAATAAATCAGCATATGCCTTGTACAAATTGTCGAAAGTTGTTAACCTTCAGGCATTGATAACGGCATACCATGGATATGTTGCTTCTATTATTCGATATGGGTTAATCTTTTGGGGAAATTCCACAGATGTAAATTTAGTGTTTAAGGCTCAAAAGAAGTGTATAGGTATTAGGGCTATATGTGGATTACATTCTAGAGATACATGTAAGCCTCATTTTAGGGAGTTAAAGATTCTTTCGCTACCATGTGTGTATATTTACGAGGCTGCATTATTTGTGAAAACAAACCCTGAATTATTTCAGAAGGTTTCTCAGAAACACGATAGGCAGCTACGCAATATAAATAGACTTTACAACGAAAAGAGCAACACAACCTTAATACAAAAAGCATAGTACGCCTAGGACCCAAAATATATAATAAATTGCCTGAAGATATAAAAAACCTCGAGCTGATATATTTTAAATACAAACTATGGACATACCTTGTTGAAAAATGTTATTATACTATTTCTGAATTTCTTGACATAATTTAAATCATTTTTTATTCAATTTATTTAATTCTGACATTTGTAAGACATTTTGTGAGTTTATAATTTTAATGGCATCAATATTATGATGTGTCATGGGATTTTATTGTAAATGTATTGCATATATAAATTGTATAATTATACTGTATCGTGTAACTTTTGATTCATGAATTTTTGTACGCCTTTTAGGCAAAACATAGAGCACTAGAATATATATTTGTGATCTACGCATGTAAACCTATGTCTTACAAATAAATTATTTGATTGATTGCTTACTGTGGTTTGATATTGAATGATAGAGTGAAAAATATCGACATACGGGATCATTGCGGCCTGAGAGAAGATGTTGTGACTACAACAGAAAAGGTTTGGAGATATATACATAGAGAAAAATAATGAGAGCAAAATTACCAAATAAATGTATAGTGCGCTAGTGGAAGATGAAGCTCGACCGGGCCGCCCTAGAAGAACGTATACGACATACTGGAGAAGAGCAACGTTAAAGTACCCGGAATAGAAGAGCTTGTACGACTAGACTGATGGATGTGGAAGATGCGAAAGAAGTGTGTCGGGATCGTAGAACATGGGAATCTGTAGTCCCCGCCTACCTCTATGGCGTCAGTATAAATATGAAGAAATTTAACAGTTAACAAATACCTCGACAGCACCAGTGTTTCACCTATTGGCCAAATACTAGCTCAAACGAGCTATACCGCGGATGGACAAACAGACACCGCAGCTTCGCAATAAAGGTTTCTATTCACTTATGGAACCCCAAAAACCGCCAAATTAGCCGCTGACAGGAATCAATTAAGGCACCCCCGCGGTCTCAAGTTTCGACCATTAGCTAAATAAAGTTTAGTTTAATAGAATTCCCGGGAGAGAGGGGGTGGCAATTCGAACAGCATTTAGAAGGGTTCTGTAGAAGCTTGCCAACACCTGAAGTTGCCAGGTGGGACCTAGCGCCTTCGCTGGAGGCCCAGTCTACATTTATAACGTACAGTTTCACTGGCGCACTCTCATAGTAAGCGTAATATAGGTCAGCAGACCTTTCCCGATGGTACCTACACCTACACACATACCGAATAGTAATTCAATACTTTTATCTCGTAACGCATCTCTTACAGATACAGGGTGTAAATGCAAAGTCAAGAATCCCTTTAAGATATGTATACGCCTGATGACGACCCCACTGAGTGGTCGAAATATAGCACATTTTTCTTAATATTATTTATGTGTGTTAATTAATAAAAATAAAAACTAACAAATAAAAGCCACTTTAGGATATGAAAGTATACACAAGTATACAGAAAAAAAATATACCTTCCAGTATTTAAAATAATATCTTTACACCCTTAAAGGATTCTTGCTTTTACACCTGGTATACGTAAATCAAATTAAATTTTATTACAACAAAACACAAAACATTAATAACAAAAACACAACGTTAAAATATCGGTTCGCGAAACGCTCACAAAACAAACGAGTTGCAAACATTCCATCATAAATTAAAGTAAAGTTTCGTCTCCACTGAAAGCGAGCAAAACAAAAAGTGGCTGAGCAGCAAATTCTGTGTATTTCAGACCGGTGGACGACAGGATGGACTGTCCACGACTCTGTATCAATAAGCACTGATACTGGGCAGAGCCGTTATCGGCATCCTAACTAGGATAGGATTGGACTTAGGACTGTGTGATCGCTTGCGTTACTTGAAAATATGTTTACAACAACAACAAAGAACGAGTCGGACTCGCGCACATGTCGCACTCGGCCGGTTCATGAGATACAGCCTGGTGACAGACGGACAGCGGAGTCTCAGTAATAGGGTCCCGTTGGTTACCATTTGGGTACGAAACCTTAAAAACCGATCAAGAGCGAGTAGAACTTGCGCCCAAATCCGATAGTTGGAAACCTAGTTACAACTGGATTGATGTGCACGAGGCGAAAGATAATATGTTTATTTAATATGTACTTATGTATCTTTCTTATTTATCAAAATATTATTACAGTAAAACACTCACCTAGAGACTGACACACAATCGCCGCTACAATTATTCCTCAATATCTCTTAATCCAGGTGCTCTCACTTTTTCCACCTTAGTCAAACCTAATTAGTCCGGTTTGGTGACACCTGTAATGCCTACACAGGTTCACACAGGTACAATAAAAGCAGAGTGCCAGTACCAGTAGTACTAATAGTGGAAGCGACCGGTCTCCTTGCAAATAATGCACAACTTATAAATGTTTTTACTATTTTTGAATAAAAAGTATTAAGCAAATGTGATTGCGACCACTATTTAATGCACCGAGAAAACTGTTCATCATAAAATAAACTGAATTCAGCTAAAATTATGATGATTCACGTAAAGTAGGGAGCATACGGACATCACAACAAAATACGATGAAACTACTGTTGCTGCTGCTAGCGTTATAATATGACGCACTGTCACTATGACTTTGTAGGAAGCAGACGGAATTATGCGCTCCGTCACCGCTTTTATGGTGACAGTAAGCATACCGTAGTGTGACGGACCTCTTTTATGGGGAAGGCATTATGTAATACGAAAATGATGATCTTATTTTCTGTGAACAATTTTACGGTGATCTGTCATCATAATAATGCGTAACTTATCTTAAAAACTCGATTATTTCCTCAAACGTTTTACAGCATAATATTTTCCAATTATCACCAAATTTAAAAACAATTCACCGTATTTTAAAATGCTATTTTATAATGAAGCCAAAAACTCATTTTTCTCAGTGTGTAAATTTGGCTTTTGCATCGAAATTGTGTTATTTTATACGTTACGTAAGAAATTATCGTGCCCAACAATTATAAAGACGCTTCAAAGTTGTAGTGCGCGATCATTTACAACGTAATGCATTAAATAACATAACTTTGCGAGAAAAGTTAGAGACATTAAATTAGAGTCGCGCAATGCCATAAATTACATTTAAGGAGCTATTTCGCTAAAATCGGCACTTTTTGAAGTTGTTTGCCTGTTTTTCAGAAGAGGCCACTAATTTAATATATAAATATAGGTACATATAGTATTACTATAGACTCTCGTCTTCAGTGGGGTCCCCACATAGAAGCTCTCTGTGGTAGACTTAGTTCAGCCGCATACGCTGTTAGACGCATAAGGCAGATTACTGATGAAAATACTGCTAGATTAGTATCTTGTATTTCAGTTATTTTCACAGCATTATGTCATATGGCATAATATTGTGGGGTAGAGCCGCGGATATAGAAGCAGTCTTTGTCTTGCAAAAGAGAGCAATTCGGTCTATTTATAACATGAAGAACCGAGATTCATTAAGAGAAAAGTTTAAAGACATTAATATATTTACGGTCCCATGTGAATTTATTTATCAAGTTATTAGATATGTCAGAAGAAATATTGATATTTTCCCGAGGCTTGGTGTGCACCACTCTGTTGAAACCAGGAACAAACATAAACTAGCTTTTCCAAAATTAAGACTTGCCAAAGTAGGTACCTCTTTTGTAGGACATGGTATAAGATTTTACAATAAGCTTCCAGGGGAGGTTCTTAGTTTGCCTGAAAATAAGTTTAAACTATATATTAAGCAGAGACTACTTAAGAAAGCTTATTATAAAATCAATGATTATTTGGATGATAATGAAGCATGGTGTAATAAAGAATAATAATCTTATTCAATATTGTAATTAATAATTAGCATATTTTAATACTGTATGATTCCTCTAAAGGCTTAAAATTAAATAATATGTAAACTTACTTTGTTAAAGGTAATAGACAATATGAGACGGGTTGACTAAGATATATTTTTTCTCGTGACTAATTCCTGCAGTTTTTTATGCCTTTAATTTTTTATACTTTTGTGTAGGTATGTATATGATTTTGTATCATATGTTTTATTTTGAAAAAAGGAATGTTTGCTAAGTTTCTTGCCCTTCTTCTTAGCAATACTAATCGAATGGTGCGGATGGTTAGGCATTATGTATATATAATATTTTTATTCCTGTATTTCTATATTTTATGCAGGTGTATAACTTTATTACATTTTAGTAGCCCAACCTTAATATTTTTTGTTTGTATTTCCCGTTTTTATTTATGAACTTATTTCTTAATTGCATTATGTATATATAATATTTTTATATTTTTATTCCTAGATTCCTCTATTTTATTTACTTTTTATTTATTTAAAAACTTACGACTATCATTTATTTATGCAGGTGTATATTTTATTTCCCGTATTATTATATAGTGCTAGTGCCGCGCTCGCGCACCAACTTGCTGTCCAAGGCGCCACTGTCGCGCGCGCTTCACACTCTTAATCTCATCGCAGAAATAATCGATCCTTTTTGTTGTGCTCTGAGTGATTTCACAAAGATAGCCATGTACATAGTATGTTATGTATGTGTTTAGTTTATAAGTTGTATGGTTTTTTTAAATTTTCAAATTGATGTTTTTTAATCACATTCTATTGCATTAGGCTTGGCCTGTAACGATAGATGTAAGTTTGGAAGAAATAAATAAATAAAAAAAATATTTTTTTATTTTGTAAAGATATATTATATTGTTAAAATTAACTTTGACTTGTAGAAAGTATACTTTATGTATCTATTTTGCAAAAATAAATATTTTGATTTTGATTTTGACCCTTTTTTAGTTTTCTTCAGTTCAGAATCGCGATTGCGGAACTTTCGCTCGATGAAGTGAAATGAAATTAATTTATTGAAATGTGGTCTTCTTCGACACTTTTTTTTCATAGTTTGTCAAATAAGAATGACAGACAGACCTCAACGATATTTTATTAGATAGATTTTTACAATATCAAAATTTTGTCAGCTTGAAATTTTATGAACTATTTTAGTTAATTTTATATTATTAAATTTAAATTTTGCTATTTTTTCCGGAATCCGTCCCTCTCACACTGCGGGTCGTTCCACATGGAGTGACAGCGACTTTTGCAAGCGTGACATATCCTCTTAATAATAGCATCCACAATAATTGTTATAGAATCAAGAATCTTTAGTAAAGATAGGAGATGGAAGAGTATAGTAGATGAAGCATGTGGTAAAGAAGTCGGATATTCTCTCCTACCGCGGACCAGCGACTTGTCCACTTCCTCCACCAATATCTACGAGACTCTTCCGAATGTAGTACACACACCAACTTGTAACGCACATATAAACGCTCACAAGGGCGTCTAGTCTTCCGAATGTTGTAACTACTTGACATACCAACTTGTAATGCACATATAAACTCTCACGAGGGCGTCTACTCTTCCGAATATTGTAACTACTTGACATACTAACTTGTAATGCACATATAAACTCTCACGAGGGCGTCTACTCTTCCGAATATTGTAACTACTTGACATACCAACTTGTAACGCACATATAAACGCTCACAAGGGCGTCTACTCTTCCGAATATTGTAACTACTTGACATACCAACTTGTAATGCACATATAAACTCTCACGAGGGCGTCTACTCTTCCGAATATTGTAACTACTTGACATACCAACTTGTAACGCACATATAAACGCTCACAAGGGCGTCTACTCTTCCGAATGTTGTAACTACTTGCCATACCAACTTGTAATGCACATATAAACGCTCACGAGGGCGTCTAGTCTTCCGAATGTAGTACACACACCAACTTGTAATGCACATATAAACGCTCACAAGGGCGTCTAGTCTTCCGAATGTAGTACACACACCAACTTGTAACGCACATATAAACGCTCACGAGGGCGTCTAGTCTTCCGAATGTTGTAACTACTTGACATACCAACTTGTAACGCACATATAAACGCTCACAAGGGCGTCTACTCTTCCGAATATTGTAACTACTTGACATACCAACTTGTAACGCACATATAAACGCTCACAAGGGCGTCTACTCTTCCGAATGTTGTAACTACTTGACATACCAACTTGTAATGCACATATAAACGCTCACGAGGGCGTCTAGTCTTCCGAATGTAGTACACACACCAACTTGTAATGCACATATAAACGCTCACAAGGGCGTCTAGTCTTCCGAATGTAGTACACACACCAACTTGTAACGCACATATAAACGCTCACGAGGGCGTCTAGTCTTCCGAATGTTGTAACTACTTGACATACCAACTTGTAACGCAAATATAAACGCTCACAAGGGCGTCTACTCTTCCGAATATTGTAACTACTTGACATACCAACTTGTAATGCACATATAAACGCTCACGAGGGCGTCTACTCTTCCGAATGTTGTAACTACTTGACACACCAACTCGCATGCACATATAAAGTAAGGTGCGTTGTGTTTTGTGTACGTATCAAAAGATAGTAGGTACCTATATTTTTAATTAGCATCGAACCTTCCGTCATTTTGTATCATTTTTTTAACGGACCCAATTAAAACTCCTTGAGAAATCTAATATCATTGTAACGATCTTTCTCTTTTATCTTTTCCTCCCGCGAAGGGTTCTGTACCCAGATAAATTGCTTTAACTTTTTCACTTTGTTCGATCGGCCGTTACCCCCCGTAATTATATTTCTCTTTTCGCTGTTCTTAGTTTCTCATTGTACTCATAATTTTGTATCGACCTTGTACACCCAAAAATATACATAAAATCAAAGTAAAAAATACATAAATCCATTATACATACATATGTACGTAATACTTCCGTGCATAACTCAAAGATTCATCCGCCACAGCACAGACAATAACATAATTCGCTTCAATATCACGCCTGTTTCCCAGAGGGGCAGGCCGAGACCACAATCTCCATCTGCTACGACCATGACATACCTCTTCCGCATAAAAACATTAAACGTCAGTATAGTTCCAACTAATCAAAGTTCCGGGAATGGGGAAATTTTATTTCAGAGCGTGCAATCACTCGTAGAGAAAATTCAAGACTAAATGAATATTCTATATGCTTATTACTAATAGAGATTTGAGATGACCAGGCAGAAGCAGGTCTTATCTGTATCAGCTTGCCGACTCAGCATCAGAACTCTCAGAAAATTGAGTGGGCTTCAGTTTTATCAATAGGCGTAACTATTTCTCCCCATTACGTATTTGACACGATACCTTTATTTACATTCAATGTCTTAGTTGTACAACTAGATAGCGCTGAATGAAGTCGCGGGTAAAGGCTAGCTTTAAATGTATGAGGTGACTATCGTTTAGAGCCGAATTCACACTGCAGACCCGGTAAGTGATCAGCAGGACCAAGGTGCAACCTTCGTTCAGCCGTCGTTCCGCAGACGACGATCCTCTTGCATAATTCCCGGTATAATTACCTGCAACAAGACAAACACACTACATTAGAGGGAGCGACGTCTATGTACGGGTGCCGTCAGTGCGGACGCGATCTGCTCCTACTCGTACATTTGACGACATACATTTTTAAATGTGACGTCATCTAACACCTTCCATAACAGTGGCGTTTAGAGAACTTTTTGCTGGAAATGCAATGAGAAGGTCAAGATTGAGAATTTAAAAAATCATTATTTGTATGACGCCAGGGTAGGCACTGCCTACCCTACAATTTTTTTATTACTTTTTAATTTTTATCGTCAAACTTGACCTTCTCCAGTAAAAAAGTTCTATGCAGCCATTGTCCATATTATACCGCGTGTAATTCTGTCAAATTATATAGTAGTTGTTATCGTCCGAAAAATGTTTAAGAACAGTTCGCGCCGAGTTTCAGGATTTAGGTACCCAAATATTCAGTCTAAATTTATTATCTATAGTAATAATAGAATAGTATAAAAGTCGTGTCTGGTACATTGAATATTTTCGCGAAAAACGGATTTGGATGCGGTTTCTTAGGGTTCCGTACCCAACGGGACCCTATTACTAAGACTCCACTGTCCGTGTGTCTGTCTGTCTGTCCGTCTGTCACCGTGATTGGCCGGTTTTTTATTATCGTGACCCTCGTCAACACAAAAGCTATAACGGTTGTTCATAAGGTAACGCCCAAGTGGAGAACGGGGCAACTACAGAATAAACGCGGGCGGAGCTACGGGCAAAGGCTAGTTAAATAATAATGTAATGCAGTTTTCGTATTTCGCAAACAGAAGCTACATAAATGAAAGTCACCTTATACTTATATAGGAAGAAAGAAACAAGTTTTCTGGTCTCGCGACCGCTCTGTGTAATTATGTTGTTTCTTATTTTAAGATTTTATGTAAATGAAAGTCACCTTATACTTATATAGGAAGAAAGAAACAAGTTTTCTGGTCTCGCGACCGCTCTGTGTAATTATGTTGTTTCTTATTTTAAGATTTTATGTAAATGAAAGTCACCTTATACTTATATAGGAAGAAAGAAACAAGTTTTCTGGTCTCGCGACCGCTCTGTGTAATTATGTTGTTTCTTATTTTAAGATTTTATGTAAATGAAAGTCACCTTATACTTATATAGGAAGAAAGAAACAAGTTTTCTGGTCTCGCGACCGCTCTTTGTAATTATGTTGTTTCTTATTTTAAGATTTTATGTAAATGAAAGTCACCTTATAATTATATAGGAAGAAAGAAACAAGTTTTCTGGTCTCGCGACCGCTCTTTGTAATTATGTTGTTTCTTATTTTAAGATTTTATGTAAATGAAAGTCACCTTATACTTATATAGGAAGAAAGAAACAAGTTTTCTGGTCTCGCGACCGCTCTTTGTAATTATGTTGTTTCTTATTTTAAGATTTTATGTAAATGAAAGTCACCTTATACTTATATAGGAAGAAAGAAACAAGTTTTCTGGTCTCGCGACCGCTCTTTGTAATTATGTTGTTTCTTATTTTAAGATTTTATGTAAATGAAAGTCACCTTATACTTATATAGGAAGAAAGAAACAAGTTTTCTGGTCTCGCGACCGCTCTTTGTAATTATGTTGTTTCTTATTTTAAGATTTTATGTAAATGAAAGTCACCTTATACTTATATAGGAAGAAAGAAACAAGTTTTCTGGTCTCGCGACCGCTCTTTGTAATTATGTTATTTCTTATTTTAAGATTTTATGTAAATGAAAGTCACCTTATACTTATATAGGAAGAAAGAAACAAGTTTTCTGGTCTCGCGACCGCTCTTTGTAATTATGTTGTTTCTTATTTTAAGATTTTATGTAAATGAAAGTCACCTTATACTTATATAGGAAGAAAGAAACAAGTTTTCTGGTCTCGCGACCGCTCTTTGTAATTATGTTATTTCTTATTTTAAGATTTTATGTAAATGAAAGTCACCTTATACTTATATAGGAAGAAAGAAACAAGTTTTCTGGTCTCGCGACCGCTCTTTGTAATTATGTTGTTTCTTATTTTAAGATTTTATGTAAATGAAAGTCACCTTATACTTATATAGGAAGAAAGAAACAAGTTTTCTGGTCTCGCGACCGCTCTTTGTAATTATGTTATTTCTTATTTTAAGATTTTATGTAAATGAAAGTCACCTTATACTTATATAGGAAGAAAGAAACAAGTTTTCTGGTCTCGCGACCGCTCTTTGTAATTATGTTATTTCTTATTTTAAGACTTTATGTAAATGAAAGTCACCTTATACTTATATAGGAAGAAAGAAACAAGTTTTCTGGTCTCGCGACCGCTCTTTGTAATTATGTTATTTCTTATTTTAAGATTTTATGTAAATGAAAGTCACCTTATACTTATATAGGAAGAAAGAAACAAGTTTTCTGGTCTCGCGACCGCTCTTTGTAATTATGTTATTTCTTATTTTAAGATTTTATGTAAATGAAAGTCACCTTATACTTATATAGGAAGAAAGAAACAAGTTTTCTGGTCTCGCGACCGCTCTTTGTAATTATGTTATTTCTTATTTTAAGATTTTATGTAAATGAAAGTCACCTTATACTTATATAGGAAGAAAGAAAAAAGTTTTCTGGTCTCGCGACCGCTCTGTGTAATTATGTTATTTCTTATTTTAAGATTTTATGTAAATGAAAGTCACCTTATACTTATATAGGAAGAAAGAAACAAGTTTTCTGGTCTCGCGACCGCTCTTTGTAATTATGTTATTTCTTATTTTAAGATTTTATGTAAATGAAAGTCACCTTATACTTATATAGGAAGAAAGAAACAAGTTTTCTGGTCTCGCGACCGCTCTTTGTAATTATGTTATTTCTTATTTTAAGATTTTATGTAAATGAAAGTCACCTTATACTTATATAGGAAGAAAGAAACAAGTTTTCTGGTCTCGCGACCGCTCTTTGTAATTATGTTATTTCTTATTTTAAGATTTTATGTAAATGAAAGTCACCTTATACTTATATAGGAAGAAAGAAACAAGTTTTCTGGTCTCGCGACCGCTCTTTGTAATTATGTTATTTCTTATTTTAAGATTTTATGTAAATGAAAGTCACCTTATACTTATATAGGAAGAAAGAAACAAGTTTTCTGGTCTCGCGACCGCTCTGTGTAATTATGTTATTTCTTATTTTAAGATTTTATGTAAATGAAAGTCACCTTATACTTATATAGGAAGAAAGAAACAAGTTTTCTGGTCTCGCGACCGCTCTTTGTAATTATGTTATTTCTTATTTTAAGATTTTATGTAAATGAAAGTCACCTTATACTTATATAGGAAGAAAGAAACAAGTTTTCTGGTCTCGCGACCGCTCTTTGTAATTATGTTATTTCTTATTTTAAGATTTTATGCATCTTAGGGTTCCGTACTTGAAATTGATAAAATACAAATACAAAATCATTTATTTCGCCAACTTAAACATACTGTTCTTACAGTGGTTGGAGTCTCCTTTTTAAGTAGAAATATACCTGTGATAGGAGACCTCGCTCCTCCGTATCACTTTATATGAAACGGAACTCTTATGGGATCAGTCTGTCAAGACCCTTTTTCTCGTATTCTTCAGATTCTTGTCCATCTTGCACCTCGCAAAATTATTGTTATTTATATCAGGAAGAATCACCCCAGCATGTCGACATATTAGAACTAATACAAAATTGGCGGACTCTGTATCTCCAACATAGATTGGGTTAATCTGTGATTTACAAATATCATACTTGCTACCATTTTGACTATTTGCACAGTATAAACAGAATGCTATTTTTCAGCAACAGCTAAGAGGCTAAATAAATCGAACACTTTGAGAACGTTTCCATTTAGATATTTCTGTTATTTCATGGCGTTTTGTTTTTACATAAATTGGGTTTAATGTAGCATAACATAACACATCAGAAACTGCGAATATAGAGAGAATTGTTAGCAGAATCAAACGCCTTTTGTTTCATATTTCGTTTAACGATGTAACTACAGGTAGAAATAAGTAGGTCTTGTCTTTTGTCTGTGCCACTGCAACAGACAAAGGCCTCAAGGCAGGCGATCCCGTAATTAATGCTGTTGTAATCTAAAATGAAATTAAAACGTAGGTATCCATCCATGAAAGTTTATAAATTTTGCAAGATTCAACTTTCAAGAACTTTCTAATCTCTTCAATTTATAATCCAGCGCCGATTTACGAGAAATCTCCTCTCCGCCCATAATAAATTGTACTGTTTGGTCCGTACAAGGTAAAAATATAATTACGCGTCAAAATTTGTAAAATATTAAACGATATTTTTGTCTGTTCATTTATCAGGATTTACGAAACAAATTGTCCGAGTGCATGTTAGACTCGCCCACCGAGGGTTCCGTTAAAGACTATATTTTTTATGATTTAATTACAAATGTAAAGTTTTCAGGTTTTTCCCTATTACTTGTAGTACAAGGCGGTATTATTTGCCAAATTTCATAGTTCTAGGGTCAACGAAAAATACCCTATAAATTTCGATTCCCTTGAGTGTCGAAATATACGTTCTTTGCGGTATAAACGACCGTATCTTTTTTTTAGTTAACATAGAAGTTTCATATTTTTACAGCTTCAAGGGACTGTAGACCTGAGCATATGGTTTTAATTTCAACTCTGACAGACAGACGGACAACAAAGTGATCCTATAAGGGCTCCGTTTTTTCCTCTTCAGGTACGGAACTCTAACAACGCAAAAATAGTAGCACTAGACAATTCGGCACTTTCTGGACCATAATTTTCATTATTTATTGTTTTTACTTTACAGTATTTGAAACTTGTATATATTACGGTCTTTAATAAACAAATTAAACAAAAACCGTAAAAAGATGTTAATTTTTCGAGTTTTATTGTATTCGGTGGGAGCTCCCCTTGGGTTTCAATTTTTATTATATTTTCGTCGTAAAAGTGGCCATAGTAAAACATATTCTGTGAAAGTTTCAACTGGCTGCCTTCAACTATTGAAGCTATAGACGTCTGCGACAGGCGGACGGACAGACAGAAAGCTTACTAATAGGGTCTCGTTTGGCACCCTTCGGGTACAGAACCCTAAAAAGTGCTAACCAGATTTGGATACGGTTTTCGCTATAGTATAGCCATGTATAGCTATAGTATGTTCTTATTTCTAGGGACATGAGTTTTTTTTTACAAAAGTCGACTATTATTATATCGCACTAATATTATCAATGCAAAAGTTTGTGTGTGTGTTTGTTACTCTTTCACGCTGAAACGGCTGGACGGATTTGGATGAAACTTAGAATGGATATAACGTATACCCTAACTCAACACATAGGCTACTTTTTATCCCGGAAAAACGCATGTCGTTAAACCGAATAACAAGCGGGCGGAGCCGCGGGCAAAAGCTAGTGTAATATAATTCAACAATTTCCCAAAAAAACTGAACAGAACTTAGATGATGCGTAAGTAAATAACAAGATGGCGCTGTACAATGATCATGTAATCATTCGCAAAAGCCAGTAAGATATAAATTAATAGCAGTTCAAGTCGTATTTATGACGGAGGTGTCTTTTGAAATATGGCTTTAACATAAACGCTTTTAGTTATTACCACGTTATTACCCTCAAGTTCTTTGATCACTCTTAGTATTATCCATCTTTAATTTTATACAGCCGTTCTCTTTGAACGGATAAGCGAAGGATTCACGTGGAATATTAGCGAGGAACAAAACCGGCCAGTGCCTGCAGCGCACTATGTAAACGAAAGGCCAAACGCAAACGGGACCCTATTACTAAGTCTCCGCTGTCTTTCGGACGGACAGTGTGTCGCAGGGCTCTACAGCTTCAACCGTAATAGGTAGACGGTTGAAATTTTCACAGAATACGTGTTACATCTCTCTAGGCCTCTATCACGGCAAATAAATAAAATGAAAAAAACTGGTCAAGTGCCCAGCCCAAAAATACCCGCAATATGGGATATGAAATCTATTGGTTTGGTTATGCCAATGCTAACTTTATTATTTTAAAACGATAACTATGTTATTTGTGAGTTAAATTTAAAGTAATAGTTTTAGTTTTCGATAACAATTTTTTTATTAATGAAGCGGAAAGAAGGCCCGCAATATGGGATACAATATCACATCTATTGGTAATGCCAATGCCAATTTTATTATTTCAAAACAATTAATTGTTATTCATGAATTTCAATTTAAAGTAATAGTTTTAGTTTTGCCTGATCACGGCAACGGCTTGGTCCAACTCCATATTGAATACTCACTGAGTTCTCACCAAATCCTCGCGCGCTCATCGCGCTATGTGGACGCAACACACGCTCTTGTTCGCGCGTATAAAACGCGACATCTGGACAAGCTCTAACTCGCGAAGTGGCGTGTCGCGTTATTGCGTAAAACCATCAGTAAAAAGTGGGTGTGTTCGTTTTCGACTGTTCAAATGACACGTAATTAACTCTAACACCCCTCGTGGATATTAAGGGCCAGTAATCCCTGACATTGAGCACCTCACTTTGTATCAGGTAAATAAACTAGACTCTATGACGCTCTGAACCGTGGCCGTTACAACCACAGATATAGATCCAAATAGATGCCGCGAGAGTATGTACTTCGCGTGCCCAATTGCGCGCCAAAAGGGAGAGCAATGCTCTTCCTTCACAGATATTGACTCCTCCAACTTTGACTCTTATGTATTATGTATTAAGTCTTACAATCCCTTCAATGATTCAAACCGCTGTCAACCAATGTCATTGTAAAATGTGACACGCTTGATTTTAATAGAGTTTGATGCACTTGCGTCATCTATTTAGATCTATATCTGTGGTTACAACCGAACACCGCGAGCTCTCAAAAATCCTGTTTTTCTTTAAAAAAACGTACATTGATTAAATAAAAATGAAAAATTATTTAATAGGGTCAGTTAAGTACCTTTTATTTAATATCTTGCAATTTTCATATTATAATAATTTGGTTCTTGTAAATTTCATATGCTTAAATAAGTACGAAAATAAAAGAGGTTCTTTTTTTCTTCGTACGAGCATAGTACCGAGCGCCTATCGCAAATTGAACCGTAAAAAGACTACAGAAAGGATGTTTATAAAACTTTTATTTTCAGCAATAAAATATCACAATTTCATTATCTCAAATGAATTTGAAAACAGCCAATGTCGGGATAACCGCCCCTCAATATAATTGAATTCTAATCAGAGTTGTATTATAACACGAAATCATAAGTAATGGTGATGTAATGAAGGACTCCGCCATCTTCCTAAACAAAAGAAGGCTGGGACCTCACGCGCCACAATCATGGGAAAATGCGAGGATTCTGCTACAACAAATAGCGTAAACATAGAGCGAATCACATCCGCTATATCGCCAGCCCCATTTAGATGAGAATACCGGAGAAATACTTAAGGGGCGGGTTGTACCGATATTGTTTCTTTGCAAATTCATTTTTCACTCTCTGAACTCAATATTTCGGCCGTTCAATATACGATTACTTGCATTTTACTGCATCCAATAAAATCTCAATCATTCGAGTTATATTAGGTTTTAGACAATAAAACTTGTATCAAAATAAACGTCGTGAGAAATGTGATAGAAAACGGCCGTCATATTAGAAATACATTCTTCCAAAATAATAAATAAAACACCTTGAATTCGCGAGTTTTCTGAGCGGCCCGCCCCCACTGAGCAGGATAGTAACGTGTAAAATGAAAACGTTGGAGCAGCACAGATTTCTCTGGATAACCTCGCCTTTAGACAATTGATGTCGCCCTAAACTTTGTGTTATATGTTTATGTGCCGTTATATACATAAAACATTAGAATTCTTTAACCAGCAGCAAAGTGCATTCGCAAATGTAGAAAATACAAATCTGCATGCAGAACTAAATTCCAACGCAGCTCAGTCCCCATAACGACAACCTCACGCGAAAACTGCTCTTATCTCGACGTGGCACGTTCCATCCTTGCGAAATAACTGTTCAGTTACTTGGGCCAACATACCACTGCCGTTTTGACGAGCAAATACGTGCCTTGTACCGATAGCAATAAAGATTAGAGAAGTTTCAGAAGCTTGGCAAGCAACATTCCTGTCGATGGCGTCATTTGATAGCCTAGTTTGTTCCGCACCTAGGTTTTATCGCAGACGTCTGAGTAACTACATAATTGTTTGTTTCGTTTTAAAAATAAATTGGTTATTTTTATGCTTTTAAGGCTGTATATACTTGATGTGGGTCAAAAGTTCAATCAATTAAGCAACATAGTTTATTTTCTATACTGAACAACAAATTTGTTCTCTAGAAGTCAGTTCATTAGTTTTTGTGTTATTTACTATGGGGAATGCGCCAACTTCTAGATAACATATGTTTTAGGAAGAAAGAAGTCGGCAAGTGTTATTTTGGTACCATCGGTCCGTAAATAATTATTTTAAACTTTTTAGTGAATGGCTGCTATAATATTTAAAGTCAGTTGTTATTTTTTTGGTAAAAGTTTATTTATTTCACGCTTTATAGTGTTAACGGGTTAAATTGTGAAAAATGGGTAGACTACAGTGAGCACTCTCTGATTGCCTCATTTGAGGAGTTTCAAATTCAAAAGTCTCGTGGCATAATGACAATTTTCAAATAATATCCTGCAATGAGCACACTAACACAAAGCGATTGCCCTCATTTAGAGTTATGTGCTGTCATTCGTTCAGGAGTTTTAAGGTGATGTGGCCAGGATCGAAGGTCAGGTGGACTATGTCAATTTTCAAGTAACATCCTGCAATCTAAATCCTGGTACAAAGTGTTTGCCGGAATATCGAGTGATATGCTGTCACCCATTGAAGAGTTCTACTGCCTATCTCTAAAGACCATGATCAGATCACGACCAAACTAAAATGGGACCTACCTGGAAGCAAACCCTCCCAAACGAAAAAAACAAAATTCAAATCGCTTAAGATTTGCCAGAGTTATCGAGTAAAATACCAAAAAAAATAAAAAAATACTGTCGAATTGAGAACCTCCTCCCTTTTTGAAATCGGTTAAAAATGTTCTGAATCCTCTAACTACAAGCTCCAAGCCCAGAGACAAATTCGTTAAATAAATTGACTTGCCCTAACCTCGAGTTCTAGACTCTAGAACAGCTCGTAATTTATGTCTTTACTAGTCGCTGAAGTTATTGTAAACTGTGAGCATAAATCCGTAGTCTGTCTGTTCGCATGACTATAGATAGCGACGTTTATTGGCAGACTATAAATAAACGAAATACGCTTTATGGCATAAAGAGTTCAGGGAGACCCGACGCCACCCAAAGGGTTAATTAACGTTTATTTTCACGCAAAAGTAAAGCGTTCATAAAATTAAAACCTGACGAATTAACATTTAAAAAACACTTTTTATTGTCTTTACCGCTAGCAAACGGAACGAACGAAAGGAAAATTCCGAACCGCTATCTCGACAATTTCACGGCAAACGTCGTAATTTCAAAGCAAATGGCCGAGAATAAATTAAAAACTGTCATAAAAACGGAACAAGTCGAGTTGGGAATACGCCGGCCGCGGTCATATTGCGACTGTGCTGATTTACTGCCACCTTCCAAGGAAGAATATCTCAAGAAATTCTCAATTTATGAGATAAATTGAGATATTAGAATGGCGCGAACGAACAAAACATTAACATAGCGGAGCGACGCCGACGACCGACGACGCCCGGATTCTTTGTGTACCGTAAAATGGAACGCAACCAATAGGTCAATGATTTCCGTCGAGGACCTCCGAGCTAACGAAGCGTTTTGTAATCCACATACAATGCTATCGATGTACCTCCTTACATGAATATACCGGGTGTAAATAGACTGCTACCATTAAATGAAACCACATATTCTACTGATCATACTGAACCACTTCTCCCAAGAAACATACCCGCGCCGACCATTAGTTTGGGAAATAATTGAGTTCCTAACAAAAATGCGTGAACCGTAACGCACCGACATATGGGCGAGTTTCGAAAGAGCGTCGTCGGTGAAACAGCTGTTCCGGTGCAGCGTTCTAAAATAGACCTTCCTCCTACGAGATAAAGTCTTTGAGTTACAGTTGAATATCTTTTTCTCTGAAGATTTGCGCGGGATTTTTTTCGAATACTTGTTCAGTATGATCAGTACAGTATATGGTTTTATTAAATGGTCGCACTCTATTTGCATCCGTGAAAAATTGGCCATGTGCGAGTCGGACTCACGCACAAAGGGTTCCGTACCAACGTACAATACGACTAAATTACAACAATACAGATGCCATAGAACATCAAGGCTAAAATAAACAATAGCCGCTAAAATGGTAGCGCCTGACGAAATTGTAGCATCCTCTGCATACGGAACCCAATTTTTGATTATATGTTGTTTTACTTCAGAGTTCTTGCTACAATCTGACTAAATTAGAAAATTTTATGTATTACCGTCTTTAAGTAAGAGCTGAAACAAATAACTTTAAAAAATGCAACTTTTTCGAGGTTTCTTGTATGGGGACCCATCCATCCATCCATCAGCCTGTTTCGTCCACTGCTGGACATAGGCCTTTCCAGGATTTCGCCACTCTTGGCGATCCTCCTGGAAGAAATGCCCATACTCACACACGCTGGGCAGGCGGGTTGGTGAGCGCGGTGCCGAAACATTTGCACCAGTGACGCCGCTGCCCGTCACCAGTCTGATTTATATAAGGCCCGGCAATTGGGGATGGATATACCGCCATCCATCGGTCCCAGGCAATGGTGGGCCGCCTGGTTTTGCCTGAGAGCTGTTCTCTTACTCTCCCCCGAATAACTTCGGGAGGATTTGCGATTGGGGACCCACCTTACATATATTTTTTTATATATTTCATTATTTGTCGTAATAAAGGCCATAGTAACACGTATACTGTGAAAATTTCAACTGTCAATAAACAACCCTCAAGCCTTTACTACAACCTAGTACAACAAAACTATGCTACATTCATGTATTTATTTACTCCTAAGTTTATACAAGCAACTTTATCTTGTGTCGTTTATTTATTTTTAAAGTAGTCGAGAGTAAATTAGATTACGATGCATGAATAAAGTGAATAATTTTTAATTCTTTACTGGATGATAACTTACTATCACTCGACATTTACAAATAAAAGTAAAAAGAAATCACGGGTTTCCCTGTCAGCGTGGTCACCCTACGGCGCCGTACGAAGATGAATGTAGTCCGCGAGTCCGTACATTTGTCACGACCTTGTGGTTACCGCCGTCCGATCCGCGCTTCCATAAATTGTTCTTTTCTACAATTCGATTTATTACCGAGCTGATTTATGATTTACTACACTTTTAGGCTGCTTAGCCAATACATAAAGATACCTCCTTTTATGACCTCGGTAATATATTGGCGGTCCAGTATAACTTGAACTCAGGACCAGTGTTGCTGCCTTAGCTTTGGGAAAATTTACTTCGGGAAATTGCATTGTCTTTGAAGTGGCTAAAAATAGCTGAATAAAAGAATATATTTGATTTTAAATATCATGTATTTTAATAATAAATGACAGTTAAAAAAATAAAACATGTCTTCAAAATAAAGTTAGCAAAACGTATATTCTATAAGTGTAATATTTAAGTTAAATTAATGTTTAAAGTGATTATCTCGGCCGAATAAATAAGCGTAAAATGTTATTATTCTGAAGATTCTATTTATAAGAGTCGCCTACTAAACTCGTGCTAAAGGGGCAAGTTGTGATGGTAAAAATGTGCCTAATAATATTGCCTCAAATATTTAGAAAATATTTTTCTGCCAAGTTCGAAATGTTTTTAGATCTAGTCAAGAAGTGGCAACATTGGCTAAAGTGGCAACACTGCTCAGTAGCTAGTAGATGGTTCTGCTTAGCGAAAATACTTTTCAAGCGAACAAAATACCTACAAATAAGGTGAACTTAATTTATAAAGCCAAATTCATTCTGAAAACTCGACAAGTGCTCGGTATCAAGATCCAAGGTTCGGTGACCGTAAATTATGTATTTTTTCTGTTCACCTAAATTAATTAATGTCACCTTACATATGGTTTAAACTTTAAAGGTACAGTACAGTTTGTGAGGGTAGTTGAATCTTAAAGATCACTAATACTGTCGGTGATAGGTGTGTTTAGACCGCTCACTTATTTATATCTCGGGACACCCCTGACATCCTGACCAACGTATTTTTTTAATAAAAATTGCAAGATTAATAGCTTACACAGTATTATTAAAATAGACAGTATTTTGTCTTGGCAGTGTCTTTGGAATAATATACTACGGCCGCTCGGTACGTAAACACGCACTAGGGCTGCCCACTGTCTGTCTCAAATCAAATAGTTTATTTTGTAAAATAGATACATAAAGTATACTTTTCACCATTACTATTCGAAAAGGGGTTACTGGTTTACCAAAAACAGTGAATAAAACGCTCTTTTCCTCACTGAGTGTGAACAAGTAACTTTTTAAACTTTTTGGATAGGCAAAGGCATGGCAAAGGTATCTGTGACCATACAGCCATCTTAAAACATAATCACCCAAGAAGCTATAAACTATAAACTTCTTGCAATCACTACATTTTATGTTCCGCAAAAATGCCCGAATAAAGCATTTTAAATTTGGAACAAGCGTCAATGCACAATATAAAAAAAATATCGTAACAAATGTACTGGCTGGCAGCTTGGAAAAAAGAGAAGAAATAAAAAAAGAACCACCATTGTTATGTTTTGTTCTCTTATTAATTTACTATGTACCGATTGGTTGAAAGTATAATAAAATTTGATTCAAATAGTTAATATGGTACTGTTTATAGTAATGGTGAAAAGTAGAGTACATAACTCGTGAAAAAAAACAACATCTCGGCTCTTGGATCCCTCGCTCCGCTCAGGATTCTATTCTAGAATCCCTCACTTCGCTTGGGATTCAACTTTAGAATCTTCGCTCCTCCCGGGATCCACCTTTGAGCCTCGAAAGAAATTCCCTTTTTTTTCACTTGTTGTGTTATCTACTATTTTACATGCAAATCTTATCTTTAGAAAACAAAAGAATATGAAACAAATATAATAAGGGAAATACAAAAAAAAACTATATTTAAGTTGGGCTAGTAAAATTATACACCTGCATTAAATAAAAAAATATAGGAGTGAGAATATTATATACATAGTGCAATGAATAAATAAGTTGATAAATATACTAAATAGACCATAAATAAATATAATCTATAACCAAAATCTGTCTTGGGTTATTTCTGGTTCCGATAGAGATGAATTTAAACTTACAGAACAATATAATCGATAACTTCGTGCCATAATTTACGTCAATAAATGCGCGGGAGCGTCTCAGACTGTCCGCGTCCGTGCGAACTGCGGCGCACTCGCGACTGTCGTGTACCGTAGTTCACCGAGATTTGGGAGCGCGTTGTTTCGGTAGTTTCTCTGAAGACGTAATACTGCTATACTGTGTAGCTTATCAATTAGCAAAGATTAGAAATACCCCAAACAACTGGACGGAAGTAGGTCAAACGGAAAATGCAATAATGGATTCTTTAAATATTTAATTTTGTTATTCATTTTAAGTCAAGTTTAGACGAATGTCACAAACATTTCAACATCAGAAAGTGCTTCGGCCGGATAACTCAGTTAATTAAAATCTTGCAAGTTTGAAGTCCTCAATTGATAATAATTAAATAAGTGGAAGTGGAAATTATGGAGGGGGTGTTTTGATTACTTTATAGCCGTACGGTCCGAAATAGAATTACATCGCTCAAAGGCATGAATGATTTCAAGTGTGAGCGAGGACTGATCCGTAATTTGTGAGCTAGCAAACGATGTGAAAGATAGCTTATGATTCGGACCGCTTTATAAAAGATATCTCATAACCTCTTAATTTAACACAGAATACAATACGTAATATATTTTTTTATCGACTTCACAAACACATTCACAAATATAAATTCTTCCATTTCGAGATGTACCACAAGACTTTTAAAAATTTTGTCTGAAATTATGGAGTGAAAATCATTTTTGACATTTCATTCCGTTCAACGCTCTCATCGCCTCACCTCCGACGCGTGAGCCACAAAAGTCATACGAATGAATGAAGACATTTGCTTCACTCGTGGATTATTTGCCATTCACCTCATTCATTTGTAATCGATTTTAGCGATGTTATTCTATTTCGGAATTTTATGTGGAACTGTGAGAAACACTCGATTCCAGACGTTTCGAGGTTTCGGTAACAATGTTTCTCCGTAACAACAAACGTATCATTACGACATTCATCCGCGAGGGGGTGCCAGAAGTATTCAATATAAGGTGACATAAATTATGCAGCCAAATTCATACTGAAGACTTGTTAAGTGCTCACTATCAAGGTGCGATGATCCTTTTTGTGAAATTAATAAATAATTTCAGGGCATACAGTGTTCAGCAAGTGTTAAGTTCAAAAATACGACGCACAAGATTCAATTCAGATTACACCGGCAAGATTCAAACCCGGGCATCAACATAGGGATTCGGACGTCCTACCCTCTGAGCTACTGCAGCTACAAGTTGCTACAACGTACAATTATTCTGTAGCATTATTATGTGTCATCGGAAGTTTACGGCTTGCCGGTTATTTTATCAACACCTCTAAAGCCTATCTACATACGTTGATAATAAAGAAAACCGCATCCAAATCTGTTGAGTGATACATACACAAACAGACAGAAAAACAGGTATACTGACAAAAATTCTAAAAATTGTGGTTTTCGCCTTAATACAATACTAATAAAAACTCATTTCATTTTAAACAGAAATATTCAATGTATATTTCGCGACAGGCGGGAGTGCGGGCCGTCTCATACTGACTCGTACTATACATGCACAGCCACGACTTTTAACTTTATTAATTTATTAGTGTATTGAGGTGGTAGAGCTGATGCCGGGCTCGACTGTGGAGGTACCACCATCTTACTCGGAAACCGAGCGAAGTTATTCGGGGGAGAGTAAGAGAACAGCTCTCGGGCAAAACCGATGGATGGCGGTATATCCATCCCCACTTGCCGGGCCTTATATAAAACAGACTGGTGACGGGCAGCGGCGTAGGGTTTCGGCACCGCGCTCACCAACCCGCCTGCCCAGCGTGTGTGAGTATGGGCATTTCTTCCAGGAGGCCGCCAAGAGTGACAAAATCCTGGAAAGGCCTATGTCCAGCAGTGGACGAAACAGGCTGATGGATGGATGGATGGATTTTATTAGTGAAAATCCATCAATTTGAACAATATACAAACAGGATGAAGTGAGCCGCGTCTACGACCTTCAAGAAGTGTTATCGCTGCTGTAGTCAGACTTCCGAAGATTTATGTTCACTGTAATACTGTAAAGAGAAATTTCTAGTTTTAAAAAGGAAAATGCTTCCACATTGTAGTGTGACCATAAATTATATTCGCAGCGCTGTAAGTAGCTCGTTGAAATCTAAATTGCTACACGTCCCTTGAAGAAAACTGATGCACTCTGGCCTGGCTACACATTAATCCCATCTGTACACTGCAGAGCAAGGAAACTGGGTACTTTTCGAGAGATACTTATCATTCCAGCTTGTTTGTTTTTATAAATCACCATTTGTAAATGTTTTCTGTTAAAATACGAGCGTGTATTTTGAATTTGTAAGAAACAACAGAAGTTCTACGACGCCACGCAACATTATAGTTTGTCGCTCGCGGCTCCGCTCGCGTTTATTCAATATCTACCCCGTTTTCGGTTATTCTTATTTTAACAAAACCCCTTATGCCCTATATCTTGATCAGGGTCACTACGATTTTGTCAATAAAGAAAACCGCATCCAAATCCGTTGAGTAGTTCTTGAGTTAAAACGGAACATACAGACAGACAAAAAATTGTACTTTTGGCTTCAGTGCAGAAAAAAAACATCTCGATAAAAAAGTTGAAACTACATTCAATGTACAGATACACACCTTTTTAGTAATGTATTATTAGTATATATATTAGATAAGATAGATATCGATTTATCATATTATAATGAAATTAAATTAAAAATGTTGAACCAATAGACACTCTGAAATACGAGACAGACAAGCGCGTCCGGTTCAGAAGTATTTTAACACGAATGTTATTGATGGCGAGCGAGATGCCACGCGGCCGCCATATTGGATTTTCGACACTGGATATTCAGTATTTCTGCTATAAAATTTATTTACACGTTATTTATCGTCATAAAATTCACTAGCTTTTTGTTGCTTTAATTTAAAGTTCTTTAGCATCGAGAAACATCGAGTCCATGTCATTCAAACGTGTGTATGATTATGCACACACTTAAATATTTGTATAATATGTATCTCGTTTCCACTTACCGAGGATCACTATGACCTTCAATGCGCGGTGGGTGTTGGCTTAGCCAATCGTAATGCGTTAAAATTGCCTTTAACTTAATATGGATGCGACGGGTCTCGTTCCCAAACGCAGAATTTATGATAGTTTTACTATCTGAATCTGAAAGTTGTGTCACTTTATGCATTACGTTGTAAATGATCCTGCACATTTTTCGTTTGTGAGCGAGAACCATCGCATCTACCATAAGTTACAGTTAAGGCGACCCACACTTCAGACATGACCCGTACACAGTACACGAGACACAGATTGCGCCACGCTGCCGTAACCAGACTCCTGAAACCGCAATAGACCCGAGTCAACAATCTGATATGGCACTGTCGTTATACTCTTCAAACAAGCCGTGTAACACATTATCTCGCTTGTTGTCTACACACACACACACACACACACACACACTCGTATGTAAGTGTACTTCGTTCCTTATTCGGAACTGGACGCAAGTGACATACCTTCTAAATCTGTTAAAATGGAAAAAGCAAAAAAAAAAAACAGCATGGTCGAGCACAAATATGGTCGCACAGCTTCACGTGCTTTTCGAAGCACGCTGACCGAAATAAAATGTGCCCCTGCGGGATTTCAACCCGCAACCACTGGATCAATAGCCGAGACATTAGAGCAGGTGCGGTCATTGGAGCTATAGAGGAATGTGGCAGTGTGTCTAAGCCGAGTTCGGAATATCCTGACACCTGTATTGCAATAGTGATAAGAGCACAAAGTTGGTCTGCGGAAATTTCTTCGATGGTACCTACCTACAATACTTAATCCTTTAACTTATACTTGCGACTGTCGGCACTTGGTGAAACATGGAAAGCATCTTGATGAAAACCACTTGTACACTGTTTACACAAATTTTGAACAAAAAAAACTAATTTTGTTTACAGCACGTAGGTTATGTCTTAAAATATTAAAATGAGTTGTTAAGCCCTTGAAAATGAATTAAATTTCGAAACCGGTTGGGTTAAAAGTACCTATAGTTAAAGTAAATTTATATCAAGATACTCAGTCAAATGGTTTCTTGCCGGTGTTTGTGTCCCTGTGTAACGCCGTTCGCTACTGTACCTACCTGTATGAAGTATCCTTCTTGTTGAAGAGGCTGTCGTCGATTAAAGTTACTTCTCTAGTGTAATCGGATGAGGTCTGCTATACTAGGTTGGACAAAGTACCGAGTCTGCCAATCAAGTATTCCAATTGTAGACCGGATGCGGTTGTATCAATGAAAATAACTAGAACATAATAAATACTTACATAAAGCTAAGACAATGACAATGATTAGAAAACTCTGAAAACTGCAAAAAGTACTCATGGAACGGTATTTAAAAATGTGTTCAAATTAAGCAACTGCAGTCTTTCAACTCCACGTGACCTAAATAAATACAAACATGGATCATCATCATCAATTATTTAAGAGCTTAGCTCTTGTAGCCCGGGAGGTACCGTTGCAAATACAAAAGTCATAGTAATGACTAATGACATGACTGATATGAGAATCGACCGTCAGCTGCTCAAGTAGCGGTGGGTTTGGGTGTTAGAGGTTGCGAAAGTGGTAAAAAAGTAACAGTACGCCGGCTGAAACTTTTCTCACAGATAGCTGACGCCATAAGAAGGGGAAGATGCGTCGTGATTTTACGCCGATTGATTTCCATCTTTTTCAATAGATCTGGAATGGCTAATAACAGAACCAAGCGTCAGCTGACGCACTCACGGTGGGTGTGGGTGTGGGAGGCTGCGAAAGTGGTAAAAAAAGTAATAGTACGCCAGCTGAAACTTTCCTCACAGATATTACTTTTTTTTACCGCTTTCGCAGCCTCCCACACCCACACCCACCGCGGGTGCGCCAGCTGACGCTTGTATCTGTTATTAGCCATTCCAGATCTATTGAAAAAGATGGAAATCAATCGGCGTAAAATCACTACCTAAAATGCAACGCCCAGGCTATTGTCGATGTGATATTTTCCACCGTTAACAGTCCAGAGGTAAATCCTTCAGTTTAGTTCTTTGTCGTTGAACCGCTCTCAGCGACAACAGGCGCGTTCTTCCCGCCTCACTCACCGATATTTGCGACTACGGAACCAGCCGATGCGATCTCGAATCGTTTTTAATTACCTGCAAAGATAAAAAAAACACGTTTACAGAAGCAGAAACTTTTCAAAGCGCAATTAGCGGCGCCCGTGAAGCGAAATACTATTAAAACGAGGCGATTCATTTCATTCATTTTGTCTCCATTCACTCAACCGTGAAACTGTGATCGAGTAGACGATCTAAAAAATACAAAATGGCCGCTTTCCTAGCTTTTAATAAAACATCCTAAAAAGGGAATCTAGAATAATTATGAATAACGTTGGTTTATTACCCTTTGTTTTCGAGCGTGGAATGCGAGTTGATTTGTATTTTTGGGGATCCATTTCAATTTAAAATTGTAAAAGAATGAAAAATATTGGTAAGAGCGCGAGCGGGATCATCTGAGCACGGCACGCAGCAGTGCTATAATGACTTTAACCGAGCGGCAATGGTAGGTAGCACACAGCTCGCCGCGTCCCGAGAGAGCTCATAAAGATAAGATAAAGTGATGCAATCAGTCAAGAAGCCGATTTTCCTTGGACTTGCTGTGTATAAATATTGTTGAGCGAGTACCCGCGGCGTCGGCGAACGGTTAAATGATTCTTCTCTATTTTTCTCACAGGTTAAAGTTTCATCAGGTTTATTATGATTAATTGTTGGGCAAACGCTTGGTTTTAATATGTGACTAAGTAGATTTTAGAAACGTTTGATAGCTCAGTTTATGCACAGGATTTCACTTAAAGAAGATCTCTAACAGCGAAGCGTCGCTGTTTGTCATAGCCCGGAAACGAGATAGAAACCTTTAAGGCGTAGTAGGTCGATCGCACAACGAAAGAGATAAGCATATCTGACAAAGCGCGTGTCTGAGCAGTGCGGTAAATAAAGAAGAGAGTGGATAATGCTGTTTTTCAGTTAATAAAATTTTATATAAATTCACACAAGTGCGTTTTTAAAAAATCGCCTTCTATCGTTTAGATAATGCGTTTATATGTTTTAAACAGTAATCATTGTTATTTTTACTTTATTAGTTTCGATAGACTG
Organism: Ypsolopha scabrella; assembly: GCA_910592155.1. Taxonomy (NCBI): domain Eukaryota; kingdom Metazoa; phylum Arthropoda; class Insecta; order Lepidoptera; family Ypsolophidae; genus Ypsolopha; species Ypsolopha scabrella. The sequence continues at coordinate 19,036,314 of OU342987.1, forward strand.
CTTGTTTGAAATGAAAAAATAGCCTTCACTTTGCAATTTTTTTCGATCGAGCCAATTTTTCTCTATCGCGTTTTGGGCTGTTACATCGCCTTGGAAAAGGCTTTGTTTAAAACATGTATTTGACGGCGCATCCTACTACATAGAGAATCCTACTGCATAGAGAAACAATCGGAAGAAGAGTGAAGATGTTCGGACACTTTACACTCTAGCGAAGCGTCGTATCTATGGTAGCACCGGAGCGGAGCCATCTTGGATCATCAAGAACGGCCGGCGCACCAAGTCCGCGGCGAATCGTGATCTTCCAACTAAATCATAAAGTTGTTGATTGTGATTGATTCAATTTTGAGTTAAGTTATCTGTGTATTGATTTGTGAAATTGAAGTGTTGTCGTAGATTAAAATTCCAAATAGTCGTATTCTTCTTTGAGGTTATCATTTTTCAACAAAATATCTCTCTTCAAACAAAATCATGATGAGTAATTCTGATATGGGCCATCCTGCATCCATATCAGAAGTGGGATCCAATGGACAACAAGATGGAAATTTGAAACCACCGGATAGTAATCAATCCATTTCAGTTTCGACTAATATTGAAGCGATGCTGGCTCGAGTTCTTATGATGGCTCAAACTCAAAGCCCTGTGAGTACTAATATACCGAAGCTTATTCAGTTTAATCCTGATGATTCCGAAGCAGATATAGAGGGATGGTGCAATGTTACAGAAGTCATAGTACAGAAAAAGGGCCTTGAAAATGTAGACTTGCTCATGGCACTTACTGCTGCGCTAAAAGGTCGTGCTGCAAATTGCCTGACTAAATTAAATCTAAATGAATTGTCGTGGGACATCGTGAAGCAAACCCTTTTAGCCAAATTCTCCAAGCCTAAGCTGATTCAAGACCATTTTGATGACATACTTAGATTTCAAATTGGAAATAAAGAAACTGCATCCGAATCTGCAATGCGTTTATGGAATATGATTGAGCGAGTGCCAAAAATGGATTTGTCTGAGGAGGTATTGACCGGATTTGTCATATCGGTGCTATGCCAAAAGGATAGCTTGTTACGCAGAGAGCTAACTGCACATGTAATAACAAAACGAACTCAGTTATTTAGGATTCTCGGCGGTGTTGCTTTAAAACGAAGACTGGATGTTACAGACGGAAATCAGGAGCCGGAGACTAAACGACCTCGTCATACAGAAACAAGATTTCCTGGAAATTGTCATTGGTGCGGTTTACCTAGGCATAGACAGTTTGAATGTAAGAAACGTAGAGATGAACTTGGAATGCACAAGCCAAGAGACAACTCAAACATGACACGCAACCAGGACAAAGCAACAGCTGTAACTTGCTACGTGTGTGGAAAACCGGGTCACACAGCACCTGTGTGTCCCAATAAGAAGAGCGGTGGTGGGGCTGCGACAAAGGAAGTTAACTTCTGTGAGCATCTTCCGTCCAGAGCTACATGTGTAACATCTTCCGGTGAGCAGATTCCTTTTCTATTTGATAGTGGTTCATCTTGTTCAATTTTAAAAGATAGTCTTCGTGACAAGCTTCCGGGTACTGTGCGCAACGATCTCGTTTTTCTCACTGGCATTGGTAGCCATAAAGGTATAGAGTGTCATTCTCAGATTTCGAGTACAGTCAAAATTGGGGACATTTCCGTTACTCTGAATTTCCACGTTGTCCCTGACGATGTCATCTCTGAACCAGTCATAATCGGTCGAGATATTTTAGACAAGGGCTTATACGTTAAAATTGAAAACGATAGGCTCATGTTTCTAATTAAAGAACAAACTAATTTTTGCGAATCAAAATCAGCTTCACCGGATTTTTCTCAAATAGATACCGACTTACAAGGCGAGGACAAAATGGCACTCCTGAACTTGTTGAGAAAATATTATGAATATTTTACTGAGGATATACCAGTTACAAGGGTTAATACAGGGTGCTTAGAAATTAATTTAATTGACCCCCACAAAACCGTCCAAAGACGCTCTTATAGATTAGCGCCAGTTGAAAAAGAGATTGTCCGCGAAAAAGTTCAGCAGCTCCTAGATGCGGGTGTCATCCGAGAAAGCTCCTCGCCTTTTGCTAGCCCAATAGTTCTGGTAAAGAAAAAAGACAACACCGATCGAATGTGCGTCGATTATCGGGAGCTTAATGCGAATACTCAACCAGAGCATTACCCCCTACCTCGCATAGAGGAGCAAATAGATCAGCTCACCGGTGCTAACCATTTTACGTTATTGGACATGGCATCTGGCTTCCACCAAATCCCAATTCATCCAGACTCTATAGAAAAGACAGCATTCGTAACCCCGGAGGGCCAATATGAATACCTTACAATGCCTTTTGGGTTACGGAATGCGCCATCAATTTTCCAGAAGTCGATAACAAAAGCTTTACATCATCTGGGCAATAAGCCTCTAATTTACATGGATGATGTCCTGTGTTACTCCTCTAATATCTCTCAAGGCCTACAACGTTTGGATGATCTTTTAAAAACTTTGACTGAAGCAGGCTTCACATTGAACTTAAGAAAGTGCAAATTTATGAAACAAGAAGTAGACTACCTAGGTTACACAGTACAGTCTGGCGAAGTAAGACCAAATTCACGCAAAATTCAGGCACTCGTAGATGCACCACCACCCAAGACAGCGACACACGTTCGTCAATTTCTTGGTCTGGCATCCTATTTCAGGAAATTTATACCTGGATTTACTAAAATCATGGGACCGTTGTATCCGCTCACAAAATTGAAGGGCCCAATTAATTGGACTGATAAACATGAGAAGATTCGTAACACCATAGTAGGTATACTAACATCAGAGCCAGTGCTTACTATTTTTGATCCGGAATTGCCCGTTGAGTTACATACTGACGCCAGTTCCGAGGGCTATGGGGCAATACTCATACAAAAGAAAAACGGCTTACCTCACGTTGTGGAGTATTACAGTCGGCGAACATCCGAAGTAGAATCACGATATCACTCGTACGAGCTGGAGACGATGGCAGTCGTACGAGCGGTCGAACATTTTCGACATTATCTTTATGGTCGATGCTTTACTGTTGTCACAGACTGTAATTCGCTTAAAGCTTCAAAATCGAAAATCGATCTTACTCCACGAGTTCATCGTTGGTGGGCCTTCCTTCCTTCAAGCTTACGATTTCAATATCATATATCGAGAGGGACGTGGAATGGAACATGCCGACTACTTTTCTCGCAATCACCAGCCCGAAGTAAGCCTGGCACCGACGTCTAAGACTACTGTTACCGAATCTGTTCAATTTGTTGAGTTGCATCAAGATTGGCTTACTGTTGAACAGAGACGCGATAGTGAAATTCAAGACTTGATTAAGAAACACAATAATAACGAATTTCCTGAAAGAGTTGGGCAAACTTATGATGTTAGAGACGGAATTCTATATAGAAAAATCGAAAGAAACAAAATCAGTTCTTGGTTACCCGTCGTGCCCCGTTCGCTGATTTGGACATTGGTTAATCACGTACACAATGAAATACAGCATTTAGGATCCGATAAAACGCTTGAAAAACTTTACGAACAATATTGGTTCCCACAGATGTCGAAGTGTGTACGAAAATTTATCGATTCGTGTATTATTTGCAAAGCTTCAAAAGGCCCTTCAGGCGCTCAACCTGTTCAGTTACACTCTATTCCAAAATCATCTGTCCCTTGGCACACTATACATATAGACTTCACAGGTAAACTCAGTGGAAAGAGTGATCGAAAGGAATATTGTTCCGTAATAATAGACGGATTCTCGAAATATGTCTTGTTAGAGCATACATCATCGTTAGATGCCAATAGTGCAGTACATGCTTTAAAAAAGGCAGTTTGTCTTTTCGGCGCGCCAAAACGCGTGATCGCAGATCAAGGCCGATGTTATGCCAGTGCTGAATTCAAGAAATTCTGTAACGAGCATAAGATTGAACTTCACTTTATAGCGACAGGGTCTAGCAGGGCCAACGGTCAAGTTGAGCGTGTGATGCGGACGTTGAAAAGCCTGCTAACTATCGTTGAAAATGACCCCAACAAAACGTGGCGTGATGAACTTGGGAATATCCAGTTGGCAATCAACAGCACTAAGTCCACTGTTACCAAATATTCACCAATAGAGCTAATGCTGGGTATTCGCGCGCAATCTCTAGGGTTATCTAAAATATCACATACAAGTTCTGATGAGCAGAATGATCGCCTGGATGTGGTCTCTATTCGGGAAAACGCTTTGAACAACATTCAGAAAGCAGCATTGCTGGATACAAAGCGGTTTAATCAGGGTCGCGCCACTATTAGACCGTTTTCAAAAGGGGATCTCGTGTTTATTAAGAGTAGCGAAAGAAATCAGACCAAATTAGACAGAAAGTTTAGGGGACCGTTTGTAATAATATCCGTATTAGATAATGATCGTTACGAATTAAAAAGTATTAACGGTTCAAATCGCGTCTACAAATATGCACATGAGAATCTGCGCTCAGTACCTCAGGGACACGATGGCTTGCTCGAGATTGCTACTAGCTTAATGGATGAAGAGGAGGCCATGACGGCGCTGGAAGATGCCGATGATTCACAATTGATTGATGATTATCATAATCAGACATATCCAATCGAGGGTATCTTACGTGCAGACTCCAACACCACCACCGCTAACTCAGACACCCTCATTGCTGGTTCAGACACTCTTAGTGTTTGTTCTGACCCCGAAACATTAGACGTGCAGTGGGAAGTTGAAGTTTACACTGAGCAAGATTAGTCAGAAAATTCGGGTACGTACTTGTATATGTGTAGAAATAAATTTAAATGTACCTAATGTAAAGTTAATTTATGTTATGTTAAGGTTTTCTTGTGTGTATTGTGTGATGAAAGCTGGTCGAAAGGACAGTGCCATCCGGGCCAGCCTGATGCAGGTGGTTGAAAGGATACACCCGTCCGGTCCAGGCTGTGTTGTGTGTACCGTGTGATAAAAGCTGGTCGAAAGGACAGTGCCATCCGGGCCAGCCTGATGCAGGTGGTTGAAAGGATACACCCGTCCGGTCCAGGCTTTGTTGTGATAATAAATGGTCGAGTGCCGTCCGGTCCATACCTGTGTAGAGGTTGGTCGAAAGGACACACTCGTCCAGTCCAGGTGGTTAAGTGAAACATGCCGTCCGGTCCATGCCTATGTGAGGCTGGTCGTAAGGACACATGCTTTCTGCTATTCTTATGTTAAATTGGTACTGGTACATGTTGCTTATTTTGAGTCAGTGTATGTTAATCCTGATCGTTAGGATGGACGAGCGGATCAAGTGGTGATTTGGGCTTTTATTTGTTCACAGAAAGAAATTAATTGATTGACGACCGAGGACGGCCGTATGTCAGTCTGGCCGTGACGGCGCATCCTACTACATAGAGAATCCTACTGCATAGAGAAACAATCGGAAGAAGAGTGAAGATGTTCGGACACTTTACACTCTAGCGAAGCGTCGTATCTATGGTAGCACCGGAGCGGAGCCATCTTGGATCATCAAGAACGGCCGGCGCACCAAGTCCGCGGCGAATCGTGATCTTCCAACTAAATCATAAAGTTGTTGATTGTGATTGATTCAATTTTGAGTTAAGTTATCTGTGTATTGATTTGTGAAATTGAAGTGTTGTCGTAGATTAAAATTCCAAATAGTCGTATTCTTCTTTGAGGTTATCATTTTTCAACAAAATATCTCTCTTCAAACAAAATCATGATGAGTAATTCTGATATGGGCCATCCTGCATCCATATATTTATTTCAGAACCATGTTTTTTGTAGTTTGGCAGTACTACTTGTTCAAAAACTCCGTTTTTACTACCTACGTCGTCGTCTTGATGACGTCAGATTTTGAAAATTCATGCAAAATGTGGCAAGTGTCCAACAAAACGTATTTAATTTGAAGTGAATTTGTGTCCCGATTCAATCCTACTTCTGGACTCATGATCACTTCTGTTTGTGTCCGTCTAATGTCCATAAAAAGCTGAATTAACTTCGTGAATCAGTTGGTGTTGCAACAGCCGCGACAGGACTCTAATTAGTAATTAACTCGTCCTACATTCCGGTTATTTTTGTACAACGTTGGGTTTTCGTATGTATTTTAGACTAGCGCCCGCGGTGCAGGTCTTACAAACTTGAATGAACATATATTTAATCACGAAATTCTTTTTCTCGTGCGTGGTTCCGGTGATTTCGTAATTAGATTAAATTAATGTAAATATAGTTGTTTGTCAAACAAAGCCACGTCACGTAAGTTTGCGTTACGACTAGTAAACGCGCTTTACAATCAAATTATTTATTTAAATACTAAATAGAATGAAATCTTGTCCATCATTATGTTTAAACATAAGGCTTGCATAATCTTTTCAATAAACCGTGTATCAATGGACCGGTATATAAGGGTCCAACAATAATAGGTGAAAATAATTCTAGGGTAGATCATGTATCGTTAACTTATCAATTTCCATAAGAAAAAAGTTTTGCTCAAATATTTTTTTCACTTTCCAGTACAAAGTGGTTCAATCAGCTGACTAAATTTTTATGGAAAGGTAATAAAAAAGTGCGCGCAAAAAAATTCTTTTTTGGTGGTATGTTCTCTGTTAGGGATACTCTAACATCTGTTAATTTTTTTCACTTTGAATTGTAGGACCTTATATAAACTATACCACATCCATGATCGTACTGAACAACATTCCCAGGGAAATAGGCAAGACTTTGTCAAGTGCGAGTAAGACTCGTGCTTGGAGGGTTCCGTACATTCCGTTTAAAACAAAAAACTTATTCTCCGTGCAAATATGAGGTCCGCCATAACTTGACACGTATACGATCACGTTGGTAACTCTTTGAATGATGAAATATTGGTAATTTTCAACTGGAATTGCCCTATAGGTTTGACGGTACCAATTTGAGAGAAATTAATTATTACGTAATAAGTAATAACTGTTAGAAGCCTGATTTTTTGACAGCACTATGAGTCTGCAGACTTCTGTAGGAGGTGTTAGTTTCAACTTGACAGACGGACAACAGTGTGATCGACTAACGGTAAGGGCAGAATCGAAGCTAGGTCTCTCAATAACGTTGACCCTCCCTATAATCGGGACCCACACTCGTATCTCACCAAAAAGGATTAGGAACCAGACGGATGCGTAACACAAAGGGTCTGATTCTCAGAAGCAGGCGAGAATGCGGCAGGTATAATACGAGCGCGCTGTTTGCTTTGCGGCTCTGAATACCATCCGTGTGTTTGACTTGGACCTGCGAGGAATTGGGGGGGGCGCAGGGTAGAGACCAGTTCAGTGAGGAAACCTTTGAAGTGGAATGAAACGGGATGTGCCAATAAAAATATTGTGCCCTGTACTTGTTCCAATGCAAACCCGAGTTAATATATGAGGAACACCAAAACTACACTTTGCGAATTCGCAAATAGGAACGTTGAACATAATAAGCGATTAGTACTGATTACTTACCGAGTCTTCAGTATTAATTTGGGCGTATCAAAATCACATTTAATACGAATATTTCAAGACAGAAATATTCTCCTTTGCCTTTATCAGTTTCGTTTTATTACTTTTTCCACGAACCTCAGTCATTTTAAAGTACGTGTTTTTATACTTGACACAAAATTACCAGTTGCTAGGACCTATTGTCTCAACAACAACGTATAGGTATCGTATGTCTTTAGCACTGGTTTGGCTTAGGCATCTGACACACTTAACTAAACTCTTAACATACTTTACACTTTATTGTACACATAAATATAATTACAATTGAAGTTAGAAATAGGATGTACACAGGCGAGCTTATCTCTAAGTAGAGATTTCTTCCAGAAAACCCCTCTGATAAATAAAAATCGTAATAAATGAATAAGTAGACATACGTGTACACAAAACTACGTATTACACTACGTATTAAATTAAAATTTTAAAATATATATATATCCCTACATATACATACACAGCATAACTACATTCTATTACATACATGAATCTTTGCATAAACAATAGATATAGGTAATAGTATACATACCTATACATATAGCGTGTACATTATGTACGTACACACTTACATACTATACAAAGTCACTTATGGAAGAGAAAGATAGTGCTCTTTTAGTCTTTTTTCAAAAATACCAATTGTTGGACAGTCACGGATGTTTTGGGGAAGTGAGTTCCACAATCTGATAGCCACGACATTAAAGGACTGGCCGAAAGTACATGATTTGTGCACTGGAGTTTTAAGTAGAGAGACAGTATGTGTCCGAACCGGCCTGTCTCTAGAAAAATGCAGTGGTACGAATCGTTCACGAAGATAAGAAGGGGAGCGAGGATTTGTGAGAATACTGAAAAGCTGAGTGAGAATATGGAAATCACGACGTTGACGGATAGGTAGCCATTTAAGTTCTTTGCGGAAAAGGGAGACATCGCCGAATTTACGTAAGCCATATATAAAACGAATAGCCAGATTTTGCAGGCGCTCGAGCTTATTTAGTAACTCTTCGTTGGCATCAAGGAAACTGACATCGGCATAGCAGTCTAGCAATAGGGGTGATTTTGAAGAGCCTTTGTATCTTGAGCCTGGTGTTGGTTGTTCAAGTATATACGTTCTATATGTTCATGTTGTGACATCATTTGACAGCGAGGATTTGGTTGCTATTTTGGGTATTGTTTTGAACAACCACACAAACATACTCTGACAGAACGTTTGTTGCGGGACAGCGTGTCCGGAATAGAACCGACATAAATCTGTGTAAATTGTCTTAGTTAGGTTGCATTACTATTCATTTATTTCGTTCAACTTGTTTTACGTAACGTGGACAGAGATATATCCACCAAATAATATAAATAAATTCATGAATGATTTAAATGAAAACCCTGAGCTATATCAGAAAGTTCGCAATAGTGCTAGAACTAACTTAAAATAAATAAGTAACTTATGAGACTACAGCAATGAACATTAGGTGCCCACAGTAACAGAGGGATTTGTACTTCTATCCACTAAGGAAGGGGTGAACGGTGAACAACTTGACAAACGAGAGGAAAATGCTCACTCGTTGAAAACTATGCAGTCATGGAATTTCTAATTTATTAAAACAACTAGCTTTTGCCCGCGGTTTCACCCGCGTTGAATTAGTTTTTGTGTCCCATCCATCCATCCATCAGCCTGTTTCGTCCACTGCTGGACATAGACCTTTCCAGGATTTCGCCACTCTTGGCGGTCCTCCTGGAAGAAATGCCCATACTCACACACGCTGGGCAGGCGGGTTGGTGAGCGCGGTGCCGAAACCCTTGTACCAGTGACGCCGTTGCCCGTCACCAGTCTGTTTTATATAAGGCTCGTCAATTGGGGATGGATATACCGCCATCCATCGGTCCCAGGCAATGGTGGGCCGCCTGGTTTTGCCTGAGAGCTGTTCTCTTACTCTCCCCCGAATAACTTCGGGAGGATTAGCGAGTAGGTGGTACCTCCACAGTCGAGCCCGGCATTAGCTCTACCACCTACCTACCTTTTTGTGTACTCCTATAAAATCAGTCAATATTATTCGGACTGTTACCTACAGTAAACACAGCTGGTGAAATGTGTTATGTGTTATGCGCCTCTGTTTCCCATTTTGTGTGTCTCTTTTATAGTTTTTCCATGGAAACAAAGGGAAAAAGTAGTTTTTGTCCTATTCAAAGTCTAGAACTACATTTATGCAAAATTTCAGCCTAATCGGTTTCGTAAGCATGGAGTGAAAGGGTGACACATCACTTTTCTATAGAAATTTGAAAGCTCATTTTCATCCCATGGGAACTGATTTATGGTATAAAAAGTAGCCTATGTCCTATTCCAGGTCTAGAACTACATTCATGTAAAATTTCAGCTCAATCGGTTCAGTAGTTACGGCGTGAAAGAGTAACAAACATCCATCCATCCATCCATACATCCAAACTTTCGCATTTATAATGTTAGTGGGCAGTGGGATAAAGGCCAGATACTTGGGCGACAAATCAGCCAACCGCAGCGCTGCATATCATTGTTAGGGACAGGTTCACTTAAAATTCTTAAATGTGAAATCGGGGCAACTTAGGTAGTTCTGACTTGGTTGTATGTATGTCATCAAACTCGACTAGTGACCCTGCGTAGCACAAAGAAATCTGTAATCTCTGCATAACATGGAAAGAAAAGAGTGAATGAATGTAGCTATAACGATAACGGACCGGGGTACCAAGTATAAACATACAAATGTAGCACTTATTTCATAGCAATAAGAGTTGTCGTTTAGAAATCATCGAGTTTACGCCCTGCAGACATCACTAGTCTTCATTTACTCACATGTTGATGTGTATGAGGCAGCTGGCTACGTGGTCAGTTGGTAATCAGTATACTGAGGCTATTTACTCTGCGGTATAGGAGTGATTGATCACGTCTGGTCGAGCGAGTCACTTGTTGATACTCCCGAGGCATTTCCACTTATGACGTCATCGCTCACTCGAGCGCGCCGTCACTCTGTACCGTTGATTACTCTGTGACACAACAGTTATTGTATGGGATTAAATTGGGAAGGCGTACAGAATGTGGCTCGTCTGTGGGATGTATGTATTGAATATATGTATATTTGAATGAAAGGGATTTGATTGGATGGTTCTTCGATAAAACGGAAGATTCATTGAACAAGTTCAAATTGAGCAGGTAACTAAATAAAACCACCCTACTGAACATACCACTTTGCCAAAGAAACATGGATAACCGCAATTATTATTTGGAATTTGTCTAACTGCGTATAATTTGGGAGGGAGCGTCCACTGGCCACGTAGTTTCCTTAGGGGGGGGGTTCGGTAAAATGCTACGCTGAGCTACGGGTACGTATGGAGAGGGGGGGTTTGGAGCCTGAGCTACGTAGATTTTTATTTTGTATTTAACAAACCATTGGTGCTGTATTGGAACGCACCCTAGACTCGAACGGCTTGTTTCGACTTTCGACGTTTAAATTTATTCAATCGAGTACCGTCAACAAACGCACACACAACAAACCATCGGTTTTGTCTGTCCGTCTCCTGCATGTAAAAAAAACTATGTTGCCACATCTCCAGGAAAAGTTACGGTAGCTACGTGGGGGGACGAAGGGGGTCAGAAGAGGCCAAATTGAAACTACCTACGAGGTTTATGGACTTGAGGCGAGGTTATCCAGAGAAACCTGTCCTGCTCCAACGGTTTCCTTTTACACATGTTTATCCTGCTCAGTGGAAGCGGGCCGTTCAGAAAACTCGCGGTTTTGAAGTGTTTTTATTTATTATTTTGTAACTAGAGGGATGGGTTTTTAGTATGACGGTCGTTTTATATCACATTTTTTACGACGTTTACTTTAGTATAAGTTTTATGGTCCAAAACTTAATATAGCTCAAATGAAATGATATTTAGATCATAGTTTAGAACTATCGATTATCGATAGGCTCATCGGTCTGCAGATTCGGGTTCACTTAGACGACAGTCAGCATGGTTTCAGGGCGGGTAGATCTACCGCTACGAACCACCTGAACTTCACTCGCTATGCCATCGCTGAGATGGACTCGGGTCGGCAGGTTGATGCTGCTTACTTCGATCTAAAAAAAGCATTCGATCGCGTCGATAATGAAATTTTAATGACTAAGTTTGCAAAAATAGGATTTTCACCAAACCTCTTGAATTTTTTTGCCAGTTATCTCAGTGATCGTTCCCAATATGTACAACGTGCAGGATATACGTCTCAACCTTATTACACCAGATCTGGTGTGAGTCAGGGAAGTACCTTGGGCCCCACTCAGTTTTTAATCATGATTAATGACTTGCCCAAGGTACTCGAGGGAAGTAAATGCCTTATGTTCGCTGATGACCTGAAGCTTTTTACTAGCGTAAGTGTTTTCAGCGACTGTGAGCGCCTGCAGCGTGACATCGACAGGGTGGCGGAGTGGAGCGAGGCAAACCGTCTGCAGTTCAACAGCAGTAAGTGCAAGGCGATTAGCTTTACCCGGTCCCCGACACCGCTGGAATATCAGTACCAACTCCCCGACGCTCCGTTGGAACGTATTGACGAAATTCGTGACTTAGGACTGACGTTAGACACGAAACTTGACTTTAAACGACATATGACAAGGGCCAAGAGAACCTTGGGATTTGTAATGCGACAAACTGCCAAATTCAGGGACCCACGTCCCGCGATTATGCTTTATAATGCATATATACGTAGCTGTCTCGAGTACAACGCAGTCGTTTGGGATCCACGAGAGACCACATATAGTCTATTGATGGAAAAAATTCACAAAAAATTTAGCCGGTACATTTATAAGAAATTATATGGGTATTATCCGTTTCGTTACCCATCTCTTTATGTGACGGGTATGATCGGACTTGACACCCTAGAACTTAGGCGAAAGCTGCAACTTATAGTTCACTATTGCCTCTTACTACGGAATGTAATCGACAATCCATCAATCCTGGAGAGTGTAAAGCTCTATGTCCCGGGGCAGGCACACCGAGGCGGCAACGCCGGGGAGGCCCCGCGGGGCCGGCACCGACTGCTAGCGGAGTCGACCGCGCGTACGCAACATGGCAACAACGAGGCAACAGTACGCGCTCCCGCGCTCCTCAACTCACTACTCGACCACTCGCCAGATCTAGATTTATTTGCTGACCCCATTAGGAAAATTAAAACCACTAGCAGTAATTTTTTATGTGAAACCTTATTTAGGATAAGCACTGCGTGCGACTAATAACATCTGTCTGTTCTATTCATTATTAATTTTTCTGTTAAAATTTATTTGTAAAATAGCAAATAAGCGTTTTGGACATATTTAGTCTGTAAGTTTATCTTGTTGTTTATTGAAATAAATAAATGATTCTAAATAAATAAATAAATCTTTGCGATTTAATTGGATTGAGCAAAATGTAAGAAATCGTGTATCGAATGGCCGAAATATTAACATCAAAGAGTGAAATTTGGCATGTATTTTGTACAAAATTTAATCATCGCTATTCATTGGTTTAAAATACATTTAAAAAGAGACAAAATGGAATAACCTCCCATTTTAATTTGTTCGGGAATTTTTCATCGGAAAGAATGATCAGTATGATCAGTGGTTCTAGGAGACCGCTACAGTACATGTGTGACGCGTCGGAGACCATGTATACAGATAACATAGTGAGTTGACTACCAATAAAACTCATAATCGATGTCTGTCTAGACAGATCAAATCATATTCGCTGGATGGATATGTATTTTCAATTCAAATTGCACATTTCTAGTAGTTTTCAATGAAAACTCTTAGGTGAAGGAGATTGCCCGACGGAATCAGTTGACAAGGGCAAAGTACGGCCCGCGGGCCAACTGCGGCTTATATCCAGCCCTCTATCTAAATTACAAAAAGCCTCCGAATAAAAGTGGTATATTAATCAAATCTCCTTTTTAAAAACGCATTAAAATTTAAGGTTTTAAAACACTTGAAGCAATAATTTGCTCACCGATTTTACAAAGCTCCAGGGCAAAAACGAATTTCTGGAGAAAAATAATCTGGCCCCAATAAGATTAAAAAACCGGAGTGCGAGTCGGACTCGCCCACCGAGGGATCCGTACAAATTATTAAAAGTAAAAAAATATACAATAAGATTTGGTCACCCGTACAATTATGACCGCGCATACCGTTGCTTAACCTCGATGATTTTTTATGATTTAATTACAAATGTATAGTTTTAAGATGTTTCCCTATACTTGTAGTATTAGACGGTATTACTTGCTAAATTTCATAGTTCTAGGTCAACGGGAAATACCCTATGAATTTTGATTCCCTTGAGAGTGTCGCAATACACGGCATAAACGGCTATATATTTTTTTTACGTTAACTTGGAAGTTTGATATTTTCACAGCTTCAAGGGACTGTAGACCTGAGTATATGATCTGCTTGCACTGGCCTGGCCAGTGTGATTTTGGCATTATTCCGAAGCGTTTCAAAACAATTTTGAACGCTTTAAAGCAAAATTCGCATCACTCCGAGTGATCTTCGTTCGTTTCGAAACGGAACCTTAGATAGTGTAGATCACTTAATTGCTTCCTCTTATTTCAAGAAAACTATCATCTTTCTGTGAGGAATTGAGGACATAATCTCATCCTTTATTGAATTGCAGTTTTTCACAAAATATAAGTAAAAGCGTCTGAAAATACAAATATCCGGAGTAGGAAGCATACAAAAGTAAACTAAACTATTGTATTTACTGTAGATATACATAATAGTCGATCCATCGTATTGTCAGTGTGACAGAGCGCGGATAAATATTCTCAACAAGACTAGAGATTTGTTTCCGCTACTTACCTATAGTTCCAAACAGCACTCCTAGCATGCGCCATGGATACAACGTTTATTTTCCTTGCGCTGTCATGGAAACTGCGTTTGTCAACAGTGACTAAAGTTCACATCCGGAGGATTTCTTTATTCTACTCTATGTTATGAACATTTATGTCCACTGTCCACAAGGAGCTGGGAGACAAAATCAAACTTTTCTCTCTACTTCGGTCTCCTTCCTAAAAACGAATTTAAAAACAATGCTATACAAGCGGTCGTATTTAATTTTGACATTTAAAAGGAAAACATTGAAGCGCTCTTTCACGTAACATTCCTGATAACTTCAGTTAAAGGACCTTCCCAACCTAAGACCTTTCTTATGTTTATGTTCATTATCATGATAATGTTTAAAATATTTTTCCGAAGATGACCTCATGGTCTTCCGACACTTTAGGACAACAATAAAATTATAAAATAATTAAAATAAAATTGAAAGGGCAGAACACACGGAAATTAGAACGCGCGCGCGTTTCCTTGACCGCCGCGGTCTGTGTGACCTTGTGTGTGTAAGGATCCTAGGCATTGCATAGATTACAGTGAACACACCTCAATGTTGAGGGCCCCTATGAAATTCTCCAGTGTAGCTGGATGACAGCTGAGTGTAGATTCACGAATACAGAAATGTTGTCTCTCGAAGAAACGTTTGACCAATGGACACGCAGGACAAGTCGTTTAGTAAAGGCGATGATCACGTGATAAAGCTTACAGTGCTCCCAAAGTTATAATGCGCATAGAAATCTATAGCCAAGTGACCGGACGTACCACGTGACCTTACTGCTTGTATACAAAGTGTAGGGAAATACGAACTTTGCCGAGCAGTGGCGAAGATTCGTATGCGCATTATAAGTTTGGGAGTACTGTACCTGCGATTCCATTGGTCAAATATTTCGACAAAACTTCTGTATTGTTCTCGTCCACGTTAGCTGTGCTGGTGTGAACAATTTACCGGCGGAGACGCGTACCCTTGGAATAAAAGACGTCATACCAATAACGCGTGCTAGGTCTACAGAGCCGGTACAAACTTCCTCAAATAGGCACATTTTTGTACAAAATACACGTCTTTTATCCGCGGAAAGTAAAGAATACCTGATTTGCAAACTCTCTGTTGTTGTCAGTCGGTTGTTTGAGAAGTTCCTTTTTGTTTACGCTTTGAACATTGTTTTATTTGCAGAAAAAGGGAGTTTTCTCATATACACTAGATGCTAGAAAAAGAAAATTTAAACAGGAGGCTTAGGAGGTAAGTGATCAGGATCACGAAACAATATATTTTTTTGCGTAATTCGAAAAAGACAATTTTGACTTTCTGTAGTATTACTGAGACTGGGATTGCGTTTGTAGGAGACACGAGAAAAATGATTTTCGAATTTCTCAAAAATCGAACCTTGATACAGACTACTTACTGAGTCTTTAGTATGAATTTGTCTGTGTGAATAAATGTTACATTATATTTGGTAAAAAAACCTTGTGAAAATCGGTTAGTTTAACGATTCAAATGAGGAAAAGATTCACGTCATATTTTTCAATTACAATTCAAGAAGAGATATTTTTCAATTAGACAGGTTGATGACAGATTGATTTTAAACTCGTTTAGGATATCGGTTATCAACTGGGCGTTCGTTTCAAATATATCAATGAACTATGTTTTATAAAACAAGAAAGATCGTCACGTGATTATAAGGCGAGATGCAATCTCCATTAGCCGAACATTTGAATTTTTTGACGTTAAATATAATTAATAAATGCACAGACTCGTCTACTAAAGAAAATACAATGTGTAGCTCATAATACCATTACAGAACAGTAAAAGTATTTTTTTTATAGTATCAGTAAAAATAAATTGCCAAGTACCTCTTGAAAATATGGTTTCGTTGCCGAGATCTCAGACTGCACGAAATCTTACTGAGCGATTATGAACTTCAGTATGTTGTCAGAAAGTCTACATTAGAACGCTCGCTTCGCGCGCTGGCAGCACGCAAAATCAGTTAATTTTCAAGGTTTTTCTGGATTTTACGAAAAAGTATTTAATGTAGGAGTTTTTTCACCTGACTTCGGAAAATAAAGCACGTTTTCTTCTTATAGCAGAAATTTCAGACATAAAACTCAAGCCGTTTACACATAAAACAAATTAATAACTTAAAAAGGCATAATTTTCAAAAATAAAATCTATCGAGTGAACTGTGTCCAATTAGGTAACCGACCTGACAACGGAAAGACAAAGGTCTGAAAAAACACAGGGCTCGTGTTTTTAACATTGATCAAATAAGTAGTTGACTCAGCATATTAAAACAAAAACCGTTGAAAGACCAAAGGCAAGCCCATAACAGCATAAGTACTGTTTATTCTAAGAAAACGCTATACTATTAAAATAAATCTTGCTTTTACGGTATTTATGTAATTATATTTGTTATATCCATAAATATTTCTATAGAAAGCCGAATAAAAAAGTACAAATTACTGCAAAATAACTTTATTGTTTATAGATTCTTATCAGTAACCTTTTAAACCGTTGCGCCACACAATATTCGACTCTATCAGCGTCCGTTAAAAGTGGTTTTCATTCTCATCGTCAATATGCGTGTTTTCATCTCGCCTGTGTCCCATGAGTTTTCCTAATATCCACTTTCCACTGAAAAAACAAGTTAAAAGTGGTTTAAAAAGATCTGAGATACTGTCATTTAAATTACATGCGCAGGCGTCGCTCCTGGCGGTCAAACACAGCGCGAGCTATCTAAACTTACCTAATGAATAAACTTTACAGAATCCTTACTCGGTGGGAATTAGTTCCCACTGAACCCGCGTATTGTACCTAAGGGCCTTGTCCAGATAAACGCGCGAGAGCTCGCGCGTAAGCACTCGCGCGTAGTCGAAGTACTAGGCTCCAATACATTGCGTCCACATGACTCGCGCGTTGGTTCGCGCTTAGGTACGCGCGAGTCATGTGGACGCAATGTATTGGAGCCTAGTACTTCGACTACGCGCGAGACACCGCAAAGACAAGGGCTTGGCCCCAACACGGTTACATGTATTGTGGTGACGATAACGCAAGCTTCATATTAAGACCTTGTCCACATGCCGCGTTTTACTCGCTCTCGCGTAGTCGAAGTACTACGCTCCAATACATTGCGTCCACGCTTAGGTACGCGCGAGTCATGTGGACGCAATGTATTGGAGCGTAGTACTTCGACTACGCGAGAGCGAGTAAAACGCGGCAT
This sequence comes from Ypsolopha scabrella, assembly GCA_910592155.1. Classification (NCBI taxonomy): domain Eukaryota; kingdom Metazoa; phylum Arthropoda; class Insecta; order Lepidoptera; family Ypsolophidae; genus Ypsolopha; species Ypsolopha scabrella. Next base: position 19,053,896 of record OU342987.1, read on the forward strand.
GTGGACAAGGTCTTAATATGAAGCTTGCGTTATCGTCACCACAATACATGTAACCGTGTTGGGGCCAAGCCCTTGTCTTTGCGGTGTCCAGAGACGGTTACGTGCCTTCACGGCACTTTTGTGTTCGTTTTGCGTGCTTCGGAAGGCATGTTAAGCTGTGGTTCCATAATTTATGCCCGAAGAACGCTGAACGCCTGGGACGTGATCGAAAACACCTCTAACAACCGTTCAGGCGTGAAATCTCGAGTGCACAAATTTGCGTCTAAAATGCAACATGCCAATATCTTCTAGTTCGCAAATGGCATTGCAGATTCTCAGTTATAACAAATTATGGTTGTCCAAATCTGGTTTTATGATAATTTTTCATTGAAACAAAGTGATAGGGGGGGGGGGGTAAGGTAAAGAGTGACATGAAAAACCTCATGTGGTTAAAGTAAGACCCCAAAGAAATAAGGTCACAACTTAAGCCGAATCGATGTCGGGATTATAAGGTGTGATTTAGTAATGAGGGAAGTAATTAGACGAAAATGAACGACTGTGTAAAAATATAAAAACTGGGTTCAAATATAAAGTCGTATCAGTTTAATACCATTCATTCCTGCTCCGCCCATTTGTGGAAGGACGGCGGCGGCTTTTTATATTTTTTTACGAGCTTTCTTCAGAAAGAGTTTGTATATTTGTTGCTTTTTTATCGGTAAGTTTTTATCAGATTTATGCGTTTCGTTTTCCAGTTTTCCTTTGTAAGATAATTGGGTGGGAAGAGAGATATTTTACATTAAGTATTCTAGGGGGGGTATTTATTATTTAGATCCGTTTCGGTTGCTATTTAGGAAGAAATATGTGAAAACTCTTACACGAGCGATAATGCTTGTTGCGAATTTATATTAAATACTCTATATACAACACTACGTCATTACTCAATGAACGGGTTGTATCTTGTCTACATCTACATCCGCGCATGCTACTTCGCCTCGGTTCAGTCTCAGCTACAGTACGGTATCGAACTGTGGGGCCGCGCTGCGGACTGGGTACGAGTATTCCGTCTCCAGAAGCGAGCCGTACGAGTGATCGCGAGCGTGCCCTGGGACGAACACGCCAAGCCTCACTTTATAGCGCTTGCCATACTCACGTTGCCGTCCCTAGTGATATTGCAGGCAGCTCTCTACGCCAGAGACAATCTGCATAGATACCCGAAGCTTAGAGATTGCCACAACTACCATACGAGACATGCGAGCAGACTGGCGAGTGTAAAACATAGCTTGGTGAAAAATAAGAAAACGTTAGAAATTATGGGACCTACGGTATACAACAACTTACCGGAGAGTATAAAAGCCGCACCTACCCTACCTATTTTCAAAGCGAAACTTAAAAACTGGTTAGTCAAGAAGTCGTTCTACACCTTAGATGAATTTTTGAATTGTTAGTAACACCATGACATTAATACCTACATATTTTAATCGACATGTAAATTGTAATAACATTTTTGTGATACAATTGAATTGACATAATATATTTTATTTTTATTTTTATTTAGTTATTAATTACTATTAAGTTAATTTGTATATAAGGTGGAATCGTAATACCTGCCACGGATGAAATAGGAGATACTATTATGTTTATAGATTACATTAGTGAAGAAATTTCGTACCCCGGAATAGTTAAATAAATTTGAGAAGGTAAAGTAATTAAATAAACATTTTCTTCATTCTGCATAACGTGGTTCACAAATTACGCTTGACGAGTCGTTTAGTCAATGATAACAATTGCTATCTCTTTCTAACCGTTCAATGAATGAAATCAGCTGCCCAGTTCGTCTCTACCAGGTAGAGATATTTGTACCTATTCTGTGTAGCACAAACTTAAATGTAGAGTTGTGAAAACCCAAAATAATACAAGCTCATTTAACTGTCATCCCTCCGCGTTAAGGTATATTTTGCTATGAAAATTCTTGGGTTTTTTTAGCTCGAAATTTAAAAGTGCTACACGAGAATAGGTGCCATTGCATGCCTCTCCAATGTGCTTACGCTCACACGCAAAGTAGATGTAAATACGAAATACATTGCAAATTACTCTTCGTCATTGGTCATTAAGACACCGGTAAATTAACTAATTAGGGTACTGTCAAATTTCCAAACGGCTGGATCTGTTGGCCAACCAGTACCCAATAATACGCAGGCAAAAGTTTAAAAGTGCACTTACCAGTTATTGCATTCCTCTAATTCATTCCGCAGATAAAAACTGATGTAATAAGATGGTAAACTTCCCATCACACTTAAAGCCGGGTCTCCTGATTATGTTTTGCCGTAGGTACACATTACACAAAAACATTATGTTCTGTCTTTGCATTTTTACACCAATTGTACCTTATTTACACCAATTACACCTTAGCTACAGTTATTTGCATAATTTACAACAGTATTATTTATCGACAAAACTGCTGCACAAGTCCGCCTTCGCGTTGCACACAAATGTAGGCACGCATGCGTACATGTCTTTGCACTTTATTTAAGGTGTCAGTTTCACTTTTTACTTGCTGAAAAGCGCGCTTGATGCGCCTTTTTAGTTCTCGCACAGTTCTACTATCATGTCCGGTTTGGCCGTACACAAGGTCCTTTACACGACCCCATAAAAAAAAGTCTGATGGGGTTAAATCAGGCGAGCGAGGAGGCCACGGCACTGGCCCTCCTCGGCCGATCCACCTCTCGCCACCGTACCACACACCATTCAAATAGTCACGTACGTTCACAGCGAAATGAGCTGGTGCTCCATCATGTTGGAAGTGCAGTCCACTTATTTCTTCAAGAGGAATACGTTCCAACATTCTGCTTACACGGGTTTGCAGTAAGCGAAGATATGTTTCCCCGTTCAGTCTGTCCAAGAAAACTGGTCCAAGAACTCTATTGCCGAGTATGCCCACCCACACGTTAACACTAAATCGTATCTGAAAGTGGTCAGGCCGAACAACACGAGGATTCGTCTCGGTCCAAAAATGCGCATTGTGGATATTGAACATTCCAACCCGTGTGAAAGTGGACTCGTCGGTCCACATAATGTTGCGACGTTCTTCTCTAACCCAATGACAAAATGCGAGTCGAGCCGCGTAGTCTTGTGGCTGCAATTCTTGCACTCTTAAGAAGTGGTAAGGATGGAGCCCTTCCCGATTAAGAAGTTGCCGCACGTAGAAATGGCTCACATCAAACACTCTAGCAGCGTCCCTGGTGCTAGCAAGAGGGTGACGCCGGAAAAAGTCTAACACTTCCTCTTCAAATTCGGCTGAGTATCGAGGCCTGCCTGCGTCAACCGGAGGCGGGTCAAAGCGACCATGCTCTCGAAATCTGTATACGGCGTCCAGAATGGTATGATGGCTCACTCGTACACCAAATCTCTGCTCGTATAGGTTTACTGCATGCGCGGTTACGTTGTTACGCTCGCGGTAGCACGATACCATCTCAAGATATTCTTGATTTGAATATCGTGGTCTAGGAGGCATTTTTAAAGAATGCGCGCGAGATACGCACCTCTGCGACCAGCGAAAACAGCGAACTGGGGTGGGGGCACAACAACAAACAAAAACAAGCGCGTGCGACGAAAGGGGTAGTGGGGGACGGGGTGGCGGCAGGCGGTCTGCCTTTTGACTATTTGACGAGCGGCTCGCTCGGATAGAGCGGCGTCCTTTGACAACTTCATTGAAGTTTTGCGACTACTACCTAACGGTTTCATACAATTAAATGAATTTCATTCATTGAACGGTTAGAAAGATATAGCAATTGTTATCATTGACTAAACGACTCGTCAAGCGTAATTTGTGAACCACGTTATGCAGAATGAAGAAAATGTTTATTTAATTACTTTACCTTCTCAAATTTATTTAACTATTCCGGGGTACGAAATTTCTTCACTAATGTAATCTATAAACATAATAGTATCTCCTATTTCATCCGTGGCAGGTATTTCGATTCCACCTTATATAATAATGATGTGTACCGATTGTTGTACATCTACCTCCTTTTGTAAATGACTTGTAATGAATATTATCAATAAATGTATGTCTATGTCTATGTAATCGACTTGAATATCGAAGATTTTCTTTTTTGCCTGGAGTCACTATGGTTACATCGCGGACAAACAGACAGACAGCAGCGGGGGCTCAGTAATAGGGTCCTGTTTGGCAACCTTCGGGTACGGAACCCTAAGAAGTATGGCCGCTACAGAGTACCAATAAATCCGGCATGAGCACGCCAAATGACGGTATTATCAACCGACTGCCAACAGAATCGCAAACTTCAGTGATAAATCTGTTAAATAACTGTAAAACTGTAATAAAACATCGAACGGACAAACTGACGGACGAACAATAGCTCGTGACTCAACTTCCAAGTGGGTCAACAGAATAACTACCACCATGGTAAACTGAACTCACCGAGCAATCTAAAACCACCTCTACTAGCTGGTAATACGAGTCAATTTCAAGGCGTATTCTTGTTTAACAGTTTAGTAAACCACCCACGCTCCACTTCAACCTTTCCACAAATCTAAGAATGATCATTTTCTTACTTAATTAAATTGTAAATAACTGCGTTTTTTATAGACTGAACTGTTTGTGTTTTGCTTCCATTTATTTTTTCAAGGGTTTCGGTATTGGTGCACAATGCATAACTTTTATTTTAAAAAGTAAAAAATAAATTCGTTCAATGTTATTTCGCGACTATTGTTTAACTTTCAATCAAGTTAAAGACAATAACTTACTACGTAATGTAAAATAATTTGCTGGAAAAGCCGAATTGATATAAAATTATGGTCGCAAAATGTCATTAATTAGGTTTTTGTACCGGGGAAAAGGCTTGTATTTTACAGGTAGATTAATGGCACAAATAGTCGCAGTAACTGTTTAGGTACTTGTAGGATTTAAAATTTACCTTTGAGAGATATTCGTACTGTAGCGTCTGGTTGGATGAATAAATTAGGGGGCATATCATGAAGTCTTTCAACAAAAAGGTAAAAACACAGGAGCGACGACGAGCGGAGCGTGTTAGGTTTACATGTAAGTAGAAGTAGTTAAGTTGAGGAGCCGAGCGAGGCAACTCCTATAGTTTTAACAAAATTCATGACATGCCTAGGCAGATCGTGATACGCCCAATTCCAGTAAACGTGAAAAGAGAATGGGACAATGGACCGTGCATCGGAGAGGCGTCGTCGGGGGCAACACCCGAGCGGAGCGCAACAAGAGTCCGACACACGACGACGTAGCCTACTGTATGCGAAGGGTCGACCTGGTAGTCTAGCATAGCAAACCATATCGAGCTCGATAGCGCTTGATACAGTGCTCTATCTAACTCTGTTGGTCTACTTAGAGAGGGACAGACAGTGTATATCGAGTTGTCAAAGATCGATATGGTCTACTATGCTAGGTACCCTGGTCAGATTTAGTGGCGCCCTCCCTTAAGTTTCTTTGTTCAAAATACGTTTTTTATAGTATATGTTTTCACCAATAAGCTTTATACTTTTTAATATCCTGTATACTATATATTTTTTATTATTGGTCTAAATTTTTGTACAATTTAATCAACAGTACCACGGTGCTGGCAGAAAACCAGTGTTGTAGATTTTATCTACAGCATTTGCTGATCCAGGGCCATTTCATTTTTGCAGTGCTAGATAAGTGATATTTTATATGTTTTTTTTTGTGTGTTTCTATGATATATTTTTAATTGTGTTTTTGTATAAGTTGTTACGAACATTGTGCTTGTGTATATATTTTGAACTTTATTTATGAATAAACATATTTCTATTCTATTATATTCTGGGAGAATGTATGTACGAGTCTTGTTGCTGTACCTACTGTACAAGTCACTATAAGTGTAAATGGACCAGTATCTTTAAGTGAAACAGCATAACTGACAAATACTATAAGTTTATCACAATAGAACCTAAAGATACATTTCTAAATATTACAATATATTTACCATACTTATACAGGTTGACTTTTAAACAAACCCCGATAATTTAAGAGGTTTCTAGGAAACGTTAGTAGAACACATTTTAAATGTAAGAGCAATTGAAATTAGAAGTCAAAATATTATTAAAAATGTTACTTGAAAATAAAACTTATGGTTATCCTAGCCATTCCCATAAGAAACAAGTTTAAAATAGTCCAAAATAGTGGGATTAACAATAAAAATAACTTCACACTATCTAATTATTCATCTTACTTATTTCTTCAGGCGACCATGATTTCTTTGGATTTTACGAAAATCATCAAAAGGCTCTAACTTAAAAATATATGTATGTTACGGGTAATGCTAGAAGATAGGGTAAACCTAGGTTTACCGGGGTAATGTTATACAAAACATCGGGGGTCGCCTCGCTCCGATCCGCTTCGCTCGGCTCCCAACCCAATGTTTATTAACATGTCAACCTAACACGCTCCTCCTCGCTTCGCTCGTCATCGCACCTATTTATGACGTTTTTCGGACTTAACCCGACTTCGGGCTTTACCCCTGACATAATTATATGTGAATATAATTTAGGATGGTTTTCATAATAACCATAATACCAGTTTTTATTCTTCTACTAAATATAAAACTATCGGGGTTAGGTTAAGAGTCACCCTGTGTATTGACGCAATTTAAACCACATTGTTCTGAGCCATGTTTGTAAAAGACACCTTCTTTGTGGCTCCAAGTAATATCTCTCCATGGAGAGAGGGGTGCCAGTAGGTCCACGAGCGAGTGTGAGGTGTTTCTTGTGAGGACGACATTTGCATGTCAAAGACAAAGCAACAGTTGCCCCAGATAGCTACTACATGCGGAGGCTGGAGGCGCCAAGCGAGCACACTTCACGGAATAGGTAATAACGTCGGAGGTATTATCTCACCAAGTACAACATCACAATGATAGTTTGTTCAAGTGCGAAGTCCTTACACCACGAGTACGGAACTCTAACTAGCCACTAAAATAGTAGCCCTTGACAAAACATTTGGCGCCGTCTGCGTACGGAACCCTATTTTTAAGCGATTACTAAGCCTCCGCTGTCTGTCTGCCACAGAGATCTACAACTTCAGCCATAATAGGTAGAAAATTGAAATTTTCACTAAATATAGCCTCTATCACAGCAAATAATAAAAAAGAAAAATAATTGAAACTCAAAGGAACTAATAAACGTTATTTAGAATAGAATTGAACATAATTTATGTGTCTCACAATTATTTATACATATTATACAGTTATAAAGTAGTTGACAAAAAGGAGTCAGGCTCAGCTTCTTGCCGGAAGTGAAAAAGATCATTTTCACAGCGCTGTTTTTCAGCCTGTCCCTGATCTCACAGATTTAACATAACTGCAGGTAGAAAAAGTATGCGTTAAAAATAAATATAACAATTGACATCAGGTTTAAAAATTTAAAATTTAATTTTGTTTCAGTTCTCAAAGATTACAAGACAAGTTTCAAATTTACAAAAAATACTTTACATACAAACAAACAAACAAACAAATTCTTTATTTAAATTACAAAGATAACATTATGGGGGTTGGGACTCTCCGTCTTATTGACCTGTATTAGGAGAGACCCACTCTTTCAATGGATTTATCTTTACACTTTGTAAATGTTATTTCTAAGTCTTATACGAGAATAAGAATAAACCTAATTTATTATTCAATATAAAAAACATAGTATTATGTTTATTTATAACTCATGTACTTATCCACAATATACTTATATTAAATATTATACCCAACCAGTTTCGCTATTCAGCATTCTCAGGGGCTTAACTACAATACTTATTTAATTACATTTTCAGAATCTACAAATAAAATACGTGCAATAAAATAACAATACAATGTACAATGTTATTTTATTGCACGTATTTTATTTGTAGATTCTGAAAATGTAATTAAATAAGTATTGTAGTTAAGCCCCTGAGAATGCTGAATAGCGAAACTGGTTGGGTATAATATTTAATATAAGTATATTGTGGATAAGTACATGAGTTATAAATAAACATAATGTGTATTAATTTCCACCAAGTGCCAACAATCACAAGCATCAACTATATATAAACATAGTAGGTTTGGATGAAACCACTAGCTTTCTGTATGAAAGGTGTGACAAGTATGTACGTGAGGGTGTGTGTGTAGTGATGCGGATATGTGTTTGTATTTGTGTTTATCGGTGGTGGTTCCCTAGCCCTACGACAAGTCTTGGGATCAGTGTTTAATAACTGCTAGTTGTGTGTGTGTGTTTTAAATTTAATTCAGCCAAGATGGTTAAATGTGGAAATATCTTTTGATAGAAGAAGTTCTGTTTTTTCGTAAGTTAATGTTTTAAGCCATTTTGTTATATTTTTCTTACATTCGTAATAAGTCATCGTATAGATATTTAAAAGCCTATTTACATACTCCAAAGTAAAACAACAAATAGTAAAATTAGGGTTCCATACCCGTATTGCATGGTGGTACGGGACCCTTAGTGCGCGAGTCCGACTCGAACACAGATCTGAACCTACGCGGTTTAACCCCGCGACCTTCGGGTCACAGGCCTCTCTAACCATTAGACCACCGCAACGGTGGTCATCGAATTGAGTACACACCCAATCCTTTGTGTTTGACTCTAATCCTTACGTGAACGAAATACGAGCTAAGTACAATGGTACACAGTGACATGTTGTGACAATAGACAAGAAACAACATAACACAAGATCTATCCCTTTTGTGGATGACCTACTACATTTATAGGGAAGACTTAATGTTTACCACGAAAATGAAAGTAGGGTTGCCACATGCCCGGGAAACCCGCTAATGCCCCGGAATTTACTGTCCTGAAGTACACGTATACATTTTTTTTGGCATAAACTCCACGTTATTGTGTTCAATTTTTGTTTTAAGTTTAATTCTTGATGTTGATTTTCTACCAAAGTTTAATTAATAAGCCTTAAAGAGGTGCAAAATTTACTCTTTTATGTTCGGTAATTAATCAACTAGTGTATGGTATGTATGTAACACAATTTTTACCTAAAATAAATGATTTTTGTGATTTGCATTTTTATTTATAATTTTAAAGTATTACTGATATACCTAACCTATCAGCAGATATACATAATAACAGCGTTGCGGGATGTAACTGCTAACACCCGTAGCATATGCTGAGTTAGGGTCCTTTTTATTGCTACGACACATGACCTTACTTGTTTATGCCTTTATGTATCGATTTTTGTTTGCATTTATTTTAATATTTGTTATGTTCACAGAATTAAAATTGCATACTTTCGTGTGTGTTGTAGTGGCACGTATCTTTATCTTTATACATCGTCCGTCCAGTTAGGGTTGAGTTGCAACTTTGACATCAATTCCATTCGTTACCCTAAAATCTCCAGGAAATGATAACCCTGTATCTGGGAACCCTACTTACGAGTAATCTGCTCGTGTCCCCACGCTCAACTTTCCCCTGTACAGGTTGTCAGATGAACCCTCTAGCTTTATTGAACTCTATAAATCAGAATCACTAATAGAACTAAAAGCCTAATAGTAAAAAAGGTTTCTTTTTGTGTTCATATTTCGAAAAAATTGCTAACCTGCGCGACGCGACGTGAGAATATACCGTACATATTACCGGCGGTAAATAATGCACATGTGACATGGGTTTTGTAGAGCGTCGTCTCTGTCACCGGAGTATTTGTGCTTCTTTGGCGGTCGATATCTTTTTAGGGCTCCGTAACTCAATAGAAAAAAACGGAGCCCTTATAGGATCACTTTATTGTCCGTCCGTCTGTCAAGACCCTTTAACTCGGGAACGCGTGGAGGTATCGAGTTGAAATTAAAACCATATACTCAAGTCTTCAGTCCCTTGAAGCTGTGGAAAAATTAAACCTCTGAGTTAACGTGAAAAAAAACGTGCATTTCGACACTCTCAAGGGAATCAAAATGTATAGGGTATTTCCCGTTGACTTAGAACTATGAAATTTGGTAAGTAATACCGTCTTATACTACAAGTATAGGTAAAAATATGAAAACTTTACATTTGTAATTAAATTATTAAAATATAGTCTTTAACGGAGCCCTCGTTGGGCGAGTCCGACTCGCACTTGTCCGGTTTTTTTTTATTATGAATCATGGCAAAAGTAGCAAAACATGTATTTTTTATTTCAAACATAGAACAGTTTCCTTTGTTATAGCTAGAGGGTTAATTTTCAATCGGTATATCCTTGAAAGTCACATGAAATGTGGCACTGGCGAGTCTATCAACGTTCCAGGCACAACTCAAGAGCGGCTCGAGAGATTGAGCTGACATTTGACTCGCATCGTGGAATAAATTGTCCTTAGTTTATCCCTCTCAGAGAGAAGTGGCTGCGACACACGGACGGACACAAATCTTACCATATAGGTTTCCATTTCTCATTTTGTACAATAAAACCTGCCATATTATGTATCAAGCTAAACTCAAACCGCCGGACAAACTAAACGCACTGGAAGGACAATTTCTTTGCGTTAACCCAAAAACCGGTCAGGTGCGAAAAGGACCCGCGCCCTGAGGGTTCCGTACCATTTAAATAAAATAATAGAGACTTAAATAATTTAGATGAAAACTAGATCTTATCAGTACATAAAATGTATAAATCAAAAATGCAAAATTAAGTTGGTTGAGTATTCGGGTACGTATATAACCCCTAAACCTATATTAATATCGGCGTTTCCAGTATTTGTTATTTAAGGTGGTAACGGAGGATCTCGGTGCAAAATGCACATCAAAATATTGTTTTCCTTACTTTTGAATAAAAACTATGCAATAAATGCGTTTTATAGCAATTCGCGCAAACTGCTTGTTAATAGCTAGGTGATCACATGAAAATTATTCAATTTTACGCGTTACCTTTTAGCTGCATTACATTAAAGCGTGTTGCTTTTAAGTTTGTTAATGTCCATACATACATATACTCACGCCTGTCTCCCAGAGGGGTAGGCAGAGACTACAGATTTCCATCTGCTACGATCCTGACACACCTCTTTTTCTTCTTCTACATCCATCAACCTAGTCATACCGGCTCATCTATTCCGGGTACTTTTCACTTTGCCCTTTTTGTTAATGTAATGCAAACAAAATGTAATACATTAAAGTACGTAATTTTTTTGTGAAGACTTTATTATTAATAAACTATCTCCGCAAGTTTAAAACACATTTATTGCATACTTTTTATTCAAAAGTAAGGAAAACAATGTTATGATGTGCATTTTGTACCGAGGTAAAAAGTTACCCCCTTAAATACAGTACCTACATGGCACATAAATACAGAAAATTCCCAACTCCTAAATAATTTAGTGTCCGACCCCGAAATAAAAATTGTCTGAAACTGACAACTTTGATGGCCCCTCATTTTTATATTTTCGGGAGATAAAAACAATAAAAAAGATGTTTGTACTGTACTCAATGAGTTGTAGTCATTTACACCCCACATGCAGGGGGAAACAATCAGATCCGTCTGCAAGCTGGAGACCCGTGACATACGGACGTACAGACGGACAGACAAGCCATTGGGGCGCCGAACCCTAAAACTGAAAAGCGATCCCAGCCAAGTGAGGCAGAGCCACAGGCTAAGAAAGCGAGTGTGACTCAATGTGTTTTGGCAGAAGTTTGTGTTTCAGAAATTCAGTTCATTCATTACAATTTTGCGTTTGCAATTGTTTCTGAGCAATCAACTTGTTTAGTGTTTCCGAGAAAATGTAATGTCGTCAATTCCAGTAATTTAGCGTCCACATTTAGTGGCTATTTCGCAAGGTATAGTAGGTTACCGAAGCTAATGTGCTCGACAGATGTTCCCCCGTTTATTTATACATACTTGCTTCATCAAGTTGATAGCAGCTTTACGACATATATTGTTGTTAGATATCTTAAATAATTAACATTATATTTCTAGGCATTTTACTATAATCAGTGTGTGCTCACTTATTTTAGTATTAAGCTTGTACATTTAAAAGTAAAGTTGTGATGGTTCCGACGCCCACGTGCTATCCGCTTGACAGCGGTAAAAGTCGGGTGATATAAAAAGCGGTTAGCACGGGCGCGCCGGCACTATCGGTAGAACTGTCAAAGCGATAACGTATTGTCAAAATGTTTGTAAATCAATAAACGTTGAAAATATACCAACCTGCGTTGTGATTTCTGGACATAGTTAAAATTGTTTACGAGGAGATACAGGTCTAGTGAGAAATATTGAGACTTCAGCATTCGCGAAATCTATGACTAATCCGTCTTATGACAACTTAATACTAAACTTTATGGACTTGTCTAAAACACAAGGATAAAACGAACTTAGCCGACAAAACACGAATTCGCAATATTTCTCACTAATAGCTGTACTCATTATTGAAACTCTCATACTGCTGCTGAAAGGTGAACCGAGAGTGTTCCATGGTCTTCGGAAATGTGCTGGAAGAAACAATAACGGCACCTGCTGACGACCGTCTATAATTTGGCCAAGTGCGGTTCCTTACCACCCCAAGTTATGCAACTCAACGCTTAGCGCAATCTATCAACTCACCAAGACACACTCACGGCTGAGTAATTGAGAGGGCCAACTGAACAGTCTAACAACACACTATTGCTACATTCAACATATTGCCTTGTGCTAGAGATGTACTTAGTTTGAAACTGAGCTCAAACTTAGTACAAACCGAATGATGCAGGGCAGGTGCAATAACTACAGAACAAACACCGATTCAGGCCGACAAAGTAATGCGCAACAACCCGAGGGCTTTTAGCACCATTAAACGTTTAACAGCTTTTAATAAACGTTCCGGACGCGTTCATTTTAAAGTAAAATCTTGGAAAGAGATTGCTTACAACTACTGTTGTCCACAATATTGCAGGAGACGATGGTTGGCTCCGATGTGCCGGAGATAATGGATTCTCGTGGCTTTTCATTGTGCTGTTGGTGGAAATGGAGCGTTACATTATCTAATAACAGGTTCAATCGGTCTCGTGAGCTACGTTGTTCGATATTACATAGAAATCGTTGATTTTAGGGATTCGTTAAAAAACGTAAACCTTCATCAGCGAAGCCCCGGTATCAAAGTTGTTAGTTACAGACCATTTTAGTTAGGGGGTCTAACTCTATCTCAAAACTAAACTGTGTTTTCTGTATATTATGTGACTCTATTGAAGGTGGTAAAACCGAATCTCGGTGCAAAATGCACATCATAATATTGTTTTCCTTACTTTTGAATAAAAAGTATGCAAAAATTGCTTTTTAAAATTATTCTCGCATTAAAATTATGTCATTTTATACCTTAAATTTTGATTACATTCGATTACAACGATAAATACGCTTTTAAGTTTATTAATCGGATGCAATTAAAATGTAAATCATAAAATCATAGAATTTGAATGTAATTATCACTAACCAATTTCCGCAAATTTTTTTTAACCCGCAATTTTTGCATACTTTTAATTCAAAAGTAAGGAAAACAATATTATGATGTGCATTTTGTACCGGGATTTGGTTTCACCAAATAGTGAAAACGTCGATTTTTAATACAGGTTTAGGGTTAGGTACCCGAATAATCGACCAACTTAATTATGCAGTTTTGTTTCATACATTTTATAGGATTTGATGAGTTTGTAATTTTATTCAAACAATTTAAGTCTATTAGCTTATTTGAAAGGTACGGAACACGCACGGCGCGAGTCCCACTCGCACTTGACCGGTTTTATCCATCGTTGTATTTGTTAGGCTCCTTACTTTGGTCCTTTGGAACCAGGAACTGCAATATCCATGGAGGTGGAGGATTGTGGCAGTGCTCCAACCACACTTTGATGATGACACCAATATATACTCACGCCTTTCACCAATAGGCATAGGCAGGGACTTGGGTGTCCATCCGCCACGATCCTGACACACCTCTTCCACGTCCATCATCATTAGCACGCCGCGCCGGTCACAATGCGCAATAAACAATTAGCTTGAACGTGATACTTGTACCTAAATGTAAATTAATTGTTCAGTCAGTTACCTGTTCTCAGGTCCAATGATAGGCTGTTTCTATTTTGTTACATGTACTCGTATAGGTGTCAATTAAAAGGCTTTGTAAATAAAATATTGATACTTTGTTTCTGTTTATTTTATGAAGTACAAAAAAAATATTACAAATTTCTGTAATGCATTTTGACTTTAGGGTTTTATTTTTGGAAAACACATTTGGATAAATTTTCCTCGATAGGAATAATCAAACATATTTTATAAGGTGAGTTTTTACAAAATCTAGATTTTTGATTTTGGAAATTTTGCTAGCTATTTTTAAATAAAATTAAAACGTATTTTTTTCTCTGCCGCGCTGAATCCGCCCCTCTCGCACTGTGCGTATTTTCGCTCTGAGTAACAGTGACATAAATAAAATTGAAATAGCCTCAAGAAAACAAACACACGCGCCGAGTAACTGTACTACATCAATATATTTACAGCGAGCGCTATCTACATTAGAGTCTAGAGAGCAATTTATGAGTAATTATTTTTCTTCGAAATTTATGAACAAAACCTGTATCGCTTTATTGTTATCTTTACATATTGGTCTATTAACATGATCTTTTTTATCATTTTTAATCCATTGATTTCGGGAATAAGCCCCCACAAGATATTTTATTTTTGTACTTAGTTCTTCTATGCAAAGAAATATAGCGTAACGATATATTTTTATCTCAACAGCTACATACTTGATACATAATATTATAGTTATACATACGGACGGACAACGAAGTCTCATCATAATGGTTTGTTTTTAGGGTTCCGTAACCGAAGGGCAACACGGAACCCTATTAAGGGCTTGTATTGGGTCTTTCAACGGTTTTTGTTTTATATGCTGAGTCAACTACTTATCTGAACAATGTAAAAATTGAACACGTGTTTTTTCAGACCTTTGTCTTTCCGTTGTCAGGTCGGTTAACTAATTGGACACATTTCGCTCGATAGATTTTATTTTTGAAAATTATGCCTTTTTAAGTTATTATTTCGTTTTATGTCTTAACGACTTGAGTTTTACGTCTGAAATTACTTCTATAACAAGAAAACATGGTTTAATTTCCTATGTCAGGTGGAAAAACTCCTACATCAAATACTTTTTCGTAAAATCCAGAAAAACCTCGAAAATTCACTGATTTTGCGTGCTGCCAGCGCGCGAAGCGAGCGTTCTAATGAAAATATATTTATTGATTTAAAATAAATTAATGTAGACTTTCTGACAACATACTGAAGTTCAAAATCGCTCAGTAAGATTATTGTGCACCAGGAGTAAGGCTTGTTAAAGTTGCTCTGCTGTCTGTCCGTCTGTCCGTGGCTGTCACGTTTACGCGCTTCAGCTTTCAGCCGCAGCAGGCCTCTGGACGTGGCTATATGGCATAGCGTAGGCAATAAAATGTTATAATGCATTACTATAATATGTCATTGTCGAAGTTCCACCAACCAAGTGCAAAAAGTAAGTAAGTACCAACTATCATGTTAACTTGCAAAAAAGTTTTGGAAGAACATTATTTGTCTGTACTACGAATTAATTGTCTTTGTATAAAAGGTGAAATGTATTTATGCAGCCAAATAAACACTGGAGGCTTAATAAGTGATCGGTATCACGGATCCATAACATTTGTTGCTAATTTCACAAAATAAAATCTTGACGTCCCATAGTACACTTGACTCGGGGCTTGTAGGGAACACGAAAAGAATAATTTACGAATTTCACAAAAAGAGTCATCGAAACTTGATACTGAGAATTTGGCTACATGAATAAATGTCACCTTGTCTTGTAAGACTTTGTTTTCCAAAATAAAATAAATATAATGATGACTTGTCTACCTTCGAAGAATGGCACAACAGCGCCACTTTGAACCAAATTACTTAAAGTTAGCTACCATAATTGATCTAGAAATGGTGAACATAAATTGATTTCACGAGCACTGTGTGCGCAACATTCGACGTGGTCTTTGTCTTTCGTTGCGGGTGTCATGTTAACTTAGCGTGGATTCACATGAAATCGTATTTGCTTCGCATTCGGCAAGTATAATGTGTACCTACTTGTACATATGAGCATGCATGGAGATCTCTAGTAACATGTGAGTGAACTGACGATGAGAAATCTGGAGATATTTCGAAACAAACTGTGAAATCTCTACAGGGTCTGTTCATATATTACGTCATCGATTTTTGCCGATTTTCGACCAGCACCCTACTCACAGAACTGATGTAATTTTCGTTATCTGTAATACAAAATTAATAATGTTATTTAAACTATAGTTTTTTTTTCTTTTAGCAAGACCCCCCCATTATTGCCATCTATGTTCATGATAATATATAACCGTCATCGGCCGACCAGACCCCCCCCTAATTTGAAATGACGTAATATATAGAAGGCGTTCTGAGTAAGATGGTGGTACCTCCACAGTCGAGCCCGGCATTAGCTCTACCACCTTACTCGGAAATCCTCCTGAAGTTATTCGGGAGAGAGTAAGAGGACAGCTCTGAGGCAAAAAGACCAGGTGGCCCACCATTGCCTGGGACCGATGGATGGCGGTATATCCATCCCCAATTGCTGGGCCTTATATAAATCAGACTAGTGACGGGCAGCGACGTCAATGGTGCAAGGGTTTCGGCACCGCGCTCACCAACCCGCCTGCCCAGCGTGTTGAGTATGGTCATTTCTTTCAGGAGGACCGCCAAGAGTGGCGAAAACCTGGAAAGGCCTTTGTCCAGCAGTGGACGAAACAGGCTGATGGATGGATGGATATAGAAGGCCCCAAATAAACAATGCAACGTCTCTATATGGAAAACTGCTGCACGGATTTAGATTCGGTTTTCACTGTTAGGTAGGGAGGGGCTTGAGGAAGGTTTTAGGGTATGTATCATTGCACTATAATCAAAGGAAGCTGAGGGTTGATCACTTTAAGTTAGTGTGTATTTCTCCACGTTGATGACGTGATGTTGCACGGTTTTACTTTAAATGATAGATTGAAAAATATTGAAATAAAATAAGGGATCCTTGCAGACTGAAATTAAATTAAGTGCGAGTCGGACTCGCGCACCAACGGTTCCGCACCACCACACAATACGGCTACGGAACCCTAAAAATATGATGGTAAATACCAACAATATAGCTGTCATATTAGGAATACTAACATAGGTTAAGATCTTTGTTACTAACCAAACTGGACCACATTGTAGTCTGATTAATGAACGTATATTATTATTATTATTATTATTATTATATGAACAAAAAACAAGCCATTAAAATAGTAGCGCCTGACAAAAAATTTAGCGCCGTCTGTGTACGGAATCCCACTTTTTATTTTACTTTATAATATGTTCTACATTATGACAAAATTTTAAACTTGTATGTATTACCGTCTTTAAGTTAGAGCCAAAACAAATCACGCAAAAATAATTCAACTTTTTCGAGGGGACTTCCACGTGATTTTTATAATATTTTGTTTGTCGTGGTAGAGGTTCTAAATTTTAACTTTCTAGGTGTAACGGTTGAAGCTGTAGGCCCCTGTGACAGACGGAGAGACAGACAGATAGCGGCGGCTTAGTAATAGGGTCCCGCTTGGCGCCCTTCGGGTACGGAATCCCAAAAACGATCTCTTTTTCAGACATCCCCACTCTTTCTAGTACGTACATAAGACAAATGTAAACTACATAATTAATATCGCACCTAAGTAATCACTAAACGTTCATCCGAGTCGTAACCCGCAAGTCCCACTAGAAATACCCAAAACATCCCGAGTTTTGTTTAAAATTATTCACAAGAGCATGTTACTGTTTTCATTTCGTCCAAAAACCACAAGCCCTTCGTCATAGCGCGAGCGGCGAGGCGGCAAAAACTTCGGGCTCACTCCAAAAAGGTTTTCCAACTGATTGTTTTGCGCAGGGCGGCAGGTGGCTACGTTTTTGCAGCGTGTGTCTGGATTGTATTGAATTACACTTGTGTTTAGTTTTTTCTGCATCCGTACGTAGCGGGCTTCAAAAGGTACCTTCCTCTGTGGACTAACTTCACTTACACCTGCTGTAATGTCTTTTTTAGTTTTCTGCCGAAATACGGAACTCCAAACTGTAAAGCCTTGGTATCTGTCGTTCAAAGCTCCAAGAGATTGATAGCAGACATATATACTACATAATCACGCCTGTCTCCCAGAGGGGTAGGCAGAGACTACAGATTTCCATCCACTACGATCCTGACACACCTCTTTTGCTTCTTCTACATCTATCAATATATATAGTGCCCAAACCACCGAAACATTCCTTTTTCTATTCTAGTCACTACATCTTCTTTCAGGCCGCAACGATCCCTTATGTCGATATTTTTTTGTATATTTCAGTATTCAGTAAATTCCATTTAATATTATCTATGGTATGAGTAAGTCACGTGGGAATTATTCTAGCTGTACAGCATTTTTAACTGTGAAGTTAATTTATTATGGACTTTTTTTCAGTGGTAAGATAAGAACATCTCGTAAACATTTTTCTGACGTCAAAAAATTCAATAACTATCGTAGTCCACTGTTCAAATTCAAATTGTTTATTTGTAAAATAGATACATAAAGTATACGTTTGACATGTCAAATCTAAGCTGTATAAAGATAATATTTTATAATGAAACAAATATGATACGGGAAATATTTATTAAAAAAAACTGTATTTAAGTTGGGCTACTAAAGTTATACACATGCATAAAATAAAAAGACTTATTGGAATAAGAGTATTATTATACCTACATAATGCAATAAATAAATAAGGTAATAAATAACTAAACTATAAATAGATATAATGCCTAAATCCGCCCATTCGATTAATCTTGCTAAGAAGAAGGACAAGAAACTTAGCAAGATCATGTCTTTTTTATCAGTATTTTTTTTCTGAATATGTCTTAATACTATTACAGTTTTTTTTAACTTATATAAAATAATACTAAACAATATATTATATAAGGATAAAAATATAAAAGAGAGAAGGAAATTGTGCCATGAGAAAAAAAATGTATATCTCAGTCTACCTATCTAATGAGGTAGTAAGTTAAAATACTAAGCAAAACATCATCTACCTGTCTCATATAGTTTCATATAGTTCTCATATAGTTAAGTATATAGACATTCTGAGAGGAGAACGGCATGAAAACCAGCTGGCCACACGCAAGAAAGATTTGCACCCTAGGGCGGCTATTCCGGCATTATTGCGCATACGCAATATCAGTCAGTAGATATTTGAGATAAATGCCATGCGATGAAAACTAGAGTTACTAAACCACATCAAATAGAAGCTATAGGATATAAGGAATGTATACTATAAGTTTTCAATATAAAAAATCAATACATATCCGTACAAAATCCATTTTAAAGTCACCCGCAATCTGCCTTCGCAATTTTTGCGCACTTGCCAGAATTGAGGGCCAGAAAGACAACCAACTTCACCAAGTAAGTTATGTAAGTCGTAGATCAAATAAATAACAGCTCGGCACGACAAAGTGCGCTAAAGTCTAAATGTTTACTCCAGAAAGTATCTCCTATTGTCCGGATCTGTGCTCAAGCACCGCAGTTAACTTCCTGAAACCCCAGAGTACACACAGAACTATGGAACAATGGATGCTATACCATGTCCATTTATTACAATGTATGTGTGTTTGGGTCTCCTTCCCTGCAGAGGCTAAACAAAGACAATGCTATATTCAGGAGTTATGTAATGAGAATACTAAGTATCTAGACTGGTGTGCTACTGACAGTCACTGCAACAGGTGACGTTAATATTTAAAATACTTCCTTTTGAGTTCGAGTTGATTGAGATTTCAAGTGGCGTTTTTGTGACAGGATGTCTGCAGTTCCTTAACTTCGCGCACGAAAGGTGACGTCATGGATGCAAGACCAATAGCGAAACTAGAGGGCGGCCACCAGCTTATGAAGCCATCAACCGATTATGTGATCACATACAAACCAAAATACACAACAAATCACATCACACTAATATTATAAATGCGAAAGTTTGTGTGTGTGTGTGTGTGTTGTGTGTGTGTGTGTGTGTGTGTGTGTGTGTGTGTGTATGTTTGTTACTCTTTCATGCTGAAACGGCTGATTTAGATAAAATTTAGAATGGATATAGCTTATACCCTTACTTAATACATAGGCTACTTTTTATCCCGGAAAAAGCATGTCGTTAAACCGAAGAACACGCGGGCGGAGCTGCGGACAAAAGCTAGTAACGCCATAAATTAGATAAAGCATCTTTTTACATCAATGACGCCCGCATAAAAAAACTCGCACGGATGAGTAGCTACCTACTTTCACCTGCACTAATTTGGTCCGACTGGTGTGATTATTGTTAATTAAATACATAATATTCTTACTAAGTTAACAGTATAAGTTGCAAAATGTACCTTCACTATTTGTTTTCATTAAAAGATTTTCATTTCATTTTTGGGGGGGGGGTACTCTGGGGGGTCCGAACCTAGTTACGCAATAAAGGGTGGTTCAACATTGTACTATTGGAACAACAGTGATGGGACAGTTGACCACACAACATGTCAAGACGCCTACAGTCAAGGTCCGTGTTTGTAAACGATTTAACAGTGGCGCTGCCGCAATAAGAACTACCAATAGGTAGTCTGCCTTGCTGGCGTCCATACTGGCACTCATCTTACAAAATTATCTCGTAGGTGAAGACAATATACTCTACTAGCTTGTGCCCGCGGCTCGACTCCGCCCACGTGTTATTCGGTTTAACGACATGCTTTTTTCCGGGATAAAAAGTAACCTATGTGTTAAGTTAGGGCATAAGCTTTATCCATTCTAAATTCCATCCAAATATGAAAGAGTAACAAACATACACACCCTCATACACACACACACACACACACACACACACACACACACACACACACACCCTCACACACTCCCCCTTTCGCATTTATAATATTAGTGTGATGGGTGAAGAGTTCTCATACACCATGTTCATTCATCTATCTTCCTATACTAAAATTAAAGTAGTAATTAAAAACTGAGATCAAAACTACAATTTGTCAATTTTTTGTCTGCTTGTCTGTACGTGTGTATGTGTGTTCCGATTTAACTCGAGAACCGCTCAACGGATCTGGTTGCGGTTTTATTTACTATCGTCGTAGTGACCCTGATCAACATAGGCTATAAGGGGTGTTCATAAGAAAACGGGGCAAAGATTGAATAAAGGCTAATATGCTATAATATGTTGTACCAAGTACCTACTGTATAGATATTTTTAACCTGATGGGTAAAGCCTTAGAGTCAGGTGTTCTAACGACAGAATGTCATTGAATATTCAAGTACTCATTGTACTAACAATTCGGACACAACCTTACGGCGTGACATGTCACACTCGGAATATTAATTGTTTAGCCTTCCGAGGTGAACATTGTCCCTGTAAATAGTAACTTAATAATATAATGAGCTACTACTTGGTACAATAAAATACATTACATTATGGAATATATATTACTTTATTTATCTACTAGCTTTTGCCCGTAGCTTCGCTGATGTGGAAGTGTCTTAGATAAATGTAGTATAGTATATATGAGTAACTCCAGTGGCGTGCACTTTATAGAGCCAAAAAGACACTGCCTACCCTGACAAATACGCATCATTTACCCATTTTTCGGGTTCCATAGTCCGACAAGGAACCCTTATAGTTTAGCCATGTCCGTCTGTCCGCGGCTTAGCTCAGAGACTATTACTACGTACTAGAAAGCTGTAATTTGACATGGATATAAATATTAATCACGCCGACAAAACGGTAAAATAAAATCTTGAAAAAATATTTTTTTTAATGTCACCTCTCATACACGTAAACTGGGGATGAATTTTTGTTTTCTCGTCTATTCCATAGTGTGGGGTATCGTTGAATAGGTCGTTCAAAAACAATGCAGGTGTGTGAAATCAATTTTTCGATTTAGGGATCCGTTGGCGAAATATGAAGGTTTAAATTGTAAATTTTAGTTAGAGTGGAGCGTCCCCCCCCCCTGCCGTCTAAACGGTTGTTTAAAGAAATGTGAAAAAGTTCACAGAAGTAGATAATGAATTGAAAAGGAAAACAATCACAGCTAAGTAGGCTTTACAGGTTTACGAATACAGATCGCGCCAAACTTTTGGTCCCCTCTAATGTATGAGTTTGGCGCGGTCTGTATTAGTAGACCAACTTATAAAATGTACCGGGCAACTACGGAACCCTACATTGTGCGTGGCCCGACACGCACTTGGCCGGTTTTATTTATAATCGTAATTACGTAGATAATAGCACCACCGAGCGCCATCTTTCTTCAATAGCGGGAACTACGAACTGGTTCGATTATATCAAGGTACCAAGTGATCGCAGGGCGGTCTCTATTATTTTGTATGTGTGTCTTCATATGGACGCGGGAAAAGTGTAGTGTGCGTTACTGTAAATACATGGCACACAATGCAGTAGCTGCGCTTGTGTGCGCCAAAAAAGCCAGTGGCTCGTGACGTCACGTCAGTTGGTGGTCACCATTATTGTTCTGAGGTGGTCACTCTATTGTTATCAGACTTCCTTATGAAACAACTATTACGCGACCGTTTTAAAAAATCGCATTGTTTCTTTGATTTCGTGCTTTATTATTTAATAGATAGATATTATAACACACATTTAAGAGCCCTGTAGGCGGTGGCTTGAAGTCAGTCGCGCACGTGGTCGCTATGTTTGCTATTTCATTCTACATTCAAGTTCGGATTATAGAGCACTGACTGAGCATTGGTTGATCCGAACGTTCATTTCCCGAGCTCGTACGGAACTTACCGAACACGGTGTGAGAGACAAGCTAACGCGAGACAAAATTCATGTCTTGAAAAAACTCGAGAATGGTTTTGAGTCTTCCTATGATTTCAGGAGAAATATCCCAAAAATTTAAATATATTATCACTTCTAGTTCATTACAGTACATAAACATTCATCAAAATATGTGTAAAATCCAGGACTTTTATATGCTTGTAACTTTTGTATGTATTTGATTTTGATAAATGTTTTAGGTTCAAGTCATGGATATTGTATGGGATAGGTATGTTGAAAAAGAAAAAATAAAAAGCAAGTACCTACATACATATTATCAGCGAACTGCGCTAGTATGGGAGTTGGGGCGAATAGAGTGCCCTTAAGATATCTTTATAGCTATTTCAAACAGCATTTCAATACATTTTTTATTCATCAAATTGAGAGATATTTTGAAAAAAATCAAAGCGAAAGGATATGTCTTAGTAATAGGGTCCCGTTGGTTACCCTTTGGGTACAGAGCCCTATAAACTAGCAGTTAGTTTCAATATTTAAGTGTCAGTAGTATTTGATATTTATGGTCTCTAACAGTAATAATAACTGACACAGGCTAGTGAGCCATTATACCCACAGGGCTTTTGTTTAAGAATTCAAGATTAAAGAAAGTTTAGTGGGAATAAAAATCTTAGAAGAGGGAAAAATCTGTGTTTCTTATTTTATTACATACTTTCATACTATTAGCTATGAAAATTAGCAGGTTCATATTTTGGAATGTTATGGATTCCATAGATTTTTCAACAGATTGTTAGATATAGAAAATTTCTTTAATATGTGAAGTGAACAATGTATGGTATGAATGAGGTAAGCAGTGTTTTCAATCAATTATCATTCAAAAGTGGCTCACACTCACTTCGGTGTTCAAATAAACAGAAGGGACTTCTGATATTACAACTCTGAGGCCTGATCGGGACCTGCATGCCCCACTGCCTGGCTTAGACCTACATTTAATTAATTGGCTCTAAATCATTCATATTTCTATTCTTTAAATAAAACAAAAATTATGTAAAACAACAGTGCTATTAAATATAATACACCTCTAAAAAAAACCCTTTTTCAAGTTCTTAAATTTGTAAATTTTTTGCAATTAACTTAAAGCCATCAGTGTTGATGCAGTGTGACACCACTTATTTGTCAGGACTAAACTTAACTTAGGCATTTTTTCTCTTTTTCTTTCTGTACTGAGAAGACAAGGGCAGGACGCCTAAAATAAGGTTGTGAAATAAATTAAGTCATGTTACACTGAATCAACACCATTAAGATTAGCTCAGTTGATCAGAATTTTAGTTGGATTAGTATATAATATAATAATTAAGATTAGTATCTTTAAAAATTACTAGGTGGATTATGTACAAGATAACAACTAATATATATTATTGAGAAAATCTATGCATATTAAATCAGATATTGTGAGATCAAGATGTCAAGGTGCAAAATAGGGTCAATATGCTTCCCTTTCAACACTATTTACTAAAATAGCTCATAATCATAACATGAATAATTATGATACATAATGATGAATCAGACATAGAGCATAAAACTCAAAATTTGTAGCACATAAAAAATACTAACAAAATTATAGTACATAGCTGGTGGGTGTGAATAAAATAAGGTCAAAACCAACATCAGACAAGAATTTCCTCCAAAACTCAGACCTCTCGAGTCATGCATGCCAAAAATGTGCCTTTTAGAGGGCAAACGATGGTCTAATGTTAATGAATCAAGTTTATTTAGTAAAAACACGTCTGTAGGAGACGAGGGTGGTGCATGCCCGCGAGACAGACATGCACACTGACGCATCGCCTGTACCATGCAGGCCGCGAGAAAAGCGGTCAGACCAGTTCCCCACACCTACACACGGTACTCAACCTACCTCGCCGCATAAAGACCATGCGACCTAACACCATTTCGAAAGTTGGGACCATTTTAGAAGGGATTTTTGGGTCAAAACCTTTGGGATAGGTATAGAAAATGGATGGAGCGATAGTACTTTTCTCTTTTTAATTTCCAAATATAGACGGAAGGGCATCGATTCGGTAACGGGGTTGAATAAAAACTAAATATTTTAAAAATCTAGGTCATTTAAGTGCAGCGGGTAAAGAAAAGCGATATAAACAAAATAAATAATCAAATGATAGTTCATTATTATGATGGCAGTACCTTCATTGCCGTTGTTTCCATCAGAACTGCGCGCTGCAGCCATCAGAACCCCGACGCACAAAAAGCTCCAGAATCTCACAATCATTTTAACTGGTCAAACACCGGCACTGAGTTCACAAAAGACCAAAAATAATAAATCAAACACTCGTCATAATCAATCCCAAACCACTCGCGCTACAAAGCTGCTATCAGCCACTTTCGCAAATGGCGGATGACAGACGGATGTGATTTCATCGATTGAAGTCGACGAGATGAAGCATTTACGTAGGTTGTTTTAAATTATTAATATATTACACACTGCTTAATAATCTGGTAAAATCAATTATTGTGAAAGAAAGATGCGTACAGTAATGTGGCGTAACATTAAATCGAATCCATCCAATAAAAGTGGAAATAACTAACGTGGGCTTAAGCATTGTGGGGGATGCAATGCAGCACAGCTCCCTCACTCAAAAAACCAAACCGGGCCAGTGTATTGCACCCAATAGATCACCGGGTTAGTGGAAAATAGTGAAATGCCAATTGAATCCAGGGAGTGCAGTCAGGGGCAGAATGAGATGCCAATTTTCTTCAATATCCGCAATACTATTCGCGTTTCCAGGCTTTTCCTTTTAGTTTTCCTTTTCTTTTTATTGTACTGCTCGGAACGTGAATGCTTGCGCTCGCTTTGGTACCGAGTTTTATACTTTCTCGCTCTTAGTCACATATATGTATGCATCTCACTCACCTTACCCCCGCGGACTCAGGGAGTCCTAGTTTTTGGCCTAGGGGTTATTTTATGAACACTCCTTATAGCCAACATGCTGACCAGGACCACTACGATGATAATAAAAAAACCGCATCTAAATCCGTCGAGTGGTTCTCGACTTAAAACGGAACATAAATAGATACATCATATTTAATTTATTTTATGAAAAATAAAGAATATTTATCATAAATGTTAAAAAGAATAATAAATAGATCGCTTTATTTTCAAAAAGAAATGGAAACTAAATAACATCAATTATTTATTTGCTCGTGTCGTCGGTTAAAAACTCATTGTGTAGCAAAAGGTTCGCTTCACAGGTTTGAATCCTGGCCCGAGGAATTTTTTCAAATTCTTGTCTGTACATTTGTTTCTAAATTATCCTTTCTAGTTTGTAATGCACTCTAATAGTTAATTATATTTAGAGTATTCGCAATTAAGACCGGGACGGTGATTCTCGCACATGCAACAATTTGCGAAAGCCGAAAGCGGGTGATTTTACAAGCTTCTCTTCTTCAAAATTCATGGTCTTATCCAGGATTTCAATTTTTAGGTTGTAGTCGCCATACCAAACTGTAAAAAGACATTTTGCTTTTTTTGCTACATGCATCTGTCCTTGAGCTTGGAAGTACCAATCCGACTTATTATTTATTAGCACCTGCGACAAAAAAAAACCTTTGACTTCTGTATGTTAATCAACCGTGATTATTCAGGTAAGCTAATGAATTAAGTTTGATATAAGTTGTGGGCTTAAGTTCAGATAAGTTTTAGATGTGGCAGTTTCCAGCTGCCACTTGGGTTTTTTAAATAGCCAAGCCATACTTTTTGAGCAACATGTAAGATTTGGAGAGGTAGACCTTCTAGAGTTAGGGGCTTGGCTTAACATGAGATGTGATAACTTTTTGCAGTTAAAGCTTTATGAGTCTTTACATTAAATATTTTTCTTGGGATATAATTTTAAACGTACCTACTTCACCATTTTTGTTTTTTTTTTCCAAAAATGTACTTTTTTATCTTCGATTGCTGCTTCAATGCTCCCCATTTTGAATGGAACTATGAGGCATTTCACTTCTACCACCAATTCACCCGTGATTCCGTCAGGAGAGGCCTCGTCCATGTAGAGACAATATTTTCCTATCACAATATTTGTTATCCTGGACAGATATTCTTGTGCCTCTACTTCATTTTGACGACCATGTTGTATTGACGAGACATGGTCTGTTGGAGTACCATAAAGCATGTTTTTACCATATTTCTCCAGGTATGTGTTTTTTTTTCACTTTATCACTTTGCCAAAATTTGAAGCCATCAAAAGTTCAAGCCATTCGGCACATTGGCTTTACAAAACTGTTTGTTCATATATGCGGTTACGTTCTTCCACTGCTTTTCTAAATTTTTAAGGAAAGTCTCCTTTGCTCTTTCAAATGTTTCCGGATCCATATCTGGTTGTTCAGCATTTTTACCGTAGTTGGCTTCTGGTGATTTATTTATATAAAATTAGCCCGCGCCTTCACTAACGTCAATGAGATTTTCGTGGAAATAAGGAAAACAAAAGAATATGATTTTTTGAACGACAATATGCAACGGTCACCAAGTTTTACCAAAGTGCTAATAAATACCAATCAAATAAGTCCAAACTCGAAGGGTCTGCTGTTGTCCAAAAAGACTGAACCTAGTTCTTGATCACTAACCGAGTCTCAAGTATGAGTTGGGACGGTTGATTCAATTTCAGCCTATATACATATATATATACCGGGCGTAAATAGAGTGCTGCCATTAAATGAAACTACAAATTTTACGGATTATACTCAACCACTTTTCCCAGGGACCAAACCCGCGCTAACTATTAGTTTAGGAAATATTTGAGTTTCAAACAAAAATGCGTGAACTCTAAAGCACCGATGTAAAGGCATTTTTTGAAACAGCGTCATACGTAAAACAGCTGCGTTACGGTGCAGCGTTCTAAAATAGGCTTTCTTCGTACGAAATAAAGTCTTTGAGTTACAGTTCAATATCTTCTTCTCTGAAGATTTGCGCGGGTATTTTTCTTTAGAAAGTTGTTTTGTATGACGACTAGAGTATGTGGTTTTATTTAAAGGTCGCACTCTATTTACACTCGGTATAAGGTGACTTTAATTTACACAGCCAAACTCATACTGGAGGCTTGGTAAATGATCAGTATACCGGATCAATGACACTTTTTGCTAATTTCGCAAAATAAAATCTTGACATCCTGTAGTAATTGACTCGGGGCTGGACTTGCGTTTGTAAGGAATACGAAAAGAATAATTTACGAATTTCACAAGAAGGGTCATCAAACCTTGTTATTGAGCACTTATCGACTCTTAGGTATGAATTAATTCTGCATAAATTAAAGTAATCTTGTATAAAAAATAGTGCAAACAAATTACTAACATAATTGATAATAATAAATTTAAGTTAATGTAATAGTCTTAAAAATAATAACAAATACGAGTTATTGTAAGGTCACGCCGAATACACATACCTTGGATTATTTATTGCACTTAAATGTTAAACTTTATGCAATTTCTTTTCCTAAATGTAATCTGTTTTGTGTGTGTGCCATATTAAATAAATGAATAAATCTATGGAACTACGAAACCGATTTTATAAATTCTTTCACGGTTATGATGGTTATTTACTTGAACATAGGCTATAGTTTGTTTCCCTGGGATGGCAGGTCCCTAGGGACATAGCCATTAATTACATTCACGTAGTTCTGGAAGGCAATTCCGGGATCGATCGAAATAATTCGATTGTCTAGGTTAAGTTCACTCTTTAATGTCGATACAACTATTACTAATAATAAAGTAGAAAATAGGCGTGCCTGTATTGAATATTTTTACATTTTTTTTATAATTTTAATTTTGTCATAATTTATACTTTTAGGGGTTTACGAGAGTATTAAAGGAAAAATTATAGGAATTAAAAATATTTAACAAAAATAAGAAAAAAAATTTAAAGTTACCGTATAAATATGAATTAAAGTTTAAGAAAATTAAAGATGATATATTGAAATAATAAATAAATATTTTTATATTATTTAATGAACATAAAATACTTTTTGATTAAATATAATATAATATTTAATAATATACCAGACCCCTCAGAAAGTATTGCGGAAAAAAGTTTTTACATATGGGCGACTGGCCAGTTGTAATGTTTTTCGAAAATATGATTATTTATAAGTAAAAATAGGTATGTTCTTATTTCAAAATTTCCCTCCACATTTTTTGTGAGCTAATTAATTCAAAGTATTGTGTCTCGCTGAAATATGTATCTGCGCCGGGAACATTTCAGAGCTATGATTTTTTACGATTTCAAGTGTCGCCTCAAACCCGATGAATCGTACGATAGAGTCCAAATGGCATTCATGGATGAAGGCCCTTCCAAGGCAACCGTGTATCGTTGGTATCACGAATTCAAGTGCGGTCGACCAACTTTGGGGGATGAAGAAAGAAGCGGTCGCCCTTTGACGGCTGTTACCGAAGAAAACGTGCTGGCAGTGAAAAATTTAATCCAAGACAATAGGCGAATTAGGAGATTTAACACATATTGAAGATTGGATCGGGAAGCGTTCACGAGATTCTACACAGCCATCTTTGCGTGAGGAGGATAGTATCACGCTGGGTGCCGCACAACCTCACCGATGCTCAGAAGCAGGCCCGTTTGGAATGGTGCCGTGATATGCTAAACAAATTTGAAGCAGGCTCGTCTCGGCGTGTTTACGACATCGTTACAGGTGATGAGTCCTGGATTTATCAATACGACCCAGAAACCAAGCGCCAGTCGACTGCTTGGGTGTTTCAAAATCAACCAACGCCTACCAAAGTGAAGCGATCTAGAAGCGGCCGAAAGATATTGAACGCTGGCTTTTTTAATTTTTTAATTTCAATTCTGAATGGTATACTACCAAATGTTTGCCAGAAGTTTTCTGTGTTGTTAGCAACAAGCGACCAAACACAGAGCTCCGCGGGCTACTGCTCCACCACGACAATGCACCTGCGCACACCGCACTCAAAACGAGGGACTTCGTGGACAGCACGCCAGTCAAACCCCTGGGTCACCCTCCTTAGAGCCCTGATCTAGCACCGTGTGACTTCTTTTTATTTCCAAAAATAAAAAATTAGTTCAAAGGAATACAATTTTCGTCGCCGGAAGATGCGCTGGCTGCGTTCGAGCAGGCTGTAAACGAGGTGTCTGCGGTGGACTGGAAAAAGTGTTTTGAAAACTGGTTTAGACGCATAAAACTTTGTATAGAGGCTAGTGGAGAGTACTTTGAAAAGATTAAAAAAAAATGTACCTATAGAACATTTTTTTTAGTTTCGCAAAATTTTTTGAGTGTCCCACGTAAACTATTTTAATATTTATTCGTTAATTTAAAGAAATATTATATCTTTTTCGAAAATTTTCTCATCTGTGTTCAGGTCTTTTTTAATTGCTATTATTTTCTTTTAGTTTTCATGTAAAATCCTTGTACCTAAAATTTAAAAGGGCTGTAAATCCCTTCATTCCCAATTTTCCCTGCATCATCAGTATTTGCTTACGTTAATTAAATAACAACAAAGCCAATAAAGCTAGCCAAAGTCACATTTATTTGTTTACAAAAAATAAACAAATAAATTGTGAGAAATTAAAATTTGCTACTTTTAGTAGTTGCAACAAGCAATAAAAACTTCTATCTCGACAGCTATAGACCAGTCGTGAAATTGCGACAAATTTACAGTCGAAAAATTGACGAAGCGAGATCGCTGGAATAGCATTTTTATCCCCTCAAAAACATGAATGTGAAATGAGAGCCAAGTTCATGCCTTGGTTGCTGGCTTCAACGACAAAAGAATTTAGATCTATATGGGTGCCAAGTTCAATGGTCAGTCCTGAAATTTCTTGATAACCCTATTAGATAGTTTATAACAACTTAAAATATCATTTCTTGTTATAACTTAGGATAATATATTGAAGCTTAAGGTCTGACTTCGACGGTATAATTCCAATAAAACCAGTGAGCACCTACAAATACAAAAAAAATTGTATGGCTGCAATCTACGGTAATAATTGAAGTTACATTTAAAATTACATACATTAAATTTTTGTACCTCTTTTCCCTCCAAATCAAAGTTGATATACACAACCGGGGTCGTTACAGAACACACTTTTCACAAAAATCAAAATTGTAGGCAAGTAATCAAAATCATATAAACGTAGGCCAGGGTCAAATTTATGAAATATCCAGAATAAAACACAGAGAAGTATACGATATTAAGATTCGAAAGCCATTACTTAATCATCCTGTAACTGACACACAAAATAGCCGCCGCTTTCAATTTCAAAAATTAAATCTCAAATGCGTTGGCGACTTGGCGCTCAAATTTGAGCCTTTTTGTTTAGGTGGTAAAGTTGCTATTAACATAAAATATTTTGTTGTTTATGAGTTTCGTTATGCACTGCACATTTAGCGGTCAAACTTAACTATAGATGACAATGCCATTCATTGGAAGATAAGATTTTAAGTGGATTCCGACATTTAAAAAAAAATTCTACTAACTCTTCACTTGGGCAAAGACCATATTCAGTTTAATGTTTACTCGTACTTGTTTTCTGAGGAGAGGCAGTTCCCTAGGAACATAGTTATTAATTACATTTGCGCGTGTGAAACCGCCTGCAAAAGGCTATTATAATATGTATGTATAAAACTTATTGTCCGATATAATTGAAACGATGTTAATAATTTGACAATAACTTTTATTTTAAATCACAATTGATTTTAGTTATATCTATCACTGTAATTATAACTTTCACTTTCATAAAGAAAACTGCAGTCCGTGCACCGAGCGCACCTGACAAGAATTGTGTCCCAGCGCTTGCACGCAACGGCTCATATGCAGTAGTGGTGGGGAGAGCGCGTAACCTCACTCGACCACTCGGTGCACGTGCTACTTACATAATAATCGTTATACTTCGCATAACGACGCCGATATATGTATTAAAATACAACTTTACAAAAATCAATGATATCACACAAAAACATAAATGTGAAAAAGGGGCCTAGTTCAGTACAAAGGCGGGTGCAGGAATGTCATCATTTATGTTTTTGGTAGTATATAAAGTTACACTGCTTGACGTTATTCGGCCTCATTAAAAAGGAAGTGTAGCTTAGAATAATAAAACTTGTTCTTCGTGAACGCTTCTGGGTTGCTATTATCTGTTTTTTTTTAGTTATTGCAACACTGAAGTTTCGAAAGTTCAATTTCGCATGGCGGACGTGCAAGGCGACACTGTTATTTGTTGGTGTTAATTTTAATTATTTCGTTGTGATTCCTTATGGAAAGACCAATTCTCATGTTGCTATTTCTTTGTGGACGTGCCCTTTTTATTCCTTGATATCAGATAATGCTTAGGTGTTGTTCGGTACTGTGTTTTTAAGAACTGCATATTAGTTTTTTCTCAAAAATGGGAAAATGTGACGAAGCTAACGTCGAAGTGAATATGGGGGACTCGGCGTCCCCCATGAAACCTGATAATTTCACGTTCACGGTGCCCCCAGAGGCTCCCGTGTTCGAACCCACGCCAGAGGAGTTCCTGGATCCTCTCGCATACATCAATAAGATTCGACCCATCGCCGAGAAGTCTGGCATCTGCAAGATAAAACCACCAGAGGTGAGCCCCTTCCCTGTTTTACACCGAGGGATACCTTATCCCGAGCTAGGGAAGTTGATTACCAATGAAAACCCTCTGTTTGGGTGACTAAACTAACCATAAAAGCACACGGTGGAAGTCGTGTGATGCAACCATATTATTCCGTGTTACTCCGTTGCGCCTTATCTAAATAGGTATTTTGGGTTTATATCTCGTGTTTAACATGCCAACACACCTTCTGATCAAACAATATGTTTCAAAGTGCATCCTAGTGTACGTAGATGCAAGTGCATAATTTTGTCATGTACTAGATGGATGCCATTTTGAATAGTCGCCCCCAGTGTACAATGGGTTAGATAAAAAAAGATTTGCTGCCAGTTTTTTGTCATTTCTAACTGTAATGCCCACTCTGAGCTCCAGATGCCCATGAATTTTACAATATTTTTATGTATTGGATGCTGCACCTACTGGTTGATACAATAGAAGTCAGTAATCAAACAATCATTGTTATTATTTTGTCATAATAAGAAAAATACAATATTGTATTTTCTTAATGTAATTCCATAATTACTATCGAAATTACCATGAAAGCCATCAAGTTTTCAATTTATTTACTTCCTGTAGCAGCATTATTGGGTTAAATAGTAAAACAACAATAAAAGCTTAAACTGAGCCACTAACAATTACCAGTTGACCTATTTTCCGTGTGCACTGAAATGTTATAAATATAAAAACTGTTTTGCACAGAAATCTTTGAATTTGTAGCTGCATTTTAATTTCATTTATGGCATTGCAATTTGACTAATGTGTGGTTTAAAAATAACATATATTAAAGCTAAAGAAATATTGAGTCAGTTTTCATAGAATTATAAGTACTCAATCAATTCATCCTCTGTAAGGGTACTGACCAAAACGTAGGAAACAGATTGGTGTTAATAATATGCACAAAATCATAAAATACACTTTTAGAATACATTCTTACAATAACTAAACCGTGTAACATCTAGTGAGGTTATAGACAACAAAGTTGGGCAAGTAGTGTGTTGTTTTAGGGCAGAGTATATTTCAGTCCTTTCTGCCAGTGATCTCTTATCTGAACTAGCCCAAAGTTTAGATATATTAAGACTTAAGCACTATAAATTTATCCTATATGTTGAGTGATATCTTATATTATACTCTTGGCTTCTCCATGGATAGTTTCAAAAATAGATGTTTAGAAACTATGTTGCATTATAGATAACCGTTTGTCAAATTCCACAGATTTTAAATTTAATATTAATAAACAATATAACAATATGGGATTAAATGTATTAAAAACATTGATTGAAGGGTCCCTCCCTCTCTACAAGTTAGGGACCTGTTACTGAATTCCTACAATCTGAAGGTGTTTTCAACTGAAAAACTAATTTAGTTTGTTTAATAAATCTCATACATTTTACCATTGAGATGGGAGAAATTGCTTTTTAGTGATAAGACTGCCAATATTATTTATAGCACACCGTGCTATAAAACACTTGTGCTATAAAATATTATACGAAACTCGTGCGAGAAACTTTTTCTCGACTCGTGTGCTTGCAGCACTCGCCTTCAAACGTTTCATCGCTCTCGTATCATAATGTACTATTATACCCTGCTTTTTATTTTGTTTTATTGGTGTGCATGTATTCTATTGAGAACAAGAAATCTTGTCTCAACTGAAAAGATTCCCTGCCTATATAACTACATAAAATTTTCACTGTGAGTC
The DNA here is from genome assembly GCA_910592155.1 of Ypsolopha scabrella. Taxonomy (NCBI): domain Eukaryota; kingdom Metazoa; phylum Arthropoda; class Insecta; order Lepidoptera; family Ypsolophidae; genus Ypsolopha; species Ypsolopha scabrella. The sequence continues at coordinate 19,088,024 of OU342987.1, forward strand.
TTGTGTGACCACAAACAAATTGGAATATGTAATCTAAAGGTAATTTTGATTAAACTAAAGTTTCATTCAGTTGAGATATCAAACAACACGCACCCCGCGATCCGAATTAATTGTAAGCTATCTTACAGTTCATTCAAATTCATGCCGTCCCTATCGCACTTACTAAAAAAATAGTGTGCCATCTCTCACTTACTCACAGTTTGAGCAATGTAATTCTATTTCGGACCATATGGTAAATTGGGTGATGTTTTATATGTTTTTTTGCCTGTCCACGGAATATATTTCTGTGTATTTTTTCAATGGTGTGAGCTGACAAAACTCATCAATTTAAGATTTTATTGTAAGTTTTTTATGGTTCCATAATTTGGCCTATTGGGAGTCAGACAAATGGTTCTGTATCAACACATATTATGGAACAATTGCAATTCTAGAACCCTAAAAACATTATGGTACAAAAAGGTTGACAAGCTACTCTTAGCGCCAGCTATCATCTTAACAATGAACCTCGGTATTCATTGGTCAACAAAACAAGTCATCTTAGATGATGCTATGGTTAACGAGCCAGGGGGGTCACAGGCTCCAAAATTGCAATAAATAAACTTTTAACAAAAAAATAATAACCTTCAAATTTTATAGACATTCACTAAAAAGTTTAAAACAATTATATAGGTACCCATACTGACCCTGGTCCCAAAGAAATACCTTTTGCAGACTTCTTTCTTCCTGAAACATAGGTTCTCTACTATTCTCTAGAAGTCTGCACCCTCACATTGGTTTTTGTGTTCTGTACTATGGGAAATTCGCCAACTTCTGGATAACATATGTTTCAGGAAGACAGAAGTCGGCAAAAGTGTTATTTTGGTACTATCAGTATGTATGTATTTATTTTAAACTTTTTAGTGAATGTCTGCTTTAAAATTTGAAGTTGGTTATTATTTTCTTGTTAAAAGTTTATTTATTTCACACTTTTTAGTGTTGACTGTATAAATTGCGAAAAATGTGTGGACTACAGTAAGCACTCTGATTGCTGTCCTGTGGCATAATGACAATTTTCAAGTTATATCCAAGCACACTAACATAAAGCGATTGCTGCCATTAAGAGTTAAGTGCTGTCATCTGTAAAGGAGTTGTATGGGGATGAGGCCAGGATCGAAGTTCAGTGGGCATATTGTCAATTTTCAAGTAATACCTAGTATCAGCACACTATCTTTGAAGACCATCATCAGATCATGACCAAACTAAAATGGGACCTACCTGGAAGCAAACCCTTTCAAAGAAAAAGGAAATTTTCAAATCGGTCAAAATTTGCCAGAATTATGGAGTAACATACCCAAAAGAAAATAAAAAATACAGTCGAAACTTAGTGTGTGTTTTAAAAAATTATGTGTAATTTTAGTGTGTTTGTTTTGTTACAAGAAACCTGACAAGTGCGAGTCGGACTAGCCCACCGAGGGTTCCGTTAAACAATATATTTTCATGATTTAATTACAAATCTATAGTTTTCAGGTATTTCCCTATACTTGTAGTATAAGACGGTATTACTTTCATAGTTCTTGGTCAACTTTTTGTACTTATTTTTTGTGCAATAAAGTATTTATGATGATGGTGAAATGCCTTATAAATTTTGATTCCCCTGAGAGTGTCGACATATACGTTTTTTGCGGCATAAACGGCAGTATCTTATTTTTTACGTTAAGTTTGATTTTTTCGGGACTGTAGATACAGTTGAGTATAGGGTTTTAATTTCAACAACTTGAACTCCACGCATTCCCGAGATAAAGGATCTTGACAGACAGACAGACGGACGGAGGGTCAGACAGACGGACAACAAAGTGATCCTAAAAAAATATTAAACTAGGCCAGGGGGGGTCATGACCCCCACGACCCCCCCCCCTGGATCCCCCACTGTGGTTAACACAAGGTTTATTGTATGGATACCCTCCATAGGTAATTTTTTTTTCATGTTTTGTCGTGACAGAGGCTATAGGAACACATATTTTGTGAAAATTTCAACTGGCTACCTATAATGGTTGAAGCTGTAGACCCCTGTGACAGATAGACGGACAGACAGCAGGGACTTAGTAATAGGGTTCCGTTTAGCACCCTTCGGGTACAAAACCCTAAAAACTGAACCCTTGCACAATCACTTTGTTGGCCATCTGTCAAGAGTCAACAATCTTTTTCTCGGGCCCCATGAGAGATATTAAGTTGAAACTAATACCTTCTACAGAAGTCTGCTGCAGACTTGCAGCCCTGAGACTGTCAAAAATTAGGTTTTTGACTTAACTCAATAAAAGCGTTCCTTGTGATCATAAATTCGGAAACTGAGCGAAACAGAGCTAAGCTTGGTGACCCCTCTAGTTACTGATTTCATGATATTGAGCAGATCATGACATGATCAATTCCACGATATGGCCACAACAGATACATAGAGTTTAATGGCATGTAAATGTCAAGATAAGTGGTTCTCACTCTGTATGAAGGAAGAGTTCTGGCCGAAGGGTGTTGTATTTCGGCGATTTCGTGGAAGGCTAGCTGTCATCCCCCCACTTCCACCACATTGTAGCTGCTTCATAAATAATTATTATGCTATTTTATGTATGTTAGACTATAAGGTATACTGGGTGTAAATAGACTGCTACCATTAAATTAAACCACATATTAACAATTAATTATTATTATATTATATTTTAACTACGGGGAATAAGTTTGTGTTTTCAATGGTATGTACAGAGCCCTCAGGACACAAGTCCTATTCGTACTTGAGTGTTTTTTATAGATATACATATAAGAGTTCTTGTTGGGTAGGATATTTTAAAAGCCCACTGTTGTTTAATTTGCACATTATAACTGTTTTTTTCTTAAACAAAAATTTTGACAAAATTTTATGCATTGCTTCAGCACTGGCAGCCACCATTTGCTGTAGATGTGGACCGGCTGCGCTTCACTCCCAGGATACAAAGACTAAATGAGTTGGAGGTAAATACATTTTATAGTTGCACATTTCTTCTCTTTGGTTTTTACATTTTTTTATTAGGTTGTTGTTATACTGGGCATACATACTCACACCTGTCTCCCAGAGAGCTAGGCAGAGACTACACTACAAATTTTCATCTGCTACGATCTTAACATACCTCTTAGTTTGTTGTTGTTTACATAATCCCCTGATATTTTATTAATAGGGTCCTTGAAAATCTTTGCCATTATATTAGTTTTGTTTTCTTCTCGTTTTCGGCCGTAGCGCCTAAAAGTGGAACTTTCATCTTTTGAATTAAGGAAAGGTTAACATTTTTGAACACTTACACTATAATAATTACAATATAAATAAAACATTGTTTTAAGTCACTAAAATTTCACTGTTCTTTATTATGCCTAAGCCACAAGTATTATCACAAAAAAGTTTCCAAAACTAGATTTAACAATAAATAATGTTGACATCACCTTCCCACGCAGGCGATCACTCGCGTGAAGCTGAACTTCCTGGACCAGATCATCAAGTTCTGGGAGCTGCAGGGATCCTCCTTCAAGATCCCCACGGTCGAGAAGAAGCCGCTGGACCTCTACTCGCTGCACAAGATCGTCAGGGAGGCTGGTCTGTTCATACCTCTAGCTAGTCTTATAATATAACATTCTTCATTATCTATTTTTGGACAAATATGCGTGAAAGTGAAACTAACATTTTTTATCCTTATTTATTCCCACAGACATTAATTACTACTAAGTAGCAGACCAAACATAAGGATTAAATAGCGTGGCAAGTTTCCATACAAAAAATAAGCTACATTTAGGCTTCATGGTACGAAGAAACGTATAAAAATGGGTTGTTTTGGCTGGCTTATGCTTGGGACATATTTGTTAATTCCTAAACTATTCTCTGGTGTATATTTTGTTTTGAAACAAGCAATATTTATATTTAAAAGAGCCCGAAGTTCACGGAGTTAAAATTGCCACGCGTCGACTCTATGCGTTTATTATTAACTAGCTTTTGCCCGCGGCTCCGCCCGCGTGTTATTCGGTTTAACGACATGCGTTTTTCCGGGATAAAAACTTGCCTATGTGTTAAGTTAGAGTATACGCTATATCCATTCTAAATTTCATCCAAATCCGTCCAGCCGTTTCAGCGTGAAAGAGTAACAAACATACACACAAACACACACACACACACACGAACTTTCGCATTTATAATATTAGTGTGATGTTAGGTCTGCTACTATATTATACGTCTGTGTTTATACCGGTAGTAAAGCAGATTCTGAAGGCTTTAATTTTAGTTTTGGTGCTGTCAAAACAAAATGTTCCTCATTTCAAAATAGTTATTTAGTATTAACAACAGAAGCTATATGACTTTGGAAAAAATTTAGTTTTGACAGCTCTAAAATTAAAATTAAAGCCTTCAGAATCGACTTTAATGCCTCTACTTGATACATCGTAAAGTTTTTTTCAACAAAATATATTAATCAAAACGGTATAAAAATACTTTTCTGTAACATTGTGAAGTTCCGCTGCCGATACAATAATAGATTTATTGCTCTCGATGTTACTCTTAATTACAGCTATGTTTTGCCCCCTCCTGTCCCTTCCGTGTGCGTATCGCGTATTGGTCCCCCCCCTGGTCCCGCGTAGCTTGTAACGTGAGGTGTGCTCTCGCGCAGGTGGGTTCGAGGTGTGCTCCATGGAGCGCAAGTGGTCGAAGATCGCGCGGCGCCTCAACTTCCCGCAGGGCAAGGGCATTGGCTCCATCCTGAAGAGCCACTACGAGCGGATCCTGTACCCGTACGACGTGTTCAAGGGGAGCGGCGCGACGGGGGACGCCAAGGAGACGGTCAGTACAGCCACACGCATGTACAGCTACCGAATTGTCTTCACTTCGGTGTAGCCCCCCTGGGTAGTGGGTAGAGTGGCCTCGTCTAAACTGATTCAAAGATTCAATATGTTTATTTGTAAAATAGATACATAAAGTATGCGTTTTACATATCACATCTAATCTGTATGAAAATAATATTTTATGATGAAACAAACATGATACGGGAAATATAAAAAAAAAAACTATATTTAAGTGGGGCTACTAAAGTTATACACATGCATAAAATGAATACTTATTGGAATAAGAATATTATAATAAATAATGCAATTAATAAATAAGTTGATAAATAAACTGAATAGACCATAAATGAATATAATACCTAACCAAATATATACTAACATAAGTAAAAAATTAAAATATTGTGTATACATACCTACATAATGTGATGAATAAATAAGTTAATAGATAAATTAAATATAAATAGATTTAATGCCTAAATCCGCCCATTCGATTAATCTTGCTAAGAAGAAGGGCAAGAAACTTAGCAAGATCATGTCTTTTTTTATCATTTTTTTTTTCTCAATATGGCTTAATACTATTACAGTATTTTTAACTTACATAAAATTATACAAAACAATGTATTAAACTTTATTTACTAAAGGATTAAAATATAAAAGACAGAAGGAAATTGTGTCATAAGAAAAAAATTACATCTTAGTCTACCTGTCGCATATAGTTTATCTTTTTTTTTATAGTCAGATTATCAACTAATAAATGCTAAGTTTAAGTTATAAAATGTTCATGTCAGTATGTAAAAAGAAATGTCAAAATAATAATAAAACTAATATAACAAAATAATAATAATAATACTGTTTCGAGGAATAGCGTTTCTTAACTGTTTTTAATGTTTTATTTTTATAAAATTTGCTTTTTACAAATAAAATATAACCATCTTTCAATATAACAGCAGACATTCACTAAAATGTTAAATATAATTATATGCCGCCGACTTCTTTCTTCTTGAAACATACCTGTTCGGCGGAAGTCGGCGCTCTCATATTGATTTTTGTATTGCTCCCTGTAAATACAAAAATAAACGGTTTATAAGCACGAAAATAACCGTAATTGACTTCACACACAATATTTATATATTTCTTTTAAACAGGCAAAATTTGCAATTGAATATTTAAAAAAAAACGTCCAAGTGCGAGTCGGACTCGCGCACGAAGGGTTCCGTACCATTATCTATAAAAACGGCAAAAAAATAATGTCTGTTGTATGGGAGTATAACAAATACGTTATTATAGCGGCAACAGAAATACATCATCTGTGAAAATTTAAACTTCTTACTATCACGGTTCATGAGATACAGAATGGTGACAGACGGACGGACGGGTGTACGGACAGCGGAGTCATAGTAATAGGATCCCGTTGGTTATACTTTGGGTACGGAACCCTAAAAACTTGTCAAGTGGGAATAAGACTCGTGCCCTGAGGGTTCCATACGTACCGTTTAAAACCAACTTATTTCACGTGCATAGACGACCAACTTGACTCGATATGTTATGCTTACAATATGTATCCAAAGGATCTAATTAATTTGGTACGTCACAACTTCTTGAATGATTAAATATCGGTAATTTTCAGATTTTTTCCTATATGCTTATGCTACAAGACCTTTCTGTGAACACAATTTCGTTTCTAAGTCAACTTGAAATGCTTTTTCGGGTTGAGTAAGATTCTTGATCTTTTAACAGTATCATGGGGCCGTTGAATTTTTAGGAGATATTAAATATTAATGAAAAAGGGTCTCGATAGACGGACAGTCAGTCAGATAACAAGGTGATCCTATAAGGGTTTTGTTTTTAATTTGAGGTACGGAACCCTAAAACCGACCGAATTAATCTGTCAATTGTTGACAGCTAACTAAAATAATTACAAAACTGTTCACAGAATATGCAACCCCCTGTTCCACAGAAACTCGAAGTGAAAGGCGAGCAGACCCCGGAGAAGGCGAACCCGGCGGCGCGCGCGGGGGGTGGGGCGGCGGGGGCCGGGGCGCGGCGCTACAAGCTGTGCTCGCCCGAGCCCGCGGCAGAGGGGAGCCACACCGAGGGCGCGCTCAAGCCGCACGAGAACACTCCCGTCAAGGAGGAGAAGGAGAACGGCGAGACCAGGAGGAGTGAGTCGTCTCTTTGTGTTGTGTGGAAGGGTGTCAACCACTTAGCTATTCACTGACTTTTTACCTCGATACAAAATGCACATCATAATATTGTTTTCCTTACTTTTGAAAAAAAACTATGCAATAAATGTGTTTTAAAGCTATTAGCGGAAATAGTTTATTAAGGAAGCGTTTCAGAACGTGCGATCATAGTGCGAAATTTCACTCGTTTATTAGAAAGAGACAGATCTATATAGGAGCAAGAGAAACAAAAATCTGGTTGCACCAATCAGGTGGTTCAGTGTGATTTTCGCATTACTCCGAGGCGTTTCAAAACACTTTCGTGCAACTGTCAGGTAACAGTTCGGTTTAACTCGGGTCAATTTTTTAACGCTCTAGGGTAACATTCGCATCACCGAGTGAAATTCACTCGTTTCCAAATGGAACTTAATAATAAAGTCTTCATTAAAAATTACCTAGGTACTTTAATGTATTACATTTTGTTTGCATTACATCAACAAACTTAAAAGCGTGTTTGTAGTTGTAATGTAATGCAGCTAAAATTTAATAAATTTCATGTGATCAACTTATCACTTAACTATTAACAGGCAGTTTGCGCCAATTGCTATAAAACACATTTATTGCAAACTTTTTATTCAAAAGTAAGGAAATAGTACATTATGATACAAGTGAGCTGCGTTTGACATTACAGTCGAAGCGGGATTGCAGCCCGAGCCGAAGGCGAGGCCGTAATGGAGCCGAGAGTGTAATGTCTAATGCTCACGCGTTTCATACGACGTTTTTCAACACACTTGCGAAGAAAAAATATAAAATTTCACTGTCTTTTTTTCCACATACTCGAAAACACAGCTATGAACTAACAATTTTCTTAGAAAAATGGCAGCGGAGATTTTGTTTTTTGCGCAGATAGAAATAGAGGCACTGACGAAAAAGCCTAACAGCCAAAAATGAAATATTAACAAACTGAATATTTTTGTACTAAAACTAAAATTTGAGTTAATTTGTTGATAAAAATAAGTAATTAGATGAAATTAAATGATAATTTATTATATTTCAACTGAGACAATCTATTTATTCGCAAAAACTATTTCTCAAGACATCAAAACTCTTTGCTAAGATTAAAAAAAATAACTGTAACGTAAAAAAACACTAGTGCGATAATGTAAAGTAAAAAGCACGCGTGTTTAATATGCTGCATTATAACCCTAAGAACGCTGCAATAAGGGCTACTTTATAATCAAGTTTGTTGAAAACAATATTATGATGTGCATTTTGCACCGAGATCCTCCGTTAATGTCGTATACATGTAGATATTATTGTCAATGAAAAGCCAACAAAAGGCGTTTCTGTCGCGTCACAACTTTTGATTTAACAAAGTGAGAGTTCTTTAGCGCCCGTGGGAAGCGCCTTCCTTTACTTTCGCCAAAATTTGGGTTCACCATTAGGTTCAAACTTCGCGAGTATCTGCTATGTAAGTAAGCCGTAATTACAGAAATAGGCTTGCAGACTGGGTAAACAAAATGTTATTCTATTTAGTCCGTCATTTAGATTATCAAAAAATATTGGGCATGTATTTTTTCTTTTGTCAATCAAACAAAAAATGACAGATAAAGCGCGTCAAAGTTTGGGAGTGGGGGAAAATGACGTCACTTCTAAGTAAAATTGTACCTAGATGTGACGACACGCGGAACTTCAGCGGGCTATATCTTCATCATTGTTTGTTTAATTGAAAAAAGAACAAATACGTGTCCAATATTTTCTGATAATTTAACTGACGGACTAATAGAAAATTTTTAGTCATTATGCCTATTCTCCTTTGTGAAAGCTTAATAAAAGGAGTTAATATTTTTCCCGAATCTTCGACGGTTACATCTGCCATTCATTCTGATACGGAGCAGAAAGTAAGCGTAGTGGAAGGTGAAGTAAAATGAAGTTAAATTAATGGAACTATTGTATTTTTAGTTTGATGAAAATATAATGTAGACAGATCACGAGAAACATATTTTGATAGACAGAAGTCTTTACAAGTGACACATTATAAAAAGATGCGTAGCAGCCAGTTTACACTTGATGTTATAAGATCTATGTATACGATATCTTTCACTCCTCCTTAACATCCAGTGTTAACGTCCAGTCTAACTCAGTTAACTCACAGCTGAACTCATCGTGTCACTAGCATAGACTCTCCATACTCTTAACACTCTCAACAGGACTCATTCCCATACCCTTAACACAGAACTCATGCTTTCCTTTCACCAAAGGTTTCGTCATCGCATCTGCTATCTGTAACTCAGTAGATAGGTACTTGTTCTGTAGAGCTTCTCTAACGAAGTGCACCTTCAAATCAATGTGCTTCGTTTGTTTGTGGTGTGAACAGTTTTTAGCTATCGCCATAGCTGACTGACTGTCACAGCTCAGTACAATGGTCTTCTCAAGACCAGTAAGCTCCTCAAAGAATCTTTTCAAGAAAGTCGCTTCTCGTGCAGCGTTGGACAGGCTTACGTACTCAGCTTCGGCGCTGGACAATGCTACAATAATTTGTTTCTTGCTCTCCCAGTTTACAGGCGCAGAACCAAACTTGAACACAAATCCTGAGTAGGACTTTCTATCGGCTAGATCACCTCCGTGATCAGCATCAACGGATGCTTCCATGTCTCTTGTACATCGCTTGAATTTTAATCCGAGATTCTGTGTACCTTTAAGATACCGCAGCACTCTCTTAGCTGCTTGCCAATGCTCTTCTCCATAACAACTATTGAATTGACTCAAGTAGCTGGTAGCATAGGCGATGTCGGGTCTCGTACACACGGCGAGGTACATCATGGATCCGATCAACTCACGGTAAGGAATGTTCTTAGGTGACTCATAGTTAACATCTTCCGGCTTAGTCAATCTCTGACCTGGAACCAGTGGGGTAGCCACAGGTTTGCAGCATTCCATATTGAACTTGGTCAACATTTTCTCTAAATAATTCTCTTGGTCCAGTGATATCCAATCCTCTGATTGCTGAAGACGCATTCCTAAGAACAACTCCGCTTTTCCAAGATCTCTCATCTCGAAAGTTTCCATTAACTCATTTTTAAACTGCAACATTTCACTCTTGTTGTTCCAGAATATCAGAATGTCATCAACATAAACGGCTAGGATGATAAACCTGTGCTGACTTTTTCTCACGTAGACGCATGGCTCGTTTCCAAGTTGTTGGAATTTCATCTGTTTCAATGCTGAATCCAATCTCTCGTTCCAAGCCCGTGGGGCTTGTTTCAATCCGTATAGGGATCTCTTCAGAAGACAAACATAATCTTCTTTTCCCTTCTCCTCGAACCCTTCTGGTTGCTTCATGAATACGGTCTCACTTATGTATCCATTCAGGAAATGCGGTTTTCACATCCATTTGGTCAATGTGCAGTTTATTTTCTGCGGCTAGGGCAAGTAGTAACCGCAGTGAGCTGTGCCTTATTACCGGGGAATAAGTTTCAAAATAGTCGACTCCTTCTCTCTGCTTGAATCCTCGAACAACAAGCCTTGCCTTGTACCTCTGTTTATTGCCAGCTTCAGACTTGATTTTATAAATCCATTTAGAATCGATCACATTTTGTCCAGCTTCCCTTTTGACTAGCTCCCAAGTTTTATTCTTCTTGAGGGCATCCAGCTCCTCCTTAATGGCCTTCTGCCAATGCACTTTATTTGCACCAGTTAGTGCCTCTTTCATTGTGATGGAACCATCCAGGTTATTATCAGGCTCGTTGACAGCTTGATAAAGGATTGCTCCTGGAATGTTCCTCGGCGTCCGTTCTCTCTGTGGATATCTCCGAACAGCCGTTTCCTCAGTTACTCTAACTGTATTCTCCTCCGAAACGGTTGCATCGGAAATTTCTTCAGGGATATCCTCCACCCTGATGTCCTCTGACTGTATGGAGGCATCTCCTCCTTGACGTGACTGGTCTGCTTCCACCGTAGGACTTGCAGCTTCTGAGCCCTCATCATTTTCGACACCCTGTAGTCGTACTACAACTCTTGTAGGTTGCGATTTATGCTCTTCTTCCTTGCGGTGGCCAGCGAGACTATTCTCAAATAGTAAGACGTCACGTGCTTTGTGTATATTGTAGGTAACGGGTTCAATCAGTCGATACGCCTTCGAATTCTCACTGTATCCAACATGAATAAGTTCTTTACTCTTTGGATCCCACTTCTTACGCTTTTGATCGGGTACGTGCATGTACGCCTTACAGCCAAACACCTTTATGTTGCTCGGGTCTGTTTTTCGTCCGGTCCAAGCTTCCTCAGGTGTCATGTTCTTGACAGCTATCGTTGGGGATCGGTTTTTCAGATATACCGCATGTCTTATGGCCTCTGCCCACAGAATTTCATCCAATCCTGCATCTTGCAACATACTCCTGGCTTTCTCTGTAAGCGTTCGGTTCACTCGCTCGGCGACACCATTCTGCTGTGGCGTGTAGTCGACTGTTAGTTGATGGATGATACCATTTTCCCTGGTAAACTGTTCCATCTCTCTATTAACGTACTCCTTCCCGTTATCTGTACGAATAACCTTCAGTTTCTTGTCGGTTTGCTTTTCTACGAGAATCTTGAACTCTTTCAACTTCTCTACGGCTTCACTCTTTCTCTTGAGTAGGTACACAAAAGTTTTCCTGGTCTTGTCGTCGATAAGTGTCATGAAGTATCTGTAACCTCGAACAGAATTAACACTCATAGGCCCACAAATATCTGAGTGTACTAACTCTAGTACCTCCTTGGCTCTAGTAGCCTTATTCTTTGGGAAAGGCTGTCTCGTTTGTTTGCCCATCAGACAAGGCACACATTCTAAGTTAGGATTAGAATCAGGAAAAATCACCCCATCCGCCATTTTATCTCGTAGTAATTTAAGATTGCGTACTCCCAGGTGGCCCATCCTCCGATGCCACAGCTCCAGTGAATCATCATTCTTTTTGTGTAAGTCGGTTGACAGTGCTGCCTCCGTACACTGTGGATAATGTTTTAGTTTATAAACACCTCTCTGTTCTTTACACGTAACAATCACTGTGCCTTTCACATCGCAATCATTCTTATCATAAATCTCGCATCCGGCCTTTGAAAATACTACTACTCTACCTCTCCTGACCAATGTACTTACACTCAGCAAGTTTTCTGATAGGCCAGGCACATAACTAGCACCTTCCACGCAAACATCCTTCCCATCCTTACTCACCACATCTCCTGTACCTACACCATATACTTTACCGCCATCTGCGCATAAAACATCTCTATTTTCATGCTTTACAAAGTTTCTCATCCAATCTCTATTATTAGTCATATGTAGCGTCGCTCCCGAGTCAACAATCCACTCGTAGTTGTTAGCAGAGAAGGTCACCAAGGCGGTGTGTGTGCACCGCTGCGCCGTATGCGCCGCTGGCTTCTTGCTTGGGTTGTTTGGGCAATCACGGGCTTTATGCGGCCCGTCACATATGAAACATTTCAAACTTTGTGATAGTGGTGGTCCGCTCTTTCTCTGAGACTTCTTCCATGGCTTTCTCTTTGTAGTAAGGAGTGCTGCTCCTCTTGGTCCTGACGTCGCTTTGTAGTCAGTTAATTGTAGCAGCTTAGTCTTCACATAGTCGGTGGTAAGTGTAATGTTTGTATTTTCTAGTGCTAATTTCATGGGCATATATTCCTCCTTTAAGCCCTGCAGCATCAAAGTTGCCAGTAACTCATCATCAATTTCCTTACCAAGGTCGCTAAGTTGTTGGGAGATCTTCATGACCTCTGTCACGTAATCAGCCACAGTATTAAACTTCTCTAGCTTTATACTCACAAGGCGAGACAACAATCTACATCTATTGTTTAAACCTTTGTCCTCATAGGCTGTCCTCAGGGCCTCCCAAGCCTGTTTTGCTGTTTTAGCACTTTTCACGTGTACCTTGCAGGAATTGCTTATCATAAGGCTTATTTTCGCTCGCGCCTTCTGATCTCTCTTGACGGCATTTGCATCTTTCTCATCTGGTTCGCTCGTGATGTAAGTCCATAGATCATCATGGATTAATACACATTCCATATCAAATTTCCAGGTGGAATAGTTTGAGGCACCTTCAAGTTTCTCTATTGACGGCATACCTCCCGAACTAGACTGATGCGCGCTGTCGCCTGAAGCCATTGTAGATACGATAGGTTCTACTGCTTCCTCGTTACTCGCGTCTATCCACTGAATTCCTCCGAATTCCTTGTCATCTGACAGTTCCAAATATTTCTCATAGAAACTTCATAATATTTACACTTTCGCTGGCGCACATAACCTGATACGGAGCAGAAAGTAAGCGTAGTGGAAGGTGAAGTAAAATGAAGTTAAATTAATGGAACTATTGTATTTTTAGTTCGATAAAAATATAATGTAGACAGATCACGAGAAACATATTTTGATAGACAGAAGTCTTTACAAGTGACACATTATAAAAAAGATGCGTAGCAGCCAGTTTACACTTGATGTTATAAGATCTATGTATACGATCTCTTTCACATTCAAGTAGATGTTCTGTTGGTTTCACAATCATTGATCTGGTAAGTTGTGTCACGGCGTTTTTGTCTGACCAATATGGAAGCTTCCACAGTTACAGTACATTTTATAGCCACCTAGTATTTCTAGTGTAAAGTGTTATTGTGTTGTAGTCGACATGTAACAAACAGCGTGTTTCCCCCCAGGTCCCCGCGAGAACAAGTGGGGAGGCGGGGCGGCGGGCGGCGGGGCGCGCACGACGCGCTCGACGCGCCTGCGCGAGCACCGCATGAGCAACATGACCGTGTCCGTCACCCCCGCGCCGCCGCCGCCCCCGCCCGCGCCCCTCAACGATCCGGTCAGTATCTCTACTGTTTACTTACTATATAGAGAACGAGCCGGGGGCGCGGGGCTTGTTAATAAAAAACACACATAGCGAGACCTTTTTTTAAAGGCAAAAAAGTACAGTACACACAACTACGCGCTGCCTCACCTAATTAGAAATATCAAAATCTAACTTAAATCCAACAAGTTTCACTCTCCAATAGGAAAAATCGACTTATCGAATACAATCAACAAACACAAAAACGCTGCTCGGCTCCCGGCCTCGAGTTAACTCTGCCTTTGAAAAGGTGCCTTTCCATCTCGTGGAAGCCACGCCATTGTAGCTCCTACCTACCTTTTCGCTATCCAAGGATTTTTTTTCAAAGGTTTTTTATATTATTTCCCTTACGAATAATAAAAATAATTTTTTGATACCTATATCTTATAGGTTTCGCTGTTATAGCATTTTTTAAAAACCTTTGAAAACAGCGAAACCGGTAAGCGAAATAATATAAAAAACCTTTGAAAAAAAAACCTTTCAAAATGCTATAACAGCGAAACCGGTAAGGGAAATAATATAAATAAGTGGACAAGTACAAGTGTTTTTCAATCAAAAATGTATCAAAAGTTCCACCAAGTGCCAACAATCACAAGCATCAACTCCATTTTAATTTTGTTTTAAACAGAATGAAACTCATTTTTTTTCCAATCCTGCTAGCAGTGGATACATCAGGCTGATAGATGGGGTCCAGATCGTGTCTCGATAGTAATAAATAATCTTTAGGCCTACCATGAGTTTTGCTAACTATACACGTTACTGTCTGCGTACAATATTTTGTATGAGAAATGCTGGTTCCTGTAGTAAGCCGCTAGGGGCGCTGCACAATTTCTCATATAAACATTTTACGCAGACGTTAACGTCTATAGTAAGCAATAACCTTAGTACTAACATTCCGGTTGGGGGCAGTTGGCGAAGTACATGTGCCGCGGGTGCGGGCGCGGGGACGCGGAGGAGGCGATGCTGCTGTGCGACGGGTGCGACGACTCGTACCACACCTTCTGTCTCGTGCCGCCACTCAGCGTCGTGCCCAAGGGCGACTGGCGCTGTCCCGTCTGTCTCGCCGAGGAGGTAATCTACACATTCATTCGCTTATTAACTTTTTGATTCATTAGTTTATTGTAGTAACAAGTTTTCCAAAGAGACAAAGGCTTGCAAATTAATAAAATAATTAAAAAACACGGTAGTGAATCGGTAGGGAAACGTGAAAATGATTTTATTACCATAGGTACGTTTTTTTGGGATATTTGATCAGTAGCACAGAATAAATAATAGTACTACAAGAGATTCACTCTTCAAAGACACATGAATAAAAAGCTACTCTCGCTGCACGACAATAAAGTGCAATTCAGCTCGCACAGCGCTGCGTGCCTAAAATTTAATACACCTAAGAGGCGCCTCTCTTTCCTTTCTATCACGTAACTCTATACCTCCCTAACCCACTGAGTTACACAGCCGGGCGGGTCGCCGATGTCCTTGTAGCTTCTTTTAGCCTCCGCAGAGTGGAACAGGCCTTTCAGTAGTTTATTATATGTGTTTTCATTTAATGATGCCCTGTTTATTTACACCATTTACAATGAGTCATGTTTGTTCTGTTTCAAAATTTAATTTTTGTGGTAAGAAACGGAAACACTCCCTCAAAAGACAACTCTTTTAGTTTGGGGTTCAGAGCCAAATTATAGTTTGCAAAACATTAAGAGTATTTGATTGTTCAGGTATCGAAGCCGACGGAGGCGTTCGGGTTCGAGCAGGCGTCGCGCGAGTACACGCTGCAGCAGTTCGGCGAGATGGCGGACCAGTTCAAGTCGGACTACTTCAACATGCCTGTACACGTCAGTCTCTCTTTGTTACTTCTGTCTACCGAGATGCATGTCTTTGAAGTTAAGATAACACTAGACATTAATGGAGTAAAGTCATCTGGAGCATTAGTCAAAATGGGTGTCCCGCAAGGCTCCATATTTGGGCCCTTATTGTTTTTAATATACATAAATGACCTTCCTTACTTAGTTAAAGACTTATCTGAGATAGTTCTATTCACAGACCACACGCCTTATTTTTATAGTGAATCGACATAAGATATTCTTGATGACGCGAATTCAACTCTCCCTGATTCTTGATTGGTTCACTGCAAATAATTTAGTACTAAATGTAAAAAAGACGAAATGTATAAAATTACATTACCAAATGTAATTCAAGTAGATGTCACTTTATTTTTCCAGGGGTCCAAGCTGGCGTTAGTTAACGAAACTAAGTTTTTAGGTATTACTATAGACTCTCGCCTTCAGTGGGGTCCCCACATAGAAGCTCTCTGTGGTAGACTTAGCTTAGCCGCATACGCCGTTAGACACATAAGGCAGATTACTGATGAAGATACTGCTAGATTGGTATATCCCATCAAAAACATTTCATGTAAACTAGGTCGCCAAGACTCAGAGGCTCATAACGTTTACACGGTTAAAAAGTTATCAGATCTCATGTAGAGCCAAGCCCTTAACTTTACAAGGCCTAACTCTACAAGCCCTAACTCAACATACCCTAGCTCTACAAACTCTAACTCTACAAACCCAAACACTACAACCCCTACATCATGCTCAAAAAGTATGGCTTGGCCGTTTAACAGCCGTCAAACAGACACTCCCAAGGACTTATAATATTATGTCATGCAATAGTTCCATGAAACGGCCAAGCCATACATTATGAAGTATGAAGTATTTTGAAGATGCATTCGTGTGTAGATATTTGTTGTTCAACAGTACGCTATACTATCTGGTGATGTGTGTTGTGCAGATGGTGCCGACGATGACGGTGGAGCGCGAGTTCTGGCGCGTCGTGTCGTCGATAGACGAGGACGTCACTGTCGAGTACGGGGCTGACCTGCACTCCATGGACCATGGATCAGGTAACAGTCTACTAGTTCGTTACTAGCTTTACATAAATTTTGTGCTTTTATGTATTGATTTCAATGCCTTAATGTTTATGGGTGCATTAAATGTATCTTATGTTGAATAAAGTATTAAACGCACAATTCCAAACAGCCAATTGGTCTATATAATTTCAAGTCGTAAAGAGTGTTCACATAATCTGTTATAAAAGTCTTTGAAAATAATAATGTAAGGAGTTGGTCCGAGTTGTGATCCCTGATGCATTCTTAAACCAGAATTACTATCTCAGACATGAAACCGTCAATAACTACAATATGATGTCGATTCGTGAGATAGTACCCAAATCTACGAAGCACCAAACCATACAAATCATCGATTGCAGTATATACAACAAAATATCATGGTCGACTGTGTCAAATCCACTGCTGAAGTCAGCGTCATATGGCATTCACTTGATATTCATTATCTTGTCTGCAAATAAGTTTGGGAATAGAGTTACTGCCTTACAATGTCCTAAAGTGTTGCACGTCCTGTGCAAAGGATATTTACGTTCTCATCCTCCTCATCAGGGTTCCCACACAAGTCGTCAGCACACCTGTACCCGGGCGAGCAGCAGTACGCGGACTCACAGTGGAACCTGAACAACCTGCCCGTGCTCGAGGGCTCCGTGCTGGGACACATCAACGCCGATATCTCCGGCATGAAGATCCCGTGGCTGTACGTGGGCATGTGCTTCGCGACGTTCTGCTGGCACAACGAGGACCACTGGAGCTACTCCATCAACTACCTGCACTGGGGCGAGCCCAAGACTTGGTAACGGCTTCTGTTTTCTATCCACAATAGGATTCCAGTACTACCACTTTTATAAGTTATAACAACGTATCTGCCCAGATATCATTTTATTTATCTTTATGCACCACATTTATGCTATTCAGGGCACAAATTATATGAGTGAGATAGCATATTTTAAATCTAATCGTGAAGCAACAAGAGCTGTATTTCGTTGCTTTTTACAATGTTCACAAATGATGTGTTTTTAGTTAGCGTTAGGTTTTACTTTTCTGTACTAACGAATATTGTCGATGTAACTTGTAAAGGCGGCAGTATTTATTTATTAGTACTGTACGCTTGACCACTACCAGAAGGTGGAATGGGGAATCAGATCGTATAACCCCTGCGCAGACTCTCCAAAATATAACCTGTAAAATAGCAATAGCTAATATTTGGAGGTTTTCGACTTTGTATGTATGGTCCGCGGTGTGTAATGTGACGGGTGTGCAGGTACGGCGTGCCGGGCACCAAGGCGGAGCAGTTCGAGGCGGCGATGAAGGCCGAGGCGCCGGAGCTGTTCCACCTGCAGCCGGACCTACTGCACCAGCTCGTCACCATCATGAACCCCAACATACTGATGAAGGCCGGCGTGCCCGTCTACAGGTACACCACACGACCTTGTCTCTTCCAATTGAATATTAACTACATCACCTAGTTAAAATAGTCAAGTATTCCCTAATATTGAACGTCTCTTTCTCAAGTACATTACAAGACTCAGAGGGTCCATCATCTTAAAGGCGATGATAACCAGCAATTACAAAAACAACTGACACGCGTTTAGACGCTGAGACGGGAAATGCGTTTTTTCTATTGATCAAGCGAGAAGGTACTCTTCTCGTACTGTACTTAGTGTTCAGTTTCAGCAAATGTCATATTTTTGAAATCCTTAATCTGTGTCATAATTTAAATTTTCCATTCGACTGATGACGACTCCACTGAAGGAGCCGAAATGTATTGTTTTTATCTAGTTTTATGTAAAACTATCCATGGTTAAATATACATATAGAAGAGTCTATGTAATTTGATTTATGGGTATGAAAGAAGCAAGAGAAGTGTATCAGAATCTTGATTGTGTTCTGTGGCCTTTGTCTACCAGATGAGAGACAGGCGTGACGTATGTTAGTGCTACAATCAAACAATTTTAACTTTGTTTGGGACTTCTTGAACCAACAAGTACCAGGTAAACAGAGATCCACCTTTATCGTCCGGTGTTAGAGTAGACTACAGATCTCCATCTGGTACAGTCAACTAATGTTGAACTTAAATAGGTGCGGCAGAATCGTAACCGTGTAGTATTTATATCAGAATATAAATATCAGTGGCGAAGGGTCCATATAACACGATTCCCATCGGCTTCCTTTAGGAAATGGCATCCATACTATATTTCTTTATTCCGTGCTCTTCGCTTTGTCCCACATTTCCATAACTGTCATCACGACAAATACACTTGTTGACAGGCAGTTGCAAAGTACAAAAAATGTTATGTTTTCCTTTGTTGCTTTACTGAGTAAGGCGATATATTTGTCCGGCTTCCCTTTTTAAAATTATCACCCTTCGCTACTGATACATACGGTTGTATTTTACATGATCATGATCACAGTTAATTTCAATAAAAGCACAATGTGAAGTACACCATTAACAAAGTCTGTTGTGAGTTAGGACGGACCAGCACGCGGGCGAGTTCGTGATCACGTTCCCGCGCGCCTACCACGCCGGCTTCAACCAGGGGTACAACTTCGCCGAGGCCGTCAACTTCACCCCGCCCGACTGGGTAACTATTGCGATTTGTTCAATCCACCCCCCGACTGAATGAGAATCTGTAGCGGAAACTTCACACCGCCGCGCCGTCTGTAGGGATTCGAATTACAATTTTAGATTTTTACTCTTTTGCGTTTAATTTCAACTTGCAGCAAAATCACTTCATAGCTCTTTGAGTTATTTTACGGACAGAAAGACAGGACATAATGCTGCTTTTTTGTAATGGGGCTAAAACAATGTGATTGAAAGCTTGTCAGTTTTACATGTTTTGGGTCGTCAGCCACTGAAAAGTCACCTTGTGATCATAATCTTTACAGGTTTTATTTTATTTGGTCAGTCCGAACCAAAAATTCAGAGCTCCTCACATCCGAATTTTCTTTTTTCTGCATTTCTTTATCCCAATGATATAATGTTCATTAATATAATGTCACATTTTATTTGACCTCAAACAATATTGTTGTTAGAAAGTTTGTATCGTATCGTGTCCGTGGTAATGATTGCTTTGTCTCCTCAGCTGAAGGTCGGCCGCGAGTGCATCCACCACTACTCGACACTGCGCCGCTACTGCGTGTTCTCCCACGACGAGCTCGTCTGCAAGATGGCGCTCGAGGCGGACTCGCTCAGCCTGACCGTGTCGCTAGCTGCGTACAGAGACATGCGCACCATGATGCACGACGAGAGGAAACTGAGGAAGGGGCTGCTGGACTGGGTGAGTGCGGTTGTGCTGGATGAATGAAAACTGGGCTACAACCACGGCGAATACGCCCGGCGCACCGAAGATGTGTGACGACATTTCTAACTATTGACGATATACTTAAAATGTTCCAAAAATACGATAAAATCTCTAAATTTCATTTGTTTTTTAAATTTAACACTCTAAAATACGATAACAATAATCAGTAAGGTAATTTTCGAAATATATTTCGGCTCACTTTGGGACTGGCATCAGTCGAATGAATGACAAAGTATTTTTGTTTTATTTTATTTATTCAGGTAACAAATTGCAAACCATTGTCATCAGTCAGCAATTAAAAATAATTACATAGTAAGAAATACATGTTTTTTAATCTACTATACATTTTCAATAGTCAATTGATCCTAATATGTCTTCAGAGTTAATACATTCAGGACTATTTTTGTGAATTCTGTCATAGAACAATTCATTATGTCGATCCGAAGTGCCACATCATTTAAAATCCGTATAGCCCTGGCCAATGGCGAATATTTTACTAAATGTGTGCGAGCGCTCGGATTAGTAAACTTGTTTTGCCTAATTCTTTACCTCGGCCGGGGGTTTGGTACTGCCAGAGATAATGAAGCTAGTACATCCGTGTTAACCACTTTACCCCTTATGAGTTTGAAGAAATATTTGGCCAGTGCAAGGTTTCTTCGAACTTCCAGCCTGTAGTACAAAAAAATTACATAAAATATATACAACTTTATGATCTACTTACCTACTTTTAACATTTGTTTTTAAGGATATATATAGTGAAAATATAAATATATAAACGGTAAAATTGTCTCAAGATATATTTCGAGCCTTACCTGGTTTAGTTTTATAAATATTTAATTAACTATAAACTCGCTTTATAGTTGTTGTGCGGGATCATTTACAAAGTAATGCATAAAATAACACAACTTTGCTAGAAAAACCAAATTGATATAAAACAATTTTTACGCAGTGCCATGAAGCCATAAAGCACATTAAATTATTACGTTTTATTAAAAATAAGAAATACAGTTATAAGTCGTGCGCTAGGCAACGAATCCTGGAGCACAGTTGCCTTAAACCCTAGCTAGTACAGTGGAGCCCGCATCAAGCTACAAGTACAGGCTTCCCGTACAATGAGAGGTCAGCTTATACTCAATGTGTATAGCTTGATGCGGGCTCCACTGTACGAGTGGTCGTCTTCTAAGGATGTACGAGTACTGTACAGATAGTCAGTAACCGATACGCTTCCACCCCCAGGGCGTGACGGAGGCGGAGCGTGAGGCGTTCGAGTTGCTGCCGGACGACGAGCGACAGTGCCATCTGTGCAAGGTGAGAGGAACTAGGTTTACGTATCTTATGTCTCTTATTACGAGGAAATAGATAGAGTTATTCCCGATAGCAGCTATTGGTTTCTCGAATTAAAATTTTTGATTTTTAAAGCTGACAAATTATAAGCAATTAATTTCATTTCTTCATTCCAAGGAGTAGTAAATTTTTTATAATTTTAAAACTTTAAATCAACCTCTTTATTCATATCATAAAGTATAAAACTGATAGTAGCGGCACGGTAGGCACTTCCTTTATTTATTTATACATGTTGGGAACTCTGTGTTACAGTGCTACCAACTTATCTGTAGAATGAAAATGGCGGAACTAGCATATCTGATTGGATAATATTGAATATTAGCCAATGACAGGCCCGGAATAAGCTAGTTAATTCTTCAGATAAGTTGGTGGCACTGTACGTTGACATTGACAAGGAAAAGACAAAGACATTTTTATACAGAACTCGACTGTGCACTGCGATACGAAAAACGAGCCGAGCGAGAAGGGCGCAAACACTCGTTGGTCCCTTTCTAACACGTTTGGAACTCAAAAACACTATATAGATAGGTACATTGTATATATAGGTGGTAGGTGGTAGAGCTGATGCCGAGCTCGACTGTGGAGGTACCACCATCTTACTCGCAAACCGCACCGAAGTTATTCGGGGGAGAGTAAGAGAACAGCTCTCAGGCAAAACCATGCGGCCCCCCATTGCCTGGGACCGATGGATGGCGGTATATCCATCTCCAATTGCCGGGATATTGCAGTTCGCATTTTGTAGATGATGTCGAATATTGTCTTAGTTCTGAAGTAGGAAGCGTCTCGGAGTTGAGGGGTTTGAAGTTACCATCGCAAAAAGAAAAGTATGTCTAGATTGATGAACGTGGAAGAGGCGAAACAGTTGTGTCAAGACAGCAGGAGATGGAAATCTGTAGTCTTTGTCATTTTTGTGGGAGACAGGCCTGAGTATATGTAATGTAGACTCATGTAAAATCTATCCAAAAGTAAGTACCTGCTCGACCGTCATTAGCGTAACTTGTACAATGTTTATAATTATAGACGACCTGCTTCCTCTCGTGCGTGACGTGCCCGTGCACCAAGCTGGTGGCGTGCCTGCGGCACTTCCGCGAGCTGTGCGCGTGCGCCGCCACGCGGCACGTGCTGCGCTACCGCTACACACTGGACGAGCTCGGCGCCACGCTCGAGCGACTGAAGCGCAAGTCGGACTCGTTCCGCGAGTGGGCGGGCTCGGTGCGGGAGGCGCTCGACCCGGACACGCCCAAGACTGCTGACCTCGAGAGGCTCCGGCAGCTAAGGGCCAAGGCGCACGAACTCAAGGTATGCGTTCTCACCGCTGGACAGAACGTTCTGTAATTGGTCTGTGTTGAGCACCTCGAGGGTAGTTGTAAATAATGCGAATATAAACTTATTGTGGTATTACAATGTGCACAGATCCACAAGTCGGAGCTGGTGCGCGCGCTGGAGACGGCCATCGAGGACGCGGAGAAGTGCGCGTCCGTGATCCAGCAGCTCGACCTCAACAAGATGCGCACGCGCACGCGCCACGCCGACAACAAGTACCGGCTCACGCTCACCGAGCTGCGGCTGTTCGCTGCCGAGGTGGACGCGCTCGCCTGCGTGCTGCCTGAAGGTACTGCTTATACTGAACTCACCAGCCCAGAGGGAGCTAGTTTGAATGTTGAAAAAGAGACGTTATTATATATTTTGGTATTTTTCTCGGGTTCCGAGATTAAATCTCCATCAACATGCTAAAGAATTTACTCGGTCTCTACGTTCTCGGTAAATGCTGCGGACATCAAAAACTGAATCGCTTTTATCACAAAATGATTGTGTTAAATATACTTTAACCGCAACCGCTGTACCGCGCCTTGTGTGGCGTCAGACGTGGCGGGGGGAACGTTGCCGAACGAAATGACAGCTGCTCGAATCCCCTCCCCCTCCCCGCTCGGCTACAACTACTACTAACAGCTACCTAAGGCGCGTTATAGAGCTTGTGGTCAGGGTATAACAATTTTGAAGTTACTTATATTTGTGCTCCAGTAATGTTGTATGGCCCGGCAATTGGGGATGGATCCATCGGTCCCAGGCGATAGTGGGCCGCCTGGTTTTGCCTGAGAGCTGTTCTCTTACTCTCCCCCGAATAACTTCGGGAGGAT
This sequence comes from Ypsolopha scabrella, assembly GCA_910592155.1. Classification (NCBI taxonomy): domain Eukaryota; kingdom Metazoa; phylum Arthropoda; class Insecta; order Lepidoptera; family Ypsolophidae; genus Ypsolopha; species Ypsolopha scabrella. Next base: position 19,111,565 of record OU342987.1, read on the forward strand.
TTGCGAATAAGATGGTGGTACATCCACAGTCGAGCCCGGCATCAGCTCTACCACCTCAATATAAGGTGTAATCGTAATACCTGCCACGGATGAAATAGGAGATACTATTATGTTTATAGATTACAATAATGCATAAATTTCGTACCCCGGAATCGTTAAATCAATTAGAGAAGATAAAGTAGTGAAATTAAAATTTGCTTTATTCTGCATAACGTGGTTCACAAACTACGCGCGTAGTGTAGTTTCGTCAATGAAAACAATTGCTATCTCTTTCTAACTGTTCTGTCAATGAACTCTGAAATCAGCTGACCAGTTCGTAACGTAACTATCTGAATCTATTAGTTACACAATAATACGCAGGCAAAAGCTAAAAATTGCACTTACTTACCCGTTACTGAATTCCACCAAGCTTACTGCAGATAAAAAAACTGACGTAATAAGATGCTTAACTCCCCATCACACTTAAAACAGGCTACGGACAGTCAAGTTAGTGTAAGAATCGCTATGTTTTTGCTGTGACTCGTCAGTCCACAGAATGTTGCGGCGTTCTTCTCGAATCAAATGACAGAACGCGAGGCGAGCCGCGTAGTCCTGTGGCTGCAATTTTTGTACTCTCGTAAAGTGGTAAGGGTATAGCCCTTCCCGATTTAGAAGTTGCCACACGTAGTTGTCGCTCACGTTGAAGACTCTAGCCCCGTCTCTGGTGCTCGCAAGAGGATGACGTCGGAAGAAGTCCAACACTTCCTCTTCTCTGCGTCAACCGGAGGCGGGTCAAAGGGGCCGTGTACACGGCGTCCAGAATGGTATGAGGACTTATTCGCACACCAAACCCCTGCTGGCATAAGTTCGCTGCATGCGTGGTTATGTTATTGCACTCGCGATAGCACCATACCATTTCAACATATTCTTGATTTGAATATCGTCGTCTGGGAGGCATTTTTAACGAATGCGCGCGCAATTCACACCTCGCTGACCACTGATAACAACGAACTGGGGCGGGCGGGGCACACAAAAACAAAAGCAAGCGCGTGCGACGAACGGGGTGCGGGTGGGGCAGGGAAGTCTTCGGCCTCGCTTTGACGAACGATGCCGACGCGCGGTATTGTTTGTAAGTTTGCATGAATAGCTTCATTGACGTTTTGCGAAATGAAATGCTGGGTTTTTTTCAATTTCAACGCGCGGTTTTTCCCGTAGAAATCTGTGACAAATGTATGAAGCTGCACGGATGCGCGAACTGATAACAGCGAACTGAGGCACAAACACAAGCGCGTGCGACGAACGGGGTAGTGCAGGCGGGAGGGGGGTAGGCCGTCGTCGGCTTGCGCTTTGATGAATGAATGACGAGCTGCCAGCGCGGACCGGGGCGGCATTTGTTTGATAAATATGGCAACAGTACGGGGTGGCTTCATTGAGTTGCGAAATGAAATGGCGATGCGGCAACAGCTAAGTTACTACGGGACGGTTTCAAACAACTAAATCAATTCAAATCACATTTTTTTGTATGAAAAAATTTATGACGTTAGATCAATAAAATATCGTTACTATTCTTTTCTATATACACAATACACTCTCCCATTACAGCCGTGGCAGATATTTTGAGAACACCTTATATATCCGGTATATCCATCCCCAATTGCCGGGCCTTATATAAAACAGACTGGTGACGGGCAGCGGCGTCAATGGTGCAAGGGTTTCGGCACCGCGCTCACCAACCCGCCTGCCCAGCGTGTGTGAGTATGGGTATTTCTTCCAGGAGGACCGCCAAGAGTGGCGAAATCCTGTAAAGGCCTATGTCCAGCAGTGGACGAAACAGGCTGATGGATGGATGGATGGATGGAATGTTGTATCTCTTTTAAGTGATTTAAATTGATGATATGTACTCGACACCATGGTACAGTGGTCCTTTTTGCAGATAAATGTAAAATCTCTTGAATTGTCCCACAAATTTACTACTTGGTCCCTGACCGGTTTTGCCTCTTGAAATGTTTAATGAAGCTTAGATCTCAAATTACATTGCTTACATCAGTGCAATCAATTGCATATCAACATCCCTTTTGCTAATTAATATATCTTTCTGCTCCATCACATTCCTGGTTCAAGCCCATCCTCGTCTAAATAATAATGGGAAGGCAATTTATTGCTACTCGTACAGAAAGGGTAACTAAACTAGTAACAGATGAGTGAGCACGTGTCCGGTACGAGTCGGGTGTACCAGTGAGTGACGTTGCAGGCTCGGCGGTGAAGGAGGTGCTGCGGCAGACGGAGCTGTTCGAGCGCCGCGCCGCCGACCTGCTCGCCGACGACATCGACGACACCGACCACCACGTGCTGAAGGACCTCGAGGAGGTAACTACACACTTCTAATGTCACTACACTAGCGCCGCCATTCATTTCATTAAACCGGGAAATTCTGGGGAATGGAAAAATAAATCCACATGAATCCCCGGGAAGGAGTCCGAAGTGTTCCCGAGTGTGAACCGTGAAATGTACACCCGCGTTTCACTGACGATTATTACGTCCCAACGTGATGGGTGGTGAGCCCTATCGCAATTACACGCTTTTTAGGGCATGCAGGTTTCCTCACGGTGTTTATTAGTAAGAAGACTTCTGATCCATACTGAATTTTTAGCATATTATTAAATCAGTTCCTTCAAGAGGAATTGAATCCTAGCAGGCCCAGGAGAAACTTGATGGGGTACATAAATGGATAAAAACCATACTTTTTCTTGTAGAGAAATCGCAAGAATGCTTTTTGAATCTTTTCAAGAATAATGGCATACTAGCCTCAATTTTGCTTCTAACCAGCGCTGTATATAAAATCTGGCTTATTTTAGCATCGTGGAAGTATTTTGCATTACGTAGTACGAAACCCAGCCGACGATAACATGCTACCGCAAGACTCTTTATATGCTCATGGAACGTGAGTTGGTGGTCGAAAACGACACCCAGGTCTCTGATAGACTCAACACGAGCAAAGACTTCAGAGCCGAGCGTGTAGACTGCGTGAAGAGGTTGTCGACTACGGGTAAAAGACAAAACGTTGCACTTTGAGGCATTAAAGTGGAGCCTGTTTCTAGTACTCCATTGAAGTATTGAGTCAAGGTCTTGTTGCAGCAAGCGATGATCGGTTATATCCTTAACACAGAGAAACAGCTTTACGTCATGCGCATACAGTAAACAACTCGCATGGTTCAGGACAAGGTCAAGGTCAAGGTCATTTATCATAATAATAAATAATAAAGGACCCAAGATTGATCCCTGGCTCACGCCTGAACGAGTATGGTACGGTTGGGATCTATAACAGCCATACTTTACAACCTGCTGTCTATCACGTAGGTAGTCAGCCTGGAAACAAAGCAGGCTAGGGGCGAAACCAAATGAACATAACTTATCTAAAAGCAGGTTATGTATAGTTTCATACACTACTTTATCTAAAATCATGCCCAACAACCTGTTTTCATAATCTTGATAAAATTTGTCGTTAGCCATTTTTGATTTTTCTTGTAAAAGCTCGTTCTAAAAGTGTTCGTAATTTCCGTCGTTATTTCCAGAATTTCATAAACTACTACATATTATATTTTAAGATTTCGTAGTTAAAGGTAGAAACACTAAAACCTATCAAGTAACACGTTCTAGGAAAAATATCGCTTTAACAATACTTACTAGATTTGAATAAAATGTTTTACAAAAGTTGAAAACATGATTTTGTTGTTTTTTTGTTTCATGCGCTAACCAATTTAATGTATAAAATAAAATTGTATAATGAAGTCGGTTATTAGTAACTTCCTGAGTAATTACATTTTAATCAGTATTTGTGCATCAGGTATATAGGAGATAATAAAATTAATTATACAGAATTTCCAAATTCCTAAATATGTAGTTTATTTTTTTAGATAGACTCCTTGTTCAGTAAGAAACAAGCAAGAAATAGTCGTCTTTGGGTTGAAACACAGGGTAATATAATATAGTTGTTTTTGATACGATTGTGTGCACTTAGGTAGGTAACACACGTCTTGTCTGAATGACCGTTAGTCTGGCACCGGAATGCGGGCGCGGGGCGCGGCCGCAAGTCGAAGCGCGGCGTAGACACCCCTTAACAATAATGGACAAAAACTGACATTATGAGGGACCCTATATTCTAATTTTTAAGATAAATATATATATATATATATATGTTAGTTCATTAAATCAGATCCTTGACCGCCAATACCAACAAGAAGTTATTGAAAGGAGCATTAAGAACAAATGAACATTGTTCGCCGCAGGTGGTGGAGCTGGGCTCGAACCTGTGCATCATCCTGGAGCAGTTGCCGGCGCTGCAGTCGCGGCTGCAGCAGGTGCGCTTCCTGGAGGAGGTCAAGTCGTACCGCGATGACCCGGCGCTGCTCACGCCGGAGGTGGCGGCGCGCCTGCTGGCCGACGGCGCCCTCGTCACGCCGCACGCTCGTGTGCAGTGCGACCTCGCATACCTCACTACGCTTAAAGGTGAGCCTCGTCATTGGCTGAGGAACTAGTGTTGGTTGTTGGGGGCATGTTCTAACATCGTAAACCTTGTCCCTCGATGCAGCTCAAGTGGAGGAGTGGGAGAGCCGCGCGCGTGGCGTGCTGGTGGAGGGAGGGCGTGGCGCGACGACGGGACGCGACCCGCGTGACGTCACCACGCAGCCGCAGTACACCACCGTCGCCGAGCTCGAGGCGCTGCTGGCCGAGGCCGACAGTCTGGAGGCCGCCCTGCCGAGTCGCCATGCGCTGCATACCGCCACCACACACGCCAAGGAGTGGCTCGCTAAGGTAGTCTTCACTGGCAGACCTTCATAATATAACTAGCCTCTTTTCCAAGGCTCCGCATCTGTTTTAAGTTACAACTGTATGGTATAAGGAGGATGCCTGTCAATTTTCATGTTTGTAGACTGTAGTCCCAGAGATTTAGTGATGAGTGAGTCAGTCAGTAGTATATAGCTTAAAATACCAGTATATATATTTGTTATGTGTTTAAATGTAAAAGTGTTTGAGTATTTAAATAACAAGAACGTTATGATGTATCAAATTAAAATGCAACCGGTATCAATAGCGATATATAACGCTAGTTTGCCACGGATGCTGAAATTTCATTTGTGATGCAGGATAGCGTCTTGCGACTTTTCAAAAGTATTTGATTAAGTTGATCATGACTTTCTGTTACATAATCTACCTCATTATGGAGTAAAGAATAGGGCATTAGAGTTATTGCGATTTTAATTGAACAACAGGTCTCAAGAAGTGGAAATTATCAGATTTAAATCTACTGGCCCTCTTATTAAAATAGAAGTACTTCAGGGTCCAATATTAGGGCCGTTTTTATTTATTGTATCTATAAATGATCTGTCATATCTTGTAGAAAAGTTTTCTGGAATATTTTTGGTAGCTGACTATAACGCTATTTCAAAATCTGCTTAAAGATGATATTTATGTTAATTATTTACTTTTCTCCGTCATGGACTTTGATACCTGATTGTTTATTTTTTCGTTTTATTTTTATTGATAAAATTAGTTAACTTCTATTTTGAATCCGCAGGTGGAAGAGATGCAGTCGAAGGACCTGTACCCGTACTACCACACAGTAGAGACTCTAGTGCGCAGGGGGCAGCAGATCCCGTTACAACTGTACGAGAAGGACCAGCTCGCCGCCGCGCTGCTCTCGGCGCGAGACTGGAAGCAAGGCGCCGCGAGGATGTTCCTCACACAGGTGTGTATACAAGGTCCTACAATAATAAGTGAAAATAACTCTAGGGTAGATTGTGTATCGCTAACTGAACAAAGTAAAGAAAAAAAAAATTTGGTCGAATATTTTATTATATTTATATAAACTGTTCAATCAGCTGACTAAATATCTATGGAAAAGTGAAAATAAGTTCGCGCAAATAAACATTATTTTCGGTGTAAAGTGGTCTATTAGCGACACTCAATCACCTAAGGATTTTTTTTCACTATATTTACATGTCCAGTGTGATCAGTAAAAAAAAAATGCATTAATAATAATAATAATAATTACCAGTACATTTAAACACGGTTTATTGTGTAGAAGACGATACCAAACTACGCGCTTCTGTGGTACGCATGATCTGATTCGCTCAACCTTATGTACCGTTGTCATATATCATAATGCTTCCAGAACTGGTCGTACTCGCTGATGGAGGCGCTGTCCCCGCGCACCGCGGCGCCCACCCCCGCGCGCCGGCGCCGCGCCCCCCCCTCCCCGCCGCCCTCGTCCCTCGAGGCGGGCCTGTTCCTGCGCACGTTCAGTGAGGACAGCGAGCCGACGGAGATCGTCGCCGCGTTCAAACGGGCAGAGGCCAGGGAGCTGCAGCTTGTCAAGGAGCTAAGGTACAAACAGCTTCTTTAAGCAGCTATGTCGATACCGGAAATAACATTATATATCTATATATATTATAAATTAAATATATTATTTACAACAAGTAAGTATATTATATTACATTACACTAAGTGTTTTCTTATTTATTAGGCAGTTCATAGATCAACTGTATTTATTTACATATGTATATTCAATTGTGAAAACTATAGGATAATTTGCATTACCATGTTATATTAAGATTCGATTTAAAGTGTTTGCTTTCCTATCATAAATAAATAAAAATAAATAAGTGCACTAAACAGCGTGAACGGATTGCAATATTTTTGTAAAAAAATCCAGTCCTGCTCTCACTCGACTGACGATTACTTTTAAATCTGTAGTGGCTGGTTAAAAAGTTATAATGTTTCAAAATGTTAGTGTAGACATTCGTCCAAATAGTGTAATAATATAAAACCGGCCCTTTCAATTATTTCTCTTCGTAGAAGTTGACAGAAAAGCAGATTTTAAACGTTGTGTGTGTGCGCAGGTCCCGCAACGTGCGCAAGGACGTGCGCGGCGGCGTGCAGCCCGGCGTCACGTTCTGTGTGTGCAACAAGCGGCAGTTCGGCGTCATGACGCAGTGCGAGCTCTGCAAGGACTGGTTCCACGGTGAGACACAACCTGCCTCTACGAGGCATGCCTTTTAAGTTTTGTCGTTTAAGAAACAAAAACAACTGGAACCTAATAGTACTTTTTATTGTTTTTCAAAGTATTCTCCACGTAGTTTACAACACTTCTCCATTCGCTCGAACCAGTTATTAAAACATTTATTCCACTCCAAAGTGGGGGTGTTCAATATGGCTGATTTGAAAGCGTCGACTGCTTCTTCACCGGACTGGAACCTTTGACCACGAAGAGTTTTCTTAATTTTAGGAAATGTAAAGAAATCGTTAGGGCTTAGGTCAGGACTGTATGGAGGATGGTCAAGAATTTCTACGTTTTCCTGCTTCAAATACTCAATCGTTTGATGAGCGCTGTGTGAGCTTGCGTTGTCATGATGTAGGATGATGCGTCGCTTTGGGTTAGGTTTCCGAAGTTCGGCGATGACTTGTGGTAAACAAACTGTGGTATACCACTCTGCATTAACCGTTCTACGATCTTCAAGTGCAACTGTCACAACATGCCCGGTTTTCGCCACGAACGTAGCCACCATCTTCTTTGAAGTTCTTCGAGAGCGAACAACTTTAGTCGGCTTTGGTTCGTCTTTAAAGACCCAGATTGTGGATTGTTGTTTGGAATCAGGATCGTAGGCATAGATCCAAGATTCGTCACCCAGTCCTGGATTTGCCATTAGGCCGTATAGGCCGCTGCCTAGAGGCGGCAGATTTTAGAGGGCACTCGCTCGCTTTGGTAAGCCGTCAAGTTCGTGCACAATTTATGAACATTATTTTCTTATTCGGGACATCAATAGCAATACAATTACACATAAAACAATACATAAAGATACAACACATAGAGCCAATGACAGACATCCACAAAATATACAAATTAAACAAAGTACAAAAACATACAGAAAACATATATGTAGATACAACTTAAACGTAAAACTATTTAAATCCTAAAATAACTAATTTAAACTACAAATAAGAAGGACAAAGACAAAATAGAGTTCAGGCATGCAATTAAATACTCAAGTCACTTGTGGCGACATAGTTTTCTATTTGGGTAAATACTGTAAGTCCAGCAACCTTGGTCAGTCATACGATGACGCCTCGAATATGTCTGGAATTTACAATGGCTTACAAGCCAAAATTCAAGAAAAAGCACCGCTTTTATGTTCGCCCTTGTGCAGCTCATTCGTTAATTGTTAATTGTTGGGAACCTCTGCTGCCGAGTCCAGCACTTCCTGCCTGCCTGCCACTGCCACTTCTTCATGTTGCTGGAAGAAGTACCCATATACTTTCTTTTTAATGCCAACAGAACGTTGGAAAAAACTGGCTTATGAAATAGGAAGAGGAAAAAAACTCAAGAGGGTGAACCTCACACGTTGGGCTGCAAGAGTGGATGCCTGTAAAAGTCAGAGATTCCTGGACTGGAGTGCTTAGAGTTTTTAAAATGATTGAAGATGACACTGCGCAGAAACCTATCCCGCTAAATGAAGCAAAGGGAATTCGCCTTAAATTGGAAAAACTTGAAACTGCATTTATGGTCGTACTTTTAATGCTATTTTGGAAAGGCATAATAAAGAGTGTCTCGTCTATAGATGTGCTTACTGTATCCGATCTCTATGGATCCCTATTCAAGTTTATGTCAGCAGAAAGAGAAAACTTAAACTATTTTGAAGAAACTGCAATTAAAATTAGTGTATTGAAGCAATATCAGGGCGAAATTAAGAGCATGAGGCAACCCAAGCGAAAAAAAATTGCAGATGAAACGTCAAATGACGAAATTGAAATAACCCCAAGAGAGGTTTTTAAAATTAACACCTTTTTGGTCATAATTGATAGGAATTAGAAAAAAGTTCTTCTGAGGAAAAAAGGCATAATGCTTACGTCAATTATAAAGATTTTTTTAATTTTTGAACGCTTTGTGTAATCTTTCAACAAAAAGAGTACCTAACGGAAAAAGCTCAGTCTCTTGTACAATATTATTACAATGATTTAGAGGATGACAAAGAGAATATAACATACTAGGCTGATTTGATACAGGAATTTGTTAATTTTCAAAGTCATTTTCTCTGACAAGACTGCTGAAACACTCCTTACTACATATCTCTTATTTTTAAATAACCAACAGATTTCTTTGTGCGACTTCGGCCGTTAACAGAAATTAAAAAAAAAATATATATATATAGCACGCCAGCCAGTCGCCACATCGCGCTTTGCACTCTAGCTGGCCACAAATTGATCGGGAGAAAGAAGCCAGAGGTCTTCATTATCACAAGAAAAGCTAAACTCTTTAGCGCTTCTATTTATAGAGGCAGGTATAATGAAGACCATTAGTCATGACGATATCATAAATGATTTTGCCCTTAAAAACCCCCAAAAAACTAATTTTTGTTTCATTTTACTCTTAAAGTTGACTAATTCATGCTTTCAGTTCAATTTTCAAAACCTAGGAGGTAGGTAACTATCGTACCCACTTAAATAGGTAATTGTTTGTTACTTAAAGAGGCCTAGGTAGAAGTAAGTTGATAAAGGTAGGTTGAAAAAAGGAGACAGGGGCGGCACAAAGTGAGGTGGCCTATACTTGAGAAACTTCTAAATCCGGCACTGTCGTCACCACTGATGATGTCGTAGACGTGATTTGACTCTCCTCGGTTGAACCTTTGAAGAGTTTTCTTACACCATCTGACGCGGGCCTTCTTATGATCGTCGGAAAGCAAATGCGGGATCCAACGGGAAACTAGCTTTATCAGACCAAGCGCCTCATGCAAGATCTTCTGAATGGTTGTCCCTGAGATTCCTAATAACGCCTCTATCTCCCGATATGTCACATGACGATCTTCAAGGATTAGATCTCTCACAGCGACAATGTTATCTTCAGTGAAGGCGGATTTTGGACGTCCTTCACGAGATTTGTCACTAAGACTGGTATATCCACGTTGGAATTCTAAATACCAGCGTTCGACAGTCCGCAGACATGGGGCTTCATCACGGAATACAGATGTTAGCTCTTCGGAAGTTATAGAGAATGATTACACGAACATTTTCCTTAGTAAGATTCATTTTCGTACGTGACCTAACAGATTCAAAACAACGCTGTGACTAAACAATTTCATTAATCCTAATTCTTTCAATTGTTTTGAAATTCTAAATTCACCAAATTTGAATATTGAGCAGTTCTAAATTCAAAATTGGCGGCAAATATGTAAACGACAGAACTTAAAAGGCATGCCTGTACTCGTACGCTCTACATTGGAACGCAATATCTATTTTAATACAAAACAATTACCGGACTCTCTCTGATAGCTTGATATTTGGTATGAAGCGGGCTATCTGTGGTTATTATATCAATAATTGTATAATCTCGTCTCTCCCCGCAGCGTCGTGTATAGCGGCGAGTACGGAGGCGCGCTCGTCGTCGCCGGAGTCGGGCCGCGAGGACGCGCCCCCCGCCCCGCTCCCCTTCCCCAAGCCCGACGCCAAGTTCCTTTGTGCGGGCTGTCGGCGCACCAAGCGACCGCGCCTCGAGCGTATACTCTCATTGTTGGTGAGTGGGCTTTCTGATTTCTGGATGGTAATAAAACGTACATTCAAATTAAAAATCAAACATGTTTATATATTTTATTTGTTACGTCTTCTATTTCAATAAAAAAAAAAGCAAAAATCCTTCCGGTAACGTAGAAATCAAAGTCATATTCGTGTGTCAATTAAGGCAACAGAAAACACTTGTCAACAAGTTTTCTGCACAGAAACGATATTTTGAAATTCTTGCAGATAACTGTGTGCTGAATCTAAATCTGAACTCGGATTTTTTCTCTCAGGTCTGTTTTTGCGACATCAACTTTAAGGGCCACTTGCACAACATTTGATTTAAATTAACAGTAATTTTGTTTAACTAACCATAAATATCCATTTAGCTTAAATGGAATTAGTAGCGTCTTGCACAACATTGTTCCTGTAGTTTCTTAACTAATCTGAATCAGTGCGTCGGTAAAGCAGTTCTGACGTTCCATTTTACGTGTTCAGCGAGTTTTTTCGTTTTGGACAAGAAAAGTTGCGTGAATTGAACCGGTTAAGTAACAACAAGGAAATTAAAAAAAAAACTTTCCTCCTTCTCGTCCCTGTGTTTAGTTTGGTTAGAATTTTACATAGAGTAAGAAATTTTGTGTTGAAAATGAATTTAATGAACGAAAACACTATACACATACACATATGTCTGTGGAAAACATCACAAATTTTATCTTCGGGAATATTTTCAAATAAATTACTTCTCTCGAAATATTTGTCTCGCTGCGATCGGTCTCTTCATAAATTGAACAATTTCGCCGTCATCATCAGAAAATAAATCCATTTCTAAAGCTTTTTTTTTTAGTAACACGAAACTTTTAGGTTAAGTAAAAATTTAAACAGCCGATTTTGGGCATTTAAGTTTGACAGCTCGCTAAATATGATTAGCAACTAAAACAAAGTTGTGCAAGACGCTGAATGGTTTTTAGGTCTTAAATACGTTTAGGATGCTCCTAAACGTATTTAAGCGACGTCATGCAAGCGGCCCTAAGTATTAAAAATTTACGTTTCTTTAATGCTTCTGAACAATTTTCTACAAAAATTACAAATGTATTTTATATATTTATTTTTCATAATTACAAGTCCTTAATCAATACTTATCAAGGTGAAAATAACAGAATTCGCGATTCAACCTTATTTTTCAAAATAAATAATATTTTTGAGAGCCTGTTCTGTCCATACATTTCATACCAAGTTTTTACCATGAAAAATTGGATGTGATTGTTTTGAGACATTAAATCAAAAACTAAGCTTGGTTACGTGAATCTTTTCATATTATTAAAAAGAACTACCGAGAAGAAGTATTACTGAAAATTAAAGCCGAAAAACTAAGCCCCACTAGAAGCAGTAAAAACACGAGGTTTTTTCAAAATTCAGTCTGTCTTAGACAAATATTACGACGTGATAGAGAAAATCTGAGTTCATATTCGGATTCAGCACAAATTTCTAAAATAATTTCATAAAGTGGTTTCTGTGACAGAAAATTTCTACTATTTTGCTGACCAGTGAAATTATTAATTTAAATTGGTTTTATTTTGAACAGACTCTGTTACGGATTTTTAAACTAATAATGTTTTTAGTAATAACAGTAAGTATAGGAATCTTGACGTGTTTCCCAACATATTTCATAGTTTGAATGAGTTCTCGAGATATCTCGACCAGAAACCGAGATAGAGGGAGATATATTGAGCACCACCAAGAATCTAAACCAATGTAAGCCTGACCAGTGAAATAAAAACCATATGGGCGCCACATTTGCTTTTATGATTGCAACACTCATATTCACACACACAAACAAAAAAACATTGACAGCAATCGACATAATGACGTTTTAAAGTCAGTGTTGCCAGTAGAAGCAATTAATTATATTGGTTTTCCGCAACACTGGCGAGGTCGTTTATTTTCTTGGTCAGGCTGTAACTAGTATGATACAGTGTAGTGCGGTCCCTCAGGTGTGGCTGCAGAAGCTGCCGGTGCGGCTGGCGGAGGGCGAGGCGCTGCAGTGCGTGACAGAGCGCGCCATGGCGTGGCAGGACGCGGCGCGCGCGCACCTCGCCGCGCCGCACCTCGCCGCCGAGCTCAACTACTCGCACGTGAGTCCGTCCTCTACTGTGCCATCCCGTTTGCAAGACAATACAATCTTGACACTATCCTAAATTACTTACCAAAAATTACAGGTCACAAGTAAATGGATGATAACATGACGTCGTGGCAACAAAAATGCCCTGCTCAGCATAACGCTACGGTTTCACTCGCAGCGCTGTTATTCTGTCACAAGAATATGGGCATTTCTTACAGGAGAACTGGCAAAAATTGCGAAATCCTGGAAAGGCCTGTGTCCAGCATGGATGGATGGATTACGGCTGATAATCGACAGCTAGCTTTGAATAATTAAACTGATCATAAACAGCTCTCCCAAAGAAACGTAATGTTAAAATATCACGTTGCCGTCTACTTATTTTGAAAATCTCTTGGAATCTTGTATGGGCGCTACAATTTCTTTTTCACTTTCGCGTGTGAGATAGTTTTGGGAAAGTTCTGATCAGTAGAAATGTGTAGTTCACACCCGGTATAACATAAAATAATACACTGAATGATCTATTAAAGGCTCGACTAAGGAACATGAAATTTGGACTGTAGGTTCTTTGTCTGACGTAGACATCCGGTAAAAAGATCGACGGAAACGGGATTAACGTTGCGGGGCGACCGCTTGTATAATACGAGCAAATATAACATACGATTGTCAATATTTACGTGTAACGTCTGTTTCCAGGAGAACCGAGAGAAGTCGGACAAACTGAACGCAGAACTGAAGAAGGCGACCGGACGGACCCACGACGCGCACCATGCCACCGCGAGGTAACCTCATTGTGATTTAGGAAGCAATGTTCTCTGTCCGTCTGACTCGACTGTTGTTTAACTCGCTTCAACCACAAATTCTCAGAGATCCTTTTTATTTCACTTACAATCCGAGTAATATAGAATAATTATGTAGAAAGCATTTCATGCTCTGTGACGTGATATAATCGGCGTTCAGGCTTAAAAAAAAAGGCAGTCAAAGTTCTATTCCTGGCAAACGAATAAAATAAAAAGCAGTTATTTTAATTGAAAGTGACGTCAGCTTTGGACTGGACTTTGTATCTCAGGCATTTAATTAATTCCGGTCACGAAAATAATTCATAGAATTTACGTCATCAGAATGATTTATTTCTGAAAGAAAAAAAAATAATATTTTATAGGATATTTAAAAACCTATTTATTTACGCGTTTCTGCTCTATGAGAATTCTGTATAATGTTCGTGGGGTGTCTGAACAAACAGCGATATACATTTTGTGTTGTAGAAAATTAATGAAGAATAGATAACTATAGGTATATAGTTGATAAAGCACATCCTGTTATTTTAGATGTAATTTGTCCTTAGACGGGACTCGCCAAGGGCACATATTCCTCTCTGCCATGTGTGCTCGTTTATGTTAGTGTTACAGCTTTTGATTGAGTGTGATTACTTCAATTTCTCGCAGGAGTGTGTGGGGGTGAATAAATGTGTGTGTTTATAACTTGACTGAATGAATTGAGTACTAAGATTCGCACTTAGGCACGTCTTGGTCTAAGGGGGTGACAAATAAATAAAATGATATGTTGTATGTCAGATCGTCGGCGAACCTGGAGCACGCGTACAGCGCCATGCCGACGTCGGCGGGTGTCGGCGGGGGAGTAGGCGCGGGGGGACGCGCCACGCCCGCCACGCTGCACAAACTGGAGGAGCTCATGTTGGAGGGAGACTTGTTGGAGGTAACGTGCCTCCCTCGATACCAATCATTCACACTTATTTATAGATCTTGCAATCCAAGACAACTCATGCACTTTGTGTACAACACGCTCGGGCAAGCACGAAAGTGCAACGTACATTATACGGTGACTTTCGTTTATGTACCCAAATTCATACTATTCATACGGCGGTGTGAGATACGCAAAGTAAAGTTTAGACTTCCTATGCTAATTGAGTCCAGGTTGTTCTTGATATTGTATAGAGGCACAATCAAATATTTTGCGCGTTTCCCAAACAGGGTCATTGAGCCTTGGCCCTGACCACTGACCGAGTCTCCAGTATGAATTTGGCTATATAAACGAAAGTCACCTTATGTACACGACTTACTACTCGTAGATTAATCGTTATCGATTGCAAAAACTTTACAAAGTAACACATAATCATAAGAAATATTGACAAGCAAAGGTGATTTTAAACTTCTACCATATTCAGTACAAGTGAAAATCTGGTTTGATTACTCACGTTCTAATATCGTAAACTACATGGCAAGTGTCTCAGCGATGTAAGTTCCGATGCCGCTCACGGTCGCGCCTCGATATCGGCAGCCACTTGTGCACTCACTACTCACGCGGTAAGCTGTACCGAACTACTCCTAGACACGAACATGAGAACCGAGACAGAGATTAGATAGCCGCGGGCAGACCGCGATTAATAGTTTTATGCAATAGTGGCTTGTAGTTTGTATGACTAAAGCCGCGATTATTCCAACCGATTTATCGGCATCGTAACTAGGATAGGATTGAACTAAGGACTGTGTGACCGCGTTAGGGAGGGTCTGTTTCTTTGCGCATCCTAATTAGGATCATGATAAATCGGATGGTGTACAGACCATTCACTATAAGAACTCCCCTGGAAATAAAATGTACAGAATGAAATAATCAAAATTATCAATTTTGTATCGATTTGTATTTCGCAAACAATACGTATTCATCTAATGGTATGAATATCTATACTGTATCTCTGTACTAAAACGGTATTTTTTATTTCTTGTTCTAGCTCGGCGACGTTT
Organism: Ypsolopha scabrella; assembly: GCA_910592155.1. Taxonomy (NCBI): domain Eukaryota; kingdom Metazoa; phylum Arthropoda; class Insecta; order Lepidoptera; family Ypsolophidae; genus Ypsolopha; species Ypsolopha scabrella. Next base: position 19,126,967 of record OU342987.1, read on the forward strand.
GTTCTAAATCGTCGAGCTCCCGTTTTTTACGTTTTTTTCCAGGCGACGTAATGTGAACGCTTTTTTCCGATATGCCTGCAAAAGTGAATAGCTAACTATTATTTGCCCATAAAATTGGCTTTTTGTTTAAAGCTGGTGTTAGATATCTTAAATAATTAACATTATATTTCTAGGCATTTTACTATAATCAGTGTGTGCTCACTTATTTTAGTATTAAGCTTGTACATTTAAAAGTAAAGTTGTGATGGTTCCGACGCCCACGTGCTATCCGCTTGACAGCGTTAAAAGTCGGGTGATATAAAAAGCGGTTAGCACGGGCGCGCCGGCACTATCGGTAGAACTGTCAAAGCGATAACGTATTGTCAAAATGTTTGTAAAACAATAAACGTTGAAAATATACCAACCTGCGTTGTGATTTCTGGACATAGTTAAAAGTTCAGAAGCCGGGATATTATTGGGTGGCATCAACACTTAATAAAAGGACCTGAAGCGCCTACACAACATGGGTCGCAATTCGTGCAAGAGAAAACGAGACGAGACCAGCAGTTCAGAGGCAGCAACACCGCCGCCACGTAATTGCAAGAAATCGTATCGAAAGAAAAAGAAGACCCGGCGGCGCACGCCTTCACGCAGCAGCTCACGGAGCGCGCACCGCCGGTCGCGAAGTGGTTCCGAGCACGCGCCACACCGATCGCGGAGCGTCACACGGCGCACTAGACGCCCTACACGCCGCTGCTCACGCAGCGCGCATCGCCGGGCGCGAAGTGGTTTCGAGCACGTGCCACGCCGATCACGGAGCGTCACACGGCGCACTAGACGCCGTACACGCAGCAGTTCACGGAGCGCGCATCGACGGTCGCGAAGTGGTTCTGAGCACGCACCACGCCGATCGCGGAGCGTCACACGGCGCACTAGACACCCTACACGCAGCTGCTTACGGCCCTTGCAACGCCGGTCACACATCGAGTCGCAGCGCTTGAGCCACCAGTCACAGCGTGGTTCTGGCAACGCGCCAAGTCATGCATGGAATGATTCGGAGCGTCAGCAGCGCCCGTCTCATAGCGGCATTCAACACGAGCAGCCTCAGTCGTCTAATCAAGATGTCAATGGTGATAGCGGCATTCAACACGAGCAGCCTCAGTCGTCTAATCAAGGTGTCAATGGAGATTCAGGTACGAGATCTTTTTTATTAGCATTTAGAGAACTCATGAACAACATGAAAACAGATTCCGGAAATGAACGATTCCCAAATTTAAATGTTATACCAGAATTCGATCCGTCTAAACGTAATCAGACTGTTCACGTGTGGATTTCTAAAGTAAACGAATGTGCTCAAATTTATGGCTGGTCAGAACGACAAACGATCCATTATGCTCTGCCAAAATTAGTGGGACTAGCTCAACGATGGTACCAGGGTTTGCCCAGCCTTTTGTTTTCATGGTCCGAATGGCAACAAAAGCTAAGATTAGCGTTCCCTAGTGACGAGAATTACGCTCAATTGCTGACGGAAATGCTTGCATGCAAGGCGCGATTTGGTGATTCATTGGAAGAATATTTCTACGAAAAAATTGTCTTGATAAACAGATGCAAAATAACCGGTAAAAGCGCAATTGATTGCATTTTATTTGGAATAGAGGATAGGACAGTGAGGACGAGTGCTGAAGCCGTTCAGTTCACTGAGCCTGACCAATTACTAGTTTATTTACGAAATACTAAGGTTACTAAGCGATCCGATAAAATTAATACGCAGCCTCAATCAAGCACTTCCGACAGTAAACAGCACAATAAACTGGCCAAACCAAACCACAGCACTAGAGAAAATAAATCTCAGGTAAAATGTTACAACTGTGGTGATGAAGGACACCCATTTTACAGATGTAAGCAACCGATTAAAAGATGCGATAAGTGTCACAAAGTAGGCCACAGGGTTGAACAATGTCCAATAACAGCAACAGAAACAGGAAATATTAAGAATATTAGCTGACTAGATAGCACTCAAAAAACAAACAATGACACTAAGTATTACAAGATAGCTAAGGTGAACGGCCAAAATATTGAGTGTTTCATTGATTTTGGAAGTCAGTGTACTCTTATTAGGGCATCAGTAGCTAGGAATCTAGCATCGACATGGAATTTGACGGATTTACCAGTTTTAAGGGGATTTGGGGATTCAAAAGTAACGTGTCTAGGAAAATGTAACATTGACATCACAATAGACAGCGCAAATGCATGTATAGAAGCTCTGGTTGTTCCTGATGACTTGCTTCAAGTCCCTTTATTGATTGGCCAGACTCTCACGGAACTGGAACATATTGTAGTCTACAAAACGGGTAACATATTAAAAATAACAACTAAATCTTCGAATTCAGATAAACCTATTATGCTATATGCTGATGAGACGGTAGAAGTAATTGGGTACCGTGAGATAAGAGTACATTCTGACGTTCAGTACACAGGAGATTTATTTATCGAACCCAGTTTTTGTCAGTCCACATGATTTTGTTATTAGAAATATTGACGTGGATTGGTTGGCTACGGTGCAGCAGGGTGATACAGAGTTACAAATAATTTTAGATATACTTAAAGATAAAAATAGTGACAACGTAGTAGAAATCAAGAAAAACTTTTTAGTAAAGCGTGGTTTATTATACAGAAAAACTGATGATGGTGATCGTTGGGTAGTACCAAAGGGGGTCAGATGGCAAGTTGTGAAGGCTAATCATGACGACATTGGACACTTTAGTTTGGAAAAGACACTTTACAAAATTAAAAGTACATATTGGTTTGCTAAAATGAGAAAATTTGTAACGAAATATGTCCAATCATGCTTAGAGTGTGCACACGCCAAAGTACCAGCCGGTAAAAGGGCTGGTGTATTGCACCCAATCCCAAAGGTAGATTGTCCGTTCCATACCATTCACATCGATCACTTGGGCCCTTTTGTACGCAGCAAAAAGAAAAACTCATATTTGCTCATAATTATAGACGCGTTTACTAAATTTATTATACTCGTCCCGGTAAAAAGCACTAAAACAGTACATTCAATTAGAGCGTTAAAAAATTATTTTCATACTTTCGGTACACCCAAAAGGTTAATTTCAGATAGGGGAACATCTTTTACGTCAAAGAAGTTTGAAGAGTATACGAATTCATTGGGCATAAAACACGTTTTAAATGCAGTAGCTACACCTAGGGCAAATGGCCAAGTAGAACGATATAACAGAACAGTCCTGGCTAGTCTTACCGCCATTAATTATGGAAAAACTGAAAACACATGGGACGAAAGGGTTTCGGAAGTGCAATGGGGATTGAATAATACACTTAACAAGGGAACGGGAAAATCTCCAGCTGAAACACTCTTTGGTCTCAAGTTGATAGGCACAAACGATTCATTGATTAATCTAAATATTACTAATGACACAAGCGATTATGCTGATAATTTGAAAAAAACCAGAGCTGAAGTTTCAGAGTATATAGGGAAGTCTCAGTCAAAACAAAAAGAACAATATGACAAACATAGAAAGCGTGCAAATTTCCAAGTTGGGGATCTGGTGAGAATAGAAAGGGATATTCCTTCCATCGGAAAAAGCCGAAAGTTAGTACCCAAATTGAGAGGGCCCTATCGTATTGTAGAAGTATTAGACAATGATAGATACGTAGTAGAGGATACCCCGTTGTCACGAAAAGGTAACAGACCATTCAAAGGAGTTTTTTCCGTTGATAAAATACACCCATGGCTTGTATTTCAGAGAAATTATTCGGATTCTGATGATAAAAGTGACGAGTAATTACAGATATTTTGATAGGATTGTATTAAAATATAGTAAAATTTTTATATACAATTTAAAGTTTGTGTAATGTAAAATAAAATTATGATAAAATTTATGAGAGCATCTTATAAACTTAAGATACTTTCATCTAAAACAGAATATGTCAGGTATTATTGATATTAATGAATTAATGAAAAGTTGATTATGATAATGGAATAAATAAAAACAAAATGTGTCGTACATGTATATATGCACTGTAAATAAATTGGTCAATCTGGCATAAAGGTTTCATTAAGAATAAGAATGGGGTCTTGATGGAGCTGCTCTATCAGTCACGACATGAGCATTAGATGGAAAAACTTTATCAAGAACGTGTATGGGGTCTTGATAAAGGTAACCAATAAAACGCTGACAAGAACGTGAATGGGGTCTTGTTAGAGTTTAAAAGTAAGAACCGTTCCAAGAACATGCATGGGGTCTTGGTCGGTTATTATAGGTATTGTACGTACAATGTGCGAGTTGAAATATTTTTTATTTGTAAATTTAAAGTAGAATTATAATCTGTATTGAAGACGTGAATGGGGCTTCAGTACAGCGTGTAACTTAGGACTGTTTTGAATTATAATCTGTATTGAAGACGTGAATGGGGCTTCAGTACAGCGTGTAAGTTAGGACTATTTTGAATTGTAATCTGTATTGAAGACGTGAATGGGGCTTCAGTACAGCGTGTAAGTTAAGACTATTTTGAATTGTAATCTGTATTGAAGACGTGAATGGGGCTTCAGTACAGCGTGTAAGTTAAGACTATTTTGAATTGTAATCTGTATTGAAGACGTGAATGGGGCTTCAGTACAGCGTGTAAGTTAAGACTATTTTGAATTGTAATCTGTATTGAAGACGTGAATGGGGCTTCAGTACAATATGAGATAATTGTTTTGATTTGTTAAAAGTAATTACGCAGCTTAATAGGCATTATTTCGTAATGTAAATGTTTAATGTTTTAGGATTATTATTTCACTGTTATTTCAATTAAATGTGATTGCAATTATGTACTAACTTAATTATTATGATTACTTCTTCACGGGACGTGAATTTTGTCAGAAAAGGCCGACTGTTAGATATCTTAAATAATTAACATTATATTTCTAGGCATTTTACTATAATCAGTGTGTGCTCACTTATTTTAGTATTAAGCTTGTACATTTAAAAGTAAAGTTGTGATGGTTCCGACGCCCACGTGCTATCCGCTTGACAGCGTTAAAAGTCGGGTGATATAAAAAGCGGTTAGCACGGGCGCGCCGGCACTATCGGTAGAACTGTCAAAGCGATAACGTATTGTCAAAATGTTTGTAAAACAATAAACGTTGAAAATATACCAACCTGCGTTGTGATTTCTGGACATAGTTAAAACTGGTAACCTTATTTTACTAACCCGTCATGACACTGATACGGGATCAAACCTGATCGAGAAGAAACACGGTGCATTGTTTGTATTTTCTCTCCCACAAAAGGCGTACCTTCAACACAATCTCTTTTGCACTATTGTTCAACGGCTTTGGCAATAATAATACATAATTTATCAAATAAGTTTGAAAGATCTGACTGACAACAATATGACAGCAAAAGTTTGACAAGCAGTTATGCCAACATGACTCCAAGGGACAAGCTATGATGAATGGCCTGTAATCGCGCCTAATTTAAAATTTGAGGGTACCTAGCATAGTTGACCATATCGAGCTTTGACAGCTCGATATACCACTGTCAATCCCTTTTTTGGTAGATCATCAGAGTGAGAGAGAGCACTGTATCACGCGCTATCGAGCTCGATATGGTTTGCTATGCTAGACTAGCAGATTCTATAAATTGTTCCATAGTAAAAAGTACCCTTTGTTACCCCCGACTTGTACTTTTAAAAATTAAGCCAGGGTTTTCCATAGTGTGCGCCGCTGTGCCCTAGTACGCCGTAGAAAGTAAAGAGGGGCGCCGTGAGTCGATCCTCTATCATTATCCGAAACCACAAATGTTCTGTTTCAATTCTTTTATAATAAAAAACTCAATTTCATATTGTAGATACCTATTTGAACTTTTGTTCCTATCTACCTAACCTAACTACTATTGTTGGAGGTACCTATTTCTTTCGACTATCTAGCTAGCTAGGGTAGGGCGTCGCCGTGACAAAATACTAAATTTGTAACTGCGCCGCGGGCTGAAAAAGATCGGGAACCCCTGAATTAAGCGATCGTTGCAGCATAAATGAGTAGCTGTTTCCTACAGATAGACGTACTGTCAGATTTATAATCTATATCTACCTATATATACTAAGTATTAAAAAAGTCGTGTCTGTAAATTGAATATTTTCGCGAAATATTAAATGAAATGGGTTATTTATTACTTATTAGTAATTGTACTGAGGCCAAAACCACAATTTATAGAATTTTTGTCTGTCTATATGTTCCGTTTTAACTCGACAACCACCGAACGGATTTGAATGCGTTTTTTTTTATTATCATCTTAGTGACCCTGGTCAATGTAAGGGGTGGTCATAAAATAACGCCCAAGCCGGAAACGGGGCAAATATTGAATATACGCTTTTATAACCCGAGAACCACTCAACGCATTTGGATGCGATTTTCTTAATTATCATTGTAGTGACCCTGGTCAACACATAAGCTATAGAGGCTGTTCATAAAATAACGCCCAAGTGGAAAACGGGGCAAAGATTCACTGAACGCGGGCGAAGCTGCGGGCAAAGGCTAGTGTTATTATGAATAAATAAACTCTCTTGTGAGACAATTTTCCAGCATGATATCGTAATTGATGATACGATGTGCAGGTGACTCTGGACGAGCAGGCGCACGTGTGGTCCGCGGTGTCGGCGGCGCGGGGCGGGAGCGGCGGGGGCGGTGCGGCGCGGGGCGCGGGGGGGCGCGTGTGCGACGCGGGCAGGCTCAAGCGACGCGCGCCGCGCCGCCAGGAGACGCTCAAACGGTCGCGGATGCAGCAACCAGGTATGTATTACTACTGTACACTATTTAACTGAAACGTATAATGAACTTTTAACTGAAGTGAAGGACGTGTGCCGACCAAATAGTCGACATACTGAAGAAGGGCAAAGTTAAAAGTACACGGAATAGAAGAACTCGTATGTTGTTGAGGGAGGTCTTTATAACTTTGTCTACAAGATATGAATGCTTGGTAAACCGACTGCGAAGTTAAATGTCTGTTACTGAACTACTCGCAACTTGTGACAGTATAACTCGCTTTCTTTAGTTAAACTCGCAGTAGTTGGCACAGAAGTAGATTAAGAACTTCTCATAACCCACTGCGCTTGATGCAATAATCAGCTATTTCATGAAAATTCATATTAATGATTCTGTTGACAGGTTCCACGGCACCTAAGGCTACAGTCAAACGAGGCAACGCCACCACTACCAACTACTTGAATAGAAAACAGGTACGTGAATGAATATAGATTCATGACTGGCTATTTATCAAATACATCGTCAACATGAATTCTGAGGTTTTTTTTGAGTGTTGACCATGAAAGGCAAGTCACGATCTTTCTCCGTCCCGCTTCAAGGCTTACGTCTAGTCTGTAAGCTACCTTAGAACAGAACACGTGTTTCAACCTCCTATTAATCAGGGATCTTCACATTTGGTTTAGTTATATATTTTTCGCCCACACACGTGAGGTTATTATCTATACATTACATGTCGACCCTGCTGGACTATTTAGACGCAAAGCGGATAACAAATTAAAGATCCACCAATTTGGGAGTATATGTATAATCCATTATTGAGGTCAATTTAATCTCCCCAGGGTATGTCTACGTCGGGTCTGATGATGCGCAAGCACTATCTGGCGCGTCAGGAGCGACGCAAGCGCACGCAGCCGCCACCCGCCGCCGCGCGCAGCCGGCATCGACACGGTCAGTATCAGTACCTGCTATACCATAGATTCAAGGTTATGTGATCTCATTACTAAATTCCTTCTTCAAAAACTGTCACTGATAAACATGGTCTTTATTTGATGAATCTTATCTCCTAACGAGCCGGTTTCAATTTTGACTCCCGGTTATTCATATTCTGAGGTGTACGAGTATGTTTGAGTGAATAGTTGTCTGTTGACGTCAGGTCGCGGCGGAGCGGCGTCGAGCGTGCGTCCGGCGGCGGCGGCGGCGCGTCGAGGGTCCACCTCCTCCTCGGACCAATCCTCCAACTCTGAAGACGAAGACTGCGCCGCGCCGCGCTGCCACAGGCCTACCGGTGAGGATTACATACTTTTCAACACACTTGCTTAAAGTGGCCTTTATTGCAGCGTTTTTAGGATGATAATGCAGCATGTTAAGCACTCGTGCTTTTTACTTTACATTATCGCACTAGTGTTTTTTATATTACGGTATTTTTTAATCTTAGCAAAGAGTTTTTGATGTCTTGAGAAATAGCGAAGTTTTTGCGAATAAAGTAACTGTCTCAATTAAAAATTTATTTTTATCACCAAATTAACTCAAATTTTTGTTGTTAATATATAAATATTGTTAATATTAATATTTGGCTATTTAGTGGATGCGTCAGTGCAAAATCTCCGCCGCAATTTTTAATAGAAAATTGTCAATTCATAGCTGTGGTGTTTTGTGGAAAATGAAATTTTATTATTTTTCCTCGCAAGTGTGTTGAAAATCGTATGAAACGCGTGAGCATTAGAAATTACACTTTCAGCTCCATTACACCCTCGCTTTCGGCTCGGGCTGCAATCCCACCTCGACTGTAATGTCCAACGTAGCTCACTTGTATCATAACATATCGAACAATTGAAAAGAAGATGACTGGTTCGGTCAACCGATCTTTGTAACGTAGTGTTCGTTATAGTTCTTGAGTGGTAACCTAGATGTCGCTAGCTCCTAGCTAGGAATACAATAATTTGATAACCTTCGTTTTGCATTACCAATGAATTACTATGGCGTCAACACTGAAATCGGAAAAAAAAACGAAAAAATTAATAAATAAAAATAAAATACCGGGCAATATCGGTGCGTTTGTATTACCTTCGGAAGTTTCATCGAGTGTGCACGTAATAGCGAAATGAAATAGCATTACATTTGGTCACGCCCACAACTTGAGTTGCTGCGCTCATGGCGACCGTCTTTAATATTGTTCTTTTATAAACTTTAGTAACATCTTCAATGTCGTCACACATCAGTACTAGTTCTGAAATCCGAACATTCAAACAAAGTTCCCTTTCGTTATAACTTTGGCAACGCAAGGATGACTCAATGTACCCTCCCTCCCCCAGGCAAGGAGGTGGACTGGGTGCAGTGCGACGGCGGCTGCGACCAGTGGTTCCACATGCACTGCGTGGGGCTGGCGCGCGGCGCGCTCTCCGAGGACGACGACTACGTGTGCGGCGCGTGCGCACGCAGCAAGGCGACCGACGCGCCCTCTGCCGCCCGACCCTAGGCTACACGAGGTACAGCTCACTGGGTTCGAAGCGACTATAGCGTCTACAATATTGTTTCTCTGTTTATCTGCATTGTTTTTTTATTGAATCGAGGATCGTTAATGCCTTGCCCCGTCAGAGGTCGCGTGTGCAGTGTGTCACGACAATTTCGTTACATTACTGTACGTATGTAGACCAGAGATAGTTCTTGCTCTATGGTTTTTGACACAGCTGCAGTGGCGCCCTCTGTGAACAGCTTTACCATCGCTGGTACCATGTACATGAGGAATAGTTTAATGTCGAGTGTCTAATAGATAAATGTCGAATGGATATGTCGTCTTGTTTTGCCGTAGCTGTCGTCGAAGTGCTTGTGATCCACCGGAGATGTGAACAGTTTGATATCTAATGTTAATTGAGAGTTGCAAGTGACGATCCGTATTTGTTTACGGAACACTAACGGTATACACACGAACTCAGCTCGGCCGGACCAGTCGTTTTGAGTGAATCTACTGATGGTTCGAGAGAATGTAAAAACGTTGAGAGTTACAACTAAACACATGTTTATATCGTTGGCCTCCAGTCTACAGATCTTCATTCTACTTTGTTTGGTTACAAATCTATATAAATGTGTTCTCGGACGTATATTTATGTATGCAGTGTGTAAATAGACAAAGAAACCAAGTTTATTACTGATGATATTGAACTGAGCCCAGAAAATTCAAAGAGGCTTCTTAAATAATTAAGACGCAGAACCAAACGTTATTTTCGTTTGCGCGTTTTGTTTTTGTGAACGTTCATTATAATCAGTAGTGAACCAGGTTTCAATGAACGCGAGCTGTTTGTTTACACTTTGTATATCCCATGTGGAGTTGTAAATAGCTATGTAGTGCACGATACATATTTGTAATGTATTGTATGTATGTATGTATAGTCGGTAAGAGAATTGGACAGTTTTATTTAGATATTAAACGTTGAAGGAGCTTGGTTGCCGTTACTGATTCTTAGTATAAAATAATAAATAATTATAATTTATGTATTATATTTTAGTAATAATTCGATTGGATTTTTATAGTATGAATTGTAATTTTTTAAGGTTCTCGCTTTATGAACCTGTTTTGTAGCGAATGTTGTCAAATCGTTTATAAATTAACTGACTAAAGACCTATCTCATAAAGGAACTCTCAATCAATGTAATAATTTATGAATTTAGCGTCCGTTTTTACTGTCGACGATGTTATGAGATTGGTCGCCAAAGATTTATTCGAGCGACAAATAATTTTGTAAAAAATTAGGGGATCCACAAATGAATCTATCAAACCCCCATAGTGAAAATATTTAGGGGTCAGAAAATTAGCTTGGAATTTAATATAAAGATGATATTTTTTATAAATTAAAGTGTAAGGTCGGCATCGAGCCGGTAGCCATTTCTTAATGTTAGTTCAATTTTTTATTAAGATGTTAACGTTTTAAATTGTTAGTCAAAGAGTGGTTTTGTCTGTGAAGTAAGCTAGGACATTTTAGTGAATAAAATCTAATCGTTTGGTATGTATTACAAATCTGTATATTTAAGTTTGGACAAGACTGTAGATCATCTCCTCAGGAGTGCGCGGGGTGTGCGGCACTGTCCCCCCACCCCGCACCTTCCTAACGCAAGGTCCACACGTTTTTTCACTAAATGAATTTCACATGTTTTTCACTAATTAAGCAAATGGCTGTATAGATGTCATTAAATACCATGTTTTATCGTACTGATCTCTGCTTAATGTTTCCGTTGAGCTCCCGCGGATCCGACTTGTGAACGTCCGATCTGACCTTGTACAGTCCCACCAACTTATCTGTTCTATTGGATCATCCGGCCATCTCTTCCTGTTGCGGTAGAAGAGTTTCATTTGTAGGAGACTGCGGATGATCCAACTGAACAGGTGAGTCTGTAGCATTGTATTTTAATTTGTATGAGATAGGTCGTATTCCGTTTTGCGCAAGTACTGCATCAGAGAAGGCAATCAAAACGTAGCAGTTTTGTTGCTGGGCATCTTTATTTATTGTCTAAAAAGAACAAGACAGCTGTCAGATGCTGTGTTAAGATTGGTCATGTTGGTAATCGTATTCATTTTTGCGCATCAGAGAAGGCAATCACAAAGTAACAGTTTTTATGCTTGTCACTTTTATTTACTGTTCGAAAAAGACACCTGTTTTGAATATTGGTAGTAGTAACAGATGCGCTCGATGCGTTAATGCGACCAAAACAGAATGCACCCAGTAGTTGTACAGTTGTATGTAGTGTAGGGTAAGGCAAGTCTGTGCAACTATACGGGAGAGCCGAGCGACCATCACCTGTAGTCGACACATAACTAGTTATTGTTATTTAATTTTATACAAAAAAATCGTAATTAGGAACCGGAGCTGATTTCGCCACGTATGGTTGGATGGACTGAGTATCGTGTACCAAATAATATAGAAAATTATAGAAAATATATTGTCTTTTATTTATTTACAACGTGTAATTCCCACACAACCCTCTCAGGCAAACATCAGAGTACAGGACTACAGGATTTTAAACAAGGCACAATCTATTACAGCTTGAATTTCTGAAGAAGTTTGAGTATTTTTGTACATAGAGTGACATGTTTTCGCAATTTTTCGACCTCATGTTTCAACTTGTATTATATATACTTAGTAAATGCTTCCTTAAGGATTAAAATGAAATGGTACATCACATGTCATTGAAACAAGCTGAAAATTACTTTATAATACTAAAATAGAAGTATTTATTATGTATAAAATCTGATGACGCAGTAAAATCTACTTGGAAACTCATCAATAAAACCATCAAAGGAAATAAGCTAAATGAAATTAATATTTATAAAGGTCTAACGGATGGTACTAAAGTGGTGCTTGATAACTTAGAAGCTGCTCAGTTGTTTAATAGTTTTTTTACCGACCCAGGTGTGGATGCTCCCAGGGCCTCAACCGATCCAATAAAATTACCACATTTTAGTAACGAAACTATGTTCCTAAAACCGGTCTCAAAAGATGACCTTCTAAAAGCAGTGTCCTCACTTAAAAATAAGAAATCGTGTGGATACGATGGTATACCTCCTAGGGTCGTTAAATTTATAATTAACCCTATCGCTGAACCCCTATTATGCATTATCAATCTTTCCTTCAGGGAAGGTGTCTTCCCGTGTAGATTAAAACGAGCTCAAATAAAACCTATACATAAGAAAGACTCAAGACTGGCCGTCGATAATTATAGACCCGTCTCGCAGTTGACTGTTTTTTCTAAGATATTTGAAAAGTTAATGTTAAGCCAGCTTCGTAGATTCCTCACTTTTCATAGGATACTAGCAAGGGAACAGTCTGGATTCCAGAAAGATCTTTCGACAGTGGATGCTATCTTTGACATGGCGGAGTTTGTGTCAGAAGCCTTGGATGGCAAACAAAATATAGTGACTGTCCTATTAGATTTATCCAAAGCTTTCGATAGTATCGACCACGGTATAATGCTTGAGATGCTGAATAGATACGGTCTGCGTGGCAAGGTTAATGAGTGGTTCTTTTCATACCTTACAAACCGTGAGCAAAGTGTCCTACTTCCTATCATAGACAGTAATGATATGTTGGTAAATGTGGAGTCTGAATCACTAGTATTACAGAAAGGCGTCCCTCAGGGTAGTATATTGGGCCCAATCCTCTTCCTACTATATATTAACCACTTGCCACAGGTGTCAAACAACAAAGTGGTAATGTTTGCCGATGACGTGTCGGTTTTCTTCAGTTTTGAAAGAGGTAGTGATAAGGACTTAGCAAGTGAAATCCAACATTCCATTTTTGCTATTATAAATTGGTTCAGAGATATTAAATTAAGCACTAACGTAAATAAGACTAAAATGATTCACTTTAGAAACTACAATACGCAAATTATGGATGTTAGTGTCACTCTGGAACTCAAAACTTTGGAATTTGTATCCGAGGCCAAGTTTCTTGGAGTACACGCTGATGAATTTATGAATTGGAAGTGCCACATCCAAGCCTTACAATGCAAACTTAGTAGCTTCTGTTACGCCCTTAGAATGCTAACTCATGTAGCAACAAAACGTGCTGCACTTCAGGCATATTTTGCCTTTTTCCAGTCGAGGGTACTCTATGGTTTGTCAATATGGGGTGCTAGTGTGGACATAAAAAAACCGTTCATATTACAGAAGCGTTGCATAAGAATAATTGTAGGGTTGACATCAAGCACGGTGTCTTGTAGAAATTATTTTAGGCAATTAAAAATTCACACGATTACGGCATTATACATAATTGAACTATGTAAACTAATCAAGCGGTATCCAGACAAATTCCCTATTAGATCACTTAGCCACAGTGACAGGTTAAGGGAGCGCTATAGATATGACATTGAGCAATCCCCTTGTCGTACAGCTGCTTGTGCAAGATCCACTAAAATGGTTGCTGTGAAGGTGTATAATGCGCTTCCAAGTGTAATTAAGTGCCTCACTGGATCTAAATTCCTTGATGCATTAAAAGGCTACTTGTTAAAAATCTCACCATATGACCTCAATGAATATTATAATTACAGCGATCTTTAACTTCTATCATACTTGCTCAGTGTTTGGCACTTTCGCATTAGAATAATAGTGTAATGATTCGTATCCGGAGTCCATTGTTGTTTGATTATAATTGTAAATATTTTGTCCATCCAAATTTATTTTATATAATTTATTTGTGTGCATGATATTGTTACACCCTGTGGGTATAATTACATTGATACATAATTATAATACTATTACCTATTATCATACATGTAATTAATTGCAATAAACGAATATGAATATGAATATGGTGTGCTTCGAAACAAAAAACGTCGCCATTTATCCAAGCCCCTTACTAGAGTTTTTTTAATTTAAAATTAAAGACTAATGAAAGTTGTATGTAAAATATGGGGTTTCCAAGGTATATGAGTCTACGTCCTGTGCAAAATATTACTACGGTACAATGTCGATGGTTGGCACATGGTGGAACTTATATACATATCGCACGCATTAAACATGAGCTATTGTATAGGGAAACTCAAGTCCTCACTGTACGCCAACTTTATATTCATAAAATTGCTGTTGTTTCTCACAGAGCTATGGTTTGTTCAGCTGAGTATAATAATCATTTAGAAAGGAGAGTTTTTAAAATGCCAGGAGCGTCTGTTAAGACAGCGTTTGCGAGTAGATTCGGTCTCCATATAAGATCCCTTATTTATAACAACATACTCAAGCACGTAGATATTAAAACCTCTTCTGTTGCACAAGCACATGTTAAGCTATTAAACTGGTTAAGAACGTTAAACTATAAGAAAACTGAAACCTTATTGCTACCTTTTTGCTGTAAAGATCTGTAAAAATATTGCTATTATTATTATTTTTCTGTATTTGGTCTAAATTGTTTGTTATTTTTAATTTAATGCACAATTAATATATAGAATGAAAGAATGAACGAATGATAGATTAATAATATGAATGACCCTAAATTTTTCTACTATTTTTAACCTAATTATGTAAACAATGTAATATCATTGGTACATTAATAAGAATATTGGTACCCCGCATTTCTGGCTTAGCCGAGTTTGGGGACCCTTGGCAACTTTGTGTATTACTTCTGTGCATGTCCATATATAATCATTGTTATTTTAATTTACGTCTTTTGTTATGTGTTTTTCATGCAATAAAGTGATTTTGTATTTTGTAATAGTAGATTACACAACAAGTGAAAAAAAAGGGAATTTCTTTCGAGGCTCAAAGGTGGATCCCGAGAGGAGCGAAGGATCATAAAGTTGAATCCCGAGCAAAGCGAGGGATTCTAGAGTAGAATCCTGAGCGGAGCGAGAGATCCAAGAGCCGAGAAGGAATTTTTTTTTCACGAGTTATGTACTCTACTTTTCACCATTGACTATGAGAAAATAAACACTACCATATTAACTATTTGAATCAAATTTTATTATACTTACAACCAATCGGTACATAGTATATTAATAAGAGAGCAAAACATGAAAAATAAGCTCTAGATTTTAACAGCAAAATTAGAACAGTTGTTTTTTTATTTCTGGTCTTTTTTCCAAGCGGCCAGCCAGTACGTTTTGGTACGTGCATTCACGCTTGTTCCAAATTTAAAATGCTTTATTCGGGCATTTTTACGGAACATAGAATGTAGTGATTGCAAGAAATTTATAGTTTATAGCTTCTCGGGTGATTGTGTTTCTCGGATGATTGTTTTAAGATGGCTGTATGGTCACAGATACCTTTGCCATGCCTTTGCCTATCCAAAAAGTTTAAAAAGTTACTTGTTTTCACTCAGTGAGGAAAAGAGCGTTTTATTCACTGTTTTTGGTGAACCAATAACCCCTTTTCGAATAGTAATGGTGAAAACATTGTTGTGTGATTATTTAAGTAATTTTTATGTTATAAAGCCCTAGATAATGATTATAAGCGAAACCGGTCAGGTGTATTGAAGTTTAATTATAATTCTGTGGACAAGTACAAGTATATAGGTAATAATCTACGTACATATGAACTTAAAAAAGGTTTCACTATACTAAAAAGTAAGTAAATTTAGTATAAAGAAAATAACTCAAAACAGATGTAATCACAGCACAGCATGACAAGGGAATAAAATCAATTATACGCGAGTATTTTACAAATTTTTGTGTCTGATAACGCCTCAGCTAAACACCTTATCTGTAGATCCGAGCGCTCGTGATAACTACTCAACACGATCGGCTAAATTATCGATTTTAATCTGCTTACTATATCTTTACATTAAATAAAATTGTAAAAATTATTCGACATATAAAAATGCAAAAATTAATCGTAAATACTCGTTTTCGGATGGGGTTCACACAGCTGTGTAGCTAAATGTCCTGGGAATACCTACAAATGAATTGAAAACATACACATACTATTTAAGGTAACTTTCGCTCATATAGTCAAATTCAGACTGGAGACTCGGTAAGTGGTCATCACCTGAGTAGAGGTTGTTCTTTCGTATTTCGCAAACAGAGTAATTGAACCTTGGTCCCCACCACTTACCGAGTCTCTAGTATGGATTTGGCTTTAGGAACTTGCATAATTACCACTATATAATGTCGTACCGATTCATACGTACCTACCCACGTTATTTTCCTCTGTGGTTCTTACTACGACTACAAATAAAAAACTTAATTAGTTCATAACCTTTTGGTCCGGGGTGACCACTACCCTATAATATATAGTAGATGGAGCACAGATATAGATCTTTTAGATGACGCAAGTGCATCAAACTCTATGAAAACTAAGCGTGTCACATTTTACAATGGGAACGGTTGACAGCAGTTTGAATTTTAGAAGGAATTGTAAGACTTAAGACATACACATAAGACTCAAAGTTGTAGGAGTCAAAATCCGTGAAGGAAGAGCATTGCTCTCCCTTTTGGCGTGCGATTGGGCGCGTGAAGTATATACACTCGCTGCATCTATTTAGATCTATATCTGTGAGATGGAGCTTTACACGAACAAGTCGAGGACAAAAGTTTATTTGATATGATATAATTATGTCCATGTTTTCAAGATACAATGAAAAAGGTATTAGTTAAAAATTTAAAAGTGTAGAGAGTTTTAAAGGGCTGAGATTCAAAGTCCTTAAGTTAGCTCTGAAGTAAGAACTGAATTTGAGAGTTATCTATCACTTGTCATTATCAATATATGGTGAACATAGGTAATCGTTACATGCGGGTTGGGTTGGCCCAGTGAGGAGCGTACACGGAGGATCTCGTTGCAAAATGCACATCATAATATTGTTTTCCTTACTTTTGAATAAAAAGTTTGCAATAAATGCGTTTTATAGCAATTAGCGCTAACTGCTTGTTAATAGTTAGGTGATCACATGAAAATTATTAAATTTTATGCGTTACATTTTAGCTGCGTTACATTACAACTGTAAACACGCTTTTAAGTTTGTTAATGTAATGCAAACAAAATGTAATACATTAAAGTAAGTAATTTTTTTGTGAAAACTTTATTATTTATAAACTATTTCCGCAAGTTGCTTTAAAACACATTTATTGCATACTTTTTATTCAAAAGTAAGGAAAACAATATTATAATGTGCATTTTGTACCGAGGTAAAAAGTTACCCCTTTGTTATTGTCAAACATGTATCTATTTCTGTTTTTTGTCCTATCAAATAAATAAGTGAATAAATTTTAGTATTGACAACATTAAACCTAAAACTAAATACAATTAAATAAGCTACAATGGTGTCGATTCGGTGTAACTTATTTTAGGCGTCCTTGTCCTTGTCTTGTCGATACAGAAAGAAAAAGACAGAATGCTTAAATTAAGTTTAGTTCTGCCAAATAAGTTAAGTCGTGTTACGCCGAATCGACACCAGTGTCTAACCCTTCAATAAATTAAATATTTTGTTTTAATTTCAAATGTATCCCTTGTGTAACGGTTACCAGAGGCTGGTTAAATATAAATAGGCCCTAAATGAAAAGGTATCAGATACCTGTCGCTACTCCTAATAACAAAATATATAAATAACTTGAGTCTTTCGTCGCAAGAGACACCTCACTTGAAATTATGATTATTAGATAACCTCATATCTTGTTTCATATCGACTAGTATGTATCTGTTATCATATCCGTGCCATTGTAGTACGTGCACCATACACACTTTCCGTTTCTAAAGTTCCCCCTCCTCCATTAGAGTAAAATAAGTAGTCGATAATACTTGAGAACCAGCTCGATGGGCGTTACAGACACAATATTGAAGGTACCATCTCATCGACCTACTAGGTCAGTTGAGAGTCATCGTAGAGTGCATGAGCGTCGCGACGCTGGCTTTCCTTTCCGAAGCTCGTCGGATCCTCGGGTCGGCCGTCAGCGACAATCGCGCCCGGGCCTCCTCCTCCGGCAGGGGACGGCCGCGGAACTCGTCTTCGATCTGCTGCAGCGTCTTACCCATCGTCTCCGGCAGTAACACCCAGAGCACCAATAAGTTGCCGAACATAATGCCCACATACACCAAGTACGTCCCCTGCACGCCCGTCGTCTCGATCAGTGGCGGGAACGTCTTGAGCTGCACGAACGCGGTGACGGCGAGGATAACCACGCTGATGCTGCCCCCGATGCTGCGGTACTCCAGCGGGAACACCTCGCCCGCGATCACGGCGGGGATGGGCACCATGCCCATCGCCACTGCCAGGACCTGCAGGTTTATTAGTAGGATGGGGATCCAGGCGCCGTCGTAAGGTAGCATGTCGTAGCTCTTGAAGTACACGTAGGCGGCGATAGCCAAGTGGCTGAGCACACTGAGGGCTCCGGTAGAGAACAACATCGTGCGCCGTTTCACCTTGTTTATGACAAATATCGCGACAGTGTTGAAGAATATTCTTTGGGCGTCGAGAGCCACCATCCAAAAGTTGGCGTTAGCTTCCGGTCCCATGACGCCGTAGATGATGTAGGTCGGGTAGTTGGCCATCGCGCTCCCTCCGGAGAACTGAGAACAGAAGTACGCGGCCGCCATCACGACGATCGGCTTGTAGAACTCCTTCTTCTTGAGCGTGGTGAGGACGTCACTGAAGCTCGTCTTGTGTCCGTAGCTCTCCAGCTTGAGCCGCTCCACGAGCGCGCAAGTCTCGACTAGGTCCTGCAGCTCCTGCTCCTCCTCGTCCCCTCGCAGCCACCTGAACGCGGCGCTGCACTCCTCGAACCTGCCTTTAGAAGCCAGGAAGCTCGGCGACTCGGGGAAGTACGCTGCCATCACCCCGCTGATGAAGAAGAACAAGGTGATGATGAGTGCGCACTTCTGCCACGAGATGAGGGTTCCTATGAGGTGGATAAAGAAGATCCCGAAGGCCTGCGAGAGGGATATGGTGGAGAGGAAGGCTCCTCTATACTTGGGGCTCGTGTACTCGCCGATCATGACGGAACGCAGGGGCATGAACATTCCGAACGACATGCCTTGCACCATCCGCCCGAGGAACAGGACCTGGAAAGTAACTTGTGTATAGAAACAAACAAAACTGGGCTCGGCAGGGAGTTGGGGGGCCATACCACCATGGATTGACAAACTGAAGAGCTTTACTCATAAAAGTAGAGGTACGCCTCAGACAGCTGCGTGGGATGAGATGGCAGACGATTTTATTGCTCGGGCTGAGACTAATTTACAAGAAAGAATAAAGCAAAATATCAGTCATCCAGTCAAGTCTGAGATGCAACTGTGTAAGACAATCGTATTCATTTGACGGCTTAAAACGTACGATTTAAATTGACAAACGTCTATTTGGATAAGCGAATTAGCCGTAATTAATTGAATTTAATTGTAAGCAATTGAAATCGTATGTTTTTGGCTGTCAAATGAATACGATTGTCTTACACAATTGTACCTATTTGCACCTCTTGTGAATGGGTCTATAATAATTCGCCAGGTTTTGTCATGCGTCAGTCTGCTAGATTTATGGTTGTCCTGACACTTTATGATGCTTTTCATCCATCCATCCATCAGCCTGTTTCGTCCACTGCTGGACACAGGCCTTTCCAGGATTTCGCCACTCTTGGCAGTCCTCCTGGAAGAAATGCCCATACACACACACGCTGGGCAGGCGGGTTGGTGAGCGCGGTGCTGAAACCCTTGCACCAGTGACGCCGCTGCCCGTCACTAGTCTGTTTTATATAAGGCCCGGCAATTGGGGATGAATATACCGTCATCCATCGGTCCCAGGCAATGGTGGGCCGTCTGGTTTTGCCTGAGAGCTGTTCTCTTACTCTCCCTCGAATAACTTCGGGGAGGATTTGCGAGTAAGATGGTGGTACCTCCACAGTCGAGCCCGGCATCAGCTCTACCACCTATACTTTTGTCAGGAGCAAATAGGATTTTATACATGTATATGTATTTAAAAAAATCTAAATATATTCAATTAATATTTTTGTGTAAATTAAATAAAGGCTTATTAGTAAATGTCTTTGTTTCTTCATCTGACTTGTTTTTAATTTAGGTAGTTGAAATACAAACCCGAGCGAAGGTTGACACACCTTGAAGAAGTAGTAGATAAGTATTAGTTATTATTTCAATTTCTGCTCATTTATCATTATAAGATAGGTAATCCCTATCTTGAGGAGAAATTGCAACTTCTTTGTTGGCAGAAACCTTGTATCTTTACCTCCGTCGTGTTGACATTTCGGAATATTGAGATTTAGCGAGCATTACTAAGATCTATCAAGATAACTGTTTGAAATATGTGCCGCAACCGGATGAACCTGAGGCTTCGCTGCGTTTCGTTGTGTGAGTGCTGACCTCGAAGCTCCTCGCGAGGATCATGATGAACAGCCCCAGAATAACGGGCACGGTGAGGGCGTACAGCGCCGCCTTGCGTCCGAACCGGCCCATGATGGGCGCCGTCAGGAAGTTGCCCACCAGCAGCCCGGGGCCCGTCACCGCCGCTGCAACCATCACACGTTTTTCGTTCAAGAAGGCTCTCACTGCTGGTGACCTTGAAAGCCACAATTAAGGGCCAGTTTAATTCGGATGTTATTTGAGCTGAGAATTTGAAAAAAAAGTGATCAACTATACATTTTTGATTGAAAAACACTTGTACTTGTCCACTTATTTATATTATTTCCCTTACCGCTTTCGCTGTTATAGCATTATCAAACCATTATCATTATTAAAAAAACCTTTGATAATGCTATAACAGCGAAACCGGTAAGGGAAATAATATAAATAAGTGGACAAGTACAAGTGTTTTTCAATCAAAAATGTATCAAAAGTTCCACCAAGTGCCAACAATCACAAGCATCAACTCCATGATCAACTATAGAATATCTGGAATGATGTTCCTTGATTAGTATTTTTCATTTTTATCGAGAACTTTTAATAAATAAATACGAAAACAAGGTCCAAATTAAGGCAATTTAAGACCAAGATCCGCTTTTATTAAGTATGCAAAGAAACAAATTCATATTTAGTAAAATTAAAGATAAAAGATAACAAACGCAATTCCTTAATTTATTTTTTAAGAATTTTTGTTATCATAATTTTTGCCCTTTCTCACGAGTCGCGTGAGAGGGTTACAAGCAGTGTAGGTAGTTGTGGTCTTAGCTCACTGTTTCCTAGGTAGCGGCGCGGTGCGGGGGAAGTGTTCGACAGATATTCACGCCAGACTAAAATAAACTGAGCATTCCCAACAGCACCCATCGCTCTCGCTCTGTGCCGTTACCTAGCAAACAGGATGAGTTAATAATAGAGCTACAGGCTGCTCCTTGATCAGAAGAACCATGTTTCTTCATCGAAAATGTATAAAACAATTCAACAACGTAGTTTCAGATTTACTGGTAATAAGTAATTTTAGTGTTCATCCAGTGCAGCTAGTCTAACATAGTAAACCATATCGAGCTAGATAGCGCGTGATACAGTGCTTTGTCTTGCCCTGTTGATCTACCTCGAGAGGGATAGACATTCTGTATCGAGCGGCTAAAGCTTGATATGAATTAATTCTGCTGTGCTAGGCCCCCTGGACATAAGGCTTTCCCAAGTTTCGTCACTCTTGGCGGTCCTGTAGCCTACTCATTCGGGAGGAAGTAATTTTAGTATTTTTTAAATAAAGATCTTGTTTCAAATATTGCTCAGTATTATCAGAAAATTTATACTCCAGTTTGGATGACACCATAAGTAGTAGGTATCTAACAGATATCCCAAAATTTATATTCCAGTTCGGAAGACCCCATTACTTGTATTTACCAGATATCTCATGAAATCATAATTTTCATGTCCATTTCTAAATTATTTAGAATTCTTATAACCTTGAGCCGTTCTACAATCATACTTGCTTACAATTCATAATTCTATCATTCTTTCTTGCTGCATCTATCCATCCCTGGTTTGCCCACTGCTGGACACAGGCCTTTCCAATATTTTCCCACTCTTGGTTTGCGGTCTTCCTGGTGGAACATACACCGGGTAGGCAGGATAGTGAGCGCGACGTCGAAACCCTCACAGCAGTGACGCCGCTAGCCGCCACCAGTCTGTTTGTGGGGATACGGCTATACCGCCATCAGTCAGTCCCAGGCATGGTGGGTTACGTGGTTGTGCCTGTTTGACAGCTGTCCTCTTACTCTACCACAAATAGCTTCGAAGGGGTTTGTGAGTTGTTGGTGGTCGACACGGAAACTTGAATGTCAGCGAGAATCACAATTCACACTTCTGCTGATCTTTTGCTGACATTTGGCCACGCCAGCTCCATTATGTGGATCAAAAGCATTGACCTCTAGAGGTCAGTGATCAAAAGACTTATATAATCTACCGGCAAAAACTACTGTACTATTATCAAATCACTAACTGAACCGCCTAAGCCCAAGTTGGTGGATTTTGAGATATGTTTTTGTCAAGCAATGGGTGGTAAGTTACCGATCCAGGAGGCAGTCTGCGCCGTGAGTGGTATGACGGAGTCAGGGTGCTGGAGTTGCGGCAGCAGCACCGCCGCGAAGCCGGTGATGCAGCCGTGACCCACCGTGTTCAAGCAGATCGATGCCGTCACCAGGGACTGCAATACAATATACTATCGGTAAAGCAACTCTCGTCTCGGGAAAAAACTACACTGAAAATTTCAGTTTTATCCAATCTATCCAATTCTAGTAAATGAGTAACTTTTAGGGTTCCGTAGTCCGAGAAGGAATCCTTATAGTTTCGCCATGTCCGTCCGTACCGTAGTACTAGAAAGCTGTAATTTGGTATGGGTATACTCGTATAGCTCGTTGATACTCGTACAATCACGCCGAAACGGTTAAAAAAAATTCAAAAACAAGTTTTTTTTTGTCTATCCCATAGTGTGGGGTATCGTTGGATAGGTCGTTCAAAAAGGTTATGGTTGTGTGAAAATCATTTTTCGCTAATTTTTGTTAGAGTCAAGTGTCCCCCCCCCCTTTTAGTCCCCCCTAAACACGACAATTTTTTGGCTGTTCTTCGGGAGAGCAACTTCCGAGCGGACTATGCGTGTCCCGACACGCACTTGGCCCGTTATTTTTACACTCCGGTGAAAAAAGATTTATCTTAAATCATCTTTACAGTAGAGCTAAAAAACTATACTAGGTACAAAAAAAAAAACTCGTACACCAGTCAACATTTTGTATCGAAAATCACTTTATAAGGAACTTTCATCGCGCCTGGTCGACGTCTCGGGTGCTCAGAGAGCTTACCTCGGCCAGAGAATTAGTCTGGCCATCCAGAGAGGTAATGTAGCCAGCATTTTGGGCACCCTACCGAGGGGCAGCGACCTGGACCCAGTATTTTATCTAAAGCTTTTAAATTTATTTAGTTATATTTTATATTATTATTTACTTGTAGGTACCTAATTATTTTATTTAAGTTTTAAATACTTTGATTACACTGTGAAGATATGAATTAACAATGCAGTTGTAATGTTTTTATGTATGTTTTCTTGAGGCTGAACCGACATAGCATAAAACTTAGGATTCATTCATCAAATTACCGCACCGTGATACCAGTCAATCCTTCATTCCTACACCAGAAACCGAAGGGACGCTGCGGTTCAAGCCAGGGAGAAGATCCAAGAGTGGACGCGTCACCTACTCGCCCTGCTAGAGTGACCGTCTTCGCCTTTGGGAGTGTCGCGTTGTACGCGAGTCGCTATCCGACCAATTGGTAAGTGTCAAGTATCATGACATAATTTTTTTAACCAAGTCTTTCAGCTGACGTAATGAAAATGGATGGCGCTGAAGCGTTTTGCCTATACTCTACCGTTACCGGCATGTGAGGCGTACTTTACTGTACGTCATTAAGCTGTAACGAGTAGGACGTGCGCGGCGGTGAGCGCAGAAGGGTCTGGGCGTGAGCCCGCCTGGAGCCGCCGTCGGTGCAGATCTTGGTGGTAGTAGCAAATACTCCAGCGAGGCCCTGGAGGACTGACGTGGAGAAGGGTTTCGCGTGAACAGTAGTTGCTCGCGAGTCAGTCGATCCTAAGCTCAAGGAGAAATCTTATGTCGATGCGGTGTGTTTATTCAAATTTGATAATCAACACCCATTGAGCGAAAGGGAATCCGGTTCCTATTCCGGAACCCGGCAGCGGAACCGTTTCAATAATCGTTCCCTCGTTTTCAACGAGAGTTCGACGGGGTAACCCAAAGTGGCCTGAAGACGCCGCCGAGAGGTCCGGGAAGAGTTTTCTTTTCTGCCTGAGCGTTCGAGTTCCATGGAATCCTATAGCAGGGAGATATGGTTCGGAACGCGAAGAGCACCGCATTTGCGGCGGTGTCCGGATGCTCTCTGCGGACCTTGAAAATTCAGGTGAGGGATGTACGTGGAGATGTCGCGCCGGTTCGTACCCATATCCGCAGCAGGTCTCCAAGGTGAAGAGCCTCTAGTCGATAGAATAATGTAGGTAAGGGAAGTCGGCAAATTGGATCCGTAACTTCGGAATAAGGATTGGCTCTGAGGACCGGGGCGTGTCGGGTTTGGAGGGGAAGCGGATGCGGCCGGTGCCGGGCCTGGTCGATGCTCGTGTAACAGCGGGCGGACTCTGGGCCCGCGTTCCGGCGTTCCTTGGATCCTCTGAGCCTCACGGCCGCGTTGGTTTCGTCTCGTGCGCGACCGGCGCGGTTCTGTACGACCGCCGTTCAACGGTCAGCTCAGAACTGGCACGGACAAGGGGAATCCGACTGTCTAATTAAAAAAAAAAAAAACAAAAAATTATGTCATGATACTTGACACTTACCAATTGGTCGGATAGCGACTCGCGTACAACGCGACAATTCATTCATTCACTCTCGTGCCTCTTTACCGACACATTTCAAACCTCGCCGTATTAATATCATAACATAAATAATAACAAATGTACATCTCCCAGTCCCTGCAAATAGTGCGTTTAGTGGCCTGTATCTGGCTGGCATCAGGATTAAGAACGACGTCCCGAGCAGTGGCGATACCAGGATTATTTACATCATAGACAAATTCATCCATGATATACAACCCTCTTTCCTTTGGTGCTCCTTTCTGTCAAATCAAAACAAGGCACGATGACACTTGATAATTGCTTGATAAAGCTAACATTACCCATCATCATACAATGTTGTCTAACATGATATATTTTTGCGCCTTTGATTCCGTTTTTTGTCTCCTGTAAAGTTGTGTTTTTTAGTTAAATCGTATTTCTCCGGGCTCATATCAAACATATTATATTGGTTTTCGGGTTCTACTAGAAATCGGTTCTAAGGATTTCAATAAAATATACATTATAGCTGTTTTGGAGGCAAAAAATCGATCTAGCTAGGTCTTATCTCCGTGAAAAGTACCTATTCTGTCTCCTAACTTTGTACAAGATTAAAAATTTTGAGTCATTCATTTATTCGTTTGTCAGTAGCTCGCGCAAGAAATCCCTGGTCTAAACCACCCCGAAATAAAAATTTAAACTCATTAAAATCTGTGAGGAATATGCCGTTGATCATGAGCTCAAGTATAATGCCACTAAGAGTGAATTTATGGTTTTTAAATCTGGTACCAGATGCCCTTCTTATGTACCACCTATAACTCTTAACGGTGCTTCTCTCAAAAGAGTTAAAACGTTTAAATATTTAGGACACCTAATAACAGAAGATCTACGTGATGATGCAGACATTGAAAGAGAGCGAAGAGCATTATCAGTCAGGGCCAATATGATAGCACGCAGATTTAGTCGCTGCACAGCACAGGTTAAATTAACACTTTTCCGAGCATATTGCACTTCTTTCTACACATGTAGTTTATGGAATAAATATATATAATGCCCTCCGCGTACTCTTTAACAACGCTTTCAGAGCATTGTTTGGGCTGCCGCGCGCATGCAGCGCCTCGAGAATGTTCGCCGACGCACACACAGATTGTTTCTTCACCATCATCCGCAAGAGCTGCGCCTCGATGCTCTGTAGAGTGCGCGGTAGCTCCAACTCTATTTTACAGATGATAGCCAATAGACTAGACAACCATGCAATACAACATAGGGTTCATGTTCATGTAAATAGGAATAGCACATACTGATATTGCTGACACATATTTTCCTTTTCGTTATTTAAGTTGTCTTTTAGTTTTAATTTGTAATGTTTGTTTTGTTATTATTATTTTATGTGTTGTGTTAATTTTTATTTTGACATGAGCTTAAATGCTTGAAAATAACGTTTATTATTATTATTATTGTTATTCTCCAAGCGATACGAAATATACATAACAAATTATTATGTAAGTTTGCTGGTGAAAGGGGTTTTGCTGCCGACGTACCTTTTATTTGTAAAATAATATCACGCTTTGGCATTATATTAAATTTGAAACAAATTTAATTTAACAAAACTTACATACATGAACCCTGTTAAAAATCTCGTCAACCTACCACCGGCAAACTTACAATTTATCGCTGTAAATACGTACTTGTCTGATAAACGGTGAACATCCTTTTTTCTTTTCCTTGCCCATTTTTAAACAAAAATAAAGTAATTTTTAGAAATAAATTATAAAGTATAGTTCATATAGTTAAACGATTCCCATCACAGTTTCGTAACACGTACGAGTACACTCGACCACACGCCTGTTGGTAAACTAAGCCCCGACACAATCATCGCTTCTGGCTAAATTTTATCAAACTGATGAATTGATGATTAGATTATATTATGTACTACTCTTTCCCCCGCAGCTTCGCCCACGCTGAAGGGAAATTAAACTACCCTTGTTTACTAAAATAATATTAATTTGGTAGCTACGTCACTGGTGCGAGGGTTTTAGAACCCCCAATCCCCTGTCCAGCGTATGTGAGTATAGGCATTACTTACAGGAGGACCGTTAAGAGTGGCGAAATCTTATGTTCAGCAGTGGACGAACCAGGCTGATGAATGGATGGGTGTACGTCGAGAACCCGTTTTCCTTGTCCTGCCTGCGATTGCTTATACCTTCCTAAGACCTTTTAAACGTCATCAGGAGCGCCATCTGTCTCTTATTTGTGGATGATAATTAAATACGAGACTGAATCTGAGAGACTACAGCAAGGCATTCGGAGGGTAGTAGAATGGAGCCAGCAGAACAATCTTCCCTTCAAATGTGCCAAATTTCGTGGTGGGGGGCTGGATAAGGTGAACGGAGAACCGCCAAAAGTGGCGAAATCTTGAAAAGGCTTATGTCCAGCAGTGGAAGAACATGTGCTAATTGTTGGTATTACTTGGAATCCCCATGAGACTAAAGTGGTGAATTAGGTATTTGGAATCCCCATGAGACTAAAGTAGTGAATTATTTGAAATCCCCATGAGACTTAAGTGGTGAATTATTTGGAATCCCCACGAGACTAAAGTGGTGAATTATTTGGAATCCCTATGAGACTAAAGCGGTGAATTATTTAGAATCTCCATGGGACTAAAGTTTTGAATCTTTTTCACGTGTTTACTATTTCATAAAAATATGGTATTTATCTATACCATTCTCTAATGTATCTTATAGGTGTAGTTGGATACAATAACTTGGAAGTTAGGAGAGCCCCGGGGCTACTAATTTAACTTTTTAAAGTTTTGCAATCCGCCCCCGCAATTACTTGCGTCCTTGGGCGCACGCACTAAGAGTCCTGTTTGTCACCTATCGCCTGGAAGGATTGTGAATCACAAAATAAAAATAATAAATAAAGATATATTCTTTATTAGGATCTCTGGCATAGTAGGAATTTTTTAAAATGTCGGAATCCACTTTAGATCTTATCTTCCAATGAATGGCATTGTCATCTATTGTTAAGTTCGACCGCTAAATGAGCAGTGCACAACGAAACGCATAAGCAACAAAATATTTTATGTTAATAGCAACTTTACCACCGAAACAAAAAGGCTCAAATTTGAACGCCAAGTCGCCAACGCATTTCAGATTAAATTTTTGAAATTGGAAGCGGCAGCCATTTTGTGTGTCAGTTAAAGGATGATTAAGTAATGGCTTTCGGATCTTAATATCGTATAGGTACTTCTCTGTGTTTTATTCTGGATATTTCATAAATTTGACCCTGGCCTACGTTTATAGGATTTTGATTGCTTACCTACTGTTTGGATTTTTGTGAAAAGTGTGTTCGATAACGACAACGGCTGTGTATATGGACTTTGATTTGGCGGGAATAAGAGGTACAAAAATGTAATGTATGTAATTTTAAATGTAACTTCAATAATTACCGTAGATTGCAGCCATACAATTTTTTTTCGTATTTGTAGGTACTTACTGGTTTTATTGGAATTATATAAGTATGAGTAAACATAGTTATACAGCAAATGTGTGTTAAATTAAAGTTTTAAACAGACAAATGAACTTTTTTAAACTTAAATACTGTTTTTCTTAATAACATACACATAAAGTTATGTAAAAATCTAAAATCGTTTCACCCTGTATCACACCTGTACCTTGCTGCCGCTTTTAATTTCAAAATGTACTACCTGGAATGAGTTACCGTTCAAATTTAAGCCTTTTTGTTCAGGCGTTAAAGTTGCTATTAACATAAAATATTTCGTTGTTTATGCGTTTCGTTGTGCACTGATAATTAATTAGTGGTGGAACTTAAAAATATAACAATGCCATTCATTGGAAGATAAGATCTTAAGCCGATCCCGACATTAAAAAAAATTCCTACTATAGCTAGTAAACAATTTATTCTTAATTAAATGCTTAGCTTCTAACTTATTAAAGAAATCCCAGCATGCACAATATAATGATATCTTGCCTTATTGAAATGAATATACTAAATATAAACAATATACACAGTAATTTTATAATTTCTTTTTAATTTAATTTCAAGTTTTTTTAAATAAATTTTATTTTATTTTAGCTAACGCTTGTTTACAACTAAGTTTCAAAGTACATAATTTTTTAACACCTATTTCGTAGTTGTTACATATTAAATTATAGGTGTTTGTAAAAAATCTATTTATTTAAAACATAAAAGATTTGTAATATTGATATGGTCACTATAAGATGTTGTTAGGTTTCCTAATTATATAATAACTTTAAGTGGTAGGGACTGAATAAATTAGCCGACTTGGATTTACATAGATCTCACAACTTTCTACGGTAGAAGAACTAAGTTGCGAGACTTGTTTTTTTTACAAGTTTTGTTTCTGATGGCATAAAGCTTACTACTATAAATAAAAATAAAATAAAAACAAAATATTTGCTATTCACGATACATTGCATTAAAATGCGTTTACTGATTCTTAAGTTTAGAGCAAAAATACGCGTACAAACAACCAAACGTTCCATTTTAAATGTATAGAGGAGATAATATTTGAAGGTATCGACTAATGAACACCTGTAAAGTATTTACTCTACTTCTCACAAAGCACAGCAGAGGGTGCATTGTAAAGACGGCCTTATCAATGAAAATAGTGTTGTTTCTTGATTTCCATAAATACTCGTATGTTTCAAGCTTTTCTGATTTGGTTTCCTCTTCTTCCTTTATTTTACTTGAAAACCCTGATTTTACCTCAATATGTCTCCTGGCCCAGCCTTCTAGGTGATGGTAGTATTAAATAAACAAACAAACGTATAGTTACGACATGAATCCCCGAGGGAGTTGCAGAGGTGTTCCCAAGGGAGAACTGTGACAAGCATCTCATAGTCCACACTTGGTACAGCCGTTTTTCATTTTAATAAAATGTTTGAATTTACCGTGTCCTGCGGGTGGTGATAGATCAGTCATCACGTCGTGTGACGCGTCTCTCTGGCCATCTTCTGATGGAGTCATTGCTCCCTATTTTCCCTGATCGATAAAAAGATTGGGAATATTTTGTCAAAATATCTCGCAGTAGAAAAGTTACATAGGTTTTTATACGGTAAGTATATTTTAGGTACATCAAATTAAGAGGATATGTCGCGCTTGCAAAGGTCACTGTCACTCCATGCGGAACGCCCCGCAGTGCGAGAGGGACGGATTCCGGAAAAAAATTGCAATATGTCAGTTTTAAATTAATATTAAAATAGCTATCAAATTTCCAACTGAGAAAATTTAGATATCGTTAAAATCCATCTAATAAATATCGTTCAGGTCTGTATGCCATTCCTGTTTGTCATACTATAAAAAAAAGTGTAGAAAAAGACCTCATTTCAATAATTATTTCTATCGAGTGAATGTTACGCAATCGCGTTTCTGTACTGAACAAAACTAGAAAAAGGTTCCGAAATTCATATACTGATTTATCAAATTAGTGGCTTCATCTGAAAAGCAGGTAAAAAATTCAAAAAGTGGCATTTTTATCGAAATAGCCCCTTAGATGATTGATTTTTGTTTCAACTTGTTAAAATGATTGTTATTGTAAACCTAATCGGTTGTGTAGTTTGAATATAGTAGTTTGAATATAATACATTTTGTGCAACTGTGGCATAATGAGGGCTATTATGGTATACGAGTGCATCGTAATAAATTGTAATTACCTACTCTCATACAATATAATAATATAGTATATTATGGAAGCAATTAAATCTAAATTACTAATATCAAATACATAAATAAATACGCCCTAAAACATTAAACCAAATAAAAAATATTTTCGAAACCGTTGCTGTGAGGTAGGGTGCCCAAGAGACAGCAGCATTACCCCTTTGGATCGCCAGACTGATCCTCTGGCCAAGATAAGCCCGTAACTCAAACCCCATAAAGTAGGTAACTTTACAACCCTCGCATTATACTTACCCAAAAATTTCAGAAATATTGAGAAAATATATAAGAGATGTCAAACATTTCGGCAACATTTATAATATAGTTTGGAAACACATCGAATGAAATAAAGCCAATAATAAAAGATTTAGCAGACAAATATTATGTTCGATAAGTAGTTTCCAACGTTATCTGTGTCTTACTTTATCATATCAGAAAACTAATATCTTCAGACATGCGAAACCTTTGCTGCGATAGTTGATAAAGGACAGAACAGTGGAAGACCTCATCAAACATATGTATAGGAGACGTGGACTATCTATCTATCTAAGCAGTCGTAGAGCAGCATCCACCCACGATTGTGCATATATTATGCAGACCTTTCTTTCTCACACTACCTTTTTCGGTTCTGTGTCAGTCGCGTTCACGGTTTCGGGTAGTTTTGCAATGTCGTCGACCCATCGAACTGATCGAACTGCTGGTCTGACTACACAGTTCTCTCTACGCCGTCACTGCCCTATATAGTCAATTATCTATCTTTCTGGAAAACCTGAAATTTTGATATTTTGTGTAGAATTCTAACCTAAAACCGAATATTGAATTAGAGATTAAATTATATTATTTTCAAGTACTGTACTGACTGTGCACAATCTGCCAGGTTTCGTCAAGATCAATCAGTTTTTTAAGTGTTATTTTTTGCCTTTCTTCCAACAGTGACTGTGGCATGCTTTTACTTGATGGGTTAAAATTACCGACCCTGCCCTCATGGTCTAACAGATGCTAACTAGACTCTAAACAGAGTAAGACTCGTTACTCTTGAATACCAAGAGCGGTAGCGATTGGGCATACATTTTCCGGTTGGATTTGAGGACATTTCAGTCACATTTTGGTAACATTTTAGAAATTAATGCGCGGTATCAAAAATAGGAAGCGCCCAATATTGACTTACAAGCGAACTTCTGTGAATGTAGGCGTCGGCGACGCTCGGCAGTCATAGCTCATTACCTGCGCGTGGGCATTTCATCAAATAGAGGATCGATCTCAAGTTCGGGCTTAGCCCTCGTTCATATTGTACTCTCTTCAGCAAGACCGTTGCCTCTGTGATGTTCAGATCACTAATTGCAGGTTTTCAATCAATATTAGTAGGCATTTTACGTGGTGGTCCCAACTATTAGCAATGCTATACTATACCTGCAGTCATTGGCCTTAAATAAGAAGAGAGTATAGGTAAACCCCCTCCTCCCCGTTAGGTCTGATTTTAAGTAGGAGAGTGAAGGTAGTTGTAAAGTATTTAGTTTAGACACAATAATATTTTAAGAAATTGTGATGGGTTCTTGTATATGTTATCTAAAATATTAAGTTGAAATCGAATTGCCATGTGATGTAGCTGTTAAATAAGAGGAGAAGTTAATATCTACCTTACAGGAGGGTAACCTCAGATCCCTGAAATTGTTCTACGAGTGTTGTTAAAAACAGAACTTGCTGTCGCTGAAAGTCAAAGGTGAAATAATAAGTAATAAAAAAAGTAATCTAAAATTTAATTACCAGAAAAAAAAAATAAGTATAATGTATGTCAATAAATTAAGGGCTTATCAAATTCGGTCAATCTAGGGTACAAATAGAAGACAGGGGGACCAGTTACAGGGCAAAGAGCATCCGTGCACTATCCCGACTTAGTGACGCACCCAGAAGGAATGCTGCTCGAAACTCAACAGCCGAACCTCTGTGACACAACAAAAGGGATGAACCTATGCAATCACGCTAAAATTAGAAGACTTTATTTACTAATACACTCAGATTAGCCACCTCACACGGTGGGGAAATTTAAAATTTATATCGGGGCCTTTAGGCGCCTCCCACTCACATGTTTTTCTTTCATTTCATTTTTTATTTAAGTTGTATCATTAATTAGAGAAAATTTGATGAAAAATATTGATTTATTAATAATTGATTATTATATCATATAAATCGAACACCATGTACCCTTATCTTATAAGTGTTTTACATTTCCACTGATTTCGTGATAACAATGCCCTTTTTAAAAGTACCTGCTCATTATAATGTTTGAATTTATTTCCTGGCAAAACAATTAAAACCTAAAAAAATAGTACATTACGATACGAGAGCGATGAAGCGTTTTCTGACGAGTGTAATGTTTGAATTTATTTCCTGGCAAAACAATTAAAACCTAAAAAAATAGTACATTACGATACGAGAGCGATGAAACGCAATCACACGAGTCGAGAAAAAGTTTCTCGCACGAGTATCGTATAATATTTTATAGCGCTGCAAGCGCAGCGTGCGTAAAGTGGTCATTTTACGCACGGTGTGCTATAAAATATTATACGATACTCGTGCGAGAAACTTTTTCTCGACTCGTGTGATTGCGTTTCATCGCTCTCGTATCGTAATGTACTATTTTTTTAGGTTTTAATTGTTTTGCCAGGAAATAAATTCAAACATTACACTCGTCAGAAAACGCTTCATCGCTCTCGTATCGTAATGTACTATTATAGCACAAGTGGGGAAAATGCCGACTTAACGCAAGCGCAGCGTGCGTAAAGCGGTAATTTTACGCACGGTGTGCTATAAAATATTCAAAACCTTATATCAAGTCCTCACAGAACTGTAAATAATAGCTATAGGTAATATAAAAATATACCTCTGTAATGGCTCGGCATCCACTAAAAGATGTATAATGTGTTTGTTTAAAAATACAGGAACAATCATTATTTTACCACTCAGTGGCCAATTTAATAAATGGTCCTTGTGTAACACTTTGATATTCAAAGATGTCAGTTATTTGTATTTGTTGGCCTTTTTGTGATATCCTTCCCTTTCTGCGTTGTAATACACATGACTAATCTACTAACAATTGGATGAAGTTTGTTAGCCACGACGTTTCGAGATTTTTATAATATAACGAAATAAGATTATTCAAATGGCCTAAATCATTTTAGACACGGCTCAGAAGAAAACACACAAAAGTTCAATATGCAGAGAGCTTTACCATGACGGGTCTAACGAATCGTGCGCACTCCGTATCGTCTCTACCCAACAACCCACTATAAAATGATATCGAGATGGATGGAGTCGACTACTCGAGTTTTCGATCAGTTTTTTTAGAAAGTAGTTATGCCGCCCATTAAAAGGAGGAGGAGTAAAACAAATCAGGACGAAGGTTGCAGCGATTTAATGATTTTACAAATTGGGGTCACGTTCAAGGAAGAAAATGGGAAGGAATCTTTTATTACTTGTATTGTATATAGTACTAGTTTGCTCGCCAAGCTTCACCAGGTGCCTACAGACGCAGGTATAAATCAGAAAGCTGATACAGTTTAGCTCGTTTCAAACGTAGCATTTGTACAAATGTGCATTACACTCAAACTGCCTGAATACAAATGGGTATAATCGTAAAAACAATGTTATATAAAATTACAATTATTTACTTCTTTGACACAGGTCAAAATAAATATTAAATCCTTTCCATGTTATTTCCATACAATATTATGAGTCTATTTACAATATAAATTAATAAGTTCATCCATATTTTTTTAAATATACCAAAAAAATCGACCAATTACAAATATTCCAGGTTCCGTATAAACGTCATATCAAGAGAATTAAAGCGCTGCGAATATAAAAGTTATAAATAGTAGTATTTGCATGTTTCTGTACAGCGCTGGTTCTCAGACCGCCCCATTTCACACTGAAACGGATGCAAACACTTATTAACATTCAGCTAGATATACTCCTATTTACCAATAACACGTTTTTTAACTTTGTAGGTTTATAGTTCTACAAATGAAATGATAGCAAACGAAGTGCGTCTCCTCGCCATCAGAATCCCGTACGTCTTAAGGCGCGTCGCCACGGCTGAGTGCGCAGTCGCGCGAGCGCAGCAAAACCGTGAGGTCCAGGCCGCCGGCCGCAGTCGCGAGACCATGTCCTTAGCGGGAGCAGCGTCAGACATCGACTCGCGCCAGGAGCAGGATCGGGACGAGGACAAGCGGGACCGGAACAGCAGCGGCGGCAGTCTCACCTCCAAGCGGGACTCCTCCAGGGGCAGCAAGCTCGACAAGGGCAGAGGGCAGGTAAGGGTTGACAAACTACTCATGTCATGCGGGCTCCGTAATGTACCTTGAACGTATGTGTCGTTATAGAAATGTACTCTTTATTAAAATCACTGACGACATTCGTAAGTCCATGGATGATAGGCCCTTGATTTTAGTAGTGCGTTTAATTGCGTGGACCATGATATACTGTTTGCTATCCTCCGTTCGCTCAACTTATCGGAAACAGCTGCAGAGTGGTTTCAATCATATCTTTGTGGTCGTAAACAGCGTGATGACACTTACTCGGAGTGGTGTTACATTACTGCTGAGGTCCCACAGGGAGGTGTATTTTCTCCATTATTATTTTCTGTATTTATCAATACTCTTGTTGCCGTAGTCTTTTTCTGTTCATATCATTTGTATGCTAATAACCTTCAGTTATACTTGTATATGTTTTGTAAACAAGATGGTTTACTGGATTCCATACACAAACTTACTTCCAAGCTTGATCAGGTCAGTGAGTGGACGGAGAAATTTGGCCTACTTGTGAACCCTGGAGGACGCAGGTAATGGTTGTCGGCAGCAGAGCCTTCAGCGATCAAGTAGAACTATACTTCTCCAATTTCCTGAACATCGCACCAAAATGTATACAAGATCTTTTACAGTGTCAGCAATCCGCCTGTGAAATAGTCTTCCCTTTGACATTCAACAATCTCCCACTACAGCTACACAAACGGTTATCTCAATTATAAGTCCCCCTGAGTCATTTTCCTTTTCGTAAGTATTAATTATTATTATATATTTATGTACCTTTATACGTATATTTTTGTATTTAAGAAAAAGTATGTATCTTTATATGTATATATATTATATATTCAGTGTAGTTTAATAAACAAAAAATATAATTTAATTTTAGTTTAATTAAATATTCAATATAATTCAATATATTTTATGTCTAAGCAGCTTTAGTTTTATTCTTGAAATTACTGCTATAACAAGAAAACATGGTTTATTTTCTGATGTCAGGTGAAAAAACTCCTACATCAAATACTTTTCCGTAAAATCCAGAAAAACCTCGAAAATTCACTGATTTTGCGTGCCAGCAGCGCGCGAAGCGAGCCTTCAAATTTAGAATTTCTGACAACATACTGAAGTTCAAAATCACTCAGTAAGATTATCGTGCACCATGGGCCAAGCCTTAAGACCATCTGTGAAAGTAAGTACGCAATTATTAATTGGAATCTTGGAAAACTTCAATGTTTTATTCTTTCCTAAAATTCCGATTTTGTCTAAGGTTAACGGTGATATAAAAGAGTCAAATGAATTAAATAACAACACTTGAAAGCACATACTCGTAGCTTTGCTACGACGTAGCAGCGCGTAGCGTAGTAGAGCGCATGGCTTCGAAGAGCTGATACAAAAAAGAGGGGACGTATGCAGAAGAGCATTGTTAATCAATTAAATTGTATACGAATATATTATATAAATGTCACTTATTACATATTATCCGATTATTTGGTATTAATTATGCCGCCTCTTTTACTCTGTACGCCGCGCCGTAGTATTTCAACAGATCCAAACCAAGATTGTGCCAGAATCCTTGTAAATCAAGAATCAATAATTCTACTCACTAAAAACGGAACCCTTACCTGTTCGATAAAACGGAACCCTTATTTGTTCGTTTGTCCGTCAAGAACACATTTCGTTGCAACTTGAATGAAAACTTGAAAACAATGATGGCACCCCTATGTCATATGTAAGCTTTTGGGGTGTACTTTATTTTATTCCATGGTACGTTTACGTTTACCAAGACGCCATTTTTGCGCATCATGGAATAAAATAAAGTACACCCCAAAAGCTTACATATGACATAGGGGTGCCATCATTGTTTTCAAGTTTTCATTCAAGTTGCAACGAAATGTGTTCTTGACGGACACATTTTCAAAACGTTGAAAATATAGAAAATTTACATTAAGTACCTAATGTAATTCAGGTACTGAGCAGGATAGCTAAGATTTTTTTTTGAAATAATTTATCTGTACAAGTAGAGCGTTATATTTTATTATTGTTATGAAAGGTAAAATTTATTTATGCAGCCGAATTCGTAGCACAGATCGATAACACTTTTTTGCTGATTTCCCAAAATGAAAATGTTGACATCCCATAGTAATTGACTCGGACCTGGGCTTGCGTTCGTAGGAAACACGAAAAGAATAATTTACGAATTTCACAACCAGGGTAATCTTACCTTGATACTGAGCACTTACCTAGTCTTCAGTATGAATTTGAGTGCATAAATAAATTTCACCTTGCATCAAAAATCACTATTCATATCAAAATAGCAAAAAGAGGTTTATGAAACATACTCGTACATCTCTGTATGGCAGCGAAACTTGGACAATGACACAAAGATATACATAGGTAACACTAAAAGTTTCCGGAACTGGCCACTTACATAAACAATATTTAAAAATTTATTGCAACATTTGAAAATAGAACTCTTTGGCTGTAGAATGCAGTTTGTTTCATCTGACTGTCTTTTGTTTTTACCTTGTGGCGCCATTTAAAAAATTGTGTGTCTGCATCAACATGGATTTAACTCGGGAAAATTTTCGTAGTATGATTTTCTACGATTTTAAGTGTAATTTGACAGCTCAACAGAGCATCGCTCGGCTTGAAACAGCTTTTGGCAATGAAGCACCATGCAAGACGACTGTTTATAGCTGGTTTGCAGAATTCAAGCGTGGTCGTATCAATCTCAGTGACGAATCTCGCGATGGTCGGCCGTCCACCGCTGTGACCAACAAAAACATCGATACTGTGCGCCGTATGATTGAAACAGACAGGCATGTGACCTACCATGAAATTCGCGCATCCTTAGAAATAGGCATGAGTCAAATACAATCAATCCTACACAAACATTTGGGTGTGAGAAAGCTGTGCTCGCGGTGGATCCCACACAACTCGACCGAGGCTCAAAAAACGGACCGCGTCACTTGGTGCAGTGCCATGCTTACCAGATTCAACGAAGGTGCGTCAAATTTGGTGTGGAACATAGTAACAGGTGACGAAACATGGATTTATTGCTACGATCCCAAAACAAAGCAGCAATCGAGCGTATGGGTCTTTCAAGATGAGCCGAAACCAACCAAAGTGGCGCGCGTGAAAAGTGCATCTAAGCGGATGATTGCTTCTTTTTTTAATAAAACTGGACACGTGGCTACTGTTGCTTTAGAGAATCGTCGTACCGTGAATAGTGACTGGTACACGACCATTTGTTTGCCGGAAGTTATTGACGAACTCCGTAAAAATAACCGTAAACGCCGTATCATCCTGCACCACGACAATGCTAGTTCTCACACGGCCAGACAGACAAACGACTTTTTGAAGACGAAAAATGTAGAACTCATGAGTCATCCTGCATACAGTCCCGACCTGGCACCTTGTGACTTTTTTCTGTTCCCAAAAATTAAGAACCAATTACGCGGTCAACGATTTTCATCACCAGAAGAGGCTGTCGAGGAGTATGAAAAACACGTTTCAGAGGTCACCACAGGGGAGTGGCACAAAAGTTTTCAAAACTGGTTTGATCAAATGAAAAAGTGCATAGACGCCAAGGGAGATTATTTTGAAAAACAATAAATTAATTTTGTACCTTTAATAGTATTTTTTCATATTCATTCCGGAAACTTATAGTGCGTCACGTAGACTGAGAGATGAGGCGTTTGAGATGTAGTGCTAGTGGAGAATGGAAAGGATAATACGGAAAGAGTCACAAATAAAGAAGTTCTAGAAGGGTAGGAGAGAGGAGAAACAATAGAAAAAAGGAGAGCAAAATTGGTCAAACATACCCATACACGATTATTTTATAACGAGCATACAAGAAGGAAGAATAGAAGGAAAGAGAGGAAGAGGAAGACACGAGATGATATGTAGACCAAACAAAGGAAAATGCTGGAGTCGTCATACCTAGAAATGAAAAAATTGGCAATGAATAAAATGCACACGGTTTAAAGAGCTTTGCTCTTACGTATAAGGTGACTTTTGTTTGAGGTTAGAAACAAGGTTCAATTCAATTACCCTTTCTGTGAAACACGCAAAATTTATCTGGGAGCACGGCAGCGCCCCCGCCAAGTTGAGCTAAAAAGCGGCACGCCATACCATCCTTTTCTCGAAGCAGTTCAGGCCATTTTCGACCCCCTATAACTTCGTTGTGGATAAAACTAGGAGCCTGAGTTTTCAGTAACCAAGCAGGCATTGTATAAACACGGTATGTTTCAAATTTCATTCAATTTGAAGCAGTAGTTTAAGAATTATAACTAGTCAAAGTTTTTCAATTTTGTCACTCACTCACTCACTCACTCACTGACTGACTGACCGATCATCAAAACTCCAAGGCACTTCTAGCAGACATAGAAGCTTCAAATTTGGAATACAATTAGTGTTTAGTGTATAAATCAAGGAATAACTAAAATATTTTGCAATTTCCGTCCAGTGCTCTTGGCAATCGCACTAAATAATCTAATTTAATGTAATATTGTATTACTTGTGAGGTACATTGAGTTTTCATGCGATGGCCAAGTCAATTTATTTATTTAAAACATAAAAGATTTTTAATATTGATACGGTCACTCTTAAGATGTTGTTAGGTTAGCTAATTATGTAATAACTTAAGACAGAAGGTCTCTTAAGCAGGGACTGAATAAATTAACCGACTTGGATTTACATGGATCTCACAACTATTTACGGTAGAAGAACTAAGATAGACTAAGACTAACATAAAACTTGTTTTTTTTTACAAGTTTTGTTTTTGATGGCGTTAGACTTTCTATACTAATTGAGTCGAGGTTGTTCTTGAAGAAGTATAGCCACACAAACAATACTTTTCGATTCTGTAGTCGACTGACCGCCGTGCGCGCAAGTACTTCCGAAGAGTCCTGATGATGATGAGTCATAGTCTCATCGAAAGCTCGACCTGCGCCTCCTCGCACAGTTAAAAAGTGAGTCCTATCCGTTTTTAAATATTTATAATATTTTTCGAGCTTCGCAAACAGGGTCATTGAACCTGGGTCCTGACGACTTACCGAGTTTCCAGTATTATTAACAATATAATAGACACCTTGTATACGATGACTACAAATGTTATTCAAGTAGATGTTGATTTACTTTTGTAAAAGTACAGCTCGTGTTATTTAACGAGTTTTTCAGTGAAGCCCTTGTGGTAGACTAAGTTCAGTTGCATACGCTGTACGACGCTTTAGGAAATTACTAATGAAGATACTGCTAGATGAGTATATTTTAGTTATTTTCACAGTATTATGTCACATGACTTGCGACTTCGAACTAAACTTGCCGTGTATAAAGCCATAATACTACCCCTGCTGCTTTATGCCTCTGAAACTTGGTGCCTCTACAAAGGCGACATACAAGCGTCTCGACAATTTCCATATGAGGTGCCTACGCACTATCCTGCGCGTTAAATGGCAAGATCATGTTCCCAACTCAGATGTTCTCCGGCGCACTGAAATGTCTGGCATGGAGTGCCTGCTCATGAAAGGCCAACTACGATGGTGTGGACACCTAGTCCTTATGGATAACTCTCGACTCCCTAAGGCAGTTTTCTACTCGGAGATCTCCACTGGAAAACGCAAGCCTGGAGGCCAATATTAGCGGTACAAGGATGTCCTGAAACGTCATTTGGCTGCGAGTGGCATTGCATCAAACACCTGGGAAGAGCTAGCTCACATGCGACCCGATTGGCGAAAATCTGTGCAAGCAGGGACCAAAAACTTTGAAACAGCTCGACTGGAAGCCCTCGACGCTAAACGCTTACAACGCAAGATTCGGCCAAAGCCCACATACGTACAACTCGACAATTACACTGTACTTCGTGTAACAGAATATTTTTGACGAGTTTCGAGCCACATCCGAGCTCATGCCAGGAAGCAATAAGGGTCGCCGTCGACTGATACGGCGAGGAGGACATCATCATCATCATTATGTCATACAAAAAAATACAAAAAAAAACAAAATCTTTCCTTATTTCTTTATATTTTACGGCATGCTGCTGTGGGGTAGAGCCGCGAGTAGACTTAATGAAATGAAGTACACCCCACAACCTTTCAGGTGACATGGGTCTCATCACGGTTGAAGGCTTTGGCAAAAATTGGGGCAAAATGACTCATGGTCCTTTCAAGTTGCTAGCCTTAACCATCCCGGAGAAAAGTGTGTGTGACAGACAGACAAATGGAAGGACACGGGTTCCTTTCTCTCAGTTTTGAGCATGAAACCCAAAAAATTGAAAACATTCTGTATGAAGTAATCGATAATCCAACTTTAAAGATATTATTAATTAATATTATGGCATTACATAAACTAAAACAACCAAACTGCTGGTTGATGTAGAAGTATTTTCATCAAAACTAGGATATTTTTCGTCATTTATTTAGGTATTATTGTTCCACGATTGGATTGGGATTCAAAAGTACTGTTTGCATAATAGTACAAATGAATTGATTAATTAGGTACTTAATCAAGTAAAATAATAATCAAATTTTTGTGTTTTATGTACTTATTGATGTTTATAAAAGTTTGTTGATCAATAATATTACTTCTCCAAAAAATAGAATAATCGCTGATTTAGTTGTCTGAACTGTTTGCTGAATCTAATTTCAATTGTTTTATAAATGAAATCTTTAAATTGTATTTGACAAATCTGTCACTACTTGGCATCGATGATGAAGTTGATGAACCCATGAGTGATTGATCATCAAAGCAAATGGTAAGCTGACAACTTTTTTTTGAAGAATATCATTTTATTTTAATTTCACGAAATATTATTTTGGTAAAATGTTACATTTTCTTCACATTATAATTTCGCAGTACTGAAAAAGTTTTTACGTATTTTTGCACATCCTACATTTGGTAACTGTCATTTAATACATTCGCGTAAAGTTGACGATCGCACCACATTCCCAATCCAAACGTGGAACGACAATACATAAGTAAACGTTTATTGAAATTTTTTCAAACAGTTATCCAGTCGCTCTATTTTCGTTTAAACTTTAAGACCATAAAATCAAATAATTTATACCCGACCATGGCCTTCAGAAGTCCACTTAAGTCACACTTAACCAATTAGTGTCGATCTAGTTGTAGTTAAACTTTATAATTGTCCATTTTCGGAGTTGCCTGCTCCGTGGGAACAATACTGCGACATAATTGGCAGTAATTCGCGTCTGTTTAGTCTGTCCGCCCACCTTCTGATCAGCGTGATGGCACGATTACATTTTAAAGTTATTTTTTGCTGAAACAGCAATCGATTCATTGTTCTTGAACCTTATCGATTTTGGATCCTTTTTGGAGATTTTTATGGTGTTATTAGTCCCAGCTCGCGGCTTTATCTGCGAGCTATGTGTTTAGTGTAGGTTTATCAATATTTAGATACTCATTCATTTGGTGGTCTTTTTAATAAACATTAAAAGATCATATCGTCACTTGTTCCCCGTGGGGGGGTCATGGGTGTTTCCAAGCTTCCAAGGTGTTACTGGAATAGCCAACAACGGCACACACATGTCCCAGGGGTGAACCTTATCGCCGTACTTTGGACACAAAATCACACTTCAGAGCATGCAGGTTTACCTTGTAGGGTTTTCTTATACCGTCAGCAAGTGGTAACCGTACAAATACCATGCTCATTAATTCCTTGGTGCATGCTCGAACGGACAGGGTTCGAAAGCTAGGGCCTTATTGTCTAACTTCGACATTAGTGTTGCATGACTATCGATAGTCGATGTATCGATAGTTGACCTTGGTAAAAAGTAACAATATCGATAGTGCTATCGATGGTATCGATTATATCGATAGTATCGATTATATGTTAGCAATACTATCGATACTATCGATAGTATATTTACGTTAATCAATGAAACTATCGATTGTATCGATACTATTGAAAGTATCGATTGTTTTGGTCCATCGATAGTCCATTAAATTTCGAAAGTATTAGGGACTTAAAGGAACACCTTAAATGGTTGATAAATCATATTATGTATTACATCGTGATTAAATAATCCACTTTTAAAATTCACAAGATAGATACGCAGAACGATTAACATTTTTTTTCAAACAAACCTTCGTTCTATATTGGCTGGCTAGAGTTGCCAGATTACAGTTCTGAAAATATTTCTTATTTTGTTACGAAACCAATTGAACTTTAATAAGAACTAAATATTATTATGCTTACCGCGTGACAAACAAAGCAATTAGACAAAGCAATAGTATTGCATTTACATGGACTATCGATGGATACCATCGATAGCACAATCGATATTGTTACTTTTTTCCAAGGTCGCGATAGTATCGATAGCCTATCGATAGACTATGGACTGTCATGCAACACTATTCGACATCCATCGCAATCGCCTTCTAAGGCACTGTGATTGGCTAGAAATTACATCACACATCATTTGTAACCAATCACGACACCTTTGAAAGCTATAGCGATAGATATGCTGCGCACACTCAATGCGGTAGCTGACGTCACAAACTATATTCTCATGTTCATTGGAAAGGTTCACAAAGGCCAGTCTAAAAAAAAGATTGATAAAAAAAGACAATGTCATGATCTCGCTAAGTTTCTTGCCCTTTTTCTAAGCAAGATTAATCGAATGGGCGGATTTAGGCCTTATATCTATTTAAAGTGTATTTATCTATTAACTTATTTATTCATTGCATTATGTAGGTATATACAATATTTTAATTTTGTACTTATGTTAGTAGGTATATATTTGGTTAGGCATTCTATTTATTTATGGTCTATTCAGTTTATTTATAATTCATTAATTGCATTATGTATAATAGTATAGGGTAATAGGTAGGTGGTAGAGCTGATGCAGGGCTCCACTGTGGAGGTACCACCATCTTACCAATTTAGGCCTAACATTAGACTGTGAGCTACAATTTGTACATCATATTAATGCTAAAATAAAAAGTGCCTTCTTTAGACTCAAAGTACTGTACACCATTCGGCCCTATATTTCTGAAAAAGTCCGCATTATGCTTACTGAGAGTCTGGTACTATCACTTTTTAATTTTGGTGACGTAGTATATGGTCCAAAAATTTATACTAAAACAGAACGCGCCATACAACGAGTCCAGAATGCATGTGCCCGTTTCTGTTTTACCATACCAAAACGGGCACATGTTACACCATTTCTGAACGAGAAAGGTATCCTAAAGATGAATGCACGTAGACAACTACATTTAGCTAATCTCGTCCACAA
Source organism: Ypsolopha scabrella (assembly GCA_910592155.1). NCBI lineage: Eukaryota > Metazoa > Arthropoda > Insecta > Lepidoptera > Ypsolophidae > Ypsolopha > Ypsolopha scabrella. The sequence continues at coordinate 19,171,182 of OU342987.1, forward strand.
GGTTGTACACAAGAAGAGACCCCTGTATTTATTCATTAAGTTCGTATGGGCTAACAATACTCACACTCGTAATAATCGCAGAAGGCACTTAAATCTTATGATCGTTCCAAAACACAAAACATCTGGATTCAGAGGTAGTTTTAAATATGCGGCAACAAAAATTTGGAACGATCTGCCGCCACCCCTGCATGAAAACATCACGTCTCTCACCTTTAAAAAACATATGAAGAAGAATCTTTTAAAAAAACAAATAAAAGAAATGCCGCTTTTTAAAAAGAAGAAAGAAAAGTTCCCGCCTAAGTCCTTTAACTAAGTATGTTTTGTTTTCTTTTATTAAAACTAGAAATTTCCTTGTTCACTTTGTAACATGTGCAGTTTTTGATTATTATTAATGTTGTTTTCAACGATTTTTAGTGTCATATTACTTGATTTTTATATTTGTTAAACCCGATGTCAATTGTTTTATTTATTTTTAATGCATGGTTTTTATTTTTTATTTCTTGTCTTGACTACCTGCAGTTGGTTAAATCTGTGAGATCAGGGACAGGCTGGAAAACAGCGCTGTGAAGATGATCTTTTTCACTTCCGGCAAAAAGCTGATCCTGACTCCTTTTTGTCAACTACTTTATAACTGTATAATATGTATAAATAATTGTGAGACACATAAATTATATTCTATTCTATTCTATCTTACTCGGAAATCCTCCCGAAGTTATCGGGGGAGAGTAAGAGAACAGCTCTCAGGCAAAACCAGGCGGCCCACCATTGCCTGGGACCGACGGATGGCGGTATATCCATCCCTAATTGCCAGGCCTTAAAACAGACTAGTGACGGGCAGCGGCGTCACTCAAGCATTAAAAACACACAATAAAACAAAATGAAAAATACGTAAGCTTTATTTTTACGCAGACTTTCAATATAAATATAGAAAAAAAATGGTTACCTGAAATGAAATGATGTCGATTCTAAGAAGTAGAATTATTGATTCTTGATTTACAAGAATTTACGGCACAATCTTGGTTTGAATCCATGCAACAGGTTTAAGGTTGGTCTCAAGATTGAGAGTTCGCAGTCCAACCGAGTGGATTCCTTTCCTTTAGACTTATTACGTATTTCATACGTATTGTGTTCCATCTTAGTTTAATGCACGATTGAATGTAGACTACAAATTAAATGGTAAATATAGAGTATACTTATTTAAATAACAGGCATCTCTTCCCGCCTTCGAGTCGGGAGGCTGCGCCCGCGCACGCGCCGGTTGTCCAGCCGGCCGTGACGCCATTATACTCATTGAATTATAGCTCTGTGGCGCAACGATTCATACTTGACTTGTCTCCATTGTCTTTTTACCGTTTTTATTATCGAAGTTACATACATAGGTATACATGTAGCTCGATCAAAATGTTCAATAGCGCGTGGATCTTTCAGGATATTATGTCATTGGTCTACCTGGAAGGTCACTTTTATTTTTTCAGAACGAACTTTGTTTTATTTGATTTAATCAAGGTAAGTGGGTAGAGTCATTCACAGAAAGTATTATTGGGTCGAAGATGCCTTTCCGGAATAGAGTCTGCTGAGAAATGCTGAATACAGATGGTAGAGCTAATGCCGAACTCGACTGTGGAGGTCATGCACCATCTTACTTATTCGGGAGATAATAAGCGGAAAATTAACCAAACCAGGCTGTTGAATGAATAGATAGAGGAATAGAATTGTATATAATAGCATTTACTGACTCTCAAGACGTGTTTTCATTTGCGCGTGTATTATTATTTAAAAAAGTTGTAATATGAAATAAAAGTGGCAAGTCGTTTAAATTTTCAGTAATTATGCGCCTTATCTGCATTATAACTATACCTTTTATCTGGCGTTTTACCATGCTCTTACTAGACGCCTAGTATTTCATAAAAAGTCGCTTAACTATTAGGTAAGTATATACTTTTGGGAAAAATTGTGCAGACCCATTTCTCGCCCTTATTAAATGCGTTTACTGCGTCAGCGGAAAAAGTGTTTGATGAAACAGTTCTCGAGTAGTCAGTTCCCAAACCCAAAATTTTAAAAAAAGTAAGAGATGTACAATTGGCTGGTCCGCAGATGTCCGACGGATACATGTGGAAGGAGCAGATCCACACACTGATGAAGGCAGCCGACAGCGAGTCCGACATCTCGGACTCGGAGCACTTCCTCACCAAGGTACGAACACCACCTCACAGAGGTTCTCAGAGGCTATAGAACACATGTGAATGGGAGCCCAGGGCAACTCTTTATCTAATCCTCCTGTAAGAAATAATGCTGCAGCTCAACTCATAGGAGTTTATAGACTTTGAACTTGCAAATATAACCATCTGAAACAGGTTGACAACTCCTGAATATTCTCACCTAGAAATGAAAGACTTCGTCTATGTCGAGTTGTAAACATTATTTCCACGGTACGATTAGATAGTTTACCCAGAGCTCTCTGACTGATGGATTGTTCAGACACCTGAAGGCTACGTTGTCACAGTTTCCACAATATGAAAGCAATTATGACCTTGAATTAATAATCGTCTCTTTTGACGGAGGTCAGAACAATCTGTGTGTCTCCTCATGCATATTCCCTGTTATCATGACCTTGTCTGGTGCTCGAAGGGGGCGTTTCTGCTGACTCCCTCCCACGGGCTCAGCATGGAGAAGGCATCCTTGATCTGCGAGAAGATGGAGTTCAAGGGTTGCTTCTCACTCACGAAGACCGCGACCGGGATCCTGTTCAAGTTCTCGCACGTCGACGACTACCAGATGGTGTTCAAGAAGGGCTTCCACAAGGTCACCGGCTCCCGGTTCTACAGGAAGGTGATGATGATCTCTATCTACTTCTGTACTGGTTCCACTTTGGGTGATTCCTGCTTCTTCTACTTGTATGGCTGTCTTTCATCTGCATTCGAATAATAACACTTGATAAAGTTTTTAAATTTATTGCTCTTTCCCTTATATAATATTTGTAATAAATTGTGTGACTTTTGTAGAAAACGGATGGCAGATAATTTGTATTATAACGGAATTACGGTTATTAACGGTTTTACCTTATTAACGATACTTGCTTCTGCATAGTTTGTTTATTTTATTTACATTGGAACCTATTCTTCTTACAGTATTTGTTAAAGTTGATGACCTATCGTCAGATGTAAGATCTTTCCAAGTAAGAATTAAAGGATTTAAGAAATAATAAATATGCCTTGTTGGTGCGGTAAACTGATGCACAATCCGTGAACAAAAGCTTGATACATAATCACCTCTTATATTTTTATTGCGCTTTGATACATATGAAATATCTCGGGGAAACAACATAAGATTTCTAGTTTAAACATTCAATGATATACGGATTCTCAATCTTGATTCGTCGCAGAGATCACACTCAATATTAACAAGGTTTAACCTATTTCCGTTAGTAAATATTCATCTAATTTTTTTACGTGTTTTACTTCATCTATTCCGAATTCTATTCCCTTAACTTTACCCTCTTTCAGTACCAATGTGATTTGTCGAGTTTAAGCAAAGTAAAAGTCAAATATTTCACCTTTACACATAATGTATTGAAACGTTCCTCTATTTAATATTCTCTTTCATCACTCTCATTTCACCCGTCCCCTCTACTTGTTTACCAACCCGAACCACCTCATCAAACGCGGTTGTTACTCGGTTGCAGATCGCGATCCCGTGCCGTCCACAGAAGACGTTCACGATCTACGTGTACGACGTGCCGGATGACGTGCCGGAGGAGGACGTCCGACACGCGCTCTACAAGTTCTGTTCCATCGTGGAGGTCGTACGGATGCACTTCTCCGGCTCACCGCGGGACGGCAACACCGGTACGGGTTCTGTGGGAACTGGAAACTTTTGTGCTCAACAAACGTCAAATAGCAAACCCGTTAATTTGATAAACACCTGAATCTTTGTTTTTTGGCTTGTCTTTTTTCCCTTTTCGTACCTGAAGGTCCAATTTTTTAAAATGTTTCCATGTTTACATTCTGCCTGGAAATTGTATGTCAAAGGAGACTGTGTAACGGTTTCCGTTCCCAGGCACGTCGACCCCGAAGCCCCTGGAGAAGACGCCCCCCCGCGCGCTGACCACGATCGACGGCGAGCTGGTGAGCAGCATGATCCCGAAGGAGGCGACGAGCGTGATCCGCGTGACGCTCGCCAACATCGAGGAGTGCAACATCCTGCTGCAGAACGGCCTCGACTTCTACGGCGCCACCTACTTCCCTACCGAGCTCGCCACGCCCGCGCAAGCCGCCAAGCTCATCAAGCCTAGCAGGTGAGGGCATTTCGCATTGTGATGGTAAAAAAGGGTCATCATCATCAGTCTAAATATTGATCCATTGTTGGGAAACAGGTCTCCGCTCATACTGGGGGTGCTTGGGCAGTTATCCAATGCGGATGGGGATGCAGCACGTCGCCTTGTACCGCACCCACAGGCAGATAGGGGGTGATGCTGTTCTAGTATTTAAAGCTCAGAAAAGATGCATTAGGGCAATGTTTTGTACACGACCCAGAGATACATGTAAGCCACATTTTCGAACACAAAAGCTCTTAACGTTACCTTCGTTGTATATACTTGAAATGGCGGTATTTGCTAAATCGAATCTTGACTTATTTGAGTTTTTCAACAGTGGCCGACATCGCACCAAGGTAAAAGCTCTCCCTCGCAATACGGAACTGTTTGAGTCTAGCGATATTTAGGATGTCAACAACAATTTATAATAAACTTCCTCAATCTTTTAGGGATATTTCTAACATTATGACATTTAGAAGAAAATTACAATTGAGAAAACTTATAATTCAATTGCTGCTTTTTTAATGATACTGACATTTAATTCTAAACAATTTCTTATAATATTGCATGTTTCGGTTTAATGACATTTTAATTATAGTTTTTTTATTTTAAGTGATTTAATGTGACTTTTTTATTTAAATTTTTATTGCTCATTTTGTAATTTATGTTTTTAGTATAATCCATCCATCCATCAGCATGTTTCTGTTTTGTCCACTGCTGGACATAGGCCATTCCAGGATTTAGTCACTCTTGGCGGTCCTCCTGGAAGAAATGCCCATACTCACACACGCTGGGGGGCAGGCGGGTTGGTGAGTGCGGTTCCGAAACTCTTGCACCAGTGACGCCGCTGCCCGTCACCAGTCTGTTTTATGTAAGGCCCGGCAATTGGGGATGGATATACCGCCATCCATCTGTCCCAGGCAATGGTGGGCCGCCTGGTTTTGCCTGAGAGCTGTCTTCTTACTCTCCCCCGAATAACTTCAGGGTCGATGGTGGTACCTCCACAGTCGAGCCCGGCATCAGCTCTACCACCTGTATAATAACAGATAGTTAGTATAATAACAAACTAATTTTTACGCCTAGCAGCAGAGTACATGGCGCTTAATGATTATTTTTCTGTACCGTAACAGCAATATATTTTATCTACCTGTGTCTCTACAAATAAATATTTTGAATTTGAATATTTTGAATGGAGGCTCCTATTTTGATGAGCGAAAGATAACAGAACTAAATATAGTTTCACAGCCGATATTATTGGAAAAGACTGAAACGAATAAGAGTTCAAGGCTGTAAAGTGAAACGTTTTTCATTGTATCGATCACAATGATGGATGACACACATCACAACTGTATTAATCTTAATCTTCTTCCTAATTTATGACGATCTGTGATCTGAGCTTTAGTCAGGAAAAGTTTTGGGTCGTCTACAGCAATCATTTTTTGTGGGAAATCTTAAAATGTAAGACCGAGAAAAAACGGACTATTTGTACACAGTTCTCATAAGGGAGTTCCGTGTAAACCAAAGGTAAAGGACATGTGACTTATTTTATAACCTATCATACTGAAATCTTTCGGTCAGTATGTTTTGGAAATAGTTAGCGATCGGCAATATTTAATGAGCTTCGGTCATGTATGCCCTCATCCCATAACAAACTTTGCTAGTGAATTGTTCACATGCGCATTAACGAACAAAACTGAGGAAAATTATATTAAGGTTTGAAGACAGAGGGTTCAGCATTTCTTAATTAACTCGTGTATATGTTGAATGAATTATTAAAAATTGATAAAACACGGCCTGTTCACTTGTTAAAGATATCATTTATTTACTCAGTTGGTAAGTGACAGGTCCCGGGTTGGAATCCTTGTTCAGAGCTCCCCACGTCCAGATTTACATGCAGATTTACTGCAATGATATAAGTTCAATTTAATAAATATTGTTTAGCAAAGTATAAAAGATTACTTTGATTGATTGATTTGCTTGATACACTGGGCCAAGGGCCTGGAATAAAGAAATTTATTACTATTTTGCTAGAGACTTGGTAATTGGTCAAAAACAAGGTTTTAAATTAGTCAACATTAAAAAACTTCGGAATTGTTCAGCTGTTTGGTAACGTTGCAGGGTAACGGGAGGGACGGTTTCGGCGCGTGTGCGGGACCTGCTCCCGGTGTTCGACCAATCAGGGTTCGCCAAGTTCGCGCCCCCCGCCTCCCGCCTCGTCAAACCTCGCGGCAAGTAGTTGCCGCCGCGCCGACGACGGCAGCCGCACCAACTCCGAACGATTCACACTTCATGCAATCCACGGCGACTCATCTGCTCTACTTGTACTCAGTCGTGTATATGCAGGATGCGCTAGTGTGCGTGCCTGCTGGTGTGTGTTGTACACACACATTTGCATGTACACAGCATACACAAGCAAACCAGATTAACCGTCGTAGATTGCAAGAACTAAGTACATACATAAGCGAGACTTGGGTAGAAAATAAAAGCTTTTCATAAGGACGTCGTAGTAACTTTAAGAAGGCAGACTTCGAAGGAACAATTTACGATAGAGCTAATACGAATTGTGACATAAAACTTAAAATTAAAATTTAACAATTTCGAATCCGAATGGAGCAGTATCAATCCAGCTTTGGCAGCCGGGTATATCGTAGTCCTTGGTTTTATACAGTTCAAATATATAGTAACAAAAATTTAATTACCCTTTGGTCATTTACATACGTATTTAGATAACATTTTGTTTTTAAAACTACAAGTTAATAATTCACAATAAATTATCACCGTCTTGTAATATCCAAGTGATTTCGTAGTCTCTTTGAAATCAGCGATTTAGGTATTGTAGAAATTGTAAAAACCTAACTAACAAGTTACGCAAACATTAACTTGGTTTTTGATAAGATTGTTTATTTCTGACAAAATTATTCATTCCACAACATTGTCGCAACTAAATTGTACTAGTGTATCTAACTAAACGTTCAGTTACATTACAAATGGTTTCAAGAATATTAACACTGAGTGTTGTACCATTTTGCATTTATTTTCAGTTGAGTATACCTACTAATGTGCCATATTATTATTGTCATAAAACAATTTTTGTTGTCATTTGTTTTAATAAAAAGTATTAATATAAACAAAATATTTTATTTTTCGTTTTCTTTAATGCCATGAAAACTTAAAAAGGAACCGACAACAATTATTTTACTAAACGACTATTAAAATATCACAGACTTTACAAAACATTTAGTAAAAAGCTACACCTTAACTGAACTGACAAAAGCATTAAACCTTCGCTTCATCTCTTTCTTTGTCACTCTTGAACTTGTCTTCTATCTCTTGTAAACTCTTCCCTTTCGTCTCCGGCAGTATAAAGTACATGACCGCGGTCCCTGCAGCCGCCACTGCACCATAAATAAGAAACGTGACTACCTCCCCCAACCCTGACATCATCCCTGGGGCCGTCTTTACCACTACGAAGAACGCTGCGAACGCTACCGATGAAGTTATCCCTGATCCTAAACCTCTCGTTTTGAGAGGAAATACTTCCCCGCACATTATCCATGGCAAAGGCACTAGACCTATAGAAACAGCACATATGTAACTCATAAGACAAGTCAACGGGATCCAAGCCATGTGCTCCACGGCTTGGCTTTCTGTGAAGTAGAGGAACATCGACAGACCCACCATGGACAACGCTGTCCAGATCCCACTGATAAAGCATAGAGGTCTTCTACCAAACCTCTTTGAAACTACACAAGCGACCACAGACATAACTACTCTGACACAGTCTATAACTAACATTGCTACGTAATGATCTAAACCTTTACCTACAGATTTTTCTACTATTTCTATGGAATAGAACGCTACAGCGTTGACTCCTGCGAATTGATTCGTAATGAAGAAAAGAATCATTATGAATAATGGTTTGACAAATTCGGGAGTCTTTAAACTAGCAATCTTTTCTTTCAAATTCATTTTAGGTTCAGAATCTGCAGCTTTTTGTTTTTCAACGATTCCTTTTAATTCTTTATTAGCCTCATCATCAAAACCCCTCAACCACCCGAAGGCTTTGATACCTTCTTCTGTTCTTCCTTTGGAGATCAACCAAGCGGGGCTTTCAGGGACTAATGCAAGTACTAAAACAGATATAATGGGAAACGCAGTGAATATAGTAGCAGTCCATTGCCAAGTCAAGAATGTTCCTATTGTATGAGCGACTAATATTGAGAGGGCGATAGCTAAGGATACTCCAGCTAAGAAGAAACCTCTATACTTAGGGTCAGTAGTTTCTGCAATATACACTGGGCCTAAAGGGCCCAAGATACCGAAGCACAGTCCGGTGAGGAACCTGCCCAGCAGCATCAGCGTGAGCCCTTGAGCACAGGCGATTAGGATCCAGCCGAGGAGGAGAGGAGCACACACCAGGAAGTGTGACGTCCTTCTGCCGAACTTCTCCATCATCCAGCCAGAGATAAGGCATCCAAGTGCCATGGGGAGTGCTGCCATTGCCGCTGTAAATTAATCAGAAACGCACGTAAGTGAAGAACCTTAAATTTGTTAAAACTTTGCTTCTACTGTTCTGTACTGCGGTGAAAGGTCCCATTGTGGTTTTAAATTGAAGTCAAAGTATTTAGAACCTTTTATCATGAGAAGTAGACGTACCTATCCATGAAGCGGTATCCTCGTCGCCGGGTATGGTGCTGGTGGGCAGCTTGAGCTGTGGGAGGAGCACCGCGGAATAGCCAGCCGTTAGTCCGCCAGAGAACGTCACCAGAATCGATGAGGATGCTGCCAGTGTCTGGAACACCAATAGTTTCTAATGAGGAACCAATTTAACTTTTTATCAAGACAGGTAGCTGAGTTGTCGCCTCGATCTGGACTGTATAAGTTTTGGCCCTAAGTCAACTAAATACAGTTGATGCTCGTGATTGTTGGCACTTGGTGGAACTTTTGAAACATTTTTTGTTTGATAAACACTTGTACTTGTCCACTTATTTTCAACTAAATACCATTACTAATTACTAAAATGTTCTTTCTCTTTTCATTCTTTCTATCTATTAAAAATAAAAATAATAAACTAATAAATTATTAGTTAAATATGAGTAAAATTACCTGTTTCCATATTGGAGAAAACCTTTTAACCGTCTTTGAATCAGTCAACAGGGGGAGTTCTTTGTTCGAAGTTGTCTTTATGTCGGCAAGTCCACCAGAAGGAGATGCAAGTTTCATGTTATTTGAGTAATTTGCGTGCTCATATCTCTCTACGTCTTTGTTCGATGTAGCTGTGCTTTGTGTATCTATTTCTTGTGTCAATGTTTCTACGTCTGCTGTGGGATATTCTGTTTCATTATTCTGCGTTGTTTTTTTAGAAGCTGCATCACTTTTGTCTTCACCTGTTGTGGAATTTTCTGTTACTTGATTCTGCATTGTTTCTTTACTGGTTTGTTCACTTTTATCTTCGCCTGTTGTAGGATCTTCTGTAACTTGGTTTTGCATTGTTTGTTCATTTGCTGTATCACTTTTATCTTCATGGCTCTCGTCCAGTGCCATTGTTTTCTGCAGGAAAAAACAGTTTGTATTTATTATTTCTTCACTTTCCACCATTCCTTGCAGGATTAATTGCTGTAATTAGATAGCTATTAAGTAAATAAATGCCGTTATTGTACACTTAGAGTCATATAATGAAGCATCGCTTATGCTTCTTTAGTATTTTTAGGGTTTCGTACACAACGGGTTATTAAGGAAACATTATGTTGAGACTCTGTTGTCCGTACGTCCACCCGTATGTAAGACACAGCTTCATTATTTTCTCTCTTTTTAAGCTAGAAGTTTTGTACAAAAATAGTATTTACTTGCTCAAGCAATGGGATGAATTAAAACTAAATTGCAAAAATTTTGGTAATATATAACCAACAAATTAAGGCAACTTTTTTTCTTATTGACACAATATGGATATTAAATTGTAGGTATTAAGAGCTTATTATAAAAATATATAGTTATTCTATGTTCTGTACTTTACATCTACGAGTTCTACGCGCATTTGATCGATACTTAGATTTCATAATAATTAATTTGTCACTTTCTTTCAAAGATAATGTTTATTTAATAAAAAACACGAATGCACTTGTCAAAATTCTAGATTTTAATCTCATGAGTCGTTAACTAACCTTGACACAAAAAATATAATATGCGATCTTACACAAGTCATAATTATACAGAACATTAGACGACATAGTGACTCTAGAAATTCGAAACTTCACAAAATACTTACGACGTTGAACACACAGCCATTCCTCAGAGTTATCGGGGGTCAACAGACATGCTGCACTGAGTATACTTACAAATCAAAACGATTTATCATTTTTAGGGTTCCATAGTCCGACAAGGAACCCTTATAGTTTCGTCTGTCCGTCTGTCCGCGGCTTAGCGCAGAGACTATTAATACTAGAAAGCTGTAATTTAGCATGTATATAAATATTAGTTACGTCGACAAAATGGTAAAATAAAATCTGGAAAAAGCTTTTTTTTAAGGGTACCTCTCATACATGTAAACTGGACTTTTTTTTTTCTCGTCTATCCCATAATGTGGATAGGCCATTTAAAATTATTGTGGTTGTGTGAAAACCATTTTTCGATTTAGGGATTCGTTGGTGAAATATTAACCTTTAAAGTGAAGATTTTAATTAGAGTGGAGCGTCCCCCCCCCCCCCCGCCTGCTGGTTAAACGGTTATTAATAGAAATGTGAAAAAATTCACAGAAGTAGTTTATATAATGAATTTAAAAGTAAAACTATTACAGCTATGTAGGATTTACAAGTTTACGAGTACAGGTCGCGCCAAACTTTTGGTCCCCTATAATGTACGGGACCAGAAGTTTGGCGCGGTCTGTATTAGTAGACCAACTTATATGTACCGGGCAACTACGGAACCCTACATTGCGCGTGGCCGTTTCCCAACTTATTTAATTGTTTTTATGGTTCCGTACCTAAAAGTAAATAAAAACCGGACAAGTGCGAGTCAGAATACGCGCAGTGTAGGGTTTCGTAGTTGTCCAGTACATTTTATAAGTTGGCCTACTAATGCAGATCACGCCTAGTGCGCTCGGAAGTTGCTCTCCCGAAGAATTTAATACATTTGTTGTCGATTCCGCGTAACACGACTTAACTTATTTGGCAGAACTAAACTTAATTTAAGCATTCTGTCTTTTTCTTTCTGTATCGACAAGACAAGGACAGGACGCCTAAAATAAGGTTAGTCCTGTCAAATAAGTTAAGTTGTGCTACACCGAATCGACACCAATGTCGTGTTTAAACTAAAAGTTTGGCGCGACCTGTACTCGTTAACCTGTAAAGCCTACTTAGCTGTGATAATTTTCCTTTTTTATTTTCCTAACTTCATTATATATACTACTTCTGTGAATTTATCCACATATTCATAAACAACCGTTTAGCCGGCAGGGGAGGGGAGGAGGGCACTGAACTCTAACAAAAATTAAATATTTAATATTTCGCCAACAGATCCCTAAATCGAAAAATGGTTTTCACACACTCACAATGTTTCTAAACGACCTATCCAACGATACCCCACATATGGGATAGAGGAGAAAAAAAAAATTTTTTTCAAGATTAAAGTGGAGCAATAAAAATTAAGAAAATTCGAATTTCACTTTTGTGGCTCTTGCGCATTCAAGGCTTTTCAAAACGAGATACTTTTAAGCCCATGCGCACGTGGGCGGATATATTAATTTATTATATCTATAATAGTTTATACGTGAAAATTTCAGGAAAGCTCTAGCAACGAAAATTTTTTTTTTATATTGAGGAAAAGAATCATAAGATTCAAAGATTCACAATGTTTTTTTGTAAAACAGATACATAAAGTATACGTTTTACATGTCAAATGTAATCTGTATAAAAATAATATTAAATGATTAAACTAATATGATGCGTACGGGAAATAAGCACTAATGTTAAAACTGCTTAAAGCTGCTTTTAGATACAATTCTAATATAAATTTTTGCAAGTAGGTAACAACGTTTTTTTTTTCCAAGCTAAATATATATATATATATATATTTTTTTAATGTGTTCATTGTTTTAGATTAATATTTTTTTTTACGTAAATCAATTATTTATGTATGTTGATCAGTGTCCTCGTGTTAAACTTAATTTATGTTGTTAAAAATAAGTTTAGGAGTTTTCTGAAAACCAGCGCTAATCTGTTTTTCAGATGAGCATATGCTGAGCATGACTCCTTTTTCCACTCAGTGTTGTCTGAGTTATTATAAACAATTTTGTGTTTCTTTTTTTATGTGGAAATAAACCTTTATTCTATTCTATTCTATTCTATTCTATTCTAAATATACATAAATTAAATAACTATATTTAAGTTGGGCTACTAAAGTTATACACATGCATAAAATAAAGACTTATTGGAATAAGAATATTATTATAACTACACAATGCAATTAATAAATAAGTTGATAAATAAACTGAATAGACCATAAATAAATAAAAAATGAAAAAGAAATATTCAGTACCAAATTGTAGGTATTAAGGAGGAGGGATGGAACGGGTGTTCATAAAATAACGCCTAAACCGAAAACGGGACAGATATTAAATAAACGCGGGCGGAAGGCTTGTTATAAACAATACATATAATTTATGCTATGGTTAAAGACAATCCTGTCTAACAATCTCATATCTAAGAAGTCTCTGATGCAAAACCTGACTAACATTTGACCATGTCTATTGCCAGAGTCAATAACGGTCAGTGGTTCTTCATTTGGATCCCAGACTGAAGACAATGGATCGCGTGACTGACGACGGGTCTTGCCGCATTACAATTATACCTGTTTAATATGTAAATAGAAGCGCTATTGAAGTAATATCGTACTTGTCACCGATTGCAACATTTAATTGTGTTGATATATTTTAATATTATAATTTAAACTTTAAAAAACCATTGAAACGCCCTTGACCGGTTTTTATTAACGGAATTGTTAATATCGGGTTATTTGGTTCCGCGTTTGCTTAAACGGTCCGTCATCTCTTGTTCCCAAAGTGCTGTAACAAACCCAGGGGCGTATTAAAAGTTTTACACCCTGGGCAAATATATCTTGCAGTCTTTCGGTATTTACCAAAATTACAAATTCAACAAATAATACAAAACAAAATGTATGCAGATTACTACTATGTTGACCAGATAAACAAAGTTATAGGTACATACATTCCTCGAAGCCAGAAGTTCAATGAACGCACAGTTTTTATTTAATCGTATGATATTGTTGTTTATAGGGTTCTGTACTTCAAAATCAAAAAACTGAACTTTGTCGTCGGTCTCTCTGTCTGTCTGTCTGTCCGTCTGTCAAGGACCCTTTTCTTCAGACCCCGCAAGAGATAACAAGTTGAAACTAATACCTGCTACAGAAGTTCACGGCCCCAATAGTGCTGTTAAAAGGTCAGGCTTCTAACACGACGCGAAAAAAAGTTATTGGTCCTTACGTAATAAATTTCATACCATGAACACCTACTGGGCACTTTCAGTTATCTTAGAAACTTGAATCTCTATTCACAATTAGGTCTTATAGCATACGTCTAAGAAAAATATCTGAAACTATATTTATTTTATATTTATATCTATGCAAGGTGGACACCTAATAAGGTAGTAAGATAATTTTGGTTTATTATTATATTAGTCTTTCAATCCTATCCTTTTTGAACATCTCGTATTAAGTATACACAGGTCAGCCCGCTGGCAGGGGTACGGGGCTCTTCAACCGGCCGCCCCGGGCAACTCCCTGAGACGTCCCTTATGAGGATACGCCCCTGGATCGCTTGGTGAGAATAATTGGTGATAATTTTGTATGCAGTCACTCATTAGTCATTATCCTTCACATTCCATGAAGAACTATCCTTCATAAATAGGACTCGGTATCAATAATTACGATAAACATTTGGGTAGCTGCCGTAGGGCCGGATGGTGCAGTGCACCAGGGCCCCGGAGCTCTGGGGGGGGGGGCACTAATTTTGAAGGTCAATTAAGTTCAAGCTACGTGGAAAGACGGGGTGAGGGCCCGATTCTTCCTCTATGCACTGGGGCTCTTCTCCACCTAGCAACGCCACTGATTATTTCCCTCTAATCTTCTATGACAAAAAAATCCCAAGATTACATTATGCATTTAATGGAACACAGACACAAATATATCAAAATTATTTCCTTTAAAATCAAATGACATATAAATAATGAAATAATTTGTTCAAGGAACCAGAAACGGCTTCACCTAATTAAATTTAAATTTATGAACATAGATAAGAAGCCAATTGGATAACATAACTTTAATAAACAGAAATATGTCGGCACACAAGAATATACAAACTTTAGGTTTATACTTATAGCGATATTTGAATGTAAATATGGGCCCTGAGTCCTAAGCTAGTTTGTAAACAAACTGTATTTTGTCTCAGTTTCTCCCTGTTTAGGTAAATGAGATGCAATTTTCGCGCCCTGTTGGTTTTTAATAATATTTAGGTCTTTAGAATACTATAGATATAGATATGTACAAGAAATTTTTCGGCTATTATCCGTTTCTCTACCCGTCAAATTTCTTGCTCGGTATGTTAGGTATGACCTCCTTGAAATCTAGCCGAAGTAGTTGCGAGCTAATTTTCGCTCTAAAAATTTTGAGGGGAGAAATCGACTGTCCCGAGTTGCTTACTGGGCTCCTCAGGCTGTTTGCACCGGACAATTGCGTGCGATGGCGCTCGTGTCGGAAGCGGCAGTTGTTTGCTGCACCCACCAGCCGCACGCACGCTCACGCCACCTCAACAATGTGTAAGATGACGAAAGCTCTCAACGCATTCATTGATTCCGAACCGTCTGCTGACGTCTTCTTTGATAGCAAATGTCAATTAATTTGTAAGTTTATTAGTTATTATGGCCATAAGTTAAGTTTAATCTTGTAAACTAAACTTTTATTTAATAATATTACATAATTGCTGTAATTGGGTTCGCCCGTAGTAATTATAATAATAATAAATAAATAAATAAATAAATAGATGTCAATATTTTTATTATTTGGTAATCGCACTATAAATGCGAAAGTTTGCGTGTGTGTGTGTTTTTATGTTTCTTACTCTTTCACGCTGAAACGGCTAAACGGATTTGGATGAAATTTAGAATGGATATAGCTTATACCCTAACTTAAGGCGCTACCTCACTAAAATTGGCACTTTTTGAAGTTGTTTACCTGATTTTCAGAAGAAGCCACTAATTTGATAAATTAGTATATAAATATGCGTACCTTTTTAGGGTTCCGTAGTCCGACAAGGAACCCTTATAGTTTCGCCATGTCCGTCTGTCCATATGTAAGTCTGTCCGCGGCTTAGCTCAGAGACTATTAGAACTAGAAAGCTGTAATTTGCCATGGATATAAATATTAATCACGCCATCAAAATTGTAAAGTAAAATCTTGAAAATTAGAGTGGAGCGTATCCATATCTAAATTTTGTGAATTTGAAATTTTGATAGCTATTTTAGTTCATTTTATATTAATTTAAAACCGACATTTTGCTAATTTTTCCGGAATCCGTCCCTCTCGCACTGCGGGTCGTTCCGCATGGATCAACAGTGACCGTTGAAAAATTCACATTTATCCCGGAAAAAAGCATGCCGTTAAACCGAATAACACGCGGGTGGAGCCGCGGGCAAAAGCTAGTATTAAATAAATACACAAAAGTGGTAAAAGTAAAAGGAATTACTTAAGAGTAGGTTAGCTTTATATAAATGTATCCCTAATGTGAATAGTTAATATGTAGGAATGTACAAGTGGTTTGGCAGGACATTGTACGTTAGCAAGTATGTACCTATATGTACATACCGATAGTAGATTAGATATGTCGCACTATTTACCCAGAAACTCAAACACGAACGAGATGTACAATAATATTAGTTTTGCTAAGTATGTTTAAACGCACCGAGCTCTCAGACGGTCAACTGATAAATTAATATAACTTTATGGGCGCATTGTGCTAGTTTATTTATTCTTTGTTATTTCAAGAATGTCTTCCTTTAAAAGTTGAATAATTTATCGCACAACGAAAGAGATAAATATATTTGAAAAGTGCGCGCTCGAGTAGTGCGGTGAATCAAGAAAAGGTTGGTTATCTGGGGGCACGGTAGTGCCCCGCCAAGTCGAGCTAAAAAGCGGCACGCTTTCTCGAAGCAGTTCAAGCCATTTTCGACCCCCTATAACTTAGTTGTGGATAAAACTAGAAGCCTGAATTTTCGGTAACCAAGCAAGCATTGTATAGACACGGTATATTTCAAATTTCAGTCAATTTGAACCAGTAGTTTAAGAATTATAACTAGTCAAAGTTTCTCAATTTTGTCACTCACTCACTGACTGACTGACCGATCATCAACACTCTAAGGCACTTCTAGCAGACATAGAAGCTTCAAATTTGGAATACAATTAGTGTTTAGTGTATAAATCAAGGAAAAATTAAAATATTTTGCAATTTCGGTCCAGTGCTCTAGATACACTAACCGAATAAAAAACTTTGTAATCCTATATAAATATATATAATTACAAAGTTACATTTTCAGTTGTAAGTAGAAGTTACCGGAAAGTATAAAAAGTAGGACTATCTACAAAAAGAAATGAGAAGCCATCAAAAACAAAACTTGTAAAAAAAAAATAAGTCTCGCAACTTAGTTCTTCTACCGTAAAAAGTTAAAGTAAAAATAACGTCAAAGCCGGAAAGGGGCCAAAGATTGAATAAACGCTTTTATAACTCGAGACGGATTTGGGTGCGTTTTTTTGTTTTCATTGTAGTTACCCCGGTCAACACATAGACATAGGGATGTTGTTCATAGAAATAAATATATTTATTACTTGGCAATCGCACTAAATAATCTAATTTAATATAATATGTATTACTTGTGAGATACATTGTGTTTTCATGCGATGGCCGAGTCAATCTATTTATTTAAAACATAAAAGATTTTTAATATTGATATGGTCACTGTAAGATGTTGTTAGGTTAGCTAACTTAAGACAGAAGGTCCCTTAAGTAGGGACTGGATAAATTAGCCGACTTGGATTTACATGAGATCCATCTCACAACTTTTTACGGTAGAAGAACTAAGTTGCGAGACTTGTTTTTTATTTACAAGTTTTGTTTTTGATTGCTATATTTAGTGAATAATATTTGTTTTAACACAGGGGTTTACAGTTTCAGCCGTTAGACAATTGAAATTTCACAGAATACGTGTTACTATGGCGACTACCACGACGAATAATAAAAATTAAAAAAAAAACATTTTTTTTGATATTTATTAATTTTTGCTCTATCTTAAATATGGTTATACAGACAAGTTTAAATTTGGTCACGTTGTTGTACACGCTCTAAACTAAAATAACTAACAATAAAATTAGGGTTCCGTACTCAGAGTGCTTTGAATTGTTTGATCATTTTAGCGCCATATTTTTTTGTCGTTGCTTTAGCATTTACATTGTTGTTATTTATCATGTTTTTGGGTTCCGTCCCAAATTATTTCCTACCTATGTCATCTTAAATGTTGACGTTGAATTCTTAAGATCGAGCTGAACAAATGAACTAAATCTGTTAAACATCGATGTCTGCTATTCCGTTTAGTACTGAGTTACTGAACGAAGTGGCAGCTGCTGCTACAAATGTTAACATTGACCTATTTACATCCTCGTTCATTAGCTGTGTTGTCACATAGTTACTCGTTAAAGATTCAAGGTTATCAGGTCACGTTAAAGAGTTTCACTTTAAATAATTCGGGAGTACGAACATCACCGTGCTTGTATGAAGTCTTACAAATAGCGTCAGAAAATGCAAATTACCCTTGGGTTTCAATGTTTATTTACTTTTACCGTTTTCCTACCCGAAGGATGCCAAACGGGACCCTACTATTACTAAGCCTCCGCTGTCTGTCTGTCTGTCCGTCTGTCACGGGGTTCTAAAGCTTCAACCGCTGTACCTGTGCCTAGAACATGAACAAAGCCAGATTTTCGAGGTTTCTTTTGAAGAAATTAGGACTATTTTGATACTGAAAAAAAAAAATTTGATTTATTGATCTTTTACCTAGGTGATCCACATAATATATAAACAATGTACCTACTAAGATTTATACTTTTGTCAAAAATCAAATGTTTTCCACCCTCTTTTTTTTGTTTATAAACGTTTGTTTCAAAAACGCGGCTGAGAGATCAAATTGTTTTTTTTTTCATAAAATAGGTAATAGAAATATAAAGGTTTTCTATGCAAATCCAATATTTTTTCGGTACAAAATATTTCAGTATTAGCTAAAATCCCTCCGATCTATTGTTTCGCGCGTAATTATTAGTATTACGCGTCCTAGACAAATAGCCTATTTGTGTTAAGTTAGGGTATAAGCTATATCCATTCTGAATTTCATCCAAATCCGTTTCAGCGTGAAAGAGTAACAAACATACACACACACTTTCGCATTTATAATATTAGTGTGATGTGATTTGATTTGACATTGGCCTTTTTGTGTTGGACGGGTAATAACGTTTTTTTCTAGCCTATGCCATACTCATAATAGGTGGACAGTTGAAATTTTCACAAATTACGTGTCTAGTCTACCAGGACCAATGATAAAAAATTTAAACCCGACGCAAAAAAATTATCCCCTCTTTACGTGCAGGGTAGGTACAATAAACAAAATGTTACAAGATTTTATTTTACCATTTTGACGGCGTGATCAATAAGTATAGTTATACTCATCCCAAATTACAACTTTCTAGTACTCTAGTACTCTGAGCTAAGCCAGGGACAGATAGACAGACGGGTGGACATAGCGA
Source organism: Ypsolopha scabrella (assembly GCA_910592155.1). Classification (NCBI taxonomy): domain Eukaryota; kingdom Metazoa; phylum Arthropoda; class Insecta; order Lepidoptera; family Ypsolophidae; genus Ypsolopha; species Ypsolopha scabrella. Next base: position 19,190,344 of record OU342987.1, read on the forward strand.
AACTATGTATAAAAGGGTTCCTTAATTGTTGACTACGGAACCCTAAAAACTTAAATTATAAAAATTAAAGCAGATAGAAAATTATTTCAAAATTACAAAAAGACAAAGAATTAAAAAAAAAAAACAATCGGTGTACAATATTTTGTTAAATATATGAATAAAGTTCCACGCGCACTTGACCAGTTTTTTGATTTTTATTTATTTATTTAGAAACTAACACTATCATTACAGGCTGGACCTAATTCAATAGTAAAGTAACATACAACGAATATATGCGTATATTTTTGATTTATATGCCTCACTTTATACATCTAACTCATTATGTATTTATTTTAATTAAGATTTAATTTCATAAGTGATTGATTTTACAATTTCATTTCATTTATTGCAATAAATCACAAGATATAAAAGATCTTAAGAAATTACAAGTTAATTAAATATCTGTACATGGCAATGTGATTTTACCATCTGGTATAGCAAATATTGACTAAATAAGATAATAATATAAACTGATTTTTTTCAATAAATACAATGTTTACAATGAACATTATATTTGGAACGAAAGACACAAGATATTACTTAGTTTAAATCTACTCTGCTTCCAATACCTTTAATTGTGATAATTTTTTATTCATAATAATAGCATTTCAATAATTTTGGTGACAATTCGAAGGTACCTAATTACAATGAATTTTGTAACACACAAGTCGAGAAAATAAAATGTTTACATACAAACTCACCCAATGTGTTGATAAACTGCAGGGATATAGTATCAACGACCCGGCACCCAAACTGCACTTTGAAATAATCACTCATTTATTTATTCATTTACAAATTATCCTTTCATTACTTTATTAGGGGCGAATTGAAGTATGATACATTTTATTATGTTTTATAATAAGCTCTCTGTTTAAGATCACTGTTTGTTAATCAGAGTAGAGTCGCACCAACACTGACAGACTGATAGTAAACTGAGCGCGCACTCGTCGCAGCGCACGCGCAGCCGCCGTCGTGACGTCACTGTACGTGTAACCACTCTATTGTATCGACATCGATAAAAAGCACCGACAGAGTAACGCACGAACGGCTGAGCCAAAAAACAGACCACGTTTTAGTAAACTATAACTAACGATGCAAAAAATAGGAAAAATCAATTTTTAGGGTTCTAGAGAAAATATGATCTTTATTTGCCTCTCTGGGATACAGGCATGAGTATAAGTATAATTATTATGTTGATAATGTCTGAAAACTTCCTTTTTTTTGGATTGTGTATTAGATAAATAAATATATAATTATGAGTTAAATAAATTCATAATATTGTATATATTTATGTATTATAATATGTAGTGTGATTTAATAATAATTAATAATTGAATTATACTCAAATTCCTTAAAAAATAAATATACGGGATCTAAAAATAAAACCGGCCAAGTGCATGTTGGGCCACGCGCAGTGTTGGGTTCCGGAGTTGCCCAGTACATTTTATAAGTTGGTCTAATAATACAGATCACGCCAATCTTCTAGTCCACTCGGAAGTTGCTCTCTCGAAGAGTCTTCTCTCTTGTCGTGTTTGGAGGGGACTAAAAGTTTGGCACGACCTGTACTCGTAAACGTCGTAAGCCTTATTAACTATGATAGTTTTCCTTTTAATTTCATTATACCGGGTGTAAAAGCAAAGGCAAGAATCCTTTGAGGGTGTGTTAGTATAATCGGTAAAGATATTATTTTAAATACTGGGATCTCTAAATAAATTAAATTTTGTGAGTAAATTTTCTTTACTCAAAATACACTAATCGCGTGGACACCCTCACTGGTCGCTGGCCACTCGGATGAGGGGTGCGGGTTGCGGGGTGCAATTAGATGTGTGGGGAGGTCGGTGAGCTGCGTAGCCATAGTTTAGAAAAATGATGGAGTTTTTGGCGAAAATTCAAGGTATATTTTTTCCTCGTAATGACGTCAGAATCGTGTATATTTTCATACCTAAGGGATTCTTGACTTTGCATTTACAGCCTGTATATACAACTTCTGTGAATTTTTCAACATATTCATAAAAAATCGTTTAGCCGGCAGGGGGCACACATTTGACTCCAACAAAAATATGCACTTTATTTTTTATTTTATTTTATTTATGAACACTTTAAAGCTTAATACTTCTCCAACAGATCCCGAAACCGAAAAATGGTTTTCACACACCCACAATGTTTTTGAATGACCTATCTAATGATACCCCACACTATGGGATGGACTAGAAATAAAATCATCCCCAATTTACTTGTACCTAAAAAAAAATATATTCGAGGTTTCATTTTACCATTTTGTTGGCGTGATTAATATGTTTTATACCCATGCCAAATTACAGCTTTTTAGTACTAATAGTCTCCGAGCTAAGCCGCAGATAGACGGACATGACGAAACTATAAGGGTTCCTTGTCGGAGTACGGAACCTTAAAAAGCGGTTTCTAAACAGTGGAAGTAGGGAATCACATTTTTTTCTTATCGTGGGTATTATCCGGTAAAATTGCGTAGACCCACTTTTCATCACTATTGCGATTTAAATAAGAGCGAAAAGTGGGCTCACAGATGTTTCCCCGACGGTACATGCTAGCAGTACACAAGTTAATGCGGAAATATCGTTGCTGTTGAGTACCCGCGACCACAACACTAGAAGACGTCGCGTCGCGTCGCCTCATAAAAGCTCGCCCTCAAGCCAGAGCATTCTCGCTCTTACACCAACGCAATAATAACGTCTTACCGGGGACCGTTTTCTTTTTGTGTACCGGCACGCTTCTGCCTTACCGTCCACGACAAATGTGGCAACTGAGCTCAATAATAGACCTTAACGCTTCCAGATAAGAGTCAGGTCGACAGTCTAGTGTAATATTTGATCGGCGAGTACTTTCACCGACCTTGCGGCAATGTTTACTAACAGTCGCTTCGTGAACGTAAAGTTACGTAACTTTAACGTAACGTTAACGTGTTGGTGAAGTAACAGATTGTGATTTAGTGAGTCGATTCGAATGACCGGTATGCGCCGGCGCCGGCCAAAAATGAAATGAACGGGAATTAGCCCTTCTTGTTAAGATGATACTACTAGTTATTTAGGTTTTCTTTCATTCGTTACAAGCACATCGGCCGCGACTCTACCTCGCTCTCGCATCTCTGCCCTCAGCCGCCTTTACTCCAATTTTTCACGATGAAATGGTGCCTAGGTACTCAGTACTGACGTAAAGATGAGTCAGTCAGGGGGCCTAGAGCGAGATACAAGAAGAATGTCTTATGAAAGAGTCTTCAGCTGTCAAACTTAATATTTTTGTATAAAAAAACAAGTTTGACAGGTGAAGACTCTTTCAAAAGACACTCTTTTTGTGTCTCACTCTATTCCCCCAGGAACATTCGCATTTTTTTGTGGTTTTTCAAAGATTTCCCGAAATCGGTGGCAGTAAATATAGTAAAAGTACATATATTTTTATAATCAGATTTTTACTACAAACTAAACTACAATTTGATACCATGTTGTATTTTTATAAAATATTTTATTTTTTTATTTCATTTTTCTCATTTGTGTTCAACTTTTTTTAAATTGCTATAATATTCCTGTAATTGGCCAGTTATGGCCTATAATCGTGATTTTTTCGGTCCACTAGTTTCGGAAATAAGGGGGGGGGGGGGACATGCATTTTTTGTGGTTTTTCAAAGATTTCTCGAAATCGGTGCAAGTAAATAAAGCAAAAGTATATATTTTTATAATCAGCTCAATAATAATATATTTACAATTTGATACCCATGTTGTATATTTATTAAAAAAAAATTATTTATTTTCGTATTTCTCATTTGTGTTCAACTTTTTTTTAATCGTTATAATTTTCCTGTGATTGGCCAGTATGGTCTATAATCTTCATTTTTGTCAGTCTATTAGTTTCGGAAATAAGGGGGGGAGCACATGCATTATTTGTGGTTTTTCAAAGATTTCTCGAAATCGGTGCGAGTAAATATAGCAAAATATTTATATTTTTATAATCAGCTCTATAATGATATATTTACAATTTGATACCCTTCATGTATTTTTATAAAATATTTTTTATTTATTTTTATATTTCTCATGAGTGTTCCACTTTTTTTTAATCGCTATAGTTTTCCTGTAATTGGCCAGTTATGGCCTATAATCGTGATTTTTTTCATTTCCTTCGGTCCACTAGTTTCGGAAATAAGGAGGGGGGACATGCATTGTTTTTTGTTTTTTTCAAATATTTTTCTCGAAATCGGTCTGAGTAAATATAGCAAAAGTATATATTTTTATAATCAACTCTTTAATAACTACAATTTAATACCCATATTGTATTTTTAGGATATATTTTTAATTTTTTTAACTTTTGTATTGGAAATATTTTGAGCAATTTAACATTTTTCAAATATATTTTTGCTCCATTTTGTGTGGGCAAGTGAATGCTATTTTTGTAGCAAATTTCAAATCTCCTAAAGCTATGAGGCTGTGACATACGGACGGACGGACGGCCAACGGAGTCTCACCATAAAGGTTCCTTTTACGTTTCAGGTACTACGGAACCTTAAAAAACCAAATCTCGCAACTTAGGTCTTCTACCGTAAAAAAATGTGAGATCCATGTAATACCAACTCGGTTAATTTAATCAGTCCCTTCTTAAGGGACCTTTTGTCTTAAGTTATTAAGTAATTAGCTCACCTAATAACATCTTAATTTATTTATTTAAGTAACACATTGCAAACCATTACAGTGTATAACCTATTCAGTCAGCAATTAATAACATAATAAGAAATACATGTTTTTTAATCTACTATACATTTTCAATAATCAATTGATCCTAATATGTCTTCAGAGTTAATACATTCAGGACTATTTTTGTGAATTCTGTCATAGAACAATTCATTATGTCGGTCCGAAGTGCCACATCATTTAAAATTCAATTCAATATCTTTATTTGTTGAGACACAGGTAAATATAATATATTGGTGTTACATTTTATAAAAATAATCATCAAGTGCCGTGTGCTCTGCCGTTAGGCGTACAAATTCAATTTAGTTCCTTAACATACTAAATACAAAATCGTTTGTTAATAACATATGTAAATTAGAAAAATGAACAGTAAAAATTAAAATTAAAATGTCACAATAAATCACTTAATAAAATAAAAAACTATATTAAAATGTCAATAAACCGATTCATGCAATATTATAAGATATTTAGAATGAAATGTCAGTACCTATCATTTAAAAAAGCAGCAATTGAGTTTTCTTGATTAAAAATTCTTGTAATTTGCTTTTAAATGTCATAATGTTGGAAATATCCCTAAAAGATTGAGGAAGTTTATTATAAATTGTTGTTGACATGCCAAACACGCTAGACCTAAACAGTTCCGTATTGCGAGGAAGAGCTTTTACCTTATTGTGATGTCTGCCACTGTTGAAAAATTCGAATAGGTCAAGATTCGATTTAACAAATACTGCCATTTCAAGAATATACAGCGAAGGTAACGTTAGGAGCTTTTGTGTTCGAAAATGTGGCTTACATGTATCTCTGGGTCGTTTACAGAACATTGCCCTAATGCATTTTTTCTGAGCTTTAAATACTCGAAGTTTGTCTGTCGCGTTACCCCAAAATATGATACCATACCTTATGGTAGACGCTACAAAGGCATGGTATGCTGTTATCACTGTCTCTATATTAACGACTTTGCGGAGCATATATAAAGCATATGCAAAGGAGTTTAATTTTTTGCAAACATGGTCGATTTGCTTAGTCCATTTTAAGTTCTTATCGATATCAATTCCCAAAAATTTTGTGGCTTCAGTTTCTCCAATATTAGTGTTAGAGTGTCTTATGTTTAGATTAAGTTCCAGTCTATTTTGTTTCTGTTTAAAAGACATTATTTTTGTTTTATCCAAATTGATCTGCAATTTATTAATGTTAAGCCAATTGATAATGTCGTTCAGAGAATTATTAATTCCCGATTCGAATGTACTTATATTATTACCAGTGTAAATAGCTGTGCTATCATCTGCAAAAAGGACAATGGGAACACTTACAGCGTTGGGTAGGTCATTTATATATATTAGGAATAACAGTGGTCCCAATACGCTGCCCTGTGGTACTCCAAGATTTACTTTAGTTGAATCTGATGTGTATGTTATTTCTAATTTTGATTTTGGACAAATTCTAGTAATTTGCGTAACTTGTTCTCTGTCACTTAAATATGATTGTATGAGATGAAGTACATTACCTCGTATCCCATACCTTTCTAACTTGTTTAAAAGAATTCTGTGATTGACAAAATCAAAGGCCTTTGTAAGGTCCATGTAAAGAGCTACTACTGGGATTCTCTTATCAATATTTCGTGTTACACGTTCCAAGAAATCAAATAATGCCATATCTATAGTTTTATTTCTTCGAAAGCCCTTTTGTTCTTTTGCCAAAAGATTGTATTTTTCTAAAAATTGATTTAGTCCGTTATAAATGACCTTTTCAAATATTTTCGAAAAGATAGGGATAAGTGCAATCGGTCGATAAAATTTGATATCTTCTTTATCTTCTTTTTTAAAAAGAGGTTTTATAACAGAGGTTTTTAGCCTTTCTGGAAATATACCATTTGTGATGCACAAATTAATAAGGTAACTTAGAACTGGTGATATAATAGGTGCAACGTGCTTAACGACCTTGGTACATATGTCGTCACAGCCAGTAGAGTTTTTATTTTTTAGGTTCCTAGTAATAGCAAGAATTTCATTTGAATCAGTCACATTTAAATGCATCGAATTACTTATATTAAATGTCAATGTGTTGGTATTATTTAAATTATTATCATTAGATGTCTCGTTATTTGTAAAATATTCATTAAATGTCTGAGCTATTTTTTTAGGATCTTCAATGAAATTCCCATTGTACTTAATTCGGTCGATGCATTCTTTTGGTGCATTCAATTTGTTAATATTGATGACATTCCACGTAGATTTCACTTTATTTGTAGAATTAAGAATTTTGTAGTTATTTTGTGATTTAAATTAAAATCCGTATAGCCCTGGCCAATGGCGAATATTTTACTAAATGTGTGCGAGCGCTCGGATCAGTAAACTTGTTTTGCCGAATTCCTTGTATGTATTGCCTCAGCCGGAGGTTTGGTACTGCCAGAGATCAAATCAAAATCAAAATCAAAACTTTTTATTTAAGCTTTCACACATGCGTATCAGAGCCATAGATTTTAAATACATAAATTAATAATATTAATAAATACAAATTACTTAATAATAAAAATTATGAAAAGGATGTAGACGGTACCCAATGTGCACTCTTGTCCAGAGCTTCATAAACACGCAGTCCACATCCATCCTCTCCGCTATGAGTTTCAGGTAGCAGTTGGAGCCGCCCCGCACCCGGCGGCATAAATCTAAAACCTGTGTATGGCTCAACGCTGCTAAGTGCTACACAGTACACAGACTTTGGCCATCATTCATGCGCATTTCGATTGAACAAAATCTGTGTATGCATCAACGCCTAATGTTGTACAGTTTTTACGCAACATAGTTTGGCTTGCTCATACTCTAGAAGCAATGGGACAATCATGTTCGCTATTAGCGCGTTTCTAAGAGGAAGCATTCAAAACGCGTAAATCGACGAGCCAAAATCTGATGCGCATTGACACGCGTGTGCATGACTGAAACAATGCGGACAGACGCTTACAGTGCGTGTAGAGCGAGACAAAAGTATGATTGTATATGTGTGCGTAATGTGTTAGTGCAACGTGCGTTACCTACCAGCAGAGCGAGAGCGACTGAGATACATTCATGCAATTTATATTACGAGCGTCCCTATCTATAGCGAATAATTCAATTCAATTCAATAAGGTCCCTTATTGCCAACTCACGACCTGCGTTTGTGTTATTTGCAAAATTGATCTATCTATCGTTGAACAACTATGACATTCATACTTGGCGCGTGCCGAATAGCGGCTTCTCGCTCGGAGGTTTTTTTGTAATTGATAGTGTGACGATATGAAGTTGACGGAGGACGAAGACTTTTTATAAAGTTTTTGGATGCTGTGTGCGAGTCTCATAGTTTGATTAACCATGAAAAGATCCATAAATTAAAAAACTAGTAAATAATAATCTCTTAATCAAAATCACATACTGAATTAAGAACTATTAGGTACCTACAAACCTGATATTGAATCTTGCAATTCCATTAACTAGTCGGATTTTTAAAGTCATCATTATTTATAAAATGAATATTTATTGAATTAGGTACTAATTAATTAATTAGAACAGTACCTAATTAGAAAAATATTTAAAAACTAGCTCTTTAGTACATATTTGCTTTCAAAATAACAACTTTGAATAACTGTGAATAGCATGGCAAATGTAGGTACGTACTTATTAATTATTCAATAGATTAATGGTCACGTAGAGTTAATTAGTACATAACTTTGAGCTGAAAAGCACACAAACTGTGCGGGCTCAACACCTCCCGCAGGCTGGGTTGACCGGTATACATGTTTTGGCTATATGCCACCCGGCGCATCATGGATGACGTTATTTACGAATGATCGCATAGAAGGCATCGACGCGTTCATCCGCAAACATGCCGGATGCGCTGCAGAAGCGTGGCAGCCCCAACAGCATCCTGAAGGCATTGTTATACTGGATGCGCAAAGCATTTCAGCATCGCTGTGTATAGCTGACCCATAGACTACACGTATAGAATGAGACAGCACGCCCTAAACAGACTTATTTTAACGGCCGTACTGCATCGTGCAAATCTACTGGCCAAAATATTGGCTCTGACTGATTATGCTCTGCGCTCCCTTTCCATGTTGACATCATCTGTGAATCTGTGAGTGTCTCGGTGATGCAGTGGCCCAGATACTTGAACCTTGTCACCCTTCTCAGTTCCCTATCTGCCAGCGTGACTGTTGGGACTGCGCTATATGTTTTCGAGCCCGCCTCAAAAACAGCCCATGAGCCATGAGCCCCCGCATAACACTCACAGATACTCAAAAGTTTTCTGAGGGCACTGATCGGTGGGCTCAGCAGCACCATATCATCGGCATAACTTATATATATACTGTCACTCCATCAATAGAGCAACCGATGTTGGCATTGCTGAGCTCACTGACCAGCTGATCCATGTACAGGCTGAAGAGCCGAGTCGAAGTCAAGCCACCCTGCCTCACCCCAGACCCCAGCCCGTACTCGTCCGATAGCGACCCTGATCATCTGACATTGTTACTTTGATTGCTGTACCAATACTTAAAGAGCATTATCAGCTCAGGTTGCAACCCATCAACATTCGACATTTTCTGCCACAACCTGTCGTACGCCACAAGATCAAACGCTTTAGATAAATCTAAAAATCAGGTGTAGACAGGTGAATTTCTACTGGTGTAGTACTGGACGGTGTGTTTGATGCTCAGTATTGCGGATTCAGTAGACGACCCGGCCCTAAAACCAAACTGGGCGTCATGCAAGATTATATGTTTACATAGATGTCCGTCAATCACACCGTCCAACACTTTCGCTATTACCGTGGCTAGTGATATGGGCCTTTAATTACCTAAGCTGGATGCATCCCCCGTTTTGTTTTTGATCATGGGTACAACCAGGGTCCTCATCATCTCATCAGGAATGTATGAAAGGCCTATACAGAAGGTGAAAAACATAGCGAGCACCCTTGGAAGATGAGTTCCTGCATGCTTAAGGTGTTCAATGCTTAATAATAAGATAAGATAAGATATCATTTATTCGCTGCCAACAAACATGCACTTAAAAATAAAAACATAATATCAAAAGAAAGTAAATTAAAAGATAACACACACAGCTTAAATAAAACAACTTCAAAAATGGTTTTTAGTTGAAGCAGCGAAAAGGTCCGACTCAGCATAAGCATTGCGATGACAACCGCAACGCGCTGTTTTTCAGTCAGGCGTATATGATCATCACACAGACCAATTATAAAAAAAATATGCAATTTACAGGGGACGAGTCAAAATATAACACAATCCGTTTGAAATATTAAGATGGATAGACAAGACAACTGACAGTTTACCTAATCATTGAACAATCCATGTAATCATACAAATAAAAATATCACGGCAACGATTTTTGTAGGGATAAAAGATACTGAAACATTTTATTTTTGAACTCTTGCTTGGTTTTACTGTTTCTAACAGAAGGTGGTAAATTATTCCAACATTTCGTTGCCGCGTATTTAAAACTAATACGAAACGCCTCACTTTTAAAAATTTCGAGGGTAAGTTTAGTAAAAACAGGTCTTCTAACATTGTGATTGAGTCATGGCCAGGGGATTTTCCTCGCTTCATACTCTTCACCACCCGCTCGACCTCGATTTAGCTCATGTTCGAACTTAAAAATTCTATTTGCCTTATTTACTCGCCTGCCAAATTTCATGACATTCCGATCAACGATGCTCGAGTTATCTTCGAACAAACATACATACGGCGGTGACCTTATAGAGACATATAAGATACTGACTGGGTGCTATGATGTTCAAGAACTTGACAGCCTTTTTAAAATGAACAAAAACCAGCACCTCTGAGGTCACTCACTTAAAATCGTTGGATCAAAATGTGCAAGCAACCCCCGTCGACACTTTCTGCCTAACCGTGTGGTTACCGGGTGGAACAGTCTACCTGAAGCTGTAATTAGTGCAACCACAGTGAACTCATTCAAAAATAAATTATACATTTGTTTAAAGACTAAAGTGCAGTGATATACACAACATCAGCTTTCAGCTGCTTGTGTATAAACAATAATAATAATAATAATAATACATACTCACGTACAAACGCCGGATTGTTCCAGTAGACTCGGAGAACTCGCTCGCTTCGCTCGCTCGTTCAGAAATATTGTACCAGAACTGAATTCCCCGTTCCTTGTTTATCTGAGAATGATACTAAACTAGTATACTCGTACTGGCAGCACAACAACAGCAGTTGAGCTTTGAGACATCGCGGGTGGACCCTCTTATTGGGTCTCCGCCTCCACCAAAAATAAAGATTTAGTTCATGTGAGTGGTTTGCTTGCATTGTTTTTATGTCCTTGACGTTGTAGTGTTTCAAGTGATTCAAACAGCACTGTTTTGGTAGTTAAGCTTACATAACTATATTTGCCCACAGGTATATGTAATTATTATCTTGTACTGGTTCACTAATAAACGAACATAGTTAAGTGATATTATATTTTGATTGGCGTTTGGCGCAGTTTAATAAGGAACTATTGTAAAGGCACAAAAAAGACAATTATTTAATTCAATTATCTTGAGATCTAATACAGAATGATAACATCATGACGTCAGCAAATATGTTTTTTGTCACTCGACAAAATTGTTTCCGCGTGTAGCGAGCGTGCTTGTACAAGAATCATCGATGACTTAGTTATTTCATTTCTGTGTTTTTTTGCAGCGTTATAGGATTTCCTTATAACAAAAAATGCGATCGTAAAAGTTGTTTTTTTAGAAATATGTTTTAATAAAACACTTTTACTTATCCTTAATTACTTAGTTACATACATACAATATATTGTGTTATGCCCATCCAGTTTCGCTGTTTAGCATTCATAAGGGCTTTTAGAAACATTTCAAGATTTTTCGTTATAACATATCGTCACGACATGTATCCCCGAGGGGTGTCAGAGGTGTTCCCAAGTTGAACTGTGAAATGCAAGTCACAGTTCACACTTGGCACACCCGCGTTTCACCGACGGTTATTACGTCCCAACGTAATGGTTGGTGAGCCGTATCGCTGTACTTCGGGCACAATCACGCGCTTTCTAGGGCATGCAGGTTTCCTCACGATGTTTTCCTTCACCGTTCCGCAAGTGGTAAGTATTAGGTAAGAGCACAAATAATATGCACATTAATTTCAGAAAACTCATTGGTGCGTGGCCGACCGGGATCGAACCTGGGTCTCAAGATTGAGAGGCCAGCGTTCTGCCGCCTGGGCTACTTTTCGTAATAAATTACGTACAATAAGAAATTAATCTTAATTAGTAGTAAACTTCACCAAGTGTACGCAATCACAAGCATAAATTACCTGTTTTTAGGGTTTCGTAACCGAATGGTGCCAACCGAGACCCTATCTAAGCCTCCGCTGTCTGTCCGTCTGTTCAACCGCACGAGGTAGAAAATTGAAATTTTACACAAATTATGTGTTACTGTGGCCACTTTCACGTGAAGACAAAAAAAACCAAAACCCTATATAATAAACCTTGTCTTAACCATAGCGCCATCTGAGATTACTTGTTTGACAGCTTTACCCGAGTTTCATTGATCAGCCGACGCCGAGGTTCATCCGTAAGATGATAGATGGCGCGATTTGGGGTTATAGTCCGGGAGGTACCGTTGCAAATACAAAAGTCATAGTAAGCCGGCTGATATTGACATCGATCGTAGATCTCACATGACTGATATCTGAATTGACCGTCAGCTGCTCAAGTAGCGATGGGTTTGGGAGCTAGAGGTTGCGAAAATGGTAAAAAAAAAACGAACGAATCCACGATGCAACAGACGATTTTTTTTTTCAGCCCAGTATGATGTCAGTATTATCACTTTTTTTTACCACTTTCGCAACCTCTCACATCCACACCCACCGCGGGTGCGTCAGCTGACGCTTGGTTCTGTTATTAGCCATTCCAGATCTATTGAAAAAGATGGAAATCAATCGGCGTAAAATCACTACCTAAAATGCAACGCTACCGCCCGGGCTATTAGGTTAGACGTAACATATGGTGAGTTTGACTCGCACTTGGGCAAATGATCTGGGGGCACGGCAAATAACAAGTCAGTTTCTCAATTTTGTCACTCACTCACTCACTCACTCACTTACTGATTGACTGACCGATCATCAAAACTCTAAGGCACTTCTAGCAGACATAGAAGCTTCAAATTTGGAATACAATTAGTGTTTAGTGTATAAATCAAGGAAAAGTTAAAATATTTTGCAATTTCGGTCCAGTGCTCTAGATTCTAGATACACCAACTGCATAAATAACTTTGTAATCTTATATAAATATATAGGATTACAAAGTAACATTTTGAGTTGTAAGTAGAAGGTACCGGAAAGGAAAAATCACAACAATCATCAACATCAAAGGATCTCACAACTTTTTACGGTAGAAGAACTAAGTTGCGAGACTTGGTTTTTTTTACAAGTTTTGTTTTTGATGGCATTTGTTTTACTTTTAGTTAGAGTATGTCCTGTCCTACTTACAATCTGATTTGATTTAAAACTTGTACGTGTTACCGTCTTTAAGTATTATGAGCTAAAACCAATAACTTTTACATAATGTAACTTTTTCGAGGTTTATTGTATGGGGACCCCCTTAATTTTTTAAAGATATTTTATTATTTGTCGTGAGGAAGGGCATTATAACACGTATTTTGTAAATATTTCAGTTGTCTACTTATTACGGTTGAAGCTCTTGACTCCTGTGACAGACGAACAGACAGACAGGACTTAGTAATAGGGTCCCGTTTGGCTCCCTTCAGGTACGGAACCCTAAAAATTCTCTGTTTTTAGTAAGAAGCTTAAAAGTGAAAACTCCGCGAATTTACCAACGCCAAGCGCGAACAGTCTTCTATCTGTACTAAGGGACAAGCTGGATAGCCCTATCTTCAAACACTGGGTGGCTATCCATCTTGCTCCAAATCGAAAATGTAAGTAGTTAAATAAATTGTATATTTTGTTACTAACTTAGTTATATAAGAAAAATACTAACCAATATGGATTTATAATGGTCTGAAATAAAGTATATTCTATTGATATCATAGTCCCCTTTCTTAGTTAATTAATAAGTATCATCATCAGTCATAAAATGGTATTGAGCGTGATGATGGAAAGAGGCCTGACGGGATGACGCTCATTCCATGGCAGAAGAGTCGCTCGCTCGTGAGGGACGCGAGGTAACAAGCGGCGCAAATATGCGGCTCTAGGAGAGGGTTACAAGTTTGTGCCGTTTGGAGTAGAGACGTTCGGACCGAGGGGACCAGATGCGCGACAGCTCTCTAAGGACATAGCGTCGCGCCTGGTCGACGTTTCGGGTGACCCAAGAGCTGGGGTTTACTTCAGACAAAGAATCAGCCTCGCTATTCAGCGAGGTAATGACGCCAGTGTCTTGCCAGACCTGGTAAAAATATTTTATTTGGTTTATTAGTGGTCTGTTTTGATTTAGTTTCCAGTAAATAATGAAGGTTCCTGTTTAATTTCGTACATTTACATAATTTGTTTTGTTTTTTAGGATTGTATAATGTATAGTTAGTTTATCGAAGTTTTTCAGCTTGTTAAACTTAATAAATATGTATAATAATCTAGCTATATTGTAAGACTATAACATATCTACCTACACTATTATATTTTGTTTATTTGTCCCACTTTTGCGACCTCTTATCTAGAGTCAAGCAAGCTGTTATCAGGTATGTCTTACACCCAGGAACTATCGTGAGGCAGGTCAGCTTTAGTGCCGTGCTGGAGCATGTCGGCGAGCATTGACATGTCAGTGGTAGGGGGGGGGGGTACATTTGTGATTGTTCTGCGTACTTCGGGATGCAAGACTCATATTTGTGACTGAAATGTAGCGACTCTCACCATCCATCACGTTGGCCTGCTCCATACAACCAGCGAGTCCGGGCATGCATTCGACCGAATCCTACCGAGATTGTCGTAGAGCTGGCCTTACATTGGGGAATAATATTATAGTCGTCGGTGAAATGTGGGTGTATTAGAGTGAATTGTAGCTTTCACAGTCCACGTAACGTCTCGAACGTAACGATGTAGGTCTATCATATTTATAACAACTGTTGGAGCTGCCTCGCTTCAGTGGCGCAACTGACTCTCTAAGTCGACAGGAAATACTACATAATTAAATATGGTACATTACTGCTAAGACCAGGAAATAAGCAATCCTGGACGAGTAAGTTGAAAGTCCGAGCCCGTAGGGTGAGGACTTTTACATACGAGGCCAGGGTTGCTATTTATTGGTCAAAGCAGGTAGGTATAGTGCTTTTCTAAAAAAATAAAATGAGACATTTTCATGTTTTTCATGATAATGAGTAATATCAAATAAAATAAACTGACTAAGAAATATTAAAAGTTACTTACTTGCTCATATTTGGGCGATTAGTCATGTTTATTGTTATTGATTTCTTCAACAAAGCATTAGTGGAGTACAGTCTATATCAGAGCCCGCTTCTGAACTCATTTTGTAATTTATTTGCACAAAAGATTTTCAACTAAAATATAAAGCAACATAAATTCCCGCTTTTACGCAACTTTTTTTATTATTGCCAGCTGGGTAAAGGTATTTACCGCCATGCAGCCTTCTTCATGGACAACGCCATCTAGAGGAACGTTAAGAACTAAGAAAAAAAAAACAACGAGAAAAACGCTCATTGAGGTTAAGTTTTAAGTATTCAATGGTTTTAAATATACATATAAAATCAATATAAATTATATATTTTTATTATTGTTATTGTAGTTATAAAATATACCAAACATTTTTACATTATAAACATGAAACTGTAATTCATTTTATTTTCCTTGTAAATTGGCTGCTTTAAAACCTTATGATAACTCATAAAAACATAGACACAGGTAGTTTTAAAAAGGATACATATGAAATTACTCTGTGAACATATGGTATGTAATGGATTTCCATACGAATTTCCTGGACAGTTATTCAGATTTCCTGGACACTTTTAATAGCTCGCCAGGATGAAGTATTTTCTGGTAGGTCTTTACAGTAAGTATGTAATGGTAATATTACAATGTATTTTTGAGAAAAATTAATTCCTGCGTGCCAATTGTGAACCGTTTTATGTAAAACATAAATTTGGTATTTCATGATAACACCAAAACGAAAAAACAAATCGTTCATTGGTCTAACCTCCAATTTTGATAGATTTTTATTTTAAGCTTTAATTTTCTCATAAAGACTTCTCAGTCTTTCGTTATGCCAATTAGTCCAAGCAGAAAAAAAAACTTAAGATTCAAGATTCATTTATTCACCATAAATATAACAGCGGTCGTTATATTGGTAGGTCAAGTTACAACCTAAGACACAAATGGTTAAACTAATTATGACTAACTAGCTAGCTAACTAGCTTAAAAAGCATACTTAGTGGCAAATCGTAAAAAAGGCGATTAATAATCCTATTTTATCCTCTTTTCTTTTTTCACCTTATCTGTGTACCTACTTCATTTTTGTATGTACGTTTTTTCTGTTAATGTTTAAGTAATTTTTATGTATATTTACCCAACCGATCCCAAATGGCTAAAACTGCTTGGTAGTTACAAAATTAGATACTAAATTAAATACCGTGTTCTATGTTTAAAATTTAATCTAATTTACCGACATAGATTCATCTAATGCATGGTACTGGCAGAATATCAGTGTCACAGATTATTCTGTGATGAATGCTGAGCCAGCGCCCTTTCTGCATCTGTGTCACAAATATATTTTTTGTTTCAAAGATTTTTAATGTTATTGTTATTTTAATCATTCAAAATGGTTGACATATGTTGTTCTTGTTTTTTTGTAATATTTTGTTAAGAGGTATGAATAAAGTTTTTATCTATCTATCTATCTATCTTATGATTTCAGTTTTAAATTTTCTAGCAAACTCCATAGTTTTCGCATCAAAATTTGTTAATTAAATATGCATTGGATTGGAACGCATTATACAGGCTGAACCAAACTAATGCTGATTTTTTTAAATTCTTTGAATGCAGTTTCCCTTGACTTTAAAAATAAAGTAAAGGTTCCCTTAAGTAAAATTTGCTATCTCTAATATTTAAGGTACTTTCCCTCCAGGGAGCATTCGTTTGGTTCACCCTATATGAATCTGTCAATCTGTCGCCTGTCGGTTTTGATAAGGCAACATTCATCTTCATACTCGTTTACTTTGCTCCTAATAATGTCACAGACACCTAAATTCGTCTTGAAGTTTTTATATTTCAAATGTTTATGAATGTGATTTTAAATAAGGGCGACTTGCACCAGAATCTTAAATTTCGATTTTAACGATCTACAAGTCAATACATTTCTGTCAAATTAAACTCAGCTTAAGTCCTAAATCTAGATTTAAATATTGGTGCAAGTCGGCCTAAGTCAAGTATTTAAAAAAGCAATTATTTCATTATTTTGGGTAACTGTGATTTTTTATGTTTTTAGGGTTCCGTACTTCAAAAGGAAAAAATGGAACCCTTATAATTAGGATCACTTTGTTGTCCGTCTGTCCATCTGTCTATCAAGACCTTTCATGAACGCGTGGAGGTATCGAATTGAAATTAAAACCATACAGTCAAGACTACAATCCCTTGAAGCTGTGAAAAAATCAAACTTCTAAATTAACGTACGAAAAAACGTATATTTCGACACTCTCAAAGGAATCAAAATATATAGGGTATTTTCCGTTGACCTAGAACTATGAAATTTGGCAAGTAATACCGTCATA
Organism: Ypsolopha scabrella; assembly: GCA_910592155.1. NCBI lineage: Eukaryota > Metazoa > Arthropoda > Insecta > Lepidoptera > Ypsolophidae > Ypsolopha > Ypsolopha scabrella. The sequence continues at coordinate 19,207,836 of OU342987.1, forward strand.
AATTACAAGTAACTAAAGAAAAAAAATCTTAAAACTATACATTTGTAATTAAATCATTAAAAAATCATCGAGGTTAAGCAACGGTATGCGCGGTCATAATTGTACGGGTGACCAAATCGTTTTGTAGATTTTTAAAACTTTTATTGAACGAGCGAATTCTCCGAGTCTACTGGAACAATCCGGCGTTTGTATGTATGTATGTACCTATGTGTATGTATGAATGTTTTGTTCGACGACAACTGGAGTAGCTATTAATGATTGTTAGGTAGGCGAGTAGATAAAGCAACAAGAATGTTGAAGTTCAAACGTGAGTAAAATCGGTCAAGCGCGAACCGGGCAAGCGCGAGTCCACAGTTCGGGGCGAACTAGTGGTTGTGCTCTGGGTCGATTAACTCGAAAATTAGTACACCCACTCTTCAATTAAAACTAACAGGGCCTTGAAAATCCTACATGGCACAGTAGATGGGCGTATGGCGCGCAGGGCGTGCGAGGGAGCGCGCAAACCGCGCCTGGCGCAGTACCCCAGGAAAATTAGACCAAATTCTATCCAAACCCGGACATTGATAATTACTAAGCGGGACCTTTTGGAATATGTTCGAACACTGTCCAGGCTGACGGTAAAAAAAGTCTCAGGACCTCCCAAGTGGGAATCGAGATATCCTGGAAAACTGGAATTTCCTGGAGCAGGCCTAAAATCATCAAAAATAACGCCTCATGTTTCTGCAAGCGCTTGAACGGCTTCATTTTACCAATATTATATATGGCACTAGTTATGTCACACCCTGTTGCAGCGTGCATGAAAAGTATGAAGTCCTTCATTGCTCCCAAAGATTCCTGACATTTCATGCTGCTGTGTAATTTAGCTGGTTTACCTTTGATTCCAGGTATTAGCAGTTTGATATCAATCTAGGTGGAGACAGAGCAGTAGGGAGAACAGCAAGGTCTGTGTCTTGTCCAATAATAACAGTCTCACCTTATTGCTCAGAATAGCATACAGCGGTTGTGACAATTAGTCGACCTGCATCGATCGGCCACTACTATTTCTACATTAAAGTTGATATTCCCTAATTTGGAATTCGGTTAAAAATAAAAACTACACCAACAACAATATTATATTTAAATACCTCTATTATTACAAAGCTTAACAAGATAGATCAGTTATAAACAGTCTCTGAAAATAATGAATCTCAACCGCATCTTTACTTAAGCGGTCCAGCGAGATATTTAGTTTGTACGCCGATGTCTACCTATACTAGACTCTTCCGAACTTTGTAATTAAGTATGTTAAGTTTTCGTAGCTAAGGGTTTCGCTGCAAATTAATTATTTTATTTTATTATAAAATAAATAGTGATCACTTTACTTACGTACTCCAAAAAAGAAATATTTACAACATCTACGTACTTATTTAAGTAAATTTTTGAGCATGTTTTTTTAATACTGTCGTAGTCAGCAAAATTAATATATTCGAATAAAACAAAATCTACGTGCTCAACACAGGACTACTGCATCTTCTGTCTGTATTGTACTTCTTGAAAGAGGTCAGTGACTCCATGGACTTGAGCTGGTCGGCGGAGAGCGGCCCCCCCCGGAACTCGTCCTCGATGTCCTGCAGCGTGCGGTCCTTGGTCTCCGGCAGGTAGAGCCACGCCACCCCCGCGCAGTACCCCACCACCCCCGCGTACAGCAGGTACGCGCCGTGCAGACCCACCGTCCGCAGCAGCAGCGGGAGAGTCTTCACCGTGATGAACAGGTTCGAGGACAGGAACAGGACGCTGATCCCACCCGCTAGGCTGCGGTACTCCAGCGGGAACAGTTCCCCGGCGATAATGAAGGGCAGCGGCACCATCCCCGTCGCTATCGAGAACATGTGGATGTGGATCAGCAGGATCCCTATCGCCGGATGGTCGAACGGCAGCAGACTGTGCGCCTTGCTGTACGTGTAGCCGGCAGTCGCGAGGAACGCGAGCAGGTTGATGCTCACCGTTGCGAACAACATCGTTCTTCTTCTCACTTTCTTTATGACGAACATGGCGCAACTGTTCGATATGATTCTTTGAGTGTCTAGCGTAATGAGCAACAAAGGCACGTTAGCATCCGTTCCGATGACGTTGTCGAAGATATCTATCGTGTACGAGGCCAGAATATTAGCTCCCGCCCACTGTCCAAGTGTGTAAATGTGGATCATTATGAATATCGGCTTAAAGAACTCCTTTTTTCTGATGGTAGCAGCGAAGTAGGCTATGTTCCTTTTAAGTTTATTTAACATCGACCCTGGTACATCGGCCTCCACCTTAGCTTCCCTGACCAGGATACTGGTCTCGATCATGCGCTCGAGCTCCTCCTCCTCACCGTCACCCCGAAGCCAGCGGAACACTCTCCTGCAGTCCTCGAAGCGACCCTGGTCAGCCAGCCAGCTCGGCGACTCCGGAGAGTATATCACTATTAACAGATCCACGAACGCCACGATTGCTATGACGAGCGCTGTCATCTGCCAGCTGCAGAACGAGCCCATCGTGTGGACGAACAACACCCCGACGGCGATGGCGAGAGAGACGGTGGTGAGGAAGACGCCGCGGTGCTCGGGGCTGGTGTACTCGCCGATGAGCACGGGCCCCAGCGAGGCGCTGAATCCCATGGAGACCCCCTGCAGGACCCTAGCGACCAGCAGTGCGGGGAGGGAGGAGGCGGCCGTGATGCCGACCCAGCCGAGGATCATGAGCGCGATGCTGGCGAGGTTGGCAACGCGACGTCCGAGCCGCGCCATCACTGACGGCACCACGAAGTTACCCCCCACCAGCGCGAAGCCGAGGATCGCCGCTGGAATATATACAAATACTTGTTAAATATTGTAATATTTAATTTCAATAGCTTCGTACTTTGCTGATTTAAACAATGTACACGAAGCCTTCTACATTTAAGCTCTAGTCAGGCGGGGATTTGGTAGGGGCTAACAAGGTTATAATCAGGGGCCTTCACACAAGAGGGGTTTCCACAAGTTTCAATGTTTTACACCAACTGTTTTTTCGGTTAAACGTTATTAAAGTATACGATGGGAACACTTCGTTGTTACCCAGGGGCCTCTGCATTCAATTTTATTATACTACTACGGTGACTCAGATTCAGACCTTGGCTAAAAGGCAAGAAATAACTATCCATGGACTTTTTTAATACTTTTTCGTTTGAAGGTCTTTTTTAAGTCGATGTACTAAGAGTATATCTATGCATACATACAAGAATACCCTGGCTAACTGACTCACTGATTGGTCTATCAACGTCTAGACTAAATGACTGAGCTAGACATGAACTGTATGTATTTGGACTGTATATTTTTAGTACGACGTTTAGAGGAAGTCCCTGGAAATATCGAGTTACACCTGGCCTGCTATCACCCTCTCAGTTTCTGGCTGAACGCGCCTTATTCAAGATTTTATTGACGTTTTCCGTCAGGTGCGGTAAAGTGAATGTATACTCAAACAGAAATTTAGACCAATCTTTGAAGGCCTACTCCTCCTATACTGGTGGTCAAAACACTTAAAAAAATACAAATAATCAAAAGTAATTCCATTTTAAGCAAAAAAAAATGTCTTATCTTTTGACAAAAACAAATCGAAAGTTATCAAAAGTTTCCTATTATTTACGCAAGAATTTTCCTACTCTTATTCCTTCCGAATGCTTAAGGCGATTTTAATGATTGTTTTACCCTTCTTAAGACAATTTATAGTATAGATCTACTGAAGACTAAACGGGTGTGAGAGTGAGATAGCGGGTGCTCACCGACCCAGGAGCCAGAAGAGTCGGTGACGGGGATGGTGGAGTCAGCGCGGCGCAGCTGCGGCAGCAGGATGGCGGAGAAGCCCATCACCAGCCCGTGGCCCGCCATGTTGATGGACACTCCCGCCGTCACGAAGCACTGCAAGTAATACGTCATGTTGACTGATCAAATGACCTGATTTCAGGGCTCCGTACCCGAAGGGTGCCAGACGGGACCCTATTACTAAGCCTCCGCTGGCTTTCTGTGCGTCCGTCACGCGCACAGGGGTCTACATACATATAAACGTATGGATCGACAGTTGAAATTTCTATAGAATACGTGTTACATATTATTATAGCTTCTATCACGTCAAATAATAATAATTTGGCCAAGTGCGAGTTGGTCTCGCGCACAGAGTTCCGTATTCTCTATGATTTCTACGAGAGCTCGATGTTTCGGTCAAACTTAAGGTGACTCACATCGGACTCCACAAGCACTAATATTTGTTCTGTGGCAGGGTGCAAAACCCGTTAAAATCAAAGTAAAGTAGGTCGTTGTAACAATTTTATATAGCTACTAGCTTTTTCCCACGGCTCCGCCCGCCTCGAATGGATTTTCGTGGAAATAAGGAAAACAAAAGTATTTTTTGAACGACAATATGCAACTGTCACAATGTTTTCAAGATTCAAAATGTTTATTTGTAAAATAGATACATAAAGTATACGTTTTACATGTCAAATGTCATGTTTTTACCAAAGTGCTAATAAATACCAATCAAATAAGCCCAAATTCGAAGGGTCTGCTCTATCCATTGAGGAGATCTCGTACCATAACTTCTAACAGTAGAAAATAAATTCCAAAATCTTTATATGACGAGAACTTTTTTTCTGAGATCCGATTTAAATGAAATAAGGCCTATATTCTATTGCAAATTATGCGCTGTACAGCTGTGGAAACTACATAAAATCCGTTCAGTAGTTTTAGAGATGTACGTGAACAAACAGACATACAGAAAAGAATTATAAAAATCGTTGATTTGTGTTCTATTACTCTTCTTTAGTCACCCCCTTTCTATTTCTATTAGTTTTCTTCAATGTACAGACACAGCGGTATCTACTGTTTTATTATGAGTATTGATTGATGATGATTGATATTGATAATATATATATTGATGTATTGATGAAGGGCACTCACCTCATGTTTAGTGATACAAGTATGTATGTTAATGACTCTTGTATTTAAATCGCCAATAGTTTTATTGTGGAAAAACCTTCTCACACCTCACAACAAGAAGTCCCGTAGGTCAAGGACTACAACAAACTAAGCCAGACGGCCTTTTGTCTTTCCCAAGTATTTACAAATGTATGCAAAGGTTCCAAAATTCAAATTCAATGTGCTGTTTTGCAGCAGTAGTGTCGTTTTTGGCGCAAACACTGCGTCTATTGTACATTATACTAACTAGGTCCAGTGAAGTGTCGTTTTCCATGTAATTTTTTGCTCTTAATCGAATGAGACCATCCTCATGCTTATAGGATATTTTTTTGTGAGATACGTAGAGTTGTTTTTGGAAAAAATAAAAAAAAAAGATTTTAAAAATTTAATATTAAAAAGTAGGATTTAATCAACAAAAACAATTAGATTTTGTTAAATTCAGGTTCGTCGAATTCTTCGTCTTCTCTGAAACCATTGGCCATCAAACACAATGACTGTAGGTCTCTTTGATTGGTAATAATTTTGCAGATGTTTCACATACAATTGGTAAAAATCAAAGTATGTTCCACAAGTGCTCTTATTCCATCTGACAGTTTGCAAGAGGTAGCCTCCATCGATAATATACATAGCACTTTCATCAACTCGTCATCATTTACACTCATGAATTCCTCTTAAAGAGTCACCTCGGCATTTTCCTCGTACCAGTACTAGTAAACAAAGACAATGAATGTATAAGGAGATATTTCATACATATGGACAGTGTGATCTACGCTGCCTTCATATAAAGGCAAATCAAAGGTGGCAAACACCTTCATTGGGCCAAAATCTTACGCACAATCAAGAGCCATCAATAAAGAAGTGTGTATAACATAATGTAAATATTTAGGAAAAAATAGTTTGAAGTCTGTAAACCAATTCAAATCTAAACCAATTCATTCCCACTTTACGTATACTACTACCTACCCTATAATCTCTTCTTCATTATTTTATTTTACCACTTTGTCGACCTGATTCATATGTATTATACATACCCATGCCAAATCACAGCTTTCTAGTACTAGGAGTCTCTGAGCTAAGCCGTAGACAGACAGACAGACAGACAGACGGACATGACGAAACTATAAAGGTTCCTTATTGACTACGGAAACCTAAAATGACACTCCACTGCCACTAGTTTTTAGTTTTTTTCCTTAGTCCGACAAGGAACCCTTATAGTTTCGCCATGTCCGTCTGTCCGCGGCTTAGCGCAGAGACTATTAGTACTAGAAAGCTGTAATTTAGTATGGATATAAATATTAATTACGCCGACAAAATGGTAAAATAAAATATTGAAAAAAAATTTTTTAAGGGTACCTCTCATACAAGTAAACCGGGGATGATTTTTTTTTCTCGTCTATTCCATAGTGCGGGGTATCGTTGGATAGGCCGTTCAAAAACATTGTGGGTGTGTTAATAGTAGATTATTAACCAAGGGCTGTATGACATCAATTGCATACGAGGTTTTTGGCGCCTGAGCGAAGCGAAGGCGCTAATTAACCCGAGTATGCAATTGATGCTTACGCCCGAGATAAATACTCTGCTTTACATATCGATTGTGAGGTAAGTAAACAACAAGACAGCAGGTATCAATGAACATTTATTAGGAAAAAAAAATGTGTATTTAATTGAAATTAATAGTAAAATTATTACAATTTGTAAGAGATATGGTCACGTTATTTTTAGGAATATTTATAGTTTGAATATGAGTTTGTGATGATAAGACTTGAGTTTGAGTGACTTGAGGTTCTTGCATCGTAAATGGCGGCAATTGACTGGTACTATTTTCTTCATTAAAAAATGGCTCAGATGATGTGCTTTGACGTGGTGATTTCAAGTTTATATTTTCTGTTATTTTAGAAGTAATTTTGCTTTTGTTTGCCACCAAATCTTCGATATAACCTTCGGCCACTTTGCTGGACTTCCAGCCGCCGTGCCTTTTTAACAAAGTGAGGTTGGCTCCCGAATCAGCCAATAGAGTCGCTGATGTTCTGCGAAAGCAATGCCCGGTATATAACTCTACGTTACTCAGTTTTAAATATGTGGCTATTTGCTTTGGCATGCCTGTAAATTTGTTTTTTCCTATTACTTGTCTGTGGCATTTTCCTTTACTGTAATTAAGAAAAAAACGATTTGTATCCACGTTTTCAGGCCGAAGAGCTTGATATTTTTCAACATAATTTGCAAAGTAGTAATTTGTTATGTTTTTCTACATTTTCTATTGTCAAGTTTGTCAATTCCACGGTTCTGCAGGCTCCCGATATCCCAAAAATTAGAACAACCTGTAAAAAAGACATAAGTTGTATTAAAGGCACCAAATTCGCATAGTATTTTTGTGAAATATTTTGTTAACTTATTAAAAAGGGCAAGTAAATACGTCGGTACCTTTATTGCTAAATAAATTTCATCCGGAGCTTCATTTAAGAATTTCTGTACTTCTTCTGCAGTAAATACCTTCGATTTCTTGCTTTTAAAGCCGTCAGACTGCCTTTTCAAGAAAGCAGTAAGTTTAGAAAAATCTTTCAAATTCACGTCATGTTTTGTCATCATTGTAGATTTTAGCATGGAATAAAAGCACCATAAACTGGAAGGTTGTAGCCTCTTAGATAATTCATCAAAATATGATATAAAAACACTTTCAGAAAGAGATTTCACTTTTTTTTCTGACCGCCATTTCATAAATTCGTCGTATGCCTTTACATATCTTTCTTTCGAGTTCGGCGGTAATATATTTTCGACAACTGTTTTTGCCCTTTCTTTAATAAAATCGGGCGTTAGATCTATGTCTTCGTCACTAGACATGCTTAAAACTTTTGAAAAAGAACTCAAACAAGAAAATTAATTACTTTCGCGATGCTTTCGCGCCTACTAGTAGACTGCCTTTTTTTTTTCACGCACGCAAGCGCGTCAAATCTTGCTGGCCAGTTTGATTTTTAAATCGATTCCATCTAACATACGATGTGGAAACAAATAGTTCCATATTTAAAATAAAATCTTTATAAAATAAATTGTCTAGATTCCGATTCGAGTAATTAATCGATACCGAGAAAAAAAATATTAACTTTTTAAAAATATTCTTCGTGCAGTATGAGTATGACAGTTCTTTTTTCAAATTCCAAAACCTATGCTGTAATGATAGTCATACACCCCGGCATTCAGGGGTGTAAGGGTGTACTTACAGAGCAAGAGATATGTAAAATGGTTTTAATGGTTTTACATATCTCTTGCTCTGTAAGTACACCCTTACACCCCTGAATGCCGGGGTGTATGACTATCATTACAGCATAGGTTTTGGAATTTGAAAAAAGAACTGTCATACTCATACTGCACGAAGAATATTTTTAAAAAGTTAATATTTTTTTTCTCGGTAAAATGGTTTTAATGGTTTTACATATCTCTTGCTCTGTAAGTACACCCTTACACCCCTGAATGCCGGGGTGTATGACTATCATTACAGCATAGGTTTTGGAATTTGAAAAAAGAACTGTCATACTCATACTGCACGAAGAATATTTTTAAAAAGTCAATATTTTTTTTCTCGGTATCGATTAATTACTCGAATCGGAATCTAGACAATTTATTTTATAAAGATTTTATTTTAAATATGGAACTATTTGTTTCCACATCGTATGTTAGATGGAATCGATTTAAAAATCAAACTGGCCAGCAAGATTTGACGCGCTTGCGTGCGTGAAAAAAAAAGGCAGTCTACTAGTAGGCGCGAAAGCATCGCGAAAGTAATTAATTTTCTTGTTTGAGTTCTTTTTCAAAAGTTTTAAACATGTCTAGTGACGAAGACATAGATCTAACGCCCGATTTTATTAAAGAAAGGGCAAAAACAGTTGTCGAAAATATATTACCGCCGAACTCGAAAGAAAGATATGTAAAGGCATACGACGAATTTATGAAATGGCGGTCAGAAAAAAAAGTGAAATCTCTTTCTGAAAGTGTTTTTATATCATATTTTGATGAATTATCTAAGAGGCTACAACCTTCCAGTTTATGGTGCTTTTATTCCAAGCTAAAATCTATAATGATGACAAAACATGACGTGAATTTGAAAGATTTTTCTAAACTTACTGCTTTCTTGAAAAGGCAGTCTGACGGCTTTAAAAGCAAGAAATCGAAGGTATTTACTGCAGAAGAAGTACAGAAATTCTTAAATGAAGCTCCGGATGAAATTTATTTAGCAATAAAGGTACCTACGTTAACAAAATATTTCACAAAAATACTATGCGAATTTGGTGCCTTTAATACAACTTATGTCTTTTTTACAGGTTGTTCTAATTTTTGGGATATCGGGAGCCTGTAGAACCGTGGAATTGACAAACTTGACAATAGAAAATGTAGAAAAACATAACAAATTACTACTCATAAAACTGCCTAACACGAAAACTAAAATTGACCGGTCATTTGTTGTGCATGAAGAATTTGCAAATTATGTTGAAAAATATCAAGCTCTTCGGCCTGAAAACGTGGATACAAATCGTTTTTTTTCTTAATTACAGTAAAGGAAAATGCCACAGACAAGTAATAGGAAAAAACAAATTTACAGGCATGCCAAAGCAAATAGCCACATATTTAAAACTGAGTAACGTAGAGTTATACACCGGGCATTGCTTTCGCAGAACATCAGCGACTCTATTGGCTGATTCGGGAGCCAACCTCACTCTGTTAAAAAGGCACGGCGGCTGGAAGTCCAGCAAAGTGGCCGAAGGTTATATCGAAGATTAAGTGGCAAACAAAAGCAAAATTACTTCTAAAATAACAGAAAATATAAACTTGAAATCACCACGTCAAAGCACATCATCTGAGCCATTTTTAATGAAGAAAATAGTACCAGTCAACTGCCGCCATTTACGATGCAAGAACCTCAAGTCACTCAAACTCAAGTCTTATCATCACAAACTCATATTCAAACTATAAATATTCCTAAAAAGAACGTGACCATATCTCTTACAAATTGTAATAATTTTACTATTAATTTTAATTAAATACACATTTTTTTCTTCTTAATATATGTTCATTGAAACCTGCTGTCTTGTTGTTTACTTACCTCACAATCGATATGTAAAGCAGAGTATTTATCTCGGGCGTAAGCATCAATTGCATACTCGGGTTAATTAGCGCCTTCGCTTCGCTCAGGCGCCAAAAACCTCGTATGCAATTGATGTCATACAGCCCTTGGTTAATAATCTACTATAAAAGGAAAACTATCACAGCTAAGTAGGCTTTACAGGTTTACGAGTACAAGTCGCGTACTTTTGATACTTTTGGCCCCCTATAATGTATGGGACCAGAAGTTTGGCGCGGTCTGTATTAAATAGACCAACTTATATGTACCGGGCAACTACGGAACCCTACATTGCGCGTGGCCCGTTACGCACTTGGCTGGTTTTTTACGTTATTATATGTCATATTTTATTTTCCATCTGAGGGTCGAAATATAGCGTATTTTACTGATTATTGCTTTAAATTTCTTAATAAAAAATAAAAATAAGAAGCCTGGTTGGCTGGTGACCTGATTGACTGGTGTGAAATAAAATATATTTATTATATTATGTACTCTATAGAGATTAATAAACTAATTATTACTTTTTGACATCTGCTAATTCTCACATATGTCAATCATGTCAAATGTAAAAATGTTTCACTGTTGTAGGTAATTGTTAGACTCTTCACTTGGACAAAGGCCTTATGTATATAAGATGACTTTTATTTATGCTTTAATTTATGCTTTTATTTATATTTCCTTGTCGGACTACGGAACCCTAAAAACACTGACACTGACATCTATCGAAAAAATGAATTAGAAACTTTTTTGGAAATAAGTTTTTAGCAGCTGTCGTTGTTGCTCAGAGTGCTCCAATCGTGAAACTAAATACATACTTAATATAATAACTTTTTGTTATTTAAGATATATAACGGTGAAATAAAATATATTATAAACAATAAAATATCCTCAAGATATATTTCGGGCCCTAGCTTATTTCACCGATAGCAAAAAAGTTATGAGCTTTTACAGCACCTATATATTTTTTAATATAATAACTGTGAATTTCGATTTCATGTAGGTTCATAAAATATGTAATTTGTTGTTAGGTAGTCAGATTAGTCAGGTCAAGTCGTGTCGGTCTGTTAGTGTTGTTTATCCAGTCCATCTCCATAATGAGCCCCAAGTGACCATATGAGTGATGTCTCCCATGTCCCTAATTCGATGTCGGTTCATGGAGGTGTAAATGATATGGTGGATGATACGTACAGTGAAACACTCAAAGGTCAGGTTATGGAGTCGCGTGTGTGGGGATGGGAAGCATGTTGTTATGTGTGCGGTCTGCAGTGTGTCGGTGGTGATTCCTCCAATATATATATATATATGTTATGATATTACTTGCTCAAGGCGAACTATTAGATTTCGTGATTTCCTTGCGCCCGTTATCCATTGACATCGGGCAACACACGTCAGGTAAAACTGAACTCTGTGACGTCTCAATATGGTTTAAAACAGCGCCGTCGTGACTGATTTGTTATTATGTTTCGACAACCGAAACATCGCGAGCTCTCAAAAATAGCATTTTTTTGAAATAGTTGATATACTGAGTAAAGTACCTTTTCTTTAATTATCTGCAATTTTTATTTAATTTGGTTTTGTGAAATTCGTATAAAAACATAAAACATAAAACATAAAACATAAAATATATTTATTGACCATAATACATTTACATAAAACAATGAGTATCCAACTCCTATAAAAGTATAAACTGTAAGCTAGGAGTCAGTACATTCCCATAATTTCAGTTTTTAAATATATTATCTAGCCAAAAGGTACAAAAGTTTTTTTTTTTTTTAACTAAGGGTTAGTATTATAGCTATACATGATTTAAGACCAGTAGTACATAATTATTAATTGTAATAATAACTGCGAAATTATCTTTTGTTATTTTAAATTAAAAAGATAAATAAAAGAGCAAAGCTAAAATTTACAACATTTAAAGTATAAAACAAAACTTTGAAATATCGACCAATCTTCCGATTTATTTTTCTATCGAGCAAAGTGTAACATATACCAATACATACATATGTCACAAATCAAACCGTTAATATGTCAAGGATGTATCTAAATCGAATATTTTTTTCAGACATGAAATATCACAATTTCATGGTCTAAAATGAATCTGAGAAGACACAAAGACGGGATACCCCCAGATTCCAAAGTGGTTGAAGAATGTTCAAAGTCTGAAAACAACAGTTGTTCAGTATGATCAGTCAAACATGTAGCTATGAGCAGGTCACTGGTACTAACTAATACATCTTGTTTTAGTAGTCTGTTCTCTATCTACTTATATTACAACAATACATTGCTTGTTTCCAAACGAAAGTCACCTTCGGTTGAAACATTCATTACATATATTTGGAAATAGTAACAGGCCATTGCCTTCGTAAATATTTTTTGAATACGTAGCATAATCACACTGACTTCAAAGTTACCCGAGGTGAAGATGTTTTGCACAACAACCCAAACAATAGAACGTGAACAAAGCCGCGGGAAAGAGCTAGTAGGTAATGAATAAACTGAACACGCATACCTGTCTTTTGAATGGTGTGATCCATTTGGACTCCTTCGTCATTATGATGAATGGAATGAACTAAAATATATCTGAAATGCAACACCACGTCAAATAGCACATTTCAGGTTGCTTCTCTTAATGTACAACATGCAGTTTTATACTTTGAGCATTGTATTGCCTTGACACGATAAATACTGATAGAGTTGCGATTATATCACTTTCAATATTATAAGATTCGCACTATCGGAAGATTACGTCGAGATATAGAAATAAAACTAAACAATAAAACATAGTCGCGGCGTGGACGCACGACCGCTCTGCGCACATTTGTGTATTCGTGCCAACTCTACCTACCAGCCGCCGAGCAACTTTATTTGTTCGCTCTCTATATACAAACATGACCTTTGTTACGTGACAATAAGGTGCGTCGACATTGAATTCGTTACTTGGAGACTGGCACTGATACTGGTTATGAAAATGCGAATCGAGCTGTGACTTTGCAATTAGTAGGTACATATTTATGCCTACTGTCGCATTGTTACGTTAAGAGATAATTATGTTACTTTAGCATTTTGCCCGCGGTCTAGCCGGCGTTTAATCAATCACCCCGTTTTCGGCTTGGACGTTGTTTTATGAACACCCCTAACAAGCTTTTGCCCGTGGCTTCGCCCGCGTTGATTTCGTTATTGGTTAATTGTTTCTATTTCTCGGCCCGACAATATTATAATACTTATAACTAGTTATAACCAATCATTTGGTAAACGCACGCCGTTAAACTAGCCAAGCCGCGCTTTTTCTCCCGACTTGATTCACAAGTATTGAAATTTCGGACTGAAAACATATTTTTATTAAAATAATATATGGCCTATGCTACTCAGAAATAGTGTAGCTTTTTACAAAAGAAATATTTTTTAGAATCGGTTCAGTAGTTCCAGAGATAACCTCAAACAAACAAACAAATCTTCCTCTTTATATACCAGTGTAGATGTAGATTATATAATAGTGTAGATGTGGATTAATAATAATATTCGTTTATATCTTCGTATTATCCAGGCAACTGTTTTACAATAAGTAATGGCCCATAGATACGTATTATAGTCTAACATACATAAAATCATAGATACAAAACAAAATTAAAACTAGCTAGCCTATATTTTAGGAGTGTTTCTTTTCCAAGGCGCCAATGCACCTCCCTGTTCCGGCCAAAAGTCAGAACTGAGGAAAAATGTTGCATAGACAGCCAATCCTGTAAGACTGAAAGAGTGTTTGTCTTTCTGACGTCAGCAGCTCTATTTCCATGCGGAAGTTTCCCTCAATACGTCCCTGTAGCATTTGTGAGATATGATCTTCTATATCTTTTGTGATGTAGATGTAGATATGTTGGCCAGGGTCACTACGATGCTAATAAAAAAACGAATCCAAATCCGTTGAGTGGTTCTCGAGGTATAACGGAACATACATACAAACAGACATACAAATAGGCAGACAAAAATTCTAAAAATGGTAGTTTTGACTTATGTAAAATACTAATAAATATAACCAATAATAAAAAATTTGAACTCAATTCAATGTACAGCCAGACACAACTTTAGCATAGATGAAATAGATGGATACAGTAGATTGTAATGCAAGGTAGGTAACGTTATAGTAGTATAATAGTATATAGTAGCCTATCTAATCATCACATTTTGACATTTTCATTTGAATGAATAGATCTCGTTTAGTCTTACACGATTATTTGTTACCTTCATTCATCCATTCCTTCATTACCTCGGGGCACGGCAGTGCCCCCGCCAAGTCGAGCTAAAAAGCGGCACCATCTTTTTCTCGAAGCAGTTCAGGCCATTTTCGACCCCCTATAACTTCATTGTGGATAAAACTAGAAGCCTGAATTTTCGGTAACCAAGTAGACATTATATAAACACGGTATATTTATATTTCAGTCAATTTGAACCGGTAGTTTAAGAATTATAACTAGTCAAAGTTTCTCAATTTTGTCACTCACTCACTGACTGACTGACCGATCATCAAAACTCTAAGGCACTTCTAGCATACATAGAAGCTTCAAATTTGGAATAAAATTATTGTTTAGTGTATAAATCAAGGAAAAATCAAAATATTTTGCAATTTCGGTCCAGTGCTCTGCACCAACTACATAAATAACTTTGTAATGTCACATAAATATATAGGATTAAAAAGTTACAAAGGTAGAAGGTAGAAGGTACCAGAAAGGAAAAAAAGTAGGACTATCTACAAAAAGACATGAGATGCCATCAAAAACAAAACTTGTAAAAAAAACCAAGTCTCGCAACTTAGTTCTTCTACCGTAAAAAGTTGTGAGATCCATGTAAATCCAAGTCGATTAATTTATTCAATCCCTACTTAAAGGACCTTCTGTCTTAAGTTATTACATAATTAGCTAACCTAACAACATCTTATAATTATGTTTTTATCGCAAAATCCATCGCTTTAGAATACTCTAAATATTATTAGAGTGCATTATGTACAAACTAGAAAAGATAAATTAGAAACAAATGTAATACCTTAGTTATCATAATCTTGTTAATGAGAACTGTGAATTTCTTAACTGTCTGAAGCAACACATATTGTAGCGACGACAGTGCCATCTGTTCCTAAGAACAAGGCGTGAAATCACATAACGCCCTCGTGAGCGTTCAGTATGTGCATTACAAACTAGTTAGATCAAATAGTTACAAAAAATATTCGGTGGACAAATATAAAAATTCAACGGTGTAGGTAAGTACCTCGGTGGCGCAGTCGGTTAGCGCGCTTGTCTTGATAACAAGAGGTCGCAGGTTCGAATCCTGGACCGAGGAATTTTTTCAAATTCTTGTCTTTACATTTGTTTCTAATTTATCTTTTCTAGAATGTAATGCACTCTAATAATATTTAGAACATCTTATAGTGACCATACCTATCAATATTAAAAATCTTTTATGTTTTAAATAAATGGATTGACTTGGCAATCGCACTAAATAATCTAATTTAATGTAATATGTATAGATACATCGTGTTTGTACAAGAGATCCGTCGGAGATCGAAAGTAACCGACATAGCCTGCAGAATCAGTAAGTTCAAGTGGCAGTGGGCAGGCCATATTTGTCGCCGACATGATGGCCGTTGGGTCTGAAAGGCTTTAGAATGGAGACCACGTACAGCAAAGCGTAGTGTAGGCTGACCTCGTGCCCGCTGGACCGACGACCTGAAGGACGTTGCGGGGGGCGGCTGGATGAGGAGGACGGAGGACCAACATGAGTGGCGAAATTTGGGAAAGGTCCAGCAGTGGACGAACACGGGCTGATGGATGGATGGAGTCAGTGATAAATTTGACGATTTTTGGACGTTAATATCTAAATGCCTGTTTGAGGTGTGTTTATGAAATTAGGAGCACAGAGTTACCTATTCTGATGCGGCAAACCTAAAATTTAGAGTTGAAAAACCTAAAATAATACAAGCTCATTTAACTTTTATCCATCTGCGTTAAAGCCTATTTTGCAATGAAAAGTTTTCGGTTATAGCAGCTCTAAATCTAATATTTGCTACACCACAATAGGTGTCAGGTGTATCTCGTAAGTCTCAATATATGAGCAAAATTTGACATGTTTATGTGAAATAAGTAGTATTTGAGTTATGAGGGGGTGAAAAGTGGCTCCAAATGGTTTGTGTAATATTAAATATTACACACGGTAGGTACCGCTCGCCATTCTGTTAGCTAGAACTTGGCTTGACACGCTGCCGCGTGTCAAGATTTGAGTCTCTCTTTTGTGGTACAATCAATTCTATTTTTAGTTATCATAAACAGTTATGGGCATGATTTTAAATACCTTATTCCCTACTGTTTCCAAAACTGTCAAATTACGGAACCCTAGGTACGCGAGTCTGACTCGCACTTGACCGTTTTTTTCAGTCCTGTAAGGGCTAAAAACATGGATTTAGTATATAATCTGGGGGCACGGCAGTGCTCCCGCCAAGTCGATCTAAAAAGCGCCACGCCGTACCATCCTTGTCTCGAAGCAGTTCAGGCCATTTTCGACCTCCTATAACTTTGTTGTGGATAAAACTAGAAGCTTGAATTTTCAGTAATCAAGCAGGCATTATATAAACACGGTATATTTCAAAATTCATTCAATTGAACTAGTTCTTTAAGAATTATAACTAGACAAAGTTTCTCAATTTTGTCACTCACTAGAAATTAAATTACCACATTTTAATCTTCTCCAACATGACCCAAATGTTCTCTTTGCAGACCTGTTTAACATAGTTTCCAAATAATTTGAAAATAAGTTTAAATTGTGGAAAGTTTCTAACAGTAATAAAATCACTTTTAGTGACTGGGCGACGTCAGGTATTTACAAAAGCAGAAATCGTTTATACGAATTGTACGACATAAAATCCTACAATAATAATTTTGAATTTATTGAACACTTGAAAAAATACTCACGTACTTTCAAATTAGTGTTTTTAGAAGCAAAAATTATATTTCTGAATAAAAAACTTAAAATGGCCGATAACAAAGTAAAAGCAGTATGGATACTGAAAAGTAAAAGCAGTATGGATACTCATAAATACTGAAACTGGGAAGAGTAACAGACGGAATAATGAATTTAAGTTGAATATTAACAATGAAGATTTTATAGGAGATAAAGAAGTTGCGAAGGCCTTTGAACAATTCATTACCGACATTCCTTCCTTGACAACTAAAGACTTAAATTCAAGTCCAAGACTTGCACATAATCTTTTGGGTGATCACGTGCCTCAGTGCCATTCTGTATTTGCTTCTAAGCATATTAATTCTCAAACTGTCATTAAAGTAGTTAATTCTCTTAACTTAAAAAAAACCGAGGACTTATGGGGCCTATCTGTTAAAGTTGTAAGTTGTGTTATTGATTAGCTCCATATTTGGCTTTAATATTTAATACATGAGTAGATGATGGTGTCTTTCCTGATTTAACGAAGTTGAGTAAGTTGATCCCTCTCTTTAAATCAGGTGACAATTAAGACCCGTCCAACTATAGACCGGTCTCAGTTTTACCAGTATTTAGTAAGATTTTCGAAAAAAAAAGTTTTTAATCAATTATTATGTCATTTTAATTTAAACAAGTTGTTTCACAGTGAACAATATGGATTCACTAAAGGGACGTCAACCACTGATGCAGGAGTTGATTTGGTCAAGCACATATTTGACGCTTGGGAAGCAAAGTAGGATGCGTTCGGTGTATTTTGTGACCTCCCAAAAGCTTTTGATTGCGTTAATCATGAAACACTTTAATGTAAATTGGATCACTATGGAGTTAAGGGTAAATTTTTGGCGTTATTTAAGTCATACCTTAGTGACAGGATTCAAAAGGTAGACATAAATGGAGTAAAGTCATCTGGTGCATTGGTCAAAATGGGTGTCCCGCAGGGCTCCATTTTGGGACCCTGATTGTTTTGAATATACATAAATGACCTTCCTTACTTAGTTGAAGACTTATCTGAGATTATTCTGCGATCTATTCGCAGACGACACGTCACTTATTTTTAAAGTGAATCGACATAAAGATATTCTTGATGACGCGAATTCAACTTTCTCCTTGATTCTTGATTGGTTCACTGCAAACAATTTAGTTCTTAATGCAAAAATACGAAATGTATAAAATTTACATTACCAAATGTAATTCAAGTAGATGTCAGTTTATTTTTGCAGGGGTCCAAGCTAGAGTGAGTAACCGAAACTAAGTTTTTAGGTATTACTATTGACTCTCGTCTTCAGTGGGGTCCCCACATAGAAGCTCTCTGTGGTAGACTTAGTTCAGTCGCATTCGCCGTTAGACGCATAAGGCAGATTACTAATGAGGATACTGCTAGATCAGTATATTTTAGTTATTTTCACAGCATTATGTCATATGGCATAATGTTGTGGGGTAGAACCGCGGATATAGAAGCTATATCTTTGTCTTGCAAAAGAGAGAAATTCGGTCTATTTATAACATAGTTTAAGGAAATCAATATATTTACGGTCCCATGTGAATTTATTTATCAAGTTATTAGATATGTCAGAAAAAATATTGATGATAATTTCCCGAGGCTTGTTGTGCACCACTCTGTTGAAACCAGAAACAAACATAAACTAGCTTTTCCAAAATTCAGACTTTCCAAGGTAGGTACCTCTTTTGTAGGACATGGTAAAAGATTTTACAATAAACTTTCAAAGGAGGTCCTTAGTTTGCCTGAAAATAAGTTTAAACTATACATTAAGCTACTTAAAAAAGCTTATTAAAAAATCAATGATTATCTGGATGATAATGATGCATGGTGTAATAAATAATAATAATCTTTATCAAAATTGTAAGTCATAATTAGCAAATTTTAATGCGAAATGTTTGATTCCTCTAAAGGCTAATCTTAAGCCCTTTATAGTTAATATGTAAACAGACTTTGCTGTAAAAGGTAATAGACAATGTAAGACGGATTGACTAAGATCAATTTTTTTTCTTTTGGACATAATTCCTATAGTTTTATATATGCCTTAAGTATGTATAAGAAAATTGCATAGATTAAGTTTATGTCACGAATGAAAAAATTCATGTTTGCTAAGTTTCTTGCCCTTCTTCTTAGTAATACTAATCGAATGGTGCGGATGGTTAGGCATTATGTATATATAATATTTTTATTCCTATATTTCTCTTTTTTATGCAGGTGTATAACTTTATTACATTTTAGTAACCCAACCTTCATATTTTTTGGATGTATTTCCCGTATTTATTTATCAACTTTTTTGTTCGTTGCATAATTTAACATTTTATTGAGAAATTGAGAATGTTTTCTCCGCCTTTATCCCGGACTGTTCTGGGTCAATTTGCCCCAGTGTCCCGACTGCTAAACACCTATAATAAAGTGAGTCACACCTGTGATATTAATGCGGATAGTTTAGGTTGTTTTTAATTATTGTGTAGAAAAGCTCTATCTAAAGTAAAATGATGTTTGTTAGTTTTAGTAGTTAGATATTAAGATTTAGAATTTGTAAATTATTAATGTAATTTTAGTAATTAAGAATTTAAGATATGTGTATACTTACATGTTATACGTCACTTATATAAAATGTATGCTGTGATTACCTTAATAAGTTAGAAGTTAAGCAGTTATTTATGTTCAATATGTAGCGTTAAAATTAGCTTACTAACTGCTGGTTTTCCTAATAAAGAAAATGAATAAATAAATTCCTAGATTTCTCTATTTTATGCAGGTGTATAATTACATTTTAGTAGCCCAACCTAAATATTTTTTGAATAAATTTCCCTTATTAGTATATGTTGAGGGTATATTGACTCTTAAGGTAACTTGTAAGGTAGATTTATATTATTTCAATAAAAGTCAGTCCACCATTAGCCGCTTTGTGTCATTGACGTTGCACTGGCGACGAGATCGGGATTTCTTTTTTTGGGAATCATTGTGCTAATTTATATCTGTTGTTAAAATGCCAATCGGTAAAATTGAAGCATTTGACGTGAATTCGAAAGATTGGCCAGCATATATTCGACGCGTGAAACAGTTTATTTTGCTAAACAACATAGGCGAAGCGTTAAAAGTGCCCACGTTAATTACGGTCGTCGGAGCGGAAACTTATTCGTTAATATGTGATTTGTGTTCACCGGCCGACCCCGAAACGAAGTCCTTTGAGGAATTGGCGAAGTTAGTGTCGGATCACCTGGAACCGAACCGTTCCGTGATCGCGGAGTGCCACGTTTTTAGGCTACGTCAGCAGGGTGCAGGCGAGTCACTCACGGATTATCTGAAAAACTTGAGACATCTTGCAACTTTAAGACCGCGCTCGAAGAAAACCTGCGCGATCAATTCGTGTCGGGTTTAGCGAGCGAGGCGATGCGTTGAGAATTTTCGCCGAGCAAGACATCGGATACAAGGAGGCTGTGGAGTTGGCTCTGTCGCTAGAGGCTGCAGAGAGGCACGCGGAGGTGAGCGGCGCCACTATGGCGTCAGCAGCGACCAGGGCGAGCACGGGCGGCGACGCGAGCGAAGGCTTACACCAAGCGAGTGCCAGCGGGCGACGCGCTACGTGGGGTGGCGGCGGCGGCGGACGAGGCCGGGCGCGTGGCGGCGGGTCGGTGAGCATCGGCGGCGGCGAGGCTGCGGGCCGCTGGAACTCGGCTGCGGCGCAATGTTGGCGATGTGGAAAGTCGCACAGAGCGGATCGCTGCCGTTATGCGCATTATAATTGTGATCAGTGTAAACAAAGGGGTCATTTGAAAGCAATGTGTAAGAATGTGCGCGGGGGTGCGAGGTCGTACGGGCAGCAGAATTATGTGACTGACGAATCGGATGGTGAGATGTTTAACATTGCAGTATCAGCACAAGGTAACAAACCATATTTTTTTAAAGTAAACATTGACGGCCACATTTTAGATTGTGAAATGGACACTGGAAGTCGTATTTCCGCCATCAGTGACGAACTGTACAGCAAGATGTTTCCTAATAAGCCTTTAAAATCAGATAATTTAATACTAAGATGTTACGCTGGTTCACGCATCGAATCGTTGGGTTATATCTTAGTCAGTGTATGCTTGGGGGATGTGGAATGCACCGTGTTGCCTCTGCATGTTATAAAACAAGGCGTTCGACCATTATTGGGTAGAGAGTGGATGCGCGCTCTGAAGATTAATCAAATTAATATTCATGAAATTAGAGACGAAGAATTCGTGAACCAGTTACGTGTAGAATTTCCGGAAGTATTTACAGACAAGTTGGGAACATGTAAACAATCTATTCGATTGCAGCTCTCAGATAACGAACCAGTTTACGTGCGCGCGCGGCCCGTAGCGTTGGCATTAAAAGCGCGGGTCGAGCGCGAGTTGGAAAGACTAGAACGCGATGGCTCGATATACAGGGTCGATCATTCCGACTATGGAACTCCAATCGTACCGGTGGTTAAGGAAAGTGGGGAGGTGGTGATTATAAGATCACAATCAATCCGAAACTGAAACGGAATTTTTATCCTTTACCGCGTATTGATGAATTATTTGCGAACTTAAGTGGGGGAGAAAAATACAAGAAAATAGACCTTAAGCACGCGTACGAACAGTGCATTTTGACTGACGACTCTCAGCCGTGCACAGCTATTACAACACACGTAGGTACATTTGCTTATCGGCGCACACCATATGGTCTTTCTTGCATACCAGAAAAATTCCAAAAATTAATGGAAGAGACGCTACGAGGTGTAGACAATTGCGTGGTGTTTTTAGACGATATCTGCGTAACAGGTCGGGACAACAAGGCTCATTTGAGTAATTTGAGAGCTGTACTCGATAGGTTGCGCAATATGGGATTAACTGTGAAAATAAGTAAGTGTCAATTTCTCCAAACCAGTGTAAAATATTTAGGATTTATCATAGATAAAGAAGGGCTGCACCCGGATCCAGAGAAACTGGAGGCCATTTCTAGCGCACCAAGACCCGAAGACGTGACCCAATTAAAAAGTTTTTTGGGAATGCTAAACTATTATGGGAAATTTATTCCAAACCTTAGTACGATGCTTCACCCTTTACATAGTCTTTTAAAGAAAGAAGTGGGCTGGAAATGGGACTCAAAGTGTGAGTCAGCATTTAAGAATGCAAAGACCACGTTGTTAAGCGATAGGGTGTTAGCGCACTATGAGGAGGGACGGCCACTCGTGTTAGCCGTAGACAGCTCAGCGTACGGGATAGGTGCAATTATAGCACACCGGTATCCCAATGCAGAAGAGCGGCCGGTCAGTTGCGTATCGCGAACTCTAAATGAAACAGACAAAATGTACAGTCAGCTGGATAAGGAAGCGCTTGCAATATATTACGGGATCACTAAGCATCATCAGTACTTGATTGGTAGACATTTTGAGTTGCGCACCGACCACCAGCCGCTGAGTCATATATTTGGGGAAAAGGGAGGTATTCCGCAGACAGCAGCTAGTAGGCTGCAGCGGTGGGCGGCACGTTTGGCTGCGTATGATTTCTCCACAAAGTTTGTGCGTTCAGAAGACAATGGGCCGGCTGATGCTCTGTCTCGTCTGCCGTTACCACGAGAAGGGCGTCTTTCCGAACACCAGAATTATATCCATCTGATTGAAGAATCAATGCCGATTAGTTTTAAAGATATTGAGAGAGAAACTAATAGAGATAAATTATTAAGTAAAATTTTGGGATATGTTCTTTTTAATTGGCCGTCGGTATCTAGCTGTGAGGATGAAAAACCATGTTTTGCTAGAAAAGAAGTATTAAGCGTAGATTTGGGGTGTTTAATTTACAAATATCGCGTTGTTATTCCGTCAGCATTACAGAAGCACATTTTAAATGAACTGCATGAAGGCCATTTAGGCATAAATAAAATGAAAAATATATCAAGAAGCTATGTTTACTGGCCTAGTTTAGACAAAGATATCGAGAGTGTTTGCCGCGCGTGTGACGCTTGTCGAACGGTCCGCGACGCGCCGCCGCACGCGCCCTTCCATCCCTGGGAGTTCCCGTTGCACCCGTGGAAAAGAATACATGCAGATTTTGCGGATTGTGGAGGAGTACGGTACTTGATTATAGTGATGGACGCTCATTCAAAATGGATCGAAGCTACTGCGATGAAAAATACGGATGCGAAGACCACTATAATTGCATTGAGATCGGTATCTGCGAGATTTGGTCTTCCTTTGCAGCTAGTTACGGATAATGGACCACCTTTCTTTTCCGAGGATTTCAAAACATTCTGTGTTAAAAATGCTATAAAACCGGTGACGACTGCTCCCCACAGGGCTCAAGGGAATGGGGCAGCGGAAAACGCTGTAAAGACGGTTAAGAAAGCGATAAAGAGGGCTTTATTTGAGGGTGAAGATGTCGCCATAGCATTAACTAATTTTTTATTCCAATATCGTAATTGCGAACATGCGATGACGGGCGTGTCTCCGGCAGTGGCGTTGTTAGGTCGGCGACTGCGGGGACGCATCGACGCCGTGCGTCCGGACGTGGCGGTGCGGGCGCGCGACCAGCAGGCACGGCAAGTCGTGGCTGCCGGGGGTAGGCCGCGTCACGTGCAGGTGGGAGACACGGTACTAGCTCGGGATTATAGACCGAGGGGAGGAAAATGGGCTGAAGGAACAGTTGTAGAACGAACTGGGCCGGTGTCGTATAAGCTAGATATGGGGCGCGGAGTAGAATGGCGCCGCCATCTAGACCAGATAATGCCAAATAACAAAGAGCGTTTTTCTCCCACACGCACGACCGCCCCTGAGAACTTGCCGGTCTGTGACGATGTCGACGAACAGTGTGTTGACGCGTCGGGTGACGTGGATGGAGGGGACGAAGTAGTGGCTACCGAAAGCCAACATAGCGAAAACGGCGGCGCGTATTCGGTTACGTCACCGGTCTCCCCGACACCCGCCGCGTCTGCCCGGGCACTGCGTGCACACAACCGGGCTATGAAAAAGTATTAAGTAATGTAAGTTATTTCTAATACATTTGTTACTCTGTGTGTAATTGTAACTAAATTGTGTGGTTGTCCGAAATTACAAGGGGAAGATGTTGAGGGTATATTGACTCTTAAGGTAACTTGTAAGGTAGATTTATATTATTTCAATAAAAGTCAGTCCACCATTAGCCGCTTTGTATCATTGACGTTGCAGTATATACATATTATTTTTTTATTCTAAAGATATATATTGTAAAGATTAACTTTGACTTGTAGAAAGTATACTTTATGTATCTATTTTACAAAATAAATATTTTGATTTTGATTTGATTTTGACTGACTGACTGACCGATCATCAACACTCTAAGGCACTTCTAGCAGACATAGAAGCTTCAAATTTGGAATACAATTAGTGTTTAGTGTATAAATCAAGGAAAAACTATAATATTTTTCAATTTCGGTCCAGTGCTCTTGATACACCAACTGCGAGACTTGTTTTCTTTTACAAGTTTTGTTTTTGATGGCATTTAGTACATACTCATAATACTAAATCTATTGTTAAAAATGTTTACGTGTAACACCCAAAGGAAACTAATAAAAAAGTATTTTTGTTTTGCGGCTTTATTAATTTCCAGTTACAAAATTGACTACATTTGCAACTCTAAACTTATCTAAACACAATGACCCATAAGCGAAATTCCTACAAACACAGATCGTCAAACAAAAAAACCCGTGATCGGTGTGTGACCTACATTATGTAATGAAACATTATGTAATGTAGTAAACCCTCTTGAGGAAGCACGGACAACACATCAATAGGCATGATGACTAAAAAAAAAATTAATTATTCCGTCAGTTAGATTATCAGAAAATATTGGACACGTATTTTTTCTTTTTTCAATTAAACAAACAATGATGAAGATATAGCCCGCTGAAGTTCCGCGTGACGTCACATCTAGGTACAATTTTACTTAGAAGTGACGTCAATTTCCCCCACTCCCAAACATTAATGACGGACTACATAGAATAATATTTTGTTTATCCTGTCTACAAGCCTATTCACCCGATGGAAGTTCCTTTGCCTCCCCTGTTACACATACTGGTGAAATTATCTCAATCACCCAAATTTCTATGGCAAGTTCAGTAGGTGATAGAGACTACACAAGTGAAGTTCCAGGTGGATCAGACCAGCCCCCTGATTATGTATCGTAAAATCAGTTGCCAACCGAGTGCCTATTGTCGGAAACATACACATATCCGCTTATCTAAGGATACGTTCGCACTTGAAATGACGTCACAATTCGTAAATAGTTCAATACCCATTGAGGGTTATTTTTGGTGAATAGCAACCGTAGATGGTAACTGTGCCGACACTAAGTTACATAAATAATAGGCCCATGGCAGGTCACGTGATGTCGAGAATCGTATGCATGTGTGAATGAAATTTTGATTCAGTTATTTTAGTTATTTGATTAGTCCAGCGGTTCTCAATCTTTTTTGGTGACGGAACCCTTTTGGAAAGAGAAACACTTGACGGAACTCTACAATAAAAGAATAGTTTTCAAAAGTGTATTCTTTATTAATAAGCAAAATAAAAGTACCGTGTAACAGTTATTGATTACTTACTTTACATAACAAGTATAATAATATCAATAATAGAAGATTTAAAAAAAGAAAAAGATCTAACTAATGGGAGGTATGAAACTGTTTTTTATTTTTCATCAATTGGTTGATATCGGGTTTGACAGACGACAGTTGAAGTCTCATATCAGCTTCGGCGTCCAGTCTATTGCAGTATTTTGTTTTCGTGGCTGCATAAGTGGAGAATTCAGTTTCGCACAAATATGTTGTAGGGAACGGGAGAAGAATATTTAGAGCCATTTTGGATATTCTTCACGGATTCTGCACCAAAAATTGTTGAGAGGCGTCGTTTAGTTATTTTGTTACATGCCTGGAAAACTGTTGTCTTTTTACCTTGCAATGATAAATTTAATTCGTTTAGTTTTTGGAAGATATCCGCCATAAAAGACAGTCGGAACAACCAAGTTTTATCATACAAACGGTCTTTCAAATTAAAAGAAGTATCTGAAAGAAACATTTGCAACTCGGCTCTAAGTTCAAATAGCCTCATTAAAGTTTTACCCCGAGACAGCCATCGCACTTCTGTATGCACTTTTTATGTTTGCTGCCATAATCTTCACACAGTAATGAGAACAATCGGGATTGTAGTGGTCGTGATTTGATAAAATTAATTATTTTTACCGCTTCATCCATAACTAATTTTAGATTAGACGGCATTCGCTTCATCGCAAGTGCCTGTCTGTGCAGGCTACAATGGCTGG
Source organism: Ypsolopha scabrella (assembly GCA_910592155.1). Classification (NCBI taxonomy): domain Eukaryota; kingdom Metazoa; phylum Arthropoda; class Insecta; order Lepidoptera; family Ypsolophidae; genus Ypsolopha; species Ypsolopha scabrella. Next base: position 19,234,191 of record OU342987.1, read on the forward strand.
AACTACTTTATTTTTTATTCGTGACACTACTCCTGCTGTATTTCCCGTCATCGCTTTGGCCCCATCTGCACAAATGTCAATGCAATGGTTCCAACTGAGATTATTTTCCTCAAAAAATATATTTATTTTATTAAAAATTTCTTTCCCGGTAGTATTTGTGGGCAGCGGTGAAAACATAAGCATGTCTTCTTCAAAAGGACTTTCATATGGGTATCTCACGATAACCAGCAAGATAGCCAGACCAGCGACATCAGTCGACTCATCTATTTGCAAGACGAATCGTGTTTTTTGTAGGCGTGTAATTAGTTCTTGTTTGGCGTAGCTTGCCAGATCATGAATTCGCCGTGAAACAGTATCGTTTGATAGCGGCAGAGTAGAAAGATGCTTTGCAGATTTTTCATCGAGCATACATTTTGTTGTCTGACACACATGGTTTTATTAAATTCTCAGCGATAGTGTGCGCTTCACCTGCTTGTGCAATGCGATAGCTAACTAAATATGATGCCTCCGTGGCCTTTTCATTGATAGCTTGGGTTACATGCATCATAGTTTTTTGACTTTCCAATAACTGTTCGTTTTTACGTAGAAAAAATTCTTTATTCCTGTCTTTAGACTCGGGGTGTACAGTTTATAAATGTCAGCGCAACTTGGCAGGTGCCATGGAACTATTAGGAAGCAGTTTACTACATAACATGCAGAGAGGTGAGCCGTTGGAATCAACAAATCCGAAACTAATATATGATTCATCATACTTCCTTTTTTTCGCCTTTGAAACCGTGGAACTTGACGTCGTTGCATCATTGTCTGGATCGGTAATTGCCGTATACTCCGCGCGTACTGAACATTCGGCTTCGTTAGAAGATGTTGTTGGAACACCTTTAACGCCTTTAATCCAACGTTCCATTCTTCTTTATTAATAATGTTACATGTCAGGATAGTGGGGTTAAAATAATGCACGAACGTTATTGCGTAGAAGAGTTTAGTCCACAGAAGAAATATACAAAACTGATAGAATCAGAATACAGCGGTGGAACAATAAACACTTTGTTTCTAGCAGGCAGGAACTTATCGCTCCGAACGCTAATCGTCGACTGACTAAGTGTCAGTCGAGTGAGGCGCGATCGTCGCTTTTATAGTCCTAGCCTCGATCTCGAACATTCTCAAACATGTTCGAGTCGGCGCCTTTGATAAATAAAAAGCCGAAATAAAAGTAGAAATACAAAAAATGTGGTTTAAACAATCTCGACTCTATCTTTTGAAGTTAGAGCCGAAAGTCGTTTGTTTACAATTATAGTGTCCAATGTCAGAGGCGGCTTTTATCAAAGGGACTGCGCGCTCACAAGTAGGTATAGGCGGTGGCGGCATAGTAAAATTGTACGAAGCGACCAAGTTCGGCTGCTCGTGAATCGTGCGTGATACGCGTCAGTATGGTCGACCAGAGAGAGGTGTTTTGAATTTTTTCTTCTAGATTCTTGCGGACCTCCTACAGAGGTATCGCGGAACCCTAGGGTTCCGCGGAACACACTTAGAGTATGGCTGGATTAGTCAGTTTAGTTTATATTATACGGTAAGCGGACACCTTTGTATTCATCGTGTAAGTTTGTGTGCGCCTTTATCTTTGCTGGTTTCAATGAATGTTTCCCGATCAGTGTTTTCTTTCCATTCAATTATTAAATTTCCTCAACTTTGGGCTGACCCACCTGAAACTTTACAAATGTAATGTCTACCATCTACTGAACCTCCAATAAAAACTCTGCTGTGTACATGTTTGACCTAAATTTTTGATTAAGATATAAAGCTGCGATCTTCAAACGCTAGCTTGTACCCATTAGTAAGTACTTATTGGTAGGTAAATATGTATATGTAGGTAAGTATGTATAAGTAGGATCAAATTTGTTATCCGGCTGTAGTAAGCGCAGCGCTGGTCGCCCGACGCTTTAATTATAAATACATTTATAGCGCGACGAAACTTTAACAAGCTATTTGTTGATTGAAGATGCTAGGTCGAAAGTACTCCATGCTGAGCCAGTCACTGGTCCAGACAACTGGCCTGGTGTACGTACAAGGTCTATAATAAATACACTCCACAAATAGCTTGTTTTTGACATTTCCATCACGTTAAACGCCGTCAGCCCGTCATAAGTTGTCCGTGGGTATTAGTCGAGTGCCGTCAGCCCGTCACAAGTTGTCCGTGGGTATTAGTCGAGTGCCGTCAGCCCGTCACAAGTAGCTCTACGGTATTAGCTGACACCTTCACCAGGTTCGGGATCTGGAACAGACATACGATTTATTATAGTTTGTACTACGAGACCTTTCTGGGCCTCTTGAGACAGATAATAATACCCACCCCCCAAAAATATAAATGTGAAAAAGGGGCCAGTTCAGCACAAAGTCAGTGCAGGATTGTCGCTTTCGCCAAAAATAGAAATGAGATCAAATTGTGTGCCGAGGCTTATGGGGGCTCCTTCAGACATTACTGCAATAATGTACCACGCTTTTTACTTGTCTTGAAATAAAGTTTGTTAGGGTCCTTGCTCCATTTTATGTAAATTTGGTTCTGCTCGTTTGTTTTAAATAGTTTTGAAATTAAAAATAATAGATTTTTTGTTTGATAAACAAAAAATGTTTCAAAAGTTCCACCAAGTGCCAACAATCACGAGCATCAACTCCAAAAATAATAGACCTTACGATGCTGCGTACACTAGGCAATAGGGGGGTATTGCAGAAAGTTACAATATTTTAACATTATTTGTTTTGGTTCTTACTTAAAGACGGTAATACGAGTACATACAATTTTTACATTTATTCAGATTGTAGCACATACAAAACAAAAAATAGTCAAAATGCGGGTTCCGTAGCGCCTTCTTTTTTGTAGCCTCCATTTTGCTATGGCATGTAGGTTTATTGTTGTTATTTACCATAACGTGTTTAGGGTTCCGATCCCGTATTGTGGGCTGGTACGGAACCCTTTGTGCGCGATTCCAACTCGCACTTGGCAAAATTATTATTATTTGCTGTGATAATAGGGGTCATAGTAGCACGTATTCTGTGAATATGTCAACTGTCTACCTTTAACAACTGAAGCTGACCCCTTGACAGACGGACAGACAGCGGAAGTTTAGTGATAGGGTCCCGTTTGGCACTCTTCGGGTACGGAACCCTAAAAGGACACAATTTTCTTGATAATATAAGGGGTTTTTCAGCTTAGTACAAAGACGTCCTTTATGCAATACCCACTTGTAGAAGCGACTTACCTCTATAAACCTTCAAAATAATCTTGTCCCAAACATATTTCGTAAAGCCATATCGGAACCTTGCTGTGTACACGCCCTTCCTCACAGTGAATATGCCTATACTATTATCTTCCAAAGATACCTGAAAGTACAAGAAATCGTTTCAACAAGGACTCTTTTTATCATGCAAAGTTCTATCGACACAGGTAGAGTGTCTGTGGTAATACGCATCACCAAGGAGCCGTTTTCCAGACTAGTTCTTATGTGCTTCACACATTACTTGATACATAGCAGGAAAATCGGCTTTAGGAAAGTTCCAGTCTCTTGCTAGGTCAATATTGCTCGGTGGCAGGGTTCCACTGTGTCGCTTCACCTGAATTGTTATTTCAATATCTAATGGTGGGTGATATTTGTCAACGGAAACAATACCACCCCCCTCCGCCGACAAGACAGTAACCATGCTAATATCTTCCTGGGTAAGTACAACATCAAGTTTTCATCCTTTCACAAAAATTACAAAAAGATAAAAAATAACAGTACTAGTTGCAAACATTAGTGGACTAAATTAAGATCACCGGTGATTACAACAGTACCTTTGAGATTATGAATGAAACTTTCAATTTTACTTTCAATTTTAAAGCTCGGGGAAATGCTTCAAAGACAATATTCATAACCGTAGAAACAGCACAAAGATCAATACTCAAAGTATTACTTAAAAAACCATTTAGGTATCCGACTACCATTCTTTATCAGGAGTTCAAGGTACTAACAGTTCGCCAACTCTATATTTTGCGAGCCTCACTCACTCAACACCAGAAAACAATTACATCCATGCAGTACCCTTCATTGTTGAGTAGAAGAATTTACAGAGCTGTCGTCCCATCTGTAAAAACCGCTTTCGCTGGGCATTTCAGCAATGTTAGTTTTCCTTTTATTTATAACGCCATTTGCAAACTTACAGGCATTAAATCATCGTCAGTTAAGGAAACTAAGAGGACTGTAACAATTTATCTCTCCACATTGGATTACGACGCTACCGAAGCATTACTTCAACACCCCACATAGAGAGCCCATTAATTAATTAATTAATTATTTAACTATTTAATTATTTATTTATTAATTATTATTATTATTTATTTCCTTAATTATATCTATTTTATATAACACATATCTGTTCTATCTATTAAACTAGTTTATTTACAAGTATACCTATGTACATTTATACATATTTTATACACACCTATACACATTATAGTACATAATAATATAAATTTTAGTAGACATAATAATTTTCACTGTTTAAACAAGAAAATCTATCAAAACCCTTATCATAAGCTGGTAATCCTATTTCTGGATCCCGCGTGACAAGCTTGACTTAGTTTGGGGTCCACTGTAAAACGCAGACACTTATTTTCTCTCTTTGTTTGTTAGCCTAAGGATTTTATCTTGTTTTTGAGCCAGCTCAAGTAAACACTGTCAGGAGAACCAGGATTAATATAAACTACACATATATAGATTAAGTCATCGTTCATCTGGAGTGAAGCCCATAAGTTTTCGCCAGAGTTAGTTTCGAGTTCATGTTTACGTCGGAGCTGGATTCCTGGACGAAAAGCAAGTAGAACACCACCTCCCCAATGATGAGAACTATCTGTGAGAAAAGTTTCAGCCGGTATACTATCACTTTTTTTTACCACTTTCGCAACCTCTAACTCCCAAACCCACCGCTAGCAGCTGACGGTCGATTCACATATCAGTAGGCCTACCATGAGTTTTGCTTACTGTACACGTTAACTGCACGGAGGTCTTCTCACACTCCCCTGGTGGGGGCGTGGGGACTCAGTTTCGGGGCTGTGGCCCCCTGCCTGAGGTCTGTACCGCTGCCCATCACTATGGGCAGGTCTTTGGTAGTGGTGCCTGGAGTGGCACTCGATGGTAGTGGTGGTGGGTTTCTGTGGTCATGTGGGGGAGTTACGCCGCAGGGTCTGCGACGAGGTCACGTGGCAGGCGATGGCGGTCGGGTGGTCGCGCGTGGTGCGGTGCCAGGTCTCGGATGTGCTGGAACAGGTTGTGTTCCGCACGGTCGAACATCCCAGCCGCCAGTCGTCGGACGAAGTCGTCCAGGCTTTCGAAGTTGAGATACCTCGCGATAGTAGCGTTCCTCACATAGCGAGGCGCGCCGACTATGTATTGGAGAGCCAGGTTCTCTTGAGCTCGGAGCCTCTTCTTGTTAGTCTCCGATACAAGGGCGTACTACGCCGGCGCTGCGTATGTGAGGCGGGATCTAAGGTAGGTTTTATAGATCCCGAGCTTTGTTCGCAGAGGGAGACTGGATGAAAGTAGCGGGCGGAGTTTTGCTCTAGCTACTTTCACCTGGGCGACTACGTTGTCCACGTGACACTTCATCGTTAACCCGCGGTCGATGGTGACTCCAAGGTACTTCACCGTTTGAAGCCAGGGGACTTCGACCCCCTGTAGCTTCAGCGGTGGTGGTTGGTGCTTTCTATGCTTGGTAAGTAGGGCCTGCGTCTTCCCGACGTTCACCGACAGGCGCCACTTGGACAGCCATTCTGGGAGCAGGTTGAGCGTGCGCTGCATCTTCACTGCCGCGAAGGTCGCCTTGTACGACGAGACGTAGTAGGCGGCGTCGTCAGCGAAGAGTCCGAGCTCAGTTCCCGCTCCGAGAGGGATGTCATCAGTGTATCGGGAATAGCAGGCTGGTGAAAGGCAACTTCCTTGAGGGACTCCAGCTCTTATGGGGCGCTCTTCGGAGATGGCGTCTTCCACCACCACCTTGAAGCGGCGGTCCAGGAGGAAGGAGGCCACAACTCTGACGAGTCGCCTTGGATCTGGGGATGTCGACAGTTTGTATAGCAACCCCTCATGCCATACTCTGTCGAAGGCCTTTTCCATGTCTAAGAGTACTGCGACGGTAAACTCCTTCTTGTTCAGGCCTACCGCCATGTGATGCAGTACTCTTGTGAGCTGGAGGGTTGTAGAATGGGCTGCTCGAAATCCAAACTGTTCCGGGCGGGGAGTGATGTGGGGTGTCAGACTATGGAGCAGGAGTTTCTCGAATAGCTTCGAAAGGTTGCTCAAGAGGGTGATGGGACGATTGTGCTCTGGTCTTCTTGGGTCCTTGCCTGGCTTGGGCAGCATGATCACGTGGCCCACTTTCCACTGGGACGGAAAGTGCCCCGTGCGCATGATGCCATTAAACAGGCGCGTCACGGCAGCCACCATCCGAGGAGGAAGGTGACGGAGCGCCATGTTTTTGATGGCATCTGGACCGGGGGCCTTGTGTGGTTTGGTGCGGCGAATGAGACGCTGCACCTGGCCAGGCGAGAAGACCACAGGGTCCTCATCAGCGGGGATCTGCCTTTCGAAGTATTCGAGAAGGTGGGACCCGACTGCTCTGACGTGATCCACATCGTCGGTCGGGTTTGGCTTGAACTAGGCTTCAAGGCACTCAGCAAATATTTCGGCTCGGTCCAGGGCTTTGAATCTTGGGAGGCCGTCGCTGCCCAGCAGTGGTCTAACAGGAGTAGGAGTCGTAGACAACTGCCGGCGTAGATGCTCAGCTCTTTTTTAACCGTCGCTGTTAGTGTGTTGAGGCGAGACTTGAGGATCGGGCAGCGTGTTTGCTGCCACTGTTTCCGGGTTTGGCGTTTCTCGCGGAGTAGTGCCTGGATTCGAGCAGGGAGAGGTTGGTTTCTCTGTGTGCTCGAAACGGTGTGCGAGGAGATGTCGATCGCGTCCCGGATACAGTTGGTGTCTCGGACCACATCTTCTGGGACGGTGACGGGGGAAGAGATGGCGGCTTCCTGCAGAGCGGAAGCAAAGGCCGGCCAATTGAAGTGCCGAATTGGTGCTGGAGGCGAGATTTTAGTCGGCTGGTCCTCGAGGACGAGGAGGACAGGCCTGTGTCCGAGCAGTAGTGGGTGGGCTCGTCCGGACCGATGACGTCGTAGTGGTGAGCGATGGAGTCTTGGAGCAGTTTTCGTCCTTCCGGGTTCATCTTCGTGGAGTTCCACGCCGGGTGTTTGGAATTTAGGTCACCGGCGATGATGATCGGCTGCTGCGAGTCCAGGAGCTCGTGGAGTTCTTGGAATACAAAGTCTTCCTGGGGAGCTTTGTAAGTGGCGTAGAGTCGCAGCACGCTGCCGGCGACTTGGAGTTCGATCCCAAGGGCGTAGATGGATTTATACTCCTTGAAGGTGATGGCTTGGTGGACGATCTTTCTCCTGACTAGGACCACCAGGCCTCGGAAGGTGATCCCCGTCTGGTTTGAGATTTCGTCCTTCCTGTAGACGACATAATTGGGGAACGCGAGTTTCATGCACTCTGCCAGATGAGTCTCGCTAATCAGCATTATGTCGACGTTCTGCTGGTTGAGGAAGTGGAGGAGGAGTCGTTTCTTCCCCGTGAGTGATTCGGCATTCCAATGAACTATCCTCAGTTTGTGGAGCTCTGTGGAGTGCGCAGGGTGGCTACACATCTTTGGAGTGGCCACACAATTTGGTCATGTCCTCTTGGGATAGTTGAGCCGGGGGTATCGGTTGGGCCGTTGTGGTTTCGGCTGGGGTTTCGGCCGGTGCCTGTGTGGCTTGTTGTTGTTCATCCACTGGGTTCTTCCTCCTCCTCTTTCCGCCCCTCTTACGCCGAGTCTTGAGGGCGTCCGTCCTGGCCGTGGGCGGATTTGACTGAGCCTAGAGAGAGGCCGGGGCTATCTTTTCTTCGGCAAGAGGCAGCTCCTTCCGGCTTGATGTTTTAGCCGTTAGGGCCACCGTGCCGGCTTTCTTGTTCCGTGTTTCCTGGCGGAACACGGGGCAGGACGTGTTATTTGCTGCGTGTGGCCCTCCGCAGTTTATACACCTAGCTGTATCTTCTTTAGGTCGGGGGCACTCTCCAGCAAAGTATTTAAAAGTAGGTCCGAGCACTGCGAGCGTACAACTGGTACACACGTTAACGTCTGTGTAAAATATTTATATGAGAAATTGTGCAGCGCCCCTAGCGGCTTACTACAAGAACCAGCATTTCTCATACAAAATATTTTACGCAGACCGTAACTTGTATAGTAAACAAAACTCATGGTAGGCCTACAGTAATGTGAGATCTACGATCGATGTCACTATCAGCCGGCTTACTATGACTTTTGTATTTGCAACGGTACCTACCGGACTAATACTACCGGGCACCGACTACCTACTCAATCGCTAGGTTACGCTACACCACAAAATAAATAAATAAATAAATACAGACTCAAAATATTTATTTATACTTTCTACAGGTCAAAGTTAATATTTACAAAAACAATAGAACATGAAAAAAAACGGAAAATCCATCCGTACGTCGGAAGCCCTGAAGTCCATTCCGAAGCCTAAACATCTGTATGTCAGACGCAGTGCGTCCCAAGTCAAAATTATATTTAAATAATATTTAAACTTCAAAATAAACCCCAGAGACAATGCCCCAGACACAAGTTTATTTGTCTAAAAAACACATAAAAGTAACACAACATAATGAAACACAGAAATACATTAAACAAAAAGGAGACAGCTCAGCTTATGCTGCGAGTATGGTAAAACATATCTGCACAGCACTGATTTTCAGCTGATCCTGTATCATCTACGATTAAACATAAAGTTCGGTAGGTGATGCACAGTATGAACATCCCTTATAGTCGATGTATTAACAAAGGTGACTTGATGGGTTCTCGAATTATAAAAACGTTTATTCAATCTTTGCTCGGTTTCCGGCTTGGGCGCTATTTTATGAATAGAATAGAATAGAATAGAATAGAAAAAGTTTATTTGTCTAAAAAACACATAAAAGTAACACAACATAATTAAACACATAAATACATTAAACAAAAAGGAGACAGCTCAGCTTATGCTGCGAGTATGGTAAAACATATCTGCACAGCACTGATTTTCAGCTGATCCTGTATCATCTACGATTAAACATAAAGTTCGGTAGGTGATGCACAGTATGAACATCCCTTATAGTCGATGTATTAACAAAGGTGACTTGATGGGTTCTCGAATTATAAAAACGTTTATTCAATCTTTGCTCGGTTTCCGGCTTGGGCGCTATTTTATGAATAGAATAGAATAGAATAGAATAAAAAAAGTTTATTTGTCTAAAAAACACATAAAAGTAACACAACATAATTAAACACATAAATACATTAAACAAAAAGGAGACAGCTCAGCTTATGCTGCGAGTATGGTAAAACATATCTGCACAGCACTGATTTTCAGCTGATCCTGTATCATCTACGATTAAACATAAAGTTCGGTAGGTGATGCACAGTATGAACATCCCTTATAGTCGATGTATTAACAAAGGTGACTTGATGGGTTCTCGAGTTATAAAAGCGTTTATTCAATCTTTGCTCGGTTTCCGGCTTGGGCGCTATTTTATGAATAGAATAGAATAGAATAGAATAGAAAAAGTTCATTTGTCTAAAAAACACATAAAAGTAACACAACATAATTAAACACAGAAATACATTAAACAAAAAGGAGACAGCTCAGCTTATGCTGCGAGTATGGTAAAACATATCTGCACAGCACTGATTTTCAGCTGATCCTGTATCATCTACGATTAAACATAAAGTTCGGTAGGTGATGCACAGTATGAACATCCCTTATAGTCGATGTATTAACAAAGGTGACTTGATGGGTTCTCGAGTTATAAAAACGTTTATTCAATCTTTGCTCGGTTTCCGGCTTGTGCGTTATTTTATGAACACCCCTTATTGACCAGGGTAACCACAATGATAATAAAGAAAACTGCATTCAAATCTGTTGATTGGTTCTCCAGTTATAAAAGCATTTATTCAATCTTTGCCCCGTTTCCGGCTTGGGCGCTATTTTATGAATAGAATAGAATAGAATAGAATAGAAAAAGTTTATTTGTCTAAAAAACACATAAAAGTAACACAACATAATTAAACACAGAAATACATTAAACAAAAAGGAGACAGCTCAGCTTATGCTGCGAGTATGGTAAAACATATCTGCACAGCACTGATTTTCAGCTGATCCTGTATCATCTACGATTAAACATAAAGTTCGGTAGGTGATGCACAGTATGAACTACAACACAGCAATCAAAATATACATAAAAATACACACCAAGTTACACTTTCAAGAAAAAAAAAAATAAACCACTATTGAAAAATAACATATCTGAGCATAAAAAAACATTTATTTTTGATTTAAAAAAACACTTGTACTTACTTGTCCACTTATTGATATTATTACCCTTACCGGTTTCGCTGTTATAGCATTTTCAAAGGTTTTTTGGTTGTTTACGTACAATATATGAAAAATTATTTATATTTGAATTTAACGGCTATCTTGCTTTTGTTTGTCATAAATATGTTTTTTTAACTTTGACTTGATACGATCTCGGTCAAATGCCAGTGCAGGGGTGTAGAGTGGAGCCCACATCAAGCTAAACACTTTCACTATAAGCTGACCTCTCATTATATAGGCTTCCCGTACAATGAGAGGTCAGCTTATACTCAATGTGTATAGCTTGATGCGGGCTCCACTGTACCGAGCGAGATCGTCGTACAGTACGCGTCTGAGTGTGCGTGCGCCCGGCAGCTGGCCTTCGACACAGAATTTAAAAAGTTTACTAAAGTAAGGCCAACAATACGTGAAAACAACTTTCAGGGGATCAACACGTTTTTATTTGAATAAATTATATACAAATTTTAAACTCCCCTACTCTATCAATCAATCAATCAAAAAGTTTATTTGTGAAACATGGGTAAATAAGATTTTAAATATTCTAATCCTTGTCATCTGTATTAAACGAAGATGATTCGCTCAAAGAATCCGAATCAGCCGTATTTATGACAAAACTATCTATTGTATTATGAATTTTATGAATCATGTGGTCATTTTGGCTATAAAAATTATCCTCTTCTTTTATGGTGTGCATGTGATCCAAACAATTTCGCCATTTGTTTGTCAGCAGATACATTTTGGATTCCTTCTTGTTTTTTGTGTGGTGAATAACAGTAAAATAAACAAGACCAAATAATGGTAATGGATTAATAATTGAAAAAAAACTAAACAAATACGTATCACTTCGAATAATCCAGACAGGAGAATGAACTTGTTCACAAAATGGCGGACCAAATGTTGGTAACAGTAACTGCGGTACAGTGCCACTAAATTATCTGTTCACTTGGATCATCTGCACATCTCTTTCTAGTACGGTAGAAAAGAGTTTCATTAGAAAAAGACGGCGGATGATCCAACTGAACAGATAAGTTGGAAGTACTGTACTGACTGCTTACCTGTACCACACGACTCACGACTCATGCTATGATAGCTGTCGTCGTCGGGTGTATTCCCGTTGTCCCCGTTAACCGCGTCTCCGTCAAGGGACAGCGAGACGTCATCTATTTTCGTACCGTGGTCCTCTTTACAGAGATACGCATTTTCAATTTCATGTATCATTTTCCGCTTTGATGCAATGTAGTCATAAAAAATAAGACAATCATTTATTTATATGAAAATATTTGTTTATATATTTTAAATAAACGGGGACACGGCCAACGGGGATAGCGGGAATACACCGTCCAACTGACGCCATTATTGCATACGAGCGGTACGAGAGATAAGGATAGAGATAACTCAGTAACGGTCCGATTGTTTACGTATTTTATCTTGTCTCGTCGGCCTTACTTTAGTTACCTTCGGTACCTACAGATCGTAAACAGTTTATTTACCTCTAGGCTGATCTATAATGTTTCTTAAGTATTTGACATAAAACTGATGTCAGAGGTAAATAAACTGTGAACAACCAGTAACATGTATTTATTTTGTGGCCATTATTATTATTACCCCCACAAAGATTATCTCTTTAGTAATTTTCAAGGACACAAAAATTGCGAATGAGGTCAATACTCACATTGTGTTCCGTATTCAGTTTTAAATACTTTTCCTTTTTGCCATCGAAATGGTGCACCTGTAAGAAGAACCTGGTAAAGTGCGAGTCGGACTCGTACCCTGAGGGTTCCGTACACAAACGTATTCCACGAGCAGTTACAAGAGACGAAACTTACTTGACAATTACGATCTAAGTATTAGACTCCATGTTTCTAATTTGTTTTTAAATAATTAAATATCTGTAATTTTCAAATTTCTTCCTAGATGTCTGCTATGACCCAATGAACTAGTTTCGATTGTGTTTTTATGGACTAAATATATAAATTTAAGTATAATGAAACAAAATTGTAAAAGAAAGCAATAACATATCTCTAGAATTGAAAAGTAATGGGACCTCAAAGTTGCGCTCAAAAATTAATTTCGTCCATTTGCGACGGACCAGCGGGTGACGTCACGCTACTTACTTCGCAGCTCACATTCGTGAAGTTCATAGGTATTCGGTTACTTTGCGCCGCTTATATCGCGTCTTTTGTAAATTTTTGGAAAAAATATTGCTGTAACTGATGAGTGAGACTAAAAAATGTGCCTACAAATGCTGTTTTGTTCCGCTTTGTAAAAGCTTGTGGTTTAAAACCCCAAACAAAGTATTTTTCATAGTTCCGAGTGACATAAGAAAAGGAAAAATTGGTTAAACTAATGAGGCGAGATTTAATTTGTCCTAGAAGCACAAAATATGTGTGTGAAGATCATTTTGATGTAAGTATGCTTATTTATTATTATTAATTAGCGGTGAGTAGGTCTTCTTCCGTGGTAAGGCTTACGAGCTGAGAAACACAGTGCCTAATCTTACTTCTTAAAATATTTTTTATGGAAAATGCATAGGTATATCTAAATTATATATTTGAATAAGCACACACAAGTCACACTTCCGAAGTTGTTATTTAGTAGTGATGCGTTGATTAACTACATTTAATATCGATGTTTTTTTTATCAACAACTTTTTATAACTATGTAGTTATTTAACTATTTCATTTTTATTTTATGTTATTTTTTCTATGATTGATACTTACTTAAAAAGTGTCACTCCTTTTATTTCAGCACTAACATACGACGTATTGCTGGAATAAAAGTTCATCACCGTAAATCATAGACAGATAGCCAAAAGACTGCTTATATTCAATACATGCGTACAAATAATTCTGTCAACTAGCCAAGGTATGAGGAAGCGCAGTACCTGTAATCCTATTAGCCCTACCAAGATCATTCCGTCTTACAAACAGCCCCACAAACTTTTCTGTCCCGGCGACGAAGACTGTCACATAATGAATATACCGGGTGTAAATAGACTGCTACCATTAAATGAAACCACATATTCAGCTTCAGGTTTCACGGATGACGCTCTCTCTAAACTCGCCCGTATGTCGGTGCGTTAGGGTTCACGCATTTTTGTTTGGAACTAATTTATTTCCCTAACTAAGGGTGTCCGCGGGTATGATTCTTGGGAAAAGTGGTTCAGTAGGGTCGGAAGAATATGTGGTTTCATTTAATGGTAGCAGTCTACTTATACCCGGTAGAAGCCATTTTGGTTTGGCCTACCGGAACAGGGAAAAGATTTTTAACAATGTGGGATCAGACACGGGACAGGTTTCATTAAAACACGATATATTTTAACGACATAATATTCATGTATGAAATATGTTTTGTTTTTATTATTGTATCAATAGTGTCAATAATGCTTTATTTAATATACAGGTTGAAAATGATACCTCTAGCTATATCAAAGGAAACTATTCTATGTTTGAAATGAAAAATGATGGCTTTGTTACTTTTGTCATGTTTCATAATAATAAAAAAAGATATCGACTGTCAAAGTTTTCCTACAAAAACCGAAAAGCATTGTCATATTATCACTTTTTGTCGCTCGTCACCGCCTACTATCGCCACGTGATCGCGCGCTTACCCCTTCTGCCTCACTTAGCATTTCCTTTGTCCCGCCCCGTCCCACCCCGCCAAATTGCACCCGGGTTATTCCACACTTTATAATAAATGAGTGACTTCCTTCCTTCCAACTGCCTCCGTAATTTAGCGATCAGACCGGTCGGCTCATGTATGGCCTGGAGCTCCTGTCCCGGGTTCAAATCCCGGGGACAAAGGGGTACCTGCCTTTTTTGTTCGTCTATGGTTATTGCCTACTTAGTACCAGAATCTACTTAAAATGAGACATCACAATTTTCCCTTCATACTTGTTTGGGCTTAGGACCGTCAGAATACAAAAGCTGTTTAGATCGCACTAAACATAACAATCTTTGAACAAGAATTAAAAATCACAGGTACGTAGTGAAATCGTTAGGTACTCACTTGAAACTCTTCTGCATTCAGGCGTATTTAAAAAAATTAAATCACCTTTTGTACAACTAGCTTTTGCCCGCTGCTCCGCCCGCGTGTTTTTCGGTTTAACGACGTGCTTTCTTCTGGGATAAAAATTAACCTATGTGTTAAGTTGGGGTATCCATTCTAAATTTCATCCAAATCCGTCCAGCCGATTCAGCGTGAAAGAGTAACAAACATACACTGTTCGCGCAACACTCAAATTGAACGCGCTTCGTTCACAGTGTTCTAATCTATTTTTAGAAACCGCTTGCGGCGGTGTAATCATTTTGTTTGTTTTTAATTTTGTTCTTCTTGTCTATGATTTTGACAGAAATGACTTGTTAATTTTGCTCGCTCCCGGATTGATTGTGTAAATTGGTCGTCTGAAAGGTTTTTAGAGATTCCTGCTTCAGGGACATGTGTGCATATAAAAGTAAAGGTCTTCTAGTGTGAAACCGTGTTGGGGAATTGTGCTCGTAGAAGCCGGGCTAATTCCAGGAAAATACTTCGATAATTGCGTCATAATTTGGTGACACGTGTTGACTGCCCGCGGCCGTTCCTTGCCTCCCTGCTGTTCCTTGCCTAAGTATTTCCCCTTCATAATACCGGCCAGCACTGGAGCAACGAGACGGCCAAGCAACAGATAGCGAGGACCCCAGATTTTGGACTTCTGGAGGTACCGTGACGCAGTCAATAATTTAGTGGATTTATGTAAGTGTCACGTATTATTTATTAATCTGTGTGAGGACTCTGTCTGCATACTAATTTCGTGCCAGGTATATGGTGTTTCTGATATGCTATGGGCCCTGTATAGAATCCCGTATATTTAGTTTGGCCGGACAGGGTCTTCCATACATTTTGTTGGTAGCGCGTTTGAGTTGATTATTATCAACATTTTCTGGTAGCAGAGCGTGGTTAAGTTGTTTAGTATCGGATATTAAACAACCCCGGACCAAGATATATTCTGTTTATATAGGTAGGTAGTTTGTAACCTTGCAACCTAAAGCGAGTTCAAATAGAATATTTTGTTATTTCTCATACTACAGTACTCGGACTGTGTATATGAATAGGTTTATGTAAGCTGGAAGGATATTAGGTATAGAATATTATTGTATTATGTATTGTGGATAAACATATAACTTTATTAGCGCTGTTTAGGTTGTTGTACACAGATTTAAATTGTAATTGTTAGACCTTGTTGGTGTAACTTTATAACTCGGTTGTTTGTGTTTATGTAAGATATTTGGTTATAATATAATATAACGACCTATTGTAGGCTTGTTTGAGAGCACTGTTACAAGGCAGTTAGTTTATTTATATTAATAACATTTTGTATTTACCGAGTTACTGTGACAACTTGTTTGAGTGTATACATTGGGGCGCTTTGTGGTTTGTGACATTGTCAGTTCCGTCTTTAATTGTTTGTATCTCTCAATTCCCGGTCTACAATGTCGAAGACTTCTCCGAGGAACATCTTCGCCAGCCAGCTGCGCTGGTTTGTCAGCGTTCAAGGCTTGTTGGCTCGAGCTGATCGGGGCGATGCAGTCCTGGAGCGGTACTCACAGATGGAGCACCACCTCGAGAAAGCTGAGCAGGCGCTCATGGAGCTGTTGGACCAGGAGCTGCCACCGGAGGTAATGGCTAGCCCCAATAGTGATATGGAGCAGATAATGGATATCTACAATGAGACTACGCAGGTGGCATGCACAATAAAGAGATTGCAGTCTGGGGGTCTGGATGTCAAATTGGGCACCAGTAGTCAAGGGGTAGGGTTGCATAGCAGACTGCCTACCTTAGAGCTTGGTCACTTTGACGGACGTATGGAGCAATGGGTCGCCTTTAAGAATATGTTCACTTCTTTGGTAGACGGTAGACAGGATCTGTCCAACGCACAGAAAATGGCGTATTTGATGTCCAGTCTACAAGGGGAGGCTAGATCATTGGTACAACATCTGATGGTTGAGGAGCATAACTACGTCATCGCATGGGAGTTATTGAACAACAGATATCAGAACGTCCGGTTGTTAGCAGACGCGCATGCGAGTCAGCTGTTAGGTCTACCTCGGGTTACGTCTAGATCGCATATCAGGGCTCAGTTACTCACACCCGTTACAGTGGCGTGTAACGCATTAAAAATGTTGGGACTACCAGTGGATGAATGGTCGTATCTGTTGGTACACATAATTTTGAGCAAGTTGCCGGCTGACTCTCGCTCACGGTTTGAACGCGAGATGGCAGAACGGGACGGCAGTGCCTTGCCTAGCTTTACGGAATTAATGAGATTTTTGGAGTTTGAAGCTAGGGCTGTGGAGTCGTCTCCGTTGAAAGTGGCGCCACCTAGCGGGAGTTTGGGAAGTTCCACTGGCACATCGCGATGCAGTGACGCCCAGGGAGTGCCGCCGTCCCGGGGACGTGTGGCAGATCGCTTGGCTGCGCTGACTGCTGCCGTGGGGGAACCGACGTGTCCTCAGTGTGGGCGTTTGGGACATGCTTTGCGGAGGTGCCCTGAGTTTGCTGAGCTGCCGGTCAGCGAAAGGCGGTGCTTGGTAAAAGCCAAGCGCTTATGTTTTCATTGCATGGAAGATCATTTCGCGCGCGATTGTTCCAAGCAAGGTACTTGTTCTGCATGTGGAAGAGCTCACCATTTACTGCTGTGTGCTAACAGGTCTGGTGTGCCGGCTCCGGCACCACAGCGCGGACCTGCTGCGAGAGGGAGAGCAGTCTCCACGTCGCAGCACCAGCGTCGCACTACGGGCGGGGGAGCAGCCTCACCGTCCGCACAGCAGCCATGTCCGTCGAGGGGCCCTCGTCCAGGACGAGGCGCGCACCCGTCGGAGTGGAGAGAGAGTTCTCGGGTGAGTCATGCACACCCTAATAATTTTGAGGAGCATGCACCTGCGGTACAGGGCTATACTGCGGGCCCGGCTAGGAGGCCCCGGGGATGGGGGTACTCCACAGGTGAGGGGCCCATTCAAAATTATGGAAGTGGTCCCCACGTTTCTGCAACTGCGGGCCCGTCTCGGGACTCTTCGAGGGAAGAAGGCCCTACGGCGGGGGCTTCACTTCACCGGTTAGTGGACCTCAGTTTCCCGCGCCAGTGCCGGCGCCCACTGGAAGGGAGTATAGTCGGGAGGAGCCGCAGAGATACTCGCCGCCGTCTCATGAGTACCCGCGGGTAGAGTACCACCCACCTTATTTTAGGTATGGGAGAGCGGCAGGCTACGCCCCCCCTAGGATGGCGATGTGTACTCGCTCACCATATGTAGGGCAGTGGGTTCACCCTGGGTTGGCGAGGCCGACCAGCCAATAGCTAGCTTGCCACTCTACTAGCGCAGAGCCGAGGACGGTTCTGCTGCCCACTGCAATAGTTTGCATATGGGGTCCCCGTGGAGATTCGGTTAGGGTAAGGGCTCTACTGGACTCAGGGGCACAAGGGTGTATGGTGACCACACGGATAGTTAATATGTTGGGTTTGAACTTGGAGCCTTCTTCGGTGCCCCTTCTTGGTATTGGGGGTTTAGAAGTTAAACGTTTGGTAGGCCGAACTCATATAAGGTTTTCTTCGGTACGTTCCTCCACTTTGAGGATTGCAGCTGCAGCTATGGTTATGGATGATATCGTAGGCTGGCAGCCCTCCTCAGATATCTCCTCATCTATACTATCGTGTACGTCTAATTTAAATTTAGCGGATCCCAGGTTTTATGTTCCAAGCCCAGTGGACGTCCTCTTGGGCTCGGATGTATTGGGATGGATTCTTTTGGGTGCCCAGAAGGCGCTAGGCACCTCATCACTGTTGGCGGTGTCCACCATTTTTGGACATGCTGTGTTGGGACCAGTCTTCGATGACTACACTCCGGATGAGTCGAGGGTCGTCAATACAGCATCCCTTGCTAAGACGATGCATCGGTTCTGGGAAGTAGAGGAGCCTCCCATGGTTCCGAGGGTGGACCCGGAACATGCAGAATGTGAGGCCTTTTTTCAAGCCAACACTACGAGGCTAGCTTCAGGGAGATTTGTAACGCGGTTGCCTTTCACAGCATCCCCTCCTATTCTTGGACAATCCAGAGCACTGGCAGAGAAGCGACTGCTGGCTATGGAACGGCGCATGCAGCGTGACCCAGTGCTACGTGAGAAATATGTTGACTTCATGCGTGAGTACGAAGCACTAGGTCATATGTCACCGGCTCGAGTAGATTGGAGCTCTACTGAGCATTACTTCCTACCTCACCATGCAGTATTGAAGGCTTCTTCAGGAAAGCTGCGCACCGTGTTTGACGGGTCGGCGCCTACCTCAACAGGAGTCTCGTTGAATTCGTGTCTACACTCTGGGCCAAAGCTTCATCGGGATGTCATAGATATAATTTTAAATTTCAGGAGACATCAGGTGGTGTTTGGAGCCGACATTAAGATGATGTTCCGGCAGACTGTCATTCATCCTGACGACAGGCGTTTCCAGTTGATTCTCTGGTGGGAGCACCCAGAGGACCCAGTGACAGTCTACGAGCTCAACACCAACACATATGGTTTGAAATCAAGTCCATATATAGCTATAAGATGCTTATTAGAACTGGCGGAGCGGGAGAGGGCCCGCTACCCGCGTGCGGCAGCCGTACTGACACGTGACCTCTACGTGGACGACGTGTGTACTGGGGCCCAAACAGTTGAGGAAGCTCTTATACTCAGGGATGAATTAATTGCTATACTAGCAGCGGGAGGCTACGAGTTAAGAAAATAGTTATCGAATGAGCTCCGTCTGTTAGAAGGTATTCCAGAGGATCACCAACAGAACCCTCACCTGTTTGCTGAGGTGGACGATCCTAATATGATAGCGGTTTTGGGAATGAAGTATCAACCGGTAAATGATAATTTCACGTTTCAGGTGGAACTGAAACCAGAACGAGTATGGTCGAAGAGGACCGTGCTGTCCACCATCGCTCGCATGTTTGATCCGAACGGCTGGATCAGTCCGGTGATCTTCTCAGCGAAGTGTCTGCTGCAACGGCTGTGGATCCTGGGCGTGTCGTGGGACGAGCCGCTCACCGGGTCTCCGTTGGACGACTGGCTGGAGTTGATGTCATCGTTGGAGGAAGTCAATCGAGTTGCCTTACCTCGCCGGATCTTGCCGCCAGGAAAGTATCACGCTTCTTTGCATGGCTTTTGTGACGCCTTCGAACGTGGATACGCTGCGGCCGTATATTTACGAACCGTTGATAGTCAGGGACACGTCAATGTTGTGTTACTTCTAGCGAAAAGCAAGGTTGCTCCCATACGTACTCGTATTACTATTCCTAAGTTAGAATTAAGTGGAGCTCATCTTTTAGCTAGATTACTGAATCATATATCTCGGGAGTTAGCTGCCAATGTTGATTTTCAGGATGTGTATGCATGGTCGGATAGTCAGGTCGCGCTAGCATGGTTGCGCGCGGCTCCGCATACCTTAGAGATTTTTGTAGGAAACCGGGTTTCGCAAATTCAGAACATGTGAACATGTGAAGGTGAATGTAATCCTGCAGACTGCGCATCGAGGGGCTGCACAGCGCCGGAGTTGGTGTCACATGCTTTATGGTGGGGTCCGGAGTGGCTCAGGGGACCTGAGTCTTCTTGGCCTGTTCAGCAAGTAGATAGGACGACCCAGATCTTACCAGGGCTGCGTGTGCATGCTTTAGTTGCAGAGACCGATTTAGATCCCGATTGGCTGACTGGGAGATATAGTAGTTTGGACAAATTATTGGCGGTTACTAGTTGGATTAAGCGTTTTATAAATAATTGTCGTAACCCCCGAAATAAACAGTTGTCGCCAGTGGTGAGTGCCGAGGAGCGTCGAGATGCACTGCTTCACTGGGTCAAGGTAGTGCAGGCGGACCGTTTCAAGTCTGAATTGCAGATCCTTCGCGATGAACGTGCCAAGCTGAAGGGAGCGGTCGCTAGATTAAATCCTTTTTTGGATTCACAGGGACTTCTGCGTTGGAGGTCGACTTCAGAAGGCTGACCTGCCATACGGAAGCCGTCATCCTCTGCTGTTACCCAAGGAGGGTCCTTTGGTAAAGCTTTTGGTATCTGACCGACATTTTCGTAACTCTCATGCGGGACGCAATGCTTTATTGGCGATATTACAGCGGGAGTTTTGGATATTGTCTGCTCGCCGGGTAATTCGCAATGTAGTTTTCTCCTGCGTTCCTTGTTACAGACTGCGACCCTCATTGATGCAGCCTCAGATGGGAGATCTGCCGGCTGACAGGATCACCCAGTCGAGACCATTCGAAGGAGTCGCCACGGACATGGCAGGCCCGTTCTCGGTCAAGACCTCCACTCTTCGTAATGCTCGGATTGTTAAGGCTTACCTGTGCGTATTTGTGTGCTTGTCCACCAAGGCCGTCCATTTGGAAGTAGTGTCCTCGTTGTCCACGGAGGCCTTCGTTGCTGCGTTAGACCGTTTTGTTGCGCGTAGGGGTCTACCTTCATTGATCCGCTCTGACAATGGCACAAACTACCAGGGTACCTCAAACTATTTGAAAGATGTGTATAAATTTTTAGAAAATAATTGTGTTAGTTTAAGTCATATCTGCGCCCAGAGGGGGATAACTTGGCGGTTCAGCCCGCCAATTTGTCCCCACTGGGGTGGGATTTTTGAAGCCGCCGTGAAGTCAGCCAAGACCAACCTCCGCCGTGTCATCGGGGAGACCATTTTAAGCTTCGAGGAGCTCGTCACTATGTTCTGTAAAGTTGAGGCCGTCCTCAATTCTCGTCCTCTCTGTCCCCTGTCATCTGATCCGAACGACCTCGAGGTCTTGACTCCTGGCCATTTCTTGATTGGGCAGCCTCTTACTGCCCTGCCGGAATACCCCTGGAGGGAAGAACGTACAACCCGGTTGTCACGTTTTCAAATGTTGCAACAAATGGGCCAGGACTTCTGGAATCGTTGGTCGTTGGAATATCTGCATTTGTTACAGCAGCGGGTGAAGTGGACAGACAGGACCGAACCTCCGAAAGAAGGAGACTTAGTTTTATTGAAGGATGCAAATTTGGCATCTCTACATTGGCGCCGGGGTCGCATTATCAAGTTAATATACGGTGGGGATGGGACTCCTCGTGTAGCTGAGGTGTTGGTTGGAGGTTCGATTTTGCGACGAGCTGTAGCAACACTCTCCCGGCTCCCGATTGATTGAGCTAGCGTTCTGATGGAGGCATCAGTCCGGAGCGGGGGATTGTTCGCGCAACACTCAAATTGAACGCGCTTCGTTCACAGTGTTCTAATCTATTTTTAGAAACCGCCTGCGGCGGTGTAATCATTTTGTTTGTTTTTAAATTTGTTCTTCTTGTCTATGATTTTGACAGAAATGACTTGTTAATTTTGCTCGCTCCCGGATTGATTGTGTAAATTGGTCGTCTGAAAGGTTTTTAGAGATTCCTGCTTCAGGGACATGTGTGCATATAAAAGTAAAGGTCTTCTAGTGTGAAACCGTGTTGGGGAATTGTGCTCGTAGAAGCCGGGCTAATTCCAGGAAAATACTTCGATACAATTACTTCGACGCAATCGTCATAATTTGGTGACACGTGTTGACTGCCCGCGGCCGTTCCTTGCCTTCCTGCTGTTCCTTGCCTAAGTATTTCCCCTTCATAATACCGGCCAGCACTGGAGCAACGAGACGGCCAAGCAACAGATAGCGAGGACCCCAGATTTTGGACTTCTGGAGGTACCGTGACGCAGTCAATAATTTAGTGGATTTATGTAAGTGTCACGTATTATTTATTAATCTGGGTGAGGACTCTGTCTGCATACTAATTTCGTGCCAGGTATATGGTGTTTCTGATATGCTATGGGCCTTGTATAGAATCCCGTATATTTAGTTTGGCCGGACAGGGTCTTCCATACATTTTGTTGGTAGCATAACGCGTTTGAGTTGATTATTATCAACATACACACACACAAAATTTCGCATTTATAATATTATTGTGAAGTGTGATGAGATAACATAGCCTTGTCTTATTTCACCACAAACGATAATTACCGCGCTAATTAGACACCTGATGTATGAAATAACATAGGTAGCCTTGTCTTATTTTACCACAAACGATAACGATCGCGCTAATTAGACACCTGATTTTTCAATGATATTGATCTATCCTACAGGAACCATGCATTTTCCGGGATAAAAAGTATTCTATGTGTTAAGTTAGGGTATAAGCTACATCCATTCTAAATTTCATCTAAATCCGTTCAGCGGTTTCAGCGTGAAAGAGTAACAAACATACACACACACACACACACACACGCACAAACTTTCGCATTTATAATATTAGTAGAAAGTAGGATAGGATTAATTGAAATCAACAAAATTGCATACCTACCTAATAGAACATACCTGTAAATATTATTATTAGAGTGCATTACAAACCAGAAAAGATAAATTAGAAACACAAATGTACAGACAAGAATTTTAGTGTAGTTAAGTACCTCGTTGGCGCAGTCGGTAGCGGTAGTGATAACAAGAGGTCGCAGGTTCGAATCGTGGCCCGAGGTATTTTTCCAAATTATTGTCTTTACATTTGTTTCTAATTTATCTTTTCTGGTTTGTAATGCACTCTAATAATAATATTTAGAGTATTCAAAAGCGATGGATCTCGCAATAAAAAAACATTATCATAGAACATACCTGAAATAAAATGAGCTGTACTTACTAACTTTTTGTTCAAAATGCAGTCCGTTTCTCTCTAAACAGAGTCTAGCACGTTTCACTGCATTCTTTCTCAGTTTTTTCAGCACTATACTGTCACTTTTTACAGCGTCAAATGCACTGATAATCCGGGCGTTCAGTTCTTTGCGCCTTTGAGATTCCCTACGAGGCGTCGGCCTCATGCAGGTGCTGCACTGTTTGAAAATGGTTTGCATATGTGCAGCAATTTCCACACTGGTGATTGGCTAATTTCAAACAGCTGAGCTGCGTCTCGCGTACTGGCTCGGGGCTTCCGCTCAAACAAGTCAAACTACTAATTCTACCTCAATAGCCAGACGTGGCGCGCCATGGACTTGAGCATGGTTTGGCACAGTAAATTGACCATGATCTAGTAGCCGCTAGTTTACCGCTAAAATCGTTTGGCGGTGAGGAATCTTAGGATTGGCTAGTCCTTGAGCATGAAGCCGAGGAATGCTATTCGCTTCGTACAATCTTCTCGCTGCATAAAAATTTTCTCCACTAATTATGTACACTCGCACCATTTCGAAGTACTCGCGATGATAGTATACGTACATCGTGTAGTCGAGATGTATACTTTGGACGGATGTTTGCCGGCGACTGGCTGGTGGCAATCGCAGGCGGGTTGGTGGGGGTTGAAGACTCGTTGAGGGGAAGGAAGGACGTATGTCCTGGCAGTAAATACACATCCCATTGTAGTGTTATCTCTGTCACACGAATCACTATCACTACGGTGACAGAGAGAGACGACATGCTACGAAGCCGTATGTATTGTTTACACACGGCTTCGTAGCGTCACGTCGTGTCTGTTGTCAGTCAGCCACATAGTCACATGTCTCGTTGAGTAGGTAACAATTTATTATAAATTTGGGAACAATTTCCGATAAAGAATATGAACAAAAAATATTTTTTTTGCGATTCTTTGTTTTATTAGTGATTCTGATTCTTAGATTTCAATAAAGCTAGTGGTTTCATATTCAACCTGTATATCAAATTATATACAGATTCAAAATCGAAACTCAGAAGTGTGAGGTTGATCGTGAATGTATGTATTGTTATCTTTTATAAGACAAAGACAAAGAAATTTATTTGTAAAAACATGAGTAAAATATAAAAGATGTTAAATAAAGAGGTAAGATCTATCACGTTTTAACCTATTAAGGGCATACAAATATCAGAGAGGTGGCATGTGCCCGTAGCAGACATTTAGTCGGACTAATAAAATTAAAACATAAAAACACTTAATAATCAATCAATAGTACCTACAAACTTAGTTCCTATTTCTACAGTGAATATCATGTCATTTTATGTACAAAAAAATGTTAAGTATAACAAAAAAAATATGTATATAAATTCTAAAGTCAAGTGTAAAATATAAATCAATGAAGTAATGTTATGTATAAAACTTATAAATATACTTTAAGCGTACAGTATCAAATTAGTTTGTCTACAAGAAATTCTTCGATGGTATAATAACATTTATCCAGCAATATTGTTTTAATTTTATTTTTAAATTCATTTACATCTAAGTCTCGGATGTACTTAGGAATTTTATTGTGTATTAAAGGGCCCATACAGTATACACTTTTGTTCATGAGCGCAGTGTGCGCCCTACGAACACAAACCCTACTTTCATCCCGTTGTTTTCGTCTGCTTACCTCTGAGGTGTATTTGAATAAGTCAGGATTTGTCTTAACAAAAAGCGCAACTTCTAATAAATATAATGAAGGAAAAGTGAGTATGCTGTGATTTTTAAAAAACGGTTTACTGCTTTCTGTTGATGCAATTCCAAACATAGCTCTAATGCATCTTTTTTGGGCCTTAAAGACAAGTTCTCTGTTGGTGGAATTACCAAAGAAAATGACGCCATATCTCAGTTTAGAAGCTACAATACCATGATATGCCGTTAGTAGAGCATCTTTATTAATTATATGGGAAAGCTTATGAAGAGCATACGCATTAGAACTTAATTTTTGACATAATTGTTCAGTTTGTGCTTTCCAATTTATATTTTTGTCAATTATTAGTCCTAAAAATTTAGTATTATCGACATTGTAAATTTTTTCATTATTAAAATGTATGTTCATATTGCAATTTACAGGCATTCGTTGGGTGAACTGTATAAATTTTGTTTTCTTCAAATTGACTTTCAGGTTGTTACACTGTAGCCATTCTATAATAGCACGTAAGGCATTGTTTATATCATTTTCATATAATTCTCTATCTCTACATTCTATTGTTACCGTGCTGTCATCTGCAAATAAGGACATTGGGTTATGAGTTGTCCTGGGTAGGTCATTAATATATAAAATAAACAACAGTGGACCCAATACACTGCCTTGAGGAACGCCGTAGGAGACACTTCGTTCACGAGAAATGTAAATCTCTTCCTGCTTGGTTTTGTAGTTAATGTTTGAGATCTGTGTGTATTGTTTCCTGTTTTCCAGGTACGATTTAATTAATTTCTGTACATTTCCCCTAATACCGTAGGCATCAATCTTGTTCAAAAGATTGTTGTGGTCCACATAATCAAAGGCTTGCGTCATGTCCATGAATATGGTACAAACTGTTTTTTTTTGTCAACATTAGTTATAACTGTATTTAAAAAATCGTAAATTGCCATATTTATTGTCTTTTTTGTCTTAATCCCTTCTGCTCGAAGGTCAAGATGTTGTGGTTTTCTAAATAAAGGTATATTTGCTTGTAAATATATTTTTCAAAAATTTTTGCGAACACCGGAATGTGAGCTATGGGTCTATAAAACTCCATCAGTTCTCGGTTTTCTTTCTTAAAGAGGGGTTTGATTATTGCAGTTTTTAAAATGTTTGGGTATACTCCACTAGTTATGCATAAATTAATATACATGATAAGTTGCTCATAAGAATCCAAATAAAATACACAAGAAAAATAAAGGGTTTATTAATTTTTTATTGACACGAATTGCGAAATGAAAACACAAAAAGTTTAAACTTCTTTGTTAAACTTGCTTTATACCGTAAATAATCGACATACATCAATAAGTATCGATAAGTAAGGGGTCAATAAATTCGCACCTCTATCCTAACACGACCGCACAAAAGAAACAAGACAGAAATACTAGAATACAAGAGGGTACGAGAAATATTGAAAAACATCAACATCGTGCGCAAGCTAAGATTAAAAGATGACCAGGTTAAGTTGAACCATGATGATTTTGTAATAATCTTTTTATTAAATATTGAGATAATTTCCCATGAAATATAAATGTATTCGTTTAAATGTTGCGTTGGCTCCTATTTTTCCCACAACATTTAACAGCATAAGTAAGCATTTTCAGTAACTTTTTACCTTTTTTACGATTTTCGCTAATCGAAACTGAGAACATGGATCCGTATCAGATATCTGGTCGCAACTAACACTAATTTTGTGTTGACAGAAATCGGTCGCCTGTTATGAGCAGTATATTTGCTATCTTGTCTATGTCGTAAATATCTATTCTGGACAAATTAGCACTTTGTCCTATAACAAAGTCAACTTCCATGGTGCTAGATAACATAAATATATATTTATATAAAAACTAAACACAAACTTTACTTGTAATATACGTGTATTTTTTACATTGATATAGCATTTATTGAACTGCTATACGTTAAATAACAACCAAGAAGCAGAGTGGTTCGGTAGCGTGACGTCACAGCGAGGTCGGGGTCCCGCAGTCATTCTGCGCTAGACTTTGTTAAATTACATAATCAATTTCGCAGTAATTTAATGACTGATGAAAATGTTTTTTTCGCCGCTCTTTTGGTTTTGGTCTATGTTTTAATCCTATGAGTTAAATATGGTGTTATCGACATCAGGAAACTTGTTCATTGTGTACAGATTGTCAAGTCTCTCAGTCAACTGCAAGTACCCTATAGGTTTTGTAGGTTTTCATGGTGAGCCAGTTTGTATGAAATTGATTACGTAAAGGGCGATCCGACCAAAAACATGAATGTGAAACTGGTCAAGTGCAAAGTAGCAACTATCTTATCAACTTAACAAACTTTATCTTAACAAACATAATATTTATAATAGGTCGGGGAAAAAGTAATTTCGTATTTTTTATGCATCAAGTTGTAATATAGTTTCTTTGGTCGTACTGTTTGTATTTAGCATTTTTGAAGAAATTGACACTGGTGATGAAAAAGTGGATCATCTACGATAAGAACGTGCAAAAAAAAGATCAGGTCATGGTCAAAGGGCGGTCAAGATCCACAGATTATGGCAAAACCCGGATTAACAGGCAATAAGGTGATGCTGTGTGTATGGTAGGATTAGAAGGGCATCGTTCATTATAAGCTTTTAACGCCAGGCAAAACCATCGATTCGGATCTCTACTAACAACAGCTGATGAGACTCAAGCAATAAATTGAGAAAAAACGACCGGAATTGATCAACAGACAGGGTGTGGTCTTTTATCATGATAACGCCGGACCACAAACATCTTTGGCCACTCAGGAAAAATTGAGAGAGCTGGGTTGGGAAATGTTAATGCATCCACCATATAACCCTGACCTTGCGCCCTCAGATTTTCACCTATTTCGCTCTCTTCAGAATTCTTTAGGTAGTGTAAGGTTAACATCAAGAGAGGACTGTCAAAACTACTTGTCGCATTTTTTGATCAGAAGTCCCTAAATTTCTACAGCAACCGGATTATGTCACTACCTACAAGATGGCAACAAGTTATTGAAGAAAATGGTTCATATTTAAAATAATTAAATGTAAATAAACTTTGAAAAAATTTGTCTTGAATTTTCATATAAAATACGAAGAAACTTCTTCCCCGACCTATTATAAACATATTTATGTCTATAGGTGAATAATTTAACAATGGAATTAATTGTTATATGAATATAGTTTTGGATACCTATACGTGGGACATCCAGAAAGTTTTGCGAAACTAAAAAAAATTGTTCTATAGGTACATATAATACCTATTTATCTTGTACCATCTGTGGGTTGACTGGTAGAAAATGCTTTATGCATTAAGTCCGCCTTTTTGTACTTATTTTTTTGTGCAATAAAGTATTTATGATGATGATGATGATATATAAGTTTCCGGAATGAATATGAAAAAATACCATTAAAGGTACAAAATTAATTTATTGTTTTTCAAAATAATCTCCCTTGGCGTCTATGCACTTTTCCATTCGATCAAACCAGTTTTGAAAACTTTTGTGCCACTCCCCTGTGGTGACCTCTGAAACGTGTTTTTCATACTCCTCGACAGCCTCTTCTGGTGATGAAAATCGTTGACCGCGTAATTGGTTCTTAATTTTTGGGAACAGAAAAAAGTCACAAGGTGCCAGGTCGGGACTGTATGCAGGATGACTCATGAGTTCTACATTTTTCGTCTTCAAAAAGTCGTTTGTCTGTCTGGCCGTGTGAGAACTAGCATTGTCGTGGTGCAGGATGATACGGCGTTTACGGTTTTTTTTACGGAGTTCGTCAATAACTTCCGGCAAACAAATGGTCGTGTACCAGTCACTATTCAGCAACAGTAGCCACGTGTCCAGTTTTATTAAAAAAAGAAGCAATCATCCGCTTAGATGCACTTTTCACGCGCGCCACTTTGGTTGGTTTCGGCTCATCTTGAAAGACCCATACGCTCAATTGCTGCTTTGTTTTGGGATCGTAGCAATAAATCCATGTTTCGTCACCTGTTACTATGTCCCACACCAAATTTGACGCACCTTCGTTGAATCTGGTAAGCATGGCACTGCACCAAGTGACGCGGTCCGTTTTTTGAGCCTCGGTCAAGTTGTGTGGGATCCACCGCGAGCACAGCTTTCTCACACCCAAATGTTTGTGTAGGATTGATTGTATTTGACTCATGCCTATTTCTAAGGATGCGCGAATTTCATGGTAGGTCACATGCCTGTCTGTTTCAATCATACGGCGCAC
This sequence comes from Ypsolopha scabrella, assembly GCA_910592155.1. Classification (NCBI taxonomy): domain Eukaryota; kingdom Metazoa; phylum Arthropoda; class Insecta; order Lepidoptera; family Ypsolophidae; genus Ypsolopha; species Ypsolopha scabrella. Next base: position 19,263,321 of record OU342987.1, read on the forward strand.
AGCATCGATGTTTTTGTTGGTCACAGCGGTGGACGGCCGACCATCGCGAGATTCGTCACTGAGATTGATACGACCACGCTTGAATTCTGCAAACCAGCTATAAACAGTCGTCTTGCATGGTGCTTCATTGCCAAAAGCTGTTTCAAGCCGAGCGATGCTCTGTTGAGCTGTCAAATTACACTTAAAATCGTAGAAAATCATACTACGAAAATTTTCCCGAGTTAAATCCATGTTGATGCAGACACACAATTTTTTAAATGGCGCCACAAGGTAAAAACAAAAGACAGTCAGATGAAACAAACTGCATTCTACAGCCAAAGAGTTCTATTTTCAAATGTTGCAATAAATTTTTAAATATTGTTTATGTAAGTGGCTAGTTCCGGAAACTTTTAGTGTTACCTATGTTTATATATTTTTTAATCTTTTCCAATTTATCTCCACCAGCCTCTATACAAAGTTTCATGCGTCTAAACCAGTTTTCAAAACACTTTTCCCAGTCCGCCGCAGACACCTCGTTTACATCCTGCTCGAACGCAGCGCATCTCCCGGCGACGAAAATTTTATTCCTTTGAACTGATTTTTTATTTTTGAAAATAAAAAGAAGTCACACGGTGCTAGATCAGGGCTGTAAGGAGGGTGACCCAGGAGTTTGACTGGCGTGCTGTCCAGGAAGTCCCTCGTTTTGAGTGCGGTATGCGCAGGTGCATTGTCGTGGTGGAGCAGTAGCCCGTGGAGCCCTGTGTTTGGTCGTTTGTTACTAGCAACAGAGAAAACTTCTGGTAAACATTTGGTAGTATATCATTTGGCATTGATGCTTCTTTGATCCCGTAAGGGAATTGATACCAAGTGGCCAGTCAAATTAAAAAAGCTAGCGATCAAAATCTTCCCCCCGCTTCTAAATCACTTCACTTTGGTAGGCGTTGGTTCATTTTGAAACACCCAAATAGTCGACTGGCGCTTGGTTTCTGGGTCGTATTGATAAATCCAGGACTCATCACCTGTAACGATATCGTAAATACGTCGAGACGAGCCTGCTTCAAATTTGTTTAGCATATCACGGCACCATTTCACCCGGGCCTGCTTCTGAGCATCGGTGAGGTTCTGCGGCACCCAGCGTGATACAATCCTCCTCACGCGAAGATGGCTGTGTAGAATCTCGTGAACGCTTCCCGATCCAATCTTCAATATGTGTTGAAACTTTTGATATGTAATTCGCCTATTGTCTTGGATTAAATTTTTCACTGCCAGCACGTTTTCTTCGGTAACAGCCATCAAAGGGCGACCGCTTCTTTCTTCATCCCCCAAAGTTGGTCGACCGGGCTTGAATTCGTTATACCAACGATACACGGTTGTCTTGGAAAGGCCTTCATCCATGAATGCCATTTGAAGTCTATCGTACGATTCATCCGGTTTCAGGCGACACTTGAAATCGTAAAAAATCATAGCTCTAAAATGTTCCCGGCGCAGATCCATATTTCAGCGGGAAACAACTTTGTATATACTTTATACTTTGAATTAGCTCGCAAAAAATGTGGAGGGAAATTTTGAAATTAGAACATACCTATTTTTTGTTATAAATAATCATATTTTCGAAAAACATTATTACTGGCCAGTCTCCCATACATAAAAACTTTTTTCGCAATACTTTCTGAGGGGCCTGGTATACCTTTTGGAAGGACCTAGTCTACATGTTACCAAGGAATCCTAGTACTATAGTGCCACAAATTATTTTGTAAAGTGAAATTGTTTTGTTGGTGTCAATCATTCACGTTATACTAAATCAGTGGTGTCAATAAATATATAAGTAAAGAAATAAACAAGTGAAGAGCGTTGTACATTATTGCAGTTATGACTGAAGGAGCCCCCATAAACTTCGGCAAACAATTTGATCTCAATTTTTTACTTGGCGAAACCCACAGTCTTGCACTGACTTTGTACTGAACTCGGCCCCTTTTTAGGATTCCTAATCAAAAAGAAACCCTTATAGTTTCGCCATGCCCGTCCGTCTGTCTGTCCACGACTTATCTCAGAGATACTTAGTACTAGAATGCTGAAATTTGGCATAGGTGTACATATTAATAAAATAATATTATATGAATAAATATAATATTAAACTCTTCTTGAGCCTTCTTATTCATTTTGTAGCAATTATATATTTAAAAAATAACATATTATTTTATATATATTCGTTATATTTCGGCCAACTGTATGGGGCTGTTATCAGTCGAATAGAACAAATATCATATTCTATTTGATTGATGACGGCCCCATACAGTGGGCTGAAATATATCGAATATATATAAAATAATATGTTATTTTTTAAATATATAATTGCTACATAATAAATAATAATAATATTAATAATACAAACTGGTAAAATAAAACATTGCAAAACCTTTATTTTTGTGGTACTTTCCCTAGATGTAAAGTGAAGATGAATTTTTTTCCACGTTTAAGCCTTTGTGTAGTTTGTCGTTGGATAGGCCGTTCAACAATATTGTTAAAATCATTTTTGGATTCAGGGATCCGTCTGCAAAATATTAATTAAGCTATAAAGTGTAAGTAAGAAATTTTGATTTGAATTTGAAAGTGATAGTTTTTGTAAGAGTCAAATATCTCCCTCTGCCAACTAAACGTTTGTTTTTGGATATGTGAAAAAATTCACGACACTAGTAATATATAACGAACGAAGTTAAAAGGAAAACTATTACAGCTAGGTAGGATTTAAAATTTAACGAGCAATAGTCGACCAACTTAATTTTGCAGTTGCTACATACAATTTCTAGGTAATGTCAGGTTTGTATTTTTTATTTGAATAATTTAAGTAGGTATATGCCATCAAAAACAAAACTTGTAAGAAAAACAAGTCTCGCAATTTAGTTCTTCTACCGTAAAAAGTTGTGAGATCCATGTAAATCCAAGTCGGTTAATTTATTCGTCCCTACTTAAGGGACCTTCTGTCTTAAGTTATTACATAATTAGCTAACCTACCAACATCTTATAGTGACCATATCAATATTAAAAATCTTTTATGTTTTAAATAAAAAGATTGACTCGGCCATCGCATGAAAACATAATGTATCTCACAAGTAATACATATTATATTAAATTAGATTATTTAGTGCGATTGCCAAGTCAATCTACTTATTTAAAAGATAAAAGATTTTTTATATTGATATGGTCAATATAAGATTACTATAGATTAGGTTAGCTAATTATGTTATAACTTGAGACAGAAGGTCCCTTTATGTTGCTGACTCTTTGGAGCTTGTCAGGCTAGTTAAAGAAAAATATTTTTTTTAAAATTTGATTTATGTCATTGTGAAAAAATTTGATGAAACTTAAATATTTAAAAAATATAATAATTCTAGTTGAAATATTGGTTTGTTCTTAAACCACTTGAAATAACACCTTTAACTATGGACGTTTATTATTTTTTTTTTCCTTTCGTCCCTTTCAGGGACAGGCAAAGGTATCAAGGACGTTACATTTTTGTGACACAACTATGGACGTACGGTTGCCAGGACCGCTATCTGTAAAGATCAGATTCTGCAGATTAAGTAACTATAGTACCTGTTTTTGTTTATATCTCCTTCAAGAGTTAGTAAATGTAAATAAAAGATTTTATTTAAATGAATATGTATTTATTTTTAACTAAAATCTAACCATTTTACAATCTTAGGCACTTTTCAGACTTTATTACTGAGATCACTTTATAGGAACATATCTTAGGAAAACTACTTTTGCAGACAATTTTACTAGTCTTACGATAAACTATAAAGAACAGAAAATATAAAAAACATAAAATTTACTTTTCAAAACAAAACATAAAAATTTCAACAAAGGCCCAACTTGCGCATATTTTATTGGCAGTCTTTACAACATGGCTTAGAGCATTGGAGGCATATTGGCTGTCTACAGCTGACACAAGTGAAGTTCGTCTTTCGTTTTATCTTAGGAGGACATAGTCTACACGTCTTACGTTTAAAAACATTGGTTTCTTGAATTGGTGGCTCTTGGGATGGCATATCAGGGCCCAAAACTCGTTTCAGCGTTATAACTAATTCATTTGGCAAATGAGGGTTTGTGAACGCCTGATATAAAACCAATAGCAGGCATTTCCTCGGCTTGCTCGCAATCATTTTTTATAAGCCGTACCTACCTTCACTTCAACTGCATCAGTGCATACGAACGCTTGTTACTCTAAATTAAAATATTCCAAACGCTGTATAAACGCAATATAAATCTAAAATAAAATTCGGAAGTTTCAATTTATGTACACCTGTGCATGAACATTTGGCGACTGTGTCAAGAACCATCAAAATTCTTCGCAAAAGAAGCAATATTCGGATTGAAGCCGGCCGGTGTGTGACGCCATGTCAGACATGTTATAACATCGCTGCTAGCCACCGCTTCCAACTACAATATAAATACCCAATACATTATATTATAATATTCACGGGATACCTGAAGGTCCAGCCATTGCAGCCACCGCCGGTCCATCGATCAGCAAACAGCATCGAGCCGCAGCCAGGCATGCAGCTAAGTGCCCTTCCTATATTTTATCCCGTCCATTAACTATACCAAAATTTCCGAATCAGACCTATTTATTTACCTCAAACCTATTTACCTTCCTTTGTACGTCTGTTCGTCAGTTATATACTTGTGCTAATTTCTTTTAGTGTTACTAAACAAAAATCAAACAATCAATTAATTTGAATTCATTCCCAAAATTACAGTTACAATTTCTACCAAAAATCAAAATTACAAAGTTACCCACTTGTTTATTTACCGTACTACTATTTATGAGTACGTAGTTAAATTTACCTTTTTATAAAGGTTTTGTGTCCTATATAAGCAACATAATAAGTAAATCTTTTTTGCTAGGCTTTTCTTACAAACTCACAAAGTATAACGAATAATAATTACAATCTAAGCCTACAGTATAGGTAGAATTTTCTTATCTTTGTATCTATTTATTACAATCAATATTCATCTATTTGCCGAAACATTCCAGGAATTTTTGGTACACTACTCGCGCGTGACCCTTCGACGAGCCGCGACAACTCGAGCCATAGCGGACCCTCACAGCGGCAGGTCAAGCGCAGAGACAGAGCTCCGGTTCAGGTGACACCTAGTCGAGGAGCGTGAGACAAATTTTAATACTTTATTTACAAGACATATTTTCAATTTACATTTTTATTTTCTTTGCATTGAGTTTCATTTCCATAGAAAACAAACGTTAAAACAAACAAATGTTTTAAAGTTTTTTAATAGTGTTAATTCCTTAGCAAAGTCTGATTAAATTCTATATAATTATTAAATTTTTCTAACAATGGGAGGTGAAACTAGTGCAAAGGACTCTCAAAATTTACAAGATTTATTTTTAAAACGTAGTTCAGTAAAGGGCCAAATTACTAAGTTCAAGAACTATGTATTTCAACTTAGTTCCAAGAGTACGCCGACGACTACCTATATAGAGTTAGCCGAATTATCAATTAGACTTAGTAAATTTGAGTCACTTTCAAATCGATTTGATGACTTGCAAAGTCAAATAGAGGTGACGACTCCAAGTAATTTAACCAACGAACTAGATGAGCGAGATGACATTGAACAATTATTTATTTCAAACATTGCCTTAGCACAGAACTTAATTCAAAAACAAAACGCGAGTGTTCTTCAAAATGAAAGCCTTAACTCGAGTCACTCATCATCTGCTCAAAGCAATCTTGATCATCATGAAGTTGGATATAAACTGCCTCGTATCCAAATTGCGCAGTTTGACGAATCGTTCTTTCGTTGGCTTGAGTTCCGTGACACATTCTTGTCTTTAGTTCACAACAATGAGCGTATTGCTCCGATTCATAAATTTCATTACCTTATGTCATATTTAACGGGTGATGCAGCACGCATAATTTCCAACTTGGAAATTTCTAACGCTAATTATGCAAATGCATGGAAATTATTATCCGATCGATACAATAATAAGCGTCAGTTGATAAATCATTATTTGAATTTGTTGCTAAACATTCAACCAATTATTCGCGAATCCGATAAATCACTGAGATTTTTAGTGGATCATGTCACAAAAAACTTACGAGCGTTGTGCAGCCTTGGACAGCCTACAGACAAGTGGGATGTTTTGATCATCCATATGATGAGCTCCAAGCTGGACAATCACACATCTCTGAAATGGGAAGAGTGGCGTGGTACATTGAAAGACTATCCTAATTTGGAACAATTCTACAAATTTTTACTCGATCGTGCTGATGTCCTCGAATCTATATATCGGAACTCCTATAATAATAAGTCAACTCCTTCCACATCTAAGGCCACGGCCTCTAATTCTAAGCCATATACAAAATCTTTTGCATGCTCCAGCGGCGAAAATATCAATGCTGCTAATCCTCCTACAAAAAGGTTGTTTGTAGTGAAGGGCATCATATTTATGACTGTCCTACCTTCACAGCAAAAAGCGTAGAGGAGCGTATAGCCGAAGTACATAGGTTGAAGCTGTGCCCAAACTGTTTGAGAAGCGGTCACGCCATACAAAAATGCGTGATGGGCCCATGCCGTGTATGCAAAGGAAGGCACAACTCTCTCATACATAAACCAGTCAATATAGTCAACAACAATGCTTCCCTTTTCAGTGCTGTTGAGACCGTGCCTGCCAGCACTGACGATACTACTGTCAACTTTTCAAAGCAAAATTCTAATCAAGTGTTGCTGTCTACAGCTATCATTGAGGTAGTCAATCCTCAGACGAATCAAACAGAAAAGGTTCGTGCCCTATTAGATAGCGGTTCTGAGTCTTCATTTATCTCCCAATCTCTCAAGGACAAACTGTCTTTACCAATAAATTCCAATTGCCTTGTCAACGTTGTAGGCATTGGCAATAATCATGCTGGGCAGGTTACAGAAACCTGTGTAGTGCAATTGAGGTCACTAAATACTAACTTTAACGTCACATCGGGCTTCTTTGTGTTACCAAAAATAACAGGTGGTCTACCCAGGCTACCTATCGATATATCAAAGCTAAAAATACCAAAAGATATTCAACTTGCAGACCCTAAGTTTCACCAGCCAGCATCGACTGAATTCCTCATCGGTGCCGATCTCTTCTGGGATATTCTTGGCCGCGATCAACGTTCTCTCGGTCTCAATAATCCTAAGTTAAGAAGCTCCCAGTTCGGTTGGATTATATCAGGTCCTATTTCCACAAATATTCACTCTACTAACACAATTGTTCAATGTAACCATTCAGTCTTTTCAAGTACATTGACTGATGACGATATTCGAATTCATCAAGAGCTTACTAAGTTCTGGGAACTCGAGGAGGTTCCCCTAAAATCTAAACTTAGTGAGAGCGAGAAAGCATGCGAGGCCCATTTTTTGGCTCACACCTTCCGCCTATCTTCAGGTAGATTTTCTGTAGGTCTACCTCTCAAAGATTTACCAGATTGTCTTGGACAATCCTATAATTCAGCCAAAAAACGATTATTAAATTTAGAATCTCGATTCAGAAAACAACCAGAAGTAAAATCACAATACGTAGAATTCATGCGTGAGTACTCCGATCTAGGTCATCTCTCGGAGTCTCCTATAGCTAAACCACACACAGCCTATTTTCTCTGTCACCATGCTGTCTTCAAAGACAGTAGTGAATCCACGAAGATCAGAATCGTGTTCGATGGTTCGTCTTCCAGTTCTTCTGGGTATTCGGTCAATGACCTGCTTTTAGTAGGCCCCAAAATGCAGGATTCACTTTTCTCCATTCTCGTCAGAGCTCGACAATATAAGTACCTCCTGACCGGTGATGTCGAGAAGATGTACCACCAGGTCCTAATTAATCAGGAGGACCGAGATCTGCAACTTTTATTATGGAGAGAAGATGAGTCCATGCCTATTAAAACGATGAAGTTGAATACTGTAACTTACGGAATGGCAAGTCCCAGTTATTTAAGTACACGTTGTTTATGGCAACTAGGTGAGGGGTGCTCAGATCCTAAGATTAAAGAGATAATTCAACACGATTTCTACATTGATGATCTGATAACTGGATCCGAAAGCGAATGTACTACTCTACGCTATATCCATCAAGCTGTTTCTGCAGCTCTACAGAGAGGTTGCTTCCATCTAAGAAAGTTTAAAACTAATTCACCTGCTATACGAGATTCAATCTCTTCAAATGCCAATGATAATTTGATTGTGAGTGAATCTTCCTCCACGTTAGGTATGGGTTGGAACACAAGTACTGATCAATTGCATTTCCCCTTTAAAGTTCTGCCCCCAACTAATGATCATAACCTAACCAAACGACTAATGCTTTCGTCACTTTTTAAAATATTTGATTCTCTCTCTGTGTGATCAAAGCAAAACTTCTTTTGCAGCAGTTGTGGTTGAAGAAACTAGCATGGGACGATCCAATCCCCAATGACATTCAAAAGGATTGGAATAAATTCTCTACGACGCTACCTACTCTTCTAACCCTCGAGGTTCCTAGACGTGTTCTCTGCGATGAACCTAAATCAGTAGAGTTACACTCTTTCAGCGATGCATCGCAGAACGCATACGGTGCGTGCGTCTATCTGCGCTCTGTAGATTCTGAAAATAAGATAACCATCAAGTTACTCTGTTCCAAATCTAAGGTAGCTCCTATTAAGGCCACTACTATTCCCCGAATTGAGTTGTGCGCCGCTTTATTATCAGCCAAATTATGTAAGGCTGTCAGGGAATCATTGAGATTTGAAATACAAACTCAAGTTCATTGGTGTGACTTCACAGTCGTGCTAGGCTGGCTCCATAGCAGCTTCCAAAATTTAAAAACTTTTGTCGCAAATCGGATATCAGAAATCTGCGAACTTACGAACTCCGCTTCTTGGCGTTATGTACCAACATCTGCTAATCCTGCCGATCTAATATCCCGAGGCATAAGTCCAGATCAGCTGAGTAGTGCAATGCTATGGTGGTCGGGTCCTTCTTATCTTGCTGAACCTGAAAGTTCTTGGCCTATCTTAAATAATAATAAAATAAATGTACAAAACTTACCAGAAACTAAATCTAATTCAATCATAACAAACGTAACAACAAACAAAGACCCTATAATACAAATAAAAAACTACTCTAGCCTAACTAAATTAAAACGAACACTTGCCTATTCATTACGCTTCATACATAATATGAGAAATTCAAAAAATCGACTTTCTGGTCCTTTATCTGTTGACGAGCTAAATGCATCTTTTATACATTTATGTCGCTTGTCACAACAAGAATAATTTTCACTTGAATACGACTTGCTTGCTAGCAAAAAATCACTGAGTCCTAAATCTCCTATTGTATCATTGACTCCGTTTTTTAGTGATGATAGTGTTATTCGAGTAGGTGGTCGACTTAATGCGTCTGATTTTAATTTTGACAAAAAACATCCCGTTCTTTTGCATGCTGCGCATCATTTAACGAAAATTTTATTTGAGCATGAGCACAAACATAACCTACACGCTGGACCACAACTGTTACTAGCTACTATTCGAGAGTTTGTGTGGCCCATAAATGGTAGACGTCTAGCTCGACGCATAGTCCATAATTGTTTTAAGTGTAGACGATTACAAGGTAAGACTATGAAACCTATGATGGGTAACTTGCCCTCTCAACGTGTCACGCCAGACTTCCCATTTAAAACAGTGGGCTTAGATTTTGCCAGGCCATTTCTTATTGTAAATCGGAAAGGTCATGGTGCCGCAATCATTAAATGCTATCTTTGCCTGTTCGTCTGTTTACGGTACAAATGCGTGCATCTTAAAGCCGTTAGTGATATGTCAAAGGACGCTTTCGTTATGACATTTCGTAGATTTGTGTCATGTAGAGGCAAGCCAACTGAAGTGTTCTGTGACAACGGACGTAATTTTGTGTCAGGTGCTAAAGAAATAAATCAATTTTTTAAAGATAATGCAGATTTTTTATCTGACTTTGCAAGTGAGGATGGAATCAAATTCCTATTTTCTCCGGTAAACGCTCCCCACTTCGGTGGTATCTTTGAAGCCGGTGTAAAGTCCGCAAAATTTCATGTTAAGCGCGTTATGGGTAACTCACACTTAACGTTTGAAGAGCTAACTACTCTTTTCGCACCAGTAGAGGCTATATTGAACAGCCGTCCGCTCTGTCCTTTATCGTCCTCTCCTGATGACTTCCTTTGCCTGACTCCCGGGAACTTTGTCATTGGTCGGGCTCTCACTGCAATACCTTCACCTGCTAAGGAGGACTGCAATCTTAACAACCTGCAACGCTATGCTCATAGTCTACTGCAGCAAATACATCTACATTTCTGGCAGCACTGGCAACGCGAATACATAGCCGAGTTGCAACAGCTCCACAAATGGAAGAGCAATTCTTCAAGCTCAAATGTAGGAGACTTGGTACTTCTGCAAGAAGACGATGTTCCACCTCTCTGCTGGAAGCTCGAACGAATTTCAAGATTGTTTTATGTCCCCAAGGATGGCATACCCCGAGCTGCCGATGTTACCACACCACGAGGTTGCCTACGCCGTCCCTTGGTTCGCTTGTGCTTCTTGCCTACTGCAGAAGAACTAGAGGGTTGAAAACAGAAGCTTTTCAACGGGGGCAGGATGTTAACGCCTGATATAAAACCAATAGCAGGCATTTCCTCGGCTTGCTCGCAATCATTTTTTATAAGCCGTACCTACCTTCACTTCAACTGCATCAGTGCATACGAACGCTTGTTACTCTAAATTAAAATATTCCAAACGCTGTATAAACGCAATATAAATCTAAAATAAAATTCGGAAGTTTCAATTTATGTACACCTGTGCATGAACAGGGTTCATTATTCGTCTTTGCATATGTGGAACTACCAGGGACCGTGCTAACTTTTGCAGGAATTATCAATTTACCTCTTTCTAATCCTTTGCTTTGATGTTGATTATATGAAACGTAAGCATTGATGCCAAATAAGTCCAGAATTCTATAAAAAATTACCATAAGCCACCTCCTCGTTCGGTGATCGAACATTTCCTGTCGGTTTCATCTACCCACCTGTATGTGAAAAGCCCCCCTCTCCACAGATATGGTTTAAACCTCGCGTGCTGGACCCATTTGAATATTATAAGGAGGTTAAAACCTGTCAGAAAGGGGCTTCCCATACAAAGGGGGTTCTTATATACTACAATTCCTTTCTGAAGGGTAAATGGTTCAAAGACTCACATTCGGATGCAGCCTTACTTCTTGAACTTCTGCGCTGGATACAGACCACCAGACTCAATCTTGGTGTCTGGGCAGACAGCGTTCTCCTCTCGTCGGTCTGGCACGTCACAGGTCTTCGACAAACTACTGGCTCATCCAGCAGCTTTTGGGAGTTTACCTAAATACCAATATCTAACCCCGAGCTAGCTCGACCCAGACCTCTACCACGATTTCCGTGAATCGTGTTAATGAAATCCATCCACATCGCTTTCCACCGGCGACCGATTCCCGAAACTGTTCGGACACACAATTTAGCTCGCAATTAATGCTCATTAATTGGGTTATTTTACCACTTTTCCACTGTTTATTTCCTTGAAATACATAATAATTACTTCAACACTGGTTGAATCCATTTTTACACATATCTCCTCGAGAGCAAAATTGACAGTAAAACCGGAAAAAAACAACTTTGACATTTCACTTTTTTACAACCCGTGTTGCCATCTCAATAAAATAGAATCTGACACATACTTGCGCGTTCCGAACGCTTTTAAACCGAACAATCCCCCGCTCCGGGCTGTTATCCTTATCAGACCGCTAGCTTACTCAACCGGGAGCCGGGAGAGAGTCGCCAAGGCTCGTCACAGAATCAAACCTTCGACCAATCACCTCAGTGGCGCGAGGAGTCTCATCCCCGCCAATTATCAACTTAATAATGCGACCACGTCGCCAATACAAAGAATTCCAAATTCGCATCTTTCAATAAGATTACATCCCCGATGACGCGGCGGAGGTGGGTCTTGGCCGATATCACATAATAACCATGACTTAACTAAATACAATTATCTTCTAAAATGTATACATCTTTTCAAGTAATTTGCGGTACCCTTGTAATTCGTGCCGTTGTCTGAACTAATTAAAAAAGCAAACCTCTACGCGATACTAATCGGTCTAATGCAACGACGAAGGCCTCCGCGGACAACGAGGACTCTAATCCCAAGTGGACGGCCTTGGTGGACAGACACACGAATACTCACAGGTACGCCTTAACAGTCCGAGCGTTGCGAAGGCTAGACGTTCGGACGAGGAACGGTCCCCCCACGTCCGTAGCCACTCCATCAAAAGGTCTCGACTGTGTGATCCAATCAGCTGGCAGATCTCCTATCTGCGGCTGCATCAACAAGGCTCGCAGCCTGTAACAAGAAACACAGGAGAAGAGAACATTGCGAATTACCCGGCGAGTTGACAAAATCCAAAACTCTCGCTGTAAAATCGCCAATAACACGTTTCATCCCGCGTGTGAGTTACAAACATGTCGGTCGGACAGCAAACGCCTCATCAAAGGCCCTCCTTGGGTAACAACAAAGGATGGCGACTTGCGTGCTCCGACCCGACGCACACCGTGCCGATGCCACCGTCGCGACGCCCCAGCGTCTCAACGCACGGTGACCCAACTCACGGCGTCCAATCAGAAACTAGTTTGGTCCCTAGAACCAGAGCATGCACACGCAACCCGGGTAAAATCTGGGGTGTCCTATCCAACTGCTGGACAGGCCAAGAAATCTGTTTCTTTAAACCACTCCGGCCCCCACTATAGATGATGCGGCACCAGCTCCGGCGCTGTGCAGCCCCCAGATGCGCACTCTGCAGGATTACATTCACCTGGGACGTGCCTCCAATTTATTGTGAATAACTATATCCTGAATTTGTGAAACCCGGTTTCCTACAAAAATCTCTAAAGTACGTGGGGACGCGCGTAGCCATGCTCGCGCAACCTGACTATCCGATCATGCATACACGTCCCGAAATTCAACAGTGGTCCTTACTCTAACTGAATCTCCCCCCGGGGGGCCCCAACTACTAACTAATATGGTGGGCCGAAGAACTGTCCTCGGCTCCGCACCGGTACAGGGGCAGACAAATTATTGGGGGCCCGGCCCCTCCAATCCAGGGTGCATCCATTGCCCTATATATGGTGAGCGTATACACAATGCCATCCGAGGTGGTGCGTAACCCGCTGCCCTACCATATCTCGAATAAGGCGGGTGATATTCTCACCGCGGATACTCGTGTATCGGCGGAGAGTATCGCTGTGGCTCCGCCCTGCTATACTGTCCTACAGTGGGCGCAGGCACTGGTTCGGCAAACTGGGGTCCACTCATACAACCTTGGGTGGGGCCCCCGCCCGTGGAGCCCCCCCCCTCGGGGGGTCCCTACTCGGGCCCGCTGTCGCGGAAGCATGGGGTCCACTCCTAATATCCTGAGTGCGGCCCTGACCCGTTGAACCCCCCCCCATGAGGGGTCCCCCACCCGGGTCCGCAATATAGCCTCGTACCGCAGGCGCACGATTCACACCACTATCAAACTGAGCACGACTCACGCGAGGGCTCTCTCCACTCTCTGACGGGTGCGCTCCTCGTCCTTGAGAGGGGCCACTCGACGGACGTGACTGATAGGTGGACTGCGCCGCGGCTCCCCCGCTCGTGGCGTGACCGTAGGCTCCAGACCTGTTCGCACAAATTAAATCATTATGTGGCCGGCCACATTCTCTACACATTCGCTGTCTGGAGCACTCGCGCGCTAAGTGGTCCTCTAAACAAAAATAGCACAGTCTATTAATTTTAACTAACCGCCGTCTGTCCACTACCGGTAATGCAGCAAAATCATGGCACTGCGATAACGCGTGTCCTGGGCGTCCACACTGGTGGCAATTTGGGCTCTCAGCCACAGCGGCCAGTGCAGCCAGACGTGCAGCAACGCGTCCCCGAAGCGGTTGCACTCCCTGTGGCCCCCTTCGCCCCGAATTACCGGCGGGTTCCCTGAAACTTCCGGCAGGTGGCGCCACCTCCGAAGTCGATGAAGATTCCACGGCCCTAGCCTTAAATTCTAAAAACTTCATCAAATCAGCGAAAGTAGGAAGAGCCTTGTCCTCCCTTTCCGCGGTCTCACGTTCGAAACGTGAACGAGTATCAGACGGTAACTTACCCAAAATAATGTGTACCAACAAGAACGACCACTCATCCACGGGCAAACCTAACATTTTTAACGCGTTACAGGCTACTGTAACCGGGGTCAGTAACTGCGTTCGAATTTGAGCCTTATTACCTACCCTAGGCAAACTTAACAATTGGCTCGTATGAGCATCGGCCAACAGACGGACATTCTGATATCTATTATTTAATAACTCCCAGGCTATACTATAATGATCGTCCTCTACTTTTAAATGTTGCACTAAGCTCTTTGCCTCACTTTCTAAAGTGGACATCAAATATGCCATCTTTTGTGCGTTGGTTAAATCCTGCCTACTGTCAACCAACGAGGTGAACATATTCTTATATGCCACCCACAGCTCCATGGCACCATCAAAATGTCCCAACTCCAAAGTAGGGAGCCTACTGTGCAACGATGTACCTTGCGCTGCATGTCTTACATCAGGTGTGCTCGAAACACCTGACTGTCGCTTTTTAATCTGACAGGCGACCTGTGTGACCTCATTATAAATATCCATAATTTGATCCATGTCATTATTAGGGCTAGCCATTACCTCCGGTGGCAGCTCCTGGTCCAACAGCTCGATGAGCGCCTGCTCAGCTTTCTCGAGGCGATGCTCCATCTGTGAGTACCGCTCCAGAACTGTATCGCCCCGATCAGCTCGAGCCAACAAGCCTTGAACGCTGACAAACCAGCGCAGCTGGCTGGCCAAGATGTTCCTCGGAGAAGTCCTCGACATTGTAGACCGGGAAATCAAAGAAAATACCAACAATTAAAAACCGAACTAACTCTGGCACGAATCACAAACGTCCCCGTATACAATCCTATTGTAGACCCAAATATACTAGACTCTTGTCAGTATGTTAATTTCAATACATTAATACACAATACAACCCTGTTGTTCAATTATGCGAGTTCAACCAAAACCAATTTTTAATACTCAAATGTGTACAAACAAACACAATATCATAACTTTATGAACAGACAGACAGACCGTTTCTGCTGCTATATATATATAATCCATACAACATAAACCAGTTAGTTACATTTATGCTACACTTTTGACAAACAACTATGTCCAAGCCTCAATCGCAAGTGTCAAGAAGTTTTCCTTCAAAATAGCAATATAACCACAAACTGTAGCACCAACTAACAGTATATCCAAAGGTAATTGGCTCCTGAAAGTATGTAATCACATTAAACACTTGTTAAATACTAAACATACTCCAAAACAAACAAATTTTAACAATTCCAAGTTGTAACATAACCTATGTACGTTGTTATAATATTATACCTAAGCGCTCGCTTAGTTAATTTGATTCACTAACCAAAAACTACACATTACACATTAGCCCTGCTATGTACTTTGTAATTTATATAAGCCGAGGCTTTCAACAACTATATAACTAATAATTAAGCCGCTTCGCTTGCTAGCAATGGTTATGCTGTATGAATTTACAAACTATTATAGTTTTGTCGCCGGGTTCACTAGACTTAACCGCGCTTATAAAGTTATATGTTTATCCACAATACTAACATATAATACAATACCTAAAGCTAAAGGAGCTGTGTAAATATCCTTCCAGCTTACATAAACCTATTCATATACACAGTCCGAGTACTGTAGTATAAGAAATAACAAAATATTCTATTTGATCTCGCTTTAGGTTACAAGGTTCCAAACTACCTACCTAAAACAAAGTATAATTCACAAATTATCTTAGGCCAACGGAGCTACTATATCGGTTCGGCTTATATAAACAGAATATATCTTGGTCCGGGGTTGTTTAATATCCGATATTAAACAACTTAACTGCGCTATGCTACCAGAAAATGTATGTGAAAAGCCCCCCTCTCCACAGATATGGTTTAAACCTCGCGTGCTGGACCCATTTGAATATTATAAGGAGGTTAAAACCTGTCAGAAAGGGGCTTCCCATACAAAGGGGGTTCTTATATACTACAATTCCTTTCTGAAGGGTAAATGGTTCAAAGACTCACATTCGGATGCAGCCTTACTTCTTGAACTTCTGCGCTGGATACAGACCACCAGACTCAATCTTGGTGTCTGGGCAGACAGCGTTCTCCTCTCGTCGGTCTGGCGCGTCACAGGTCTTCGACAAACTACTGGCTCATCCAGCAGCTTTTGGGAGTTTACCTAAATACCAATATCTAACCCCGAGCTAGCTCGACCCAGACCTCTACCACGATTTCCGTGAATCGTGTTAATGAAATCCATCCACATCGCTTTCCACCGGCGACCGATTCCCGAAACTGTTCGGACACACAATTTAGCTCGCAATTAATGCTCATTAATTGGGTTATTTTACCACTTTTCCACTGTTTATTTCCTTGAAATACATAATAATTACTTCAACACTGGTTGAATCCATTTTTACACATATCTCCTCGAGAGCAAAATTGACAGTAAAACCGGAAAAAAACAACTTTGACATTTCACTTTTTTACAACCCGTGTTGCCATCTCAATAAAATAGAATCTGACACATACTTGCGCGTTCCGAACGCTTTTAAACCGAACACCACCTTTGGTAGAATTGTAGAATAATATCATTTCTTGTTTTCTTGTGTCTTCGTCAATAGTGTGACTGTGATGCATAAATGATATCAAGAGCACAGCTTTGTTCTCCTTGGGGACATGTGAACACAGAGTTTTGTCGTTCGTAAAACCGAATAATGTTGAAACAACCTCTCTAGATTTTTGTGCCTGAAATTCATTTGGTATTTCCCGTTTATTCTTCTTCAGAGTCCTAACGTTACGTACGCTTGGACAGTTCATCTACAAGCTCGACAGATGGAAACCAGTTGTCTGCTGTTACGTTACGATTAGTTTCTTGTAATGGCTCTGTCAAGCGTAGAACGCATTGAGTGGGAACAAGATATTTTCTGTCATCATCTGATAGTCCGGCACCATCGCAACCTTTGCCCGAATATAAATAACCATTGTAAAAGTAAAAGGTCTTCGCATCACACAAAGCGTGAATACTTAGCCCATATTTACCAGGCTTCCGCGGCATATACAAAATCATGTGGCTTCTTCCACGGAACTCCACTAGCATCTCGTCAATTATAACATATGTACTGAATTGATATAGTTTTTGAGAATTTGCGACAAACTTATCAAATATAGCAGAAATTGCGGCCAATTTATCGGTTTTTATTCTCTCAGCACGGTCAGCTGGGTTGTCAAAACGCAGGCAATTCAGAAGAACTAAAAATCTGGTTTCCGACAAGCAGCACCTGTATATTTCACAAGCAGTACCGTCCGTGGCAAATATAAAACTGGTAGATTAGTGATTTGATTTTAGGGCAGCAGAATAGTTTAATAATCCCAAGAAACCATTAAGTTCTATTATACCCATATCTTTTAATTCTGGCCTGACTTGTCACTTGAACTTGGCTCTAAACTCTGCAATTTTAAAGTTAGACCATGTCAAAATGATCGAAAAGTTTATCCCAAATACTGATAGGATCTTTGTTTTCGTCTTCAGTCAAGTGCTGAATAGATCTGTTCAACACTGTACTATGCTGAGGAGTGCGAACTCTTCTGGAAGGTGGTTCTGAAGCACACTTGAACAGATTTTTACCATAGTAATACTTCAAGGGCCGCATCTGTGAAATAGGTATATTGTCGTCATCTGAACTCTCACTGTCCGAACTCTTTTCGCCATCATCTCGGATATTAGAGGTTAAACTTTTTTCAATATTATCTTCGTCACTCAAGTGATTTTTTTCAACATCAGCTTCATAAAACAAACAATTATCAACATCTCCATCGCTGTCACACTGATCTGATTCTAAAAGCAATCGCTCGAGCTCGTCTTCAAAACGCAATATTTTATTTTCCCTCTGTGGAATCGGTAAATCAGACGGTCGTTTGGATGTACTCGTAGATGTACTTGGTCCATTATTGTCAGACATTTTCGATCAAAAAACCTTAAACAAACAAAACTACCCTCAGCTCAATTTGTTACACAAAAATGGACGTGCGGTCACACAGACCACAATCAAAATATAAAGCGAAAATACTCACCAAATATGCGACAGGCGACGCAACTTCTCTTTTCGACAGTCGTTTTGCCACTAAAACCTAAGTTACTGAGGTCCAGGTCTTCTGGGTGTATTATCTATGGGTCCACATACGCGTGGCCTGCGAGGGAGGGGAGGAACACGCGAATCACTAATTGCGAGCGGTCACTGAGACTGAATGTCCATAGTTAAAGGTTAAGTAGGGACTGAATAAATTAATCGCCTTGGATTTACATGGATCTCACAACATTTTACGGTAGAAGAACTAAGTTGCGAGACTTGCTTAAGTCCGGTATCGTGCCCCCTTATCGACACTCTGACCAAGTTTTGTTTTTGGTTGCATCTCATTTCTTTTTGTAGATTAGTCCTACTTTTTTTCCTTTCTGGTACCTTCTACTTACAAATGTAACTTTGTAATCCTATATATTTATATGAGATTATTACAAAGTTATATATGCTGTTGGTGTATCTAGAGCACTGGACCGAAATGCAAAATATTTTAGTTTTTCCTTGATTTATACACTAAACACTAATTGTATTCCAAATTTGAAGCTTCTATGTCTGCTAGAAGTGCCTTAGAGTTTTGATGGTCGGTCAGTCAGTCAGTCAGTCAGTCAGTGAGTGACAAAATTGAGAAACTTTGACTAGTTATAATTCTTAAACTACTGGTTCAAATTGAATGAAATTTAAAATATACCGTGTTATCTACAATGCCTGTTTGGTTACTGAAAATTCAGCCTTCTAGTTTTCTACACAACGAAGTTATAGGGGGTCGAAAATGGCCTGAACTGCTTCGAGAAAAGGATGGTACGGCAAGCCGCTTTTTAGCTCGATTTGGCAGGGACACTGCCGTTCCCTCGGATGAACCCTCAGGCGCGTGTCCTACTCGCATTTGAGCGGTTTTTTACATAAATGTTTATGGTGGGATGTTATTTCTCATTAATGTTTATGGTGGGATGTTATTTCACATGAATGTTTTGGTGGGATGTTATTTCACCCTGGTCATTGCATTTGGTGAATAAGTGTACGTTCACAGTTTCGTACACCGTACAGGGCACAGACGTACTGAACTCACCCATCTGATGTACCACTTGTGGCACTCTGGGATGCACTCTAACGTCACGATATGGGTGTCGTCGTCAGGTGCGGGCAGCTCCATCTGGCTTGTTATATTTATACCTGGAAGTGAAAGTATGTCTTGTGCTAAACAAGATCAGGGTGTCCAAATTCTGAAAAGTCGGGGAAGCTCAAGATGGTCAGCGAAAGTCAGTGAATTCGAGAGCCACCTGCAAAGTGAGGGAAAAATTAAGATGTTACACTGCTTGCGAGTTTTCCGAAATGAAGAGATCCGTCAGAGGTCGAAAGTAACCAACATAGCCTGCAGAATCAGTAAGTTGAAGTGGCAGTGGGCAGGTCATATTGGTCGCCGACATGGCCGTTGGGGCCGAAAGGCTTTAGAATGGAGACCACGTATAGCAAAGCGTAGTGTAGGCCGATCTCATGCCCGCTGGACCGACGACCTGAAGGACGTTGAGCGGCAAAATTTTGGAAAAGCCTATGTCCAGCAGTGGACAAACATGGGCTGATGGATGAATGGATGGACTGTTTGCGTCTCGAAATTTCCGAATGATTGTAAAATGAGGGATATTATTAATTAATGCCCTACCCTTAATACAAACTATTGGAGCATTTTTTTCAGGTCCAAACCTGTGGCCATTATGACATCGTTTTCGGTCATAATTAAATGACTTTCTTTTAGTTTTCCTTGTGATGGAGTGAACTGTGTTAAGTTATGACATCGTTTTCGGTCATAATTAAATGACTTTCTTTTAGTTTTCCTTGTGATGGAGTGAACTGTGTTAAGTTATGACATCGTTTTCGGTCATAATTAAATGACTTTCTTTTAGTTTTCCTTGTGATGGAGTGAACTGTGTTAAGTTATGACATTGTTTTCGGTCATAATTAAATGACTTTCTTTTAGTTTTCCTTGTGATGGAGTGAACTGTGTTAAGTTATGACATCGTTTTCAGTCATAATTAAATGACTTTCTTTTAGTTTTCCTTGTGATGGAGTGAACTGTGTAAAGTTATGACGTAGTTTTGGTCATAATTAGATTACTTCCAAATAGTTTTTTTTACACAATTGGAGTGAACTACATAGTGGTTTCGGTTTCCAACATTATTGGGTTCTGTGTGACAGCAAGTTCCGATATATAAACTAATGTATAATACGCAAGACTCGATAATTAGTCGGTATCAAGGTTTGGAAACCCCTTTTTTGAAGAATTCTAAAATTCTCATTTTGCTTTTCCCCACAAACACAGGCACAAAACGGAGCCAGTTTTTTATTTTTTATTTCTCACACGTTTTTATTGATCCGTTATATTTTATTTATTTATTTCATTTATTTTCCCAAGAATCATTTATAATTTTATTTTCCCAAGAATCATTTATAATGATCACTTACCAAGTCAAGCAGTACGAATTGGGCTGCATAAATAATGTCACTGTGTCCTTGCAAAGTGCTAATGTGCTGGGACGTGATTTGTTTCCGGCCGCTTAGTACCGATAGCATTGCTTTCAATCGACCAAGCCCTTTGTACGAGTCCACATCACTGGTTGAATATCTTAGCCTTAAGCACTGCGGTATTGACAAACAAACATCATTGTGAATTATTTAGACAAAGTCCCAGCGCATTAGAAATTTGCGAGGATTATATTTAGAGCACTACACAAGAAAAAAACACAAGGACGTCGTACGAGTAGACAAAACGACACAGCCGAACTACGAAGAGGAAGAGGAAGACGAAAAGACTTACTTGCAGTTGTATTAACTCCTACCAAATAGAGACTGAATATCCTGACCGACTCCGTGGCGCCAGCGATCCAGGACGTGGTGCCCTTGGTGACGCGCCAGCCGAGCTTCACCGGGAACGTCACGATCTGCCACGACTTGCACAATATCCACCGCAGTCCTTTGCCACACCCCGCTGGAACAATACCGTGCATCTAACAGCGCATCGGCCGTGTTATATATTACACATAGTTTGTGTAGCTACATACTCTCGACCGCCCATATCTCATTTCTCATTGGACCTATGAAGTTGCAATTATACATATCTGTTATGGTCCACCCTACCAAAAATCCTAAATTTCATAAATGAAACTAGAAACCTCGAAAAATTGCATTATTCCAAGATTATAGGTATTTGTTTCGGCTCTAACTTAAAGACGGTAATACATATAAGCTTTAAATTTAGTCCGATTGTTATACATACCAGTGACGAAGGGTGAACATTTTAAAAAGGGAAGCCAAACAAAAACATCGCCTTACTCAAAAAAGCAACCAAGGAAAACACACAATTTTTGTACTTCGCAACGTGTCAACCAAGTGTATTTATCGTATTGAGATTTATGTTAATGTTTGACAAAGCGAAGAGCACGGAATAACGAAATGTAGTATGGATGCCATTTCTTAAACAAGCCGATGGGAATCGTGTTATATGGACCCTTCACCACTGATACATACTCTCAAGTTAAAGAACAAATACTAAGAATATGCGTTACGTATTAAAATCTCGCCGAATTATTTGACAGGCGCTATAGTGTTTTGCACTATTTACCACAAAGCTAAAAACCTAGTTCATTATGGGTACTTATAAACAGTGGAGGGAAATGGGCGCTGCTCTGCCGTAGAACAGTTTCAACTAGCACCCAGACCAGAGATCACTATCCTCAACTCTTTATAGCCTTGTTTGTAGTTTCACTGTAACTCTATTGGCTAAATTAATACATCTGGTCACGTGATGCCCAGAAGAAATTGAGAGTAGGTTTCCATCAAATGAGGGACCATCGTGTTCAACCAACGATAGCCATGCGTTGTCATCAGTGCCTCCGGTTATACCAACGTCTGCTAGTGAGCCAAGCTCTGTCGTAGCCGGGGCAGTGAGCGATAATAGCATTCCGCCTTTACCAGAGGCGAACAGTAGTATTGAGAAAGAAGGTGTGAATAGTATTGTTAGCGTTTTAGCCACTCTGTTGAAATCGAAATTTCGCGACTTCTACATATCGCCTTTTTATCCGAGCATACACGATTTTGATACGTGGTGCGACGAGGTTGATCGTGCTCGAGTTTTGAGCAATTGGGATGATTGTGAATGCTTGGCGCGGATAGGTAAATGTTTGCGTGGTGATGCAAAGTCGTGGTTGAATGATTGGGTCTCAAACGACAGGTCGTGGAGTAACTTCAAAGTAGAGTTTAGATCACTTTGTCCTCGCAACGTTGACATAGCCACTGTCTTGTTTGAGGTTATGAGTACGAACTCCAATAAATTTTCTACTTATGCAGAGTACGCGCGCAAATCGTTATTGCATTTCAATATTGTGACGGGCCTGTCGGACGAGCTGAAAGTCGCTATTGTGGTTAGGGGTATTTCTGATCCTCAGGTAAAGGCTTCAGCTACTAATGCCAAACTACAGTGCAACGATTTAGTTGAATACTTGTCGGCTTATGTCAAACCCAAGGTCGAACACCGCTCATCTGGTCATGTTACTCGTGTTCCGTATAATCAGGGTAGGTCTCATCCAGCGAAACGTGAGGCTCCTGGGTCTGATGACAGTAAGACCAGATGCCATGCCTGCGGTAAGTTAGGCCATAAGAGATGGGAATGCACGAAGAAACCCAGGATCGAATCCACTCCATTATCTAGGGTTCCTGATGCTCCGAAATCAATGTCGAGTAGTGGTAAGACTGGTAAGTTCTGCAGCTTCTGTAAACGCAGTGGTCATCTGGCGGAATCGTGCTTCCAAAAACAGCGTTCTGAGGGAAGTTCTTCAGGTTCTCAAAACCGCGGGTTTTTCAGTTAACCTAAGAAATGCACATTTTTAGATACCGAAGTGGAGTATCTAGGTCGACTAATTGGTCATGGTCAGGTGCGGCCGAGCTCAGGTAAGATCGAAGCCCTCTCTAAATCTCCGAAGCCTACCAGTGTAAAAGAGGTTCGTCAGTTCTTGGGGTTGGCAGGCTATTTTCGTTGCTATACCTATATAGCTGGATACGCGTCTAAAACAGCCTGTATCGCGAAATTGCTTAGGAAGGGTGAACCTTTCGTATGAGTGCCGAGCAAGATGTTGCGCGTGACTATGTCATACATTGTTTAACGAACGAACCGGTGTTAGCCATTTTCGATCCGAAATTACCTACTGAGCTACACACCGATGCCAGCGCTATTGGCCTAGGTGCTATACTGCTTCGGGAGCATCCTAACAAAATAAAACGAGTTGTTGGGTACTACTGTAAGTCCACACAGGGAGCGGAGTCTCGCTACCACAGTTACGAGTTGGAGACTTTGGCGGTTGTCCGTGCACTACAATTTGATCGGTATAGATTTTAAAATAGTGACGGACTGTAACTCGCTAAAGTTGACCAAAAACAAGAAGGACTTGGTACCGAGAGTTGCACGCTGGTGGGTTTACATGCAAGACTTTAATTTTACTTTAGATTACAGGAAGGGGTCTCTGATGCAACACGCTGACTTTTCAAGCCGTAATCCTCCGGTTACAGTTTCACATATTCGGAACCCTAATAACTGGGCAAAAATCGCTCAGACTGCTGATTCAGAGACTCTGGACTTAATGAGTAAATAAATGAGGGTCAGTTAAATCAGACACGTTATACAGTTAAGAATGATTTATTGTATTACAAGTATTCACCAGCAGCGGGAGAAGAACAGAGACTGTTGTGCTTTATTCCGAAGGGGCACCGATTAAGTTTGTTGAGGGTGTTCCATGACGAGCATGATCATATTGGCCCAGATAGGACAACAGACCTGATATTACGACATTTTTGGTTCCCGGAGCTTAGGCAATTTGTAAAAAAAATATGTTGGTCACTGTCTAGTATGTTTAGCTCATAAGAAAGTCCCTAGAATGTCACATCAGCCAATACAATCGTACACCAAACCAGATGTTCCGTTCGTTGTGCTCCACTCATATGTGGTACCAGAATCCAATGGTTTTAAGAACGTCCTAATCATTGTAGAGGCTTTTACAAAATTCTGCTTAATGTACCCCATTTATAGACAAGATGCGGATGAGTTGAAGCGTGTATTCTCTAATGCGGTGTCGTTATTTGGTACTCCTTCTACAATAGTATGTGACAGAGGCAGGATGTTCGAGAGTACTACGTTTCGAAACTGGGTCACCGAACTGGGTTGCTCCATACATTTTATCACACCTGGTATGCATCACGAGAACGGTCAGGTAGAGGGGTACTGTCGAACAGTTTTAAACATGCTCCGCATTGAAGTTGGTAGTAAAGGCTCGCAATGGTCGGATGTTTTGTGGAAGGTCCAACTTACCCTAAACATCGCAAAATAGGCTACGACTCAGACCTCACCGCAACAACTCTTGGTAGGTATAGATGCAGCCACTCCTGTCATTCGGTCACTGATCCGTGATGTGGCACTGGGAGCCGACGGCTCAACCCCTAACCGTGAATCATTATTAGTTCTCAGAAGGCAACGTGCGTCTCGGCTGCTCACTGCTAACCAACAAAGACAGGACGAACGAGTTAACGAAAATCGACGACAGCCTCATACTTATGCCGTCGGAGATTTTGTGTTCGTCAACAAAGCAGCCCAGAGCACCGGCAAACTAGATTCTGGCATGCGTGGGCCTTATAAGGTCATTCGCGTACTTTCTCACCACCGGTATGAGCTGGAATTGCTCGCTGGATCGTACGGCAAGAAGACACAATCCGCTGCTGAGCACATGGTACCTTGGCGCGGAGAGTGGACGCCGGACGCTTGCTCAGCTTTCTTTGAGTGTGGCGAGTGAGGACATCTGCTCTCGCTGCTCGATGCTGATCTGCGCAGCGATAGCGGGATGGTGGAGCAAGCGCTTGTTGATGCCTCTGCTCGTTATTCACAACTGTGACTAAGCAAGCGCTTGTTGATGCCTCTGCTTATTACTCACATTTGTGACAAAGCAAGCGCTTGTTGATTGATGCCTCTGCTTATTATTCACAAATGGCTGTGGATGTTGACTAGACCCAGTATGCGCTTGTTGATGCCTCTGCTCTGTCTATATTTTTCACCCTTACCACAAGCATTGAGGTTGCTTGGCTATTTTGACAAGACTCATCCTCGCATAGAATGCGAATGTTGATGCCTAGACTATGTGTTGGTGATGTCTTGTCTATTTGTTGAACATTGTTTGGCGAGCGATAGACGTCCGGAATTTATCGTTTGTCAAGCTTTGTATTTAGCTTCCCCTGAAGCCGTGTAGGTAGTTAATGTTGATGGCGGGACCCTTGTCGTAGATGCATGAGTGCACGCTTGCGTCTGTGATGTGGGATTCAGTCACAATTTTAAAGGAACCTTTGGAGTATTTTTTATTATTATTTTTGAACTCAAATTAAGTAACCGTCCCTTGTGAAATTTCATTTTGAAGTTATTGATGACTTTGAGACTATTTCGGCTTCAGGCTCCAGACTTACTTACTTTATGGGTATCTTACATGTTTGTTGTTTGGTGTGTTTTAGAGAACGATAATAACCATGCCGATGATGACCAGTTTGCAGGAGAAGGACCTTCGAGAGATAATGTGACGGTCGAGGACGTACCGCTGCCAGGAACGGCCGTGTTAGAGAATGATTGAAGGCTCATAAAAGAAAAGGCGGAACGGGCTATATAAGCGGGCGCATGGCGGCGCTCGCTCACTTTGCGCTTAGCCTCTGAACGTGACTGACGTCTTGGTTTATTAGAGACCTTATGTTTTCCATTGTGTGTTTAGTTAGGCTGTTCTGTTGTCGATTTCTTTGTTAAAATTATAAGTGTTGGTTAAATTTTATTTTGAGGTTGATTGTTTGTTATTTTTTTTAATAAATATTTGAAGGAGTTCCTTAGAATATATATAAAATAATTATTATTATAAAAAAGTAGAAATCGTGTGTCTGTATATTGAAGAAAAGTAATAGAAATAGAAAGGGGGTGACTAAAGAAGAGTAATAGAACACAAATCAATGATTTATAGAATTCTTTTCTGTCTGTCTGTTTGTTCCCGCAGATCTCTAAAACTACTGAACGGATTTTCATGTAATTTTCACAGCTGTACAGAACTTAATTTGGGATAGAATAATAACTTTATTTCATGAAAATCGGAACTCGGAAAAAAAAGTTATCGTCATTTAAACATTTTTGGAATTTACTTTTCTACTGGTAGTAATTAGTAGTTATGGTACGGGATCTTCCCAACGGACACAGAGTTTGAGTTTGGGCTTATTTGATGGATCTTTATTAGCACTTTGGTAAAACATGGTGACCAGGGTCCCTTTCTATTTCTGTATACCGCTGATCTAATTTTAAACATCACGCAGTGTAAAATCTACCTTTACGCAGATGATACTTAGGTTTATTACTCATTTAAACCAGAGGATACCTGTGAAGCGGTAATCAGGATCAATGAAGACCTTAATGCAATCCACTTATGGGCTCAAAGAAACACTATGGTACTAAATCCAAATAAATGCAAATATATGGTACTAAGCACGAAGCACCAATGTCAATCCATATCGGAAAAAAATCCTAGCATTGAAATTGACCATGAAGGAGTAGACAGAGTTATAAAAGCACGTTACTTAGGGATGATTTTGGACAGCGAACTTCGTTATATTAAACATATTAATTTAAAGATAAGAAATGCTTTTTACAGAATTAAAGTTCTTTACAACATAAGACCGAAAAGAGTCTGAGCGAAAAGATTCGCATAATACTCTCAGAAGGCCTTGTTTTGTCTTTGTTCAATTTCGGTGACGTGGTCTATGGACCGAGATTGTTACGTAAGACAGAGCGTGCCATCCAGCGCGTTCAAAACGCATGCGCACGCTTCTGTTTTAATGTACCAAAACGTGGTCACGGGACACCTTTTCTAAACAACAAAAACATATTTAAGATGTCAGCATGCAGGAAACTAAGTTTAGTGCATAAGGTTGTTCACGAAAAAAGGCTAGCATACTTGTATTTCAAGTTTAAATGGGCAAGAGACTTTAATTCTATTAATACTCGCAGTAGCACAAGAAATGGCATGATAATACCGAAACATAAAAATGTAGGGTTCAAAGGTGGGTTTAAATATGCGGCATCCAAAATATGTCAGCTATTGTATTTAAAGTCGACGACGACTACGATGACGATGACGATGACGATGATGGTGATGAGTCAATCGGTTGAGTTATGTCTGTCAGTGTTGTTTGTTGAGTCCGGGTCCATACTGTGCGCCAAGTGACCAGATGTATGATGTCTCCCAGGTCCTCAGTTCTATGTCGGGCAATGTCTTCGTCGTCGTCGTCGTCGTCGTCGTCGTCGTAGTCGTCGGCGTCGTCGCCGTCGTCGTTGGCCATCGCATGATAGCACAATGTATCTCACAAGTAATACATATTACATTAAATTAGATTATTTAATAATTGCCAAGTTAATCTATTTATTTAAAAAAGAAAAGATTTTTAATATTGATAATGGTCACTATAAAATGTTGTTAGATGAGGTAATTATGTTTTACATGGATCTCACAACTTTTCACGGTAGAAGAACTGTTTTGCGAGACTTGGTTCTTTTTACAAGCTTTGTTTTTGATGGCATCTCATTTCTTTTTGTAGATAGTCCCACTTTTTTTTTCTTTTCTGTACCTTCTCCTTACAACTGAAAATGTAACGTTGTAATCCTATATATTTATATGGAATTACAAAGTTATTTATGCAGTTGGTGTATCTAGAGCGCTGGACCGAAATTGCAAAATATTTTAGTTTTTCCTTGATTTATACACTAAACACTAATTGTATTCCAAATTTGAAGCTTCTGTCTGCTAGAAGTGCTTTAGAGTTTTGATGATCGGTCAGTCAGTCAGTCAGTCAGTCAGTGAGTGAGTGAGTGACAAATTTGAGAAACTTTCACTAGTTATAATTCTTAAAGTACTAGCTCAAATGGAATGAAATTTGAAATATACCGTGTTTGTTTACTGAAAATTTAGGCTTCTAGTTTTATCCACAACGAAGTTATAGGGAAGTCGAAAATGGCCTGAGCTGTTTCGAGAAAAGGATGGTATGAATTATGTATTTTCTTAAGTATGTATATACATAAATACTAAAAAGACATGAAGTCCATTATACTTATTTTCATGTTGTTTAGGTTAATTTATGAGTTATTAAACGATTATTCTATTTCAGAGGCCAGTTTTGACGTGTTGGTTGCTGCGGCATTTATATTGTAAGTATTTATCATGTTTTTAGGGTTCCTTATCCATTTCGTGTGGTGGTACGGAACCCTTTGTGCGCGAAGAGAGCAATTATTTAACGTAATTACGGTTCAATAGTACCTGCCAAAGGGCGGTTGAATGTAGTACTCACGTGGAGGTGGCTGGATGGTGCCTGCGAACACCTTGGGGCAGTGCTTGTGGTGCCCGCTGTGCCCCATCCGCGTCAGCGCCATCACGCGGAACCAGTAGTCCGCGTCGAGCGTCAGGTTCACAATCATGAGGCCGGTGCTGCTGGGCGAGGGCCGCACCGGGTACAGCCGCCAGTGCGACGTGCGGTTCTTCCACAGTACCACGTACGACAGCAGCGGCTTCGAGCCCAGGTCGGGCTTTACCCAGCTCAGCTGTAGCTCGTGTAGTGCCCACGGTTGTACTTGAGTAACGTTGATGGGGCAGTCTGGTGGATCTAATATTAATGTACGCGCTGTTGAGATCATGTCATTCAACTTCATATTTGTGGATCACATCAATAATAGCAGTCCTTTCTCCTTTATTTAATGTGCATTTGTAGTTTTTGTTTTCTTTATTCTAGATATTTTTTATTATTATTATTTCTGTAGGCAGACGGACAGTCCGGTACAATCGCGTACCTTAGGTTAGAATTTTCGTGTAATAATAATAAATGAGGAATATGTAAATATGTATTTCAGAATAAGGAATGACTGACTGACTGACGGTGTGCATGTTGTCACTTCTTGATAGAACATGTTAGCAATGAAAAAAAAAATGAAACCTATCGCCTATTGAAATATTGAAACTCATCGCCTATTGAAATGTTGAAACTCATCACCAATTGAAATATTGAAACTCATTGACTATTGAAATCAATGAAACTGGTAGCGTAACTGTTCTTACATTCTAAAAAGCTATGAACACAAATTGTGAAATTTAAATAAACGTTACCTACTTAAACTAGATCTTACAAAAATTTCAAAAATAAAATGTCGTCGCATATATAATAGCCATGATCTTGTCATACAAAATGTACAAAGTGTAAATATTAAGTTATATTTTAAGATTACTAACACCACTAACAATAAATGTAACTAAACGTAAGCAAACCTTATCTAATCTAATTGTTGTTTAGCAAATCAAATCAAATCAAAATATTTGTTTTTGCAAAATAGATACATAAAGTATACTTTCTAAAAGTCAAAGTTAATTTTAACAATATAATATATCTTTAGAATATAAACAAATATATAATAATACGGGAAATAAAATAAACACCTGCATAAAATAGAGGCATCTAGGAATAAAAATATTATATATACATAATGCAATGAAGAAATAAGTTCATAAATAAAAACGGGAAATACATACAAAAAATATTAAGGTTAGGCTACTAAAATGTAATAAAGTTATACACCTGCATAAAATAGAGAAATATAGGAATAAAATATGATATATATATAATGCCTAACCATCCGCACCATTAGATTAGTATTGCTAAGAAGAAGAGCAAGAAACTTAGCAAACATTCCTTTTTTCAAAATAAAACGTATGATACAAAATCATACACATACCTACTCAAGTAAAGGCATAAAAAAATATAAGACTGCAGGAATTATGTCACAAGAAAAAAATGTATCTTAGTCAACCCGTCTCATATATTGTCTATTACCTTTAACAAAGTAAGTTTACATTTTAAATAATTTTAAGCCTTTAGAAGAATCATACAGTATTAAAATATGCTAATTATGAATTACAATTTTGAATAAGATTATTTTATTTATTACACCATGCTTCATTATCGTCCAAATAATCATTGATTATTAAGCTTTCTTAAGTAGTCCCTGCTTAATATATAGTTTAAACTTATTTTCAGGAAAACTAAGGACCTCCTCTGGAAGCTTATCGTAAAATCTTATACCATGTCCTACAAAAGAGGTACCTACTTTGGCAAGTCTTAATTTTGAAAAAGCTAGTCTATGTTTATTTCTGGTTTCAACAGAGTGGTGCACACCAAGCTTCGGGAAATTATCAATATTTTTTCTGACATATCTAATAACTTGATAAATAAATTCACATGGGACCGTAAATATATTAATTTCTTTAAACTTTTCTCTTAATAAATCTCGGTACTTCACGTTATAAATAGAACGAATTGCTCTCTTTTGCATGACAAAAACTGCTTCCATATCCGCGGCTTTACCCCACAACATTATGCCATATGACATAATGCTGTGAAAATAACTGGAATATACTAATCTAGCAGTAATCTGCCTTTTGCGTCTAACAGCGTATGCGGCTGAACGAAGTCTACCACAGAGAGCTTCTATGTGGGGTCCCCACTGAAGAAGAGAGTCTATAGTAATACCCAAAAATTTAGTTTCGTTAACTAACTCCAGATTGGACCCCTGCAAAAATAAACTGACATCTACTTGAATTACATTTGGTAAAGTAAACTTTAAATATTTCGTCTTTTTTGCATTTCGAACTAAATTATTTGCAGTGAACCAATCAAGAATCAGAGAGAGAATTGAATCCGCGTCATCAAGAATATCGTTATGTCTATTCACTTTAGTGACGTGTCATCTGCGAATAGATCTATCTCAGATAAGTCTCTAACTAAGTAAGAAAGGTCTTTATGTATATTAAAAACAATAGGGGCCCCAATATGGAGCCCTGCGGAACACCCATTTTGACTAATGATCCATTAATGTCTACCTTTTGAATCCGGTCACTAAGGTATGACTTAAATAACGCCAAAGATTTACCCTTAACACCATAGTGATCTAATTTACATGAAAGTGTTTCATGATTAACACAATCAAAAGCTTTTGAGAGGTCACAAAATATACCGAACGCATCCTGCTTTACTTCCCGAGCGTCAAATATGTGCTTGACTAAAGCAACTCCTGCATCAGTGGTTGACCTCCCTTTAGTGAATCCATATTGTTCACTGTGAAACAACTTATTTAAGTTAAAATGAGATTATAATTGATTACAAACAATTTTTTCGAAAATCTTACTAAATAATGGTAAAACTGAGATCGGTCTATAGGTGGAAGGGTCGCCATTGTCACCTGATTTAAAAAGAGGGATCAATTTACTCAACTTCATTAAATCAGGAAAGACACCATCATCTACACATTTATTAAAGATCAAAGCTAAATATGGAGCTATTGAATCAATAATACAGCTTACTACTTTAACAGATAGGCCCCATAAGTTCTCGGTTTTTTTCAAGTTAAGAGATTTAAATAGCCCGGGCCCTTACGCTTATGACTATTCGGATAGTGACAAAAGCATGAAATTTGGTACAGATGTTCTCTGAAAAGATCTGAGCAGATTAAGCCCGGTTACCAGTGGTTCCACCCACTAATGTGGGTGGTAGTGGGGGAGGGGGGGGGGGAAGTCCGCCCCGCCGCACCTGAAATAAAAAAATCTTACGGATCTAGTTTAGCTAAAAGAACAATATTGGTATCATTTTCGTGTAAAAATTTATGACAAATCTATTTAACATAATAAAATAACATCACTTCATAGAGAATTACTGAGATTTATGTAAAAAAATAAATAACGTATCCAAGACTTTCGTCTTCAATGGGAAATCACTTAAAAACTAATTATTGTAGGGATCAGTAAAAAATTGTATTAGAAAGCTCAATTAATGTATTTTTTTATAAATATACACTTATGTGTACTTCCTGAAATATTTTCTTGAGAAAAAAATATAAATAGTCGCGTAGCAGCGAGGTAAGTTTTTTCGACGTGCATAATTACAATTATTTAACGTCAAAATAAACAAAACAAATTTCATTATCAAAACCAAAGACATTATTAATAATGTCTATGATCAAAACCAAATAAAAAAATATAGATCCCTTTGCATTTCTGAAATGACAACTTCAACATTAAGTTTGTTTCTCATAAATTTAACCAAGCAGTTAATACAGGTAATTAAATTAATATGATAGGTAAGTAAGTTAATAAAAATAATTACCTACTGTTGGCCTTATTATAACGGTGAACAACAACAACAACAACAACAATACAACTTTATTTGTACACCATAAAAGGAAACAAAAAAGAAAAAAAACATAAACATTTAAATATCTAACTTAGGAAACAAAGAAATATAACTTACTAACTTATTAGGTAAGCACAAACAGGCGGCCTTATCGCTTAAAGCGATCTCTTCCAGACAACCTTTGGGTGGAAGAAACTGTTCAAAAGAATTACTGACATGGCGGTGTACTAATTTTGTGTTAAATACATATACAAACATGTATCAATGGATATATAGTATTATAAATGGTAATATACTAGTAAATAAATACGTAATAATATACACACATATATATATATATATACATACATATATATATTTATATACTACATACATATTTTATTATATATAGAGAAATCACATTTCGGTAATCAGAGTGTGAGGTAGTGATGTTTAACTAGTCTCTTGAAGACAGGCAGGGAAGGGGCTCTCCTGATAGGTAAAGGAAGATCATTCCATAAATAAACAGCTTTTACTGAGAACGAATTGTTAAAGAAAGACGATGAGTGCACCGGCGTGGCAAGAAGCAGATTTCGAGAGGACCGTAAAATGCGGTCATGAGTATCATGAAGAAATCTAAAGCGAGTTTTAAGGTAAGAGGGAGTTGAAGGTTTATTTAAAACGGAATACAAGAGAGACAGGATATGAGCATTACGGCGACGACGAATGGGAAGCCAATTTAATCGAGAACGGAATTCAGAAATATGATCGAATTTGCGAAGACCAAAAATAAACCTAATACAGAAATTTTGAAGACGTTCGAGTTTATCAAGTTGGCCCTCCGTAACGTCAAGATAACAAACATCGGCATAATCGAGAATAGGTAGTAGCAGAGAATGTGCAAGCGCAATTTTAGTAGCAGTCGGAAGGAAGTTCCGAAGCCTTCTTAGAGCTCCTGCTGCCGCAAATAATTTCCTACAAACTTCATTTATTTGTGGATCCCAAGACAAGCAACTATCTAACAGGAGACCTAGATTTTTTACTATGTTGCTGTATGGAATTATTGTCCCTTCAAACATAATATTAGGTAGCAGTTGCCAGTTAATCCTGGCTGTGAACCAGGGACTACCCATAATAATAACTTGGGTCTTGTTGGGATTAATCTTGAAGCCATATTCACTACTCCACACAGACATTCTAGATAAATTTGAATTGGTTGTAATTATAGCTTGTGAAAGATCTTCCAATTTGGCTTGTGTGTAGATTTGGTGAATATGGTAGATGGTCGTGGTGTGTGTGAGTTTGTGTATATGAGGATGTTTTAGGGTGAGTGAGAGGGTGTGTGTGAGGGTGAGAGGGTGTGTGTGAGGGTAAGGGGGTGTGTGTGTGTTAGTGTGTTTCATTTGTTTTGATTTATGTCTCCTCTTTCGGAATAATTTCTTCTGTTTGCATGTAGTCTAACCCTTCAAGCCATCGAGAAATCAACAGAAAGCATTTTCCACTGGTGCAAAATTTAAGTTCTGGAATTCTTTTACAAGCCGCATTACACAATTAAGGAAAAAGGAACATTGGTAATCTTTTCGCAAAAACCGTCCGATTCTGTGGAAGTGGAACTCTATAAATTAAAAGTTGAAGAATTAATATGCTTAAAAGCAAATACAGAATGACACTGAGGCACGTGATCACTCAAAAGATCCTGTGCAAGTCTTGAACTTGAATTTAAGCCTTTAGTTGTGAAGGAAGGAATGTTAGTAAAGACATGTTCAAAGGCCTTCGCAACTTCTTTATCTCCTGTAAAAACTTCATTGTTAATATTCAACTTTAGTTCATTATTTCGTTTGTTACTCTTCTCAGTTTCAGTATTTATGGTATTCCATACAGCTTTTACTTTTTTATCGGCTATTTTATGTTTTTTATTCAGAAATATACTTTTTGCTTTTAAACACACTAATTTGAAAGTGCGTGAGTATATTTTCAAATGTTCAATAAATTCAATATTATTATTGTAGGATTTTATGTCGTACAATTCGTATAAATGATTTCTGCTTTTGTAAATACCTGGCGTTGCCCAGTCACTAAAAGTGATTTTATGACTGTTAGAAACTTTCCGCAATGTAAACGTATTTCCAAATTCTTTGGAAACTATGTTAAACAGGTCTGCAAAGAGAGCATTTGGGTCATCTTGGAGAAGATTAAAATGTGGTAATTTAAGTTCTAAGTTTGCTTGAAAACATTCTAGTTTGTGAGTTGTAACAGGCCTGTAAAAGGCTTTTTTGGGCAACTGTTTCACACTTTGTATGAAAGTTATAGTTTGGCTACTGTGATCAGACTGCAAGCGGTTAATAACTTTATTGTCTGAGTAGTCACAGTCACAGAATATATTATCAAGACAAGTTGCTGTATTTTGGGTAATTCTAGTTGACTAGAATCATAGAACCACCTTTTTCTATAGTTAATCTGTTATAGCAGCTAAAGACATTAAAATTATTAACATTAAATTGCATATTATGCTCCGGTAAATGGTGCTCAGTTAAACACAAAATACCTGTTTCTGATTCCTCTAGGAACAACTCTATTGAAAGTATTTTGCCGAGGAAGCCACCTTGAATGTTTTGATGTACTAGTTTATACACAGAAGGCTTTCCGGTTGTCGTTAAATCTAAAATGGATTTGGTACAATTTTGTTAGTACTTGTACTAACTTTGTCAATAGGGACAAAACTATGAAAAGAATTATTATAACAAATATCATCAATTATGACTGGTATTGAAAAAAATCCTGTTACACACATTGTAACAGATTCATTACGTGGTAAAATGCGAGCTAACTTAGTAGCCAATTGTTTTTTAAAATAATTTGGAAGATATAGAGTACTATTTGTCAAAACAAAATCTCGAATGTACGAATTCGTGTCAAAATATTCTATTTTGTCACTATTCTAATTGAAAATTTGTGCATGCAAACATTTAAATTATATAAATTATTTTTTTGTGACCCCGTTAGTGATTCTGAGTAAGGGAATTCACAGAGTATGATTTTATGAACACTAAGTTTTAACATAAATTCAAAGTATTTTAATAGGTTACTTTGTGTTAGATCAATACTATCTCCTAATAATAGAATAATTGTAGTATTTACATTGCTGTTGAATTTCATTTTCATCATATGTTCCAAAATTTAAATGAATGATGCACCTGGCATGCAAATATTAATTACATTTTGCATCATATTGTTGCCTAACAAAAGTTCTAAGTTTTTAACAATTCCTTCGACTCCGAGGAACTTTCCGAGGAAGCTTTGGTCTTTTATTTATCTTTTTACTTATAAAAACAGCAAACGATAATTTTACAGCTATTACTACAAATTATAATTATTTACTAATGGTCTCAAATCATCTCCATACATATAAAATACAACGTCTGTCTCTCTGTTTGTTCGTCTCTATACATATAAAACACAACGTCTGTCTGTCTGTCTGTCTGTTCGTTCGCTTATAACTTGAGAAAGACTAAGACACACCTTTTCTCGTGACATAATTTCTGCAGTCTTATTATTTTTATGCCTTCACTTAAGTAGGTATAAAAAGAAATGTATATTTGTAATATGGTTTTGTACCAAATATAAAAAAGGCATGTTTGCTAAGTTTCTTGCCCTTATTCTTAGCAATACTAATCGAATGGTGCGGACGGTTAGGCATTACGAGGGGGCATTTTTATATTCGCGGAATGGGTAGGTAATTAATAAATGAGGGTACTTTCCTTAGTCGTAACTGGTTAAGTAGCTCATTATTAGTATAAATAGAATGTTGTGTTTTAATCGGGCCATTACTATTTGAATTATCGTCGATCAAACAACTCAGTTGGGAAGAACATTGTGAAAAATTGAGAAAATCGAGCACCGCGCTGTCATAAAGTCCCTTACCAAGCAAGGTAAATCGGTTCAAACCATACTAGAAGAGATCTCATCCGTTTACGGGAGTCTTGCCCCAGTAAAACCATGGTTTATAAGTGGCATACCCTTTTTAAGAAAGGCAGGGCCTCACTTGAAGATGATCCTCGGCCAGGACGGTCGATCGAGGTGACCACTCCGGAAATCATTCAAAAAGTGGAAAAATTAATACTGGAAGATGCTAGACTAAAGAAGAAACAGCTCGCAGAAATGGTTGGATTATCCGATACAACCATATTTAAAATTCTTCACGATCATCTCGGCATGACCAAAGTCAGTGCAAGGTGGGTGCCGAAAATGCTCACGCCGCCTCAAAAACAACAGCGCGTAGAGTGTTTTTGCGCGTTTTTGGACCTCTGTAATGAAGACCAGGATGGAGTATTGACTCGAATTGTTACTGGGGATGAAACTTGGGTTCATCATTATGAACCTGAGTCCAAACAAGATTCTATGCAGTGGCACAAAAAAGGCACACCACCACCAAAGAAATTTAAAGTGTCACAGTCGGTGGGAAAAATCATGGCGACAATCTTTTGGGACTCAGAAGGAATCTTGTTGATAGATTATAAAGATAAAGGTGTCTCCATAACCGGAGAATACTATGCTTCAATCTTATAGCGATTAAAGGAAGCAATCAAGGCAAAAAGAAGGGGAAAATTAACCAAAGGTGTCCTCCCTCTGCACGACAACGCGCCTGTACACAAGAGCCGTGTTGCGTTGGCTTCCCTGCATAAGGTGGGCTTCGATATTTTGGTTCATCCACCCTACAGTCCTGACCTGGCTCTCAGTGATTATTATCTCTTTCCGAAAATGAAAAAAAGACTTCGGGGGAAGAAGTTCTCAAGCTATGAAGAAGTGAAGGAAGCAGTTTCAGCTTATTTTTCAGACAAAGAAAAAACGTTTTTTTTTGAGGGTATACGTAAGCTAATTGAAAGATCTGAAAAATGTATTAGGGTTGCAGGTGAATATATTGAAAAGGAAAAATAAACTTGTATTTTTATTTCCACGTCTTACCCCCGATTCCGCGAACTTAAAACGCCCCCTCGTATGTATATTTAATATTTTATTGCTATATTCCTCTATTTTACGCCGGTGTATAACTTTATTACATTTTAGTAGCCCAACCTTAATATTTTTTGTATGTATTTCCCGTATTTATTTATCAACTTATTTGTTCATTGCATCATTTAAATATAATATTTTTATTCCTAGATTTCTCTATTTTATGCAGGTGTATAATTACACTTTAGTAGCACAACCTAAATATTTTTTGGATGTATTTCCCTTATTAGTATATTTTTTATATACTTAAGATATATATTGTAAAGAAGATTAACTTTGACTTGCAGAAAGTATACTTTATGTATCTGGGGGCACGGTAGTGCCCCCCACCAAGACGAGCCAAAAGCGGGGGGGGGGGGGCACTACGTACCTTTTCTCGAAGCGTTTCGTCATATTTTCGAATCCTCATAGCTTCGATCTGGATAATACTAGAAATACCAAATTCTTAAGATAAGATGCAGTAAGCAATCTTATTAAACACGATAAGTTTCATTTCTATAGCATTTATACTTTGAATTTTATTAATGCCTAGAATACGTCGATTTCGTCACTCACTCACTGATGATCATTTATACTTTGAATTTTATTAATGCCTAGAATACGTCGATTTCGTCACTCACTCACTCACTCACTCACTGATGATCATTTATACTTTGAATTTTATTAATGCCTAGAATACGTCGATTTCGTCACTCACTCACTCACTCACTGATGATCATTAAAACCTCTAGGGTACTCCCTGAAGTCCTAGAAAACTGAAATTTGGCATGCTGGCTATAATTAGCACACAAACAACAAATAAATTAAGAAATCTGTAACTTTCACCCCCCAAACCTTCTCAAGGGGGTCCGGTTCTGTATTATTATAAAAATATATTCCCAACTTCCAAAAGTCCTAGAAATCTGGAATTTGGTATTAAGGCTACGATTTGCACACAACTAACGAAAATATTAAAATATCTGTTAATTTTACCCTCCAACCCCCCACCCCATAAAAATGTCAAGGTGACAAAAAACAATGCGCTAAAATTCTTGCGCCTGACAAAAATTACGACACCCTCTTGGGTAAGGGACCCTTATATTAACTTGATCGCGGTATTGCTCCTGTTATCTTTACATAATCAATCATCCATCACCTATTACCATGACTTTTTATTATATTTTCCGGTCTTCTAGTTTCGGAGATAAAGAAGGGCAAGGGACATGATAACGTTAAAAACTTACTTTTTTGAGGATATTTTTATGGATTTACCCTTGGGTATTAATTCAATTTTAATTTTATTATTTGCCATGTGGTTGGCCATAGTAACAGGTAGGTATTCTGCAAAATTAGTAATCCAGTAACTATCAGCGGCTATCTAAAATTTGAAAAATTTGTCTACCATGTTATACGCATTAGACATGTGTGTGTAAAGTCGCCGTCAATAGAAATTGTGGACTATGTAAACAAACCGTTTTCTCAATTTTTCTGAAGGTTCTGTCACGGAGTCTCACTGAACATTATTCCAAATCATGAAGCATCAAGTCCCACCTGCCATTCGCTGTATTTCATCATGAAATATTCAATAATCACCAGTTAATTACGGAAAATCATAGAATCAATAGTCACTTCTGTACTGCGTCGAGATTGATGTCATATTTTTTTCTCATCGAATCTGTATTGTCTTTGAAAATTAGTGATGTACGAATCTATTTGAATATAAACCTATTTTATTCGTGATGCTATTTTATTCATTTTTTTTTTGACAGCGTTACTTCATATCTTTGACATAAACGTGTGTGTGATTCTATCGAGAGCTGTGTGATCTTCCAGCGTTGCTCTAAAATCTTTTGTGTTTTCGGTATTCTAACGACTTGGCTTCTCTTACTGATTTTATCGTCATAGTAATGGACAATGCCCCATATCATTCGCGTCAAATCGAAAAGGCGCCCAACATGAGTTGGCGGAAGGAGGCTATCCAAAACTGGTTTCGCGAAAAAGAAATCAAATTTCAAGAAACCGAAATCAAAGCGAATCTCATCGCTAAAGTAGACAAGCAAAAATATAAAAAAATATATGTAGATGAGTTGACGGCATCGAAAAATGTGAGTTTTGCGCCTTCCACCATATCATTGCGAGCTTAACCCGATAGAGTTGATATGAGCGCAAGTAAAAGGTTAAGTTGGAAGGCACAACAAAACATTCAAAATGGACGATGTGAAGATTTTGTTGGACCAAGGTATGGCGCGGATCGGGCCAGAACAGTGGGCGAAATGTGTAGCTCATGTCCTAAAAGTAGAAGAAAAAATGAAAGAACTGGGTGGGATAATAGATACGGCCACCGACGATGTGACAGAACCATTTGTAATTAACGTGGGTGATTTGACTAGCGATTCATAAGAATATTTTAGCGATGAATCAAATAAAGAAAATTAATTAAGCACCTAACATATTTTAATCACATACTTACCCATCTCTAGATAGTTCACCTATTCATAGACAAAGACAACATGGCGCTTTGTTTACATAGTCCACAATTTCTATTGACGGCGACTATAACGTATATCATGTGTGTGTTAAATAAATAATAATCTATAACGGCTGAAACTGTAGACCCCTGTGACAGACGGACACACAACGGAGGCTTAGTAATAGGGTCCCGTTTGACACACTTCTGGAAACTTAATTAATTTTATCTGTGATCCAAGGGGTGAGGGGATGGAAGGATATCAAACGCGTCGCGCGCGCTCATCGTCGCCTCCTCACAATGCCACGTCGCTGCCGTCGCTGCCGTCGCAACCCTGATCTATCGCTTATTGCAAATAATAGGCCAACAAGAAAAAGAGGCAAAGATTGAAGGGCTATAAAAAAGTCAAGTCAAAAGTCAGCTGACGCGCAAAAAATGCAGCCTGAAAAAAAAGCAGAGCATCTTACAAAAAGAAATGAAATCCCATCAAAAACATTTCATGTAAAGGTCGCCAAGACACAGAAGCTCATAACGCTTTCACGGTTAAAAAGTTATCAGATCTCATGTTTGTAGAGCCAAGCCTTTAACTCTACAAGGCCTAACTATACAGGCTTTAACTCTACAAACCTACATCTTTGTCAAAAAGTATGGCTTGGCCATTTCATTGAACTATTGCATGCAAGTCCAATATAAGTCCATGGGAGTGTCTGTCTGATGGCCGCGAAACGGGAAAGCCATTCTTTTTGACGAAGATGTAGGTTTGTAGAGTTAGGGCTTGTAGAGTTAGGCGTTGTAGAGTTAAGGGCTTGGCTCTACATGAGATCTAATAACTTTTTAACCGTGAAAGCGTTATGAGCTTCTGTGTCTTGGCGACCTTTACATGAAATGTTTTTGATGGTCTATTTTACAAAATAAATACCTAGGTATTTTGATTTTGATTAGAACCACTTAATGGATTTTGATGCAGTTTTCACTGAAGGATAACTGCAGACTGCAGACCGTACACTGCAGACTGCAGACCGTACACTGCAGACTGCAGACCGTACACTGCAGACCGTACACTGCAGACTGCAGACTGCGACTGAAAACCGCAGGTGTAACTACCGGTTTATATCACTAGTAGAAATGGATTCGGAACACGGCGTCACTGTCGCCTGCCGTCGCAGCGTGGCGCGACTGCAGACCGCACTACCGGTCGGGGACCAGTTTTGACGCCGGCAGCAGTCCAGTGGGTGCTTTTTTAGCACTTTTGGATTAATTTCTTCATAAATAAAACTCAGTATAAAATGAAACTGCTTCTTATTTGAACGACAGTAGCTTCTAAATATTTCTTCATCGCCAGTCAAATGATTTCTAATCAGTACTGAGTAAGTTTTTAAATAAAGGCATTGTAGCCTTTCTTTTCTTTCTGGTTTAAAATAACAATAAATCATCATCGTCTTCTTCCTCTTCCAAAAGAAGACTCAAAATTGTATCAGTAAACACGCCTGACATCTTGTAGGTACACTTCCCCGCGACTGCAAGTAATCTCAATCTGTGTCGCCACACTCGGCATTGATCCGACTGCAGCAGCAGCAGTGTCGTCCGCGTTTGAAGTCTGCAGCTGTAGTCGATTGCTGCGGTCGCTATCGGAATGGTATCTTGCATTTTTTCGGGAAGGTTTTAGGCTGTGTATCATCACGCTATGACAAAAGGGAGCAGTGCAATGAGAATTTTTGTGAAATATGGAAGGTTCGCCGCCGTAGCGCAGCGTAAATTTTTTTTTCACTTTTTATTTTTTCGTTTTGTTTTCAGAATACATATTTTCTTTTATAAAAAAAGGCAAGCAGGGTCTGATGATGGGATAGGAAGATGGGTACGGGATCTCATCAAAGGACAACAGCAGACTCCTAAACTTTGGGCTTATTTGATTGGTATTTATTAGCAATTTGGTAAAACATGGTGACCAGAGTCTGATGATGGGACTGGAAGGTGGGTATGGGATCTCCTCAACGGACAACAGCAGGCCCTTCGAATTTGGGCTGATTTGATTGGTATTCATTAAATTGAATTGATTTGGTAAAACATGGTGACCGTTGCATATTTTCGTTGAAAAAATCATATTTTTTTGTTTTCCTTATTTCCACAAAAATCCCTTCGACGCGGGCGGAGCCGCGGGCGAAAGCTAGAGTATAGCTATAATACTAACCCTTAGTTAAAAAAAAAAAAATTGTACCTTTTGGCTAGGAAATATATTTAAAACCTGAAATTATGGGAATGTACTGACTCCCAGCTTGAGGCTTACACTTTTATAGGAGTTGGATATTCATGGCAATATGGAAACATTTATGGTCAGTAAATTTATTTTCATGTTTTTTGTTTATGTTTAAGATTATGTTTTTATTGCCAAATTCATCGCTTTGGAACATTTGTTTCGAATTTTATCTTTTCTAGTTTGTAATTCACTCTAATTTATCATTTTAACTAAATTGCAATTGGTTAATCTTGTAAAGCACAAAAATTTACTTCTAAGAACATTATGTACCTAGACTACATAAATAAAAATCAATTTTGAAAATTATAAAATTACTAATAGGGCCAGATACAAGAAGTTTCAATATTTTTTTATTTTACATGAAGAAGTGTTTATGGTTTATATTGCAGAAATAAATAAGTAAATTTATTCTTTAATTAATTTCTATTTACATTTTGGTCTCCGAAGTCCACACTTGTATTCATATATCTCTTCTTTCACCAGTGTCGTGAAATACAACAGAGATATTGACAGCATCACCCTGAAACAATATAACTAGTCAGTCAAGCGCGAATCGGGCGAGCGCGAGTTCACAGTTCGGGGAAACTACTAGTTGGTAAATAAAACAAAAGGCAGGACTAGCTGAGTTCGTGACATGCAAGCAACAAGGTTATGAAACTGGATTAGGCGGGAGCCTTGGTGTGGTAGCTACTACCAAATATACATTCCCAAAACTTTCGAATTACGGAACCCTAGGTATGCGAGTCTGATTCGCACTTGACCGGTTTTTGAACGAGCGAGCGAAGCGAGCGAGTTCTCCGAGTTTACTACAACAATTCGGCGTTCGTATGTAGTATCGTTGCTCGGAATGTCATGAAATTTGGCAAGCCAGTAAACAAAGGAAATATTTTTTTCAAGTTCAAACATGAGCCAAATCAGTCAAGTGCGAATTGTGCGAGCGCGGGTTCAAAGTTTGAGGTTGTAGTGTCCTGCACACACACATCTTAACCGTCCTACTTAATGTACACTATTATAACTTGGACCATTGAGCAAACAACATCTTTTATTCCGACCCCTTTTCCCAACATACTGCATGGCGACCAATGCCAGTGCTGCCTTCTCGGGCAGATACTGAGCTGTGGAATCTACTAATTGTATAAAGTTATTGTTTACTACGTGTACCTATAGGTATGTACCGACAGTGAAAGTATAGTGCAAGTGCAAAGAATTTTGGTGAGTGCATTTCGAAATGATTTAGACGAACAGTGTGATATATTTAAACATTTCTATTTTTCAACAATTGGAGGCCGAAAAACGATTTCTGATGAATCTACCCAGAAATAATTGCTTATTGTTTTTGTGGAGTTATCATGGATGCTGTTGATGATGCCAGACACAGGTGATGCGACCGATGATGCCGCAGTGGTATCTACTAGGTACTGACTTGTCGATAAAAATGAAGACAGGTGCGACAAGTATTCATTGTAATATTAATAATTAATACTAATATATTCTTCTTAATAGATTTTTTTTAAAAGCATAAATGGAAATTACATAAATTTCTATAACCTGTGTACGAATGATTTATTTTGTTTATTGGGCATTATTTTGTTGTAAAGGCAATATTGAAGTTTGTGTTTGATGACTGAAATTAATAGTATGTAAAAACCTTTAGAATACGACTATACGAAAACATTTTAATTATAAATTGATGAAAAATATTTTGAGTGATAGTACCTTGGCCAAATAAAAAAATAAATTAAGTGGGATGTTATTTTTCTGAATGTTTTTACCCATAGCTTATCGATGAGAAAAATTTTGGTTTTTATTTTAATAGTAATATTATCGGTAAGAAGGTACAAACTTCTGATATGTATGTACCTATGCAGTAAGTACAGTACCTATATATTTTGGTGAATTATAAGATGAAAAGACATATTCGCATGAAAGCATTTTAGTAATTTAAACTTAAATTAAACTTATATATTATTTTTTCTTCGTTTTTCTGTGTTTAGATTTTCGACAAGAATTTAATTAAAATCAAGACTAGGTCTCTATATGTATAACTGACGCGATCAGTTTTCTTTCCAGCGGTGTTTCATATTGTATCAATATCAAGTAAGTAACGATAAATAAAGTAATATATAATGGCTGTTTTGAATGTTCCACAGATTTTCTTAATTATTATATAATTTTCAGTATTTAGGATGTTCATGTTTTTGACGATTGCACAAACTTTTATAGACCAACTGCAATTTTAAAATTTCGATATGAGTATAAATCTGATTGGGATCATTTATGTGACATAGCTATGTACCCATTTTGTAATTTTTTATTTATTTTGAATTGAAGTAAATATTATATCTAAAGT
Source organism: Ypsolopha scabrella (assembly GCA_910592155.1). Taxonomy (NCBI): domain Eukaryota; kingdom Metazoa; phylum Arthropoda; class Insecta; order Lepidoptera; family Ypsolophidae; genus Ypsolopha; species Ypsolopha scabrella. Next base: position 19,307,879 of record OU342987.1, read on the forward strand.
GCATAGATAACATTTGATTTCTAATTTTTGAACATGGCTGTCTTATTTTAACATTTGCACAGTTGTTTCTGCCTACCCTTTAGGGAAACAGGCGTGAGTATGAGTATTTTGAACTATAAATAATACTTATTCTGTTGTTTAAGTCACCTTAAAGTAAAGTAATGCACTATGTTTTTTTTAAAGATATACACGAACATTTTCCCATATTTTAAATTCATACAGCATGATTACTTACGTAGCATTGAATACCTTAGATGACAAATACGTAAGTGAAGAATTTTGTTTTTAAAATTTTGGTTTATGCAACAATTTTTTCATTTCTTTCTGAAGAGAATCAAATATTATTTCAGTTTCAGGTATCACGAGTTTTCAAAATATTGTAAGAATACCGTATCAAAAGTAGTCAAATGAAAGCCAGTCATGTAATCTATTATTGTGTCATGTTATTGTAATAACAATAAATGAAATCTGATAAGTCGATTGCGTTGCCTTATAATATTGCTGACGGACAAATATTCATGTTGCTAGTGGTCATATGTGCATGATTCGTGATTGCTTTAAAATTCGTGTAATGAAATCGAACTATATAACTCATTAAAGACATTCTAGAATGTAATACAGATATAAAAATAACGGTTTATGTTTGTTTATGTCCAATAGTATTTCAGTTGTATGTTGGCAGGGAAAAGTTAGGGTTCCATATTAAATAAAGAGAATTTATTTTGATAAAGTTATTTTGTTTTATGAATGAAATATTTTGACCAACAGTTTAAAAAAAATATATTTATTCTTATAACATTCGATAACGATGACAGTGTATGTTACGACCACGTTATAAAATACAATTAACGCTTAGTAAAAATAATTTTAAAATTTTAATTTAAAAACATAATCAAACGTTACTAATATTAGTTATATATAGTATATTACTTATAGTTCATTAACAGGATTATGAGCAGAAAGAGACAAGATTTTTATTTTATCTAATCATAAATTTGTCTATTATAATTTTAACAGATCGATATATTTTTACCTAGAAACAACAAACTTTGCTATAAAATATAATTTGTTTTGACTGTACATTTAGTGAGGTTTATTTATATGAAATTATTGTCAAATTTCGTTTTTTATTTTATTTTACAGTAACTGTATTATCTTATAGATACACCTGATTTTATTAGCAGAACTTGTTCAGAAAAACATTTTTTTTGATGAAAGTATAGGTATTTTTACATTCTTTGCAATTAGATACAGGTAAATAAACATTTGCAAACGGGAAAAATATATTGAAATAGGGAGAATTATTATATTTTTATGGATCTTTTTGTTTGAGTTTTCTTACAGAAATAGTGATTACCTAATTCTCAGATCATGATTTCAACATAAGTAATAACATGTTGAGGGTGTTTTCGATAGGTCTATTAGTCGATTGCTGTTACCGACTGCACAGACAATACTTGTATTTGTTTATGACGTATAACATTTGCATAATTATTGTAATAAAAATATAGTTTCAAAGGAAGATTGAAAAATAAAATTATAGATAAGGAAATTTCAAGTACTTATTAAATGATTCAGGATTCAGATTATTCTAAATATGTATAGTAGGTAGAAAGAAAGTTAAGAAGACGTATTAAAAACCTTTTTGGCCTGCTGTTGATGTATGACAATTAGGTACGTTTTCGAAAAGATAGGTAGTTCGTAAAATTGTGATAAAAGGAAATGAATGTGTTTATTTTTGGGAACGGAAAAAGTATGCCGTAGGTAGTGGCTTGAGCATTGTTAGGCGAAAGCATAGTGGTTGAGAACACTTCGGTTCATAAGGTTTCAAAGAACGATTGGCCTGTACACCCAAGAGTTGTTGAAATTCTTAGAAACCAAAGGATTCTATGTGATTGTGATGAAAAATTTGTAATTTTGTGTGGTATGACATATACTGTGTGTTCATACAAATCAAAGTCATCAGGGGTACACAATAAGGGTACAAAGAGTGCACATCCTTCTCATCTGATCATGGTGCGCACGAGTTCGCCTCTGTGAAGAAGTTGGAGATATTAAATCTTAAATGATGCCTCTTAATGTTAATAAATTAAAGTAGAGTCGACTCATTTATATAAGTACCCACCCAAAGTGGTTACATAATATTATAAAGTAATAAAGGGAGCGGCCGCCCCATTATAAAATGTGTACCCTCGGAAATAAGTCCTTCAAGGATATAAAGTGTAGGTGATAAAATAAAATAATAATAATTATTATGATTTTGATAATGAATGATGAAAAAGAGTTAAAAAGTAATGTGTTTTGAAAGGTTCTGAAAAAGATTTTATAATAGGTATATGTACCTATATACCTACACACTATGAAAAGAGTGTAAACCCATATTACGAAAATAATAAATATCTATAATGCAAGAGAATTTTTAGGAAGCTATCACTTCCATGATTTAATAATGAGATAGACTGGAAGACAGAGTAGAATACTCGTATTATACTTCATAAACAATGACCTTCGAAAAGTTATATACAAAATTAGTTTAACAAACGATTAAGAAAAAAATATAATAAGTGACATTCAGAAATTAGAATGTCTAAATAGTTGGATCACTTATCAATTTTGAAAATATAACGGATCATATTACGAAAAGAGTAAATAACTTCTTATATCATCAATCAACAAACAAAGCTTATTTAGTTTTACCATTATGTTTAAGGCATGATTTTTGTATTTTAGATTAAGACTATTTTTGTATTTGGAGTTTCTTAACGTTGGGTTTTTAACTTTGTATTTTTTTTAGTATACATAAATTTAAGTTTATAAAATGTAAGATGGTCTCAATGGTCAAATTCGTTCCGTTGCGTATGTTTTTTATTGAAGACAAATAATAATTTTGTTAAGAAATTTAGTCTAATATTTTTTTAAATACTTGTATTTGCTAATTCGATTGTACTTTTGAGGTCTTATTGAGTTTGTTGAATTTTCTTATTGAATTTGTTGTGGTGTATGTAAAATTCTTGAAGATTTTACTGATGTTATAAAATACATATAAACAATTTTAATTTTTTTTTATTTGGTGAGGGATAATTTAACATTGAATACACTTTTTTTTTGCTAATAATATTTCTATATTAAAATCATATGAGTGTTTAAAAACTGTGATTGATTGGAAAAATTAATATTTTATTTTGTTATGACTTTTGAAAGGAGATTGTATTACACACTAACAGTTCTGAGATGTTATTTTTTATCATACTTTAAGTTAATTAAGTTTTTTTTTAAACAATAATACCAATGTTTGAACTTAAATATGTGGTGTTTTGAAATATGTATGACGAATTAAAATTAATAATAACGATACCTTATACCTAGAGATAAAATATACCAAAATTCATTTGTTACTAATTAGCTACTTATTTTGATAAACAATAATTTAGCTCGTCTTGGCGGGGACACGTAAATATAATGATTTAATAGTGAAACATTTTAAAAACTTGTAAGTAAATGATTATGTGGTCAAAAAATAAAGATAAATCTATTATTTTTTTATTTTTTTAGGGGGGAGGTGTAGTGTCCTGCACACACACATCTTAACCGTCCTACTTAATGTACACTATTACTCTTAATGACTCATTATAACTTGGACCATTGAGCAAACAACATCTTTTATTCCGACCCCTTTTCCCAACATACTGCAAGGTGAACTATTAGTTAAATAACGCCCAATTCGAAAACGGAGCAAAGATATGGGCAAATAGTTATAACTAGTAGTTCTGTTGAACGTATGTATAATAACGAAACACAGCTGTCATCTGTCAGCTGTCACTGCTACTTCAGCCATCACTCACTTTACCATTACATTTCCTTTGCGAATGTTGTGCCGAATGATATATAAATTTATTAGTAAAAGGCCACTGAATCACCGAAATACTTCGTTTTTCTTCATCCTGGGGACCCTAGAGAACATGGTGACCCCTAGTTTTTTGAAAATAATCGACGATCGGAGAATATATTGCGGATTTGGTACGTCATCATCGTGATCATCAAAATCAAACAAAGGGTTTGGTTCCGAGCGTCATCTTATCACGGTGACGTCGTGGAATCGTCGAGTAGAAGTCGATTATCAACCTGAACACGCTGCCTGCAGAGGATCCCCGCAGGCCTGGGCTCCGGAGTGCAGAAAAACTATACTGCGGCTACGAGAGGATACGTGTACTATTTGATTTTGAGCTGGTATCCTTCTGGTCCCTTTCATCCCCATCCTTAGCCACAGTTAAACCTAATAATTTGGCATTTTATTACATACAAAGTTAAACTAAAAATTCTATTTAAATCCCCAATTAAAATGACTGCACCGCCAATAAGCATGGCGATTTCAGCTGACGTGGCGGCCTTAACTCACAGTCGTAGTTATTTCAAAGGCAGAGTAACATTATCGCAAAAATATATTGTTAATCTAAGAGAACCTTTGTCTGCAGAGCAGGTGCTGGAACTGGGGGACAGAACAATTACGCTAAAATCTATGTATAGCTCATTTGAGGCAGTGCAACACAAAATTGAGCTCTTGTCTGAGAATATCAAGGAACAGGTACAGGAAAGAAGCCAATTTGAGGACGCATATTTTGAGGTATTGTCAAAGTTTAAATATTTATTGTCCAAATATGTGACGGAACCTCAAACCATGCCTCAGGTAAGTGCTCCTTCTGAATATGTCAGCCGTATAAGGCTCCTCGATATATCCCTACCAATTTTAATGGCGCTGCCAATACTTGGCTGGAATTTAAGGACACGTTCGATAGCTTGATTAATAAAAATATGTCTTTGAGGGGCATTGAAAGGTTCCAGCGCCTCATCGATCAGCTTGAGGATACTGCCCTTGAAGTGATAAGCGGTATTGACAAAACCGAGGAAAACTATAGCATTGCATGGAAAATTTTATGCGAACGCTTTAATAACAAAAATCTTTTGGTGCACAATCACTTAAAGGCGCTATTTTAGACATGAATGTGACTAATACAAGTCAGTCCTTAAAAAAATTCTGTGATTCAATTTCGAAACACATGCGTGCACTTTTCAAACTTAATGTCCCAACAGCTGACTGGGCTACTATTTTATTTTTTCTTCTACTAAACAAATTAGATAAAAGAATGCAAAAAAAGTGGAAGGAAACTGGTGACCATTCTAATGAACTGCCTTCGTTACAGCATTTCAGGAATTTTATCAAGAGGCAAGCCGATCTACTCGAGACCCGCGACTCAAAGATGTTGCAACATCCGGCATGCGGCAGAAAAGCGTGAAGAAGACATTTGTAGCCGCTGGTCTTAAAATATCAGACGGAGAACCACGAGTTAAATGTCCATATTGCAACGTTGGTCACTACATCAATCAATGTGAAAAATTCTTAGCCCTACAAGTAAGTGCACGTATACGCGAGGTTAAGCGTTTGAAACTATGTATTAATTGTCTCAGACCTAATCAGTTAGACCCATTGCAGTCGGTAACACCATTCGCCGCGTTGCTACCAAGATCTGCTGCCACTACTTGTTACCTCAACTAAGTTCCAAATTTCAACCAGTGCAGCTAGGTTTTGGAAGCAAGGGAGGTTGTGAGGCCGCCGTCCATGCGGCCCGCACATACCTCAAACGGGGTGGTGGTGAGGTGCTCCTGAAGGTGGACCTAAAAAACGCCTTTATCTCGGTCGACAGGAGCACCCTGATGTCACAAATAAAAGAAAACACGCCTCAAATCTACAACTATATGCACCAATGCTATGGTTCACCATCCAAGCTGATTTATAAAAATCACCTTATCGAATCAGCTGTAGGCTGCCAACAAGGTGACCCTCTCGGCCCGGCAATTTTCAGTTTGGCTATTCATCCCATTATCACAAGCCTAAATTCAAAATTTAATGTCTGGTACCTGGACGACGGCACCATTGGAGGCGACGCGACCACCGTGTTAGAAGATCTGAAGAAAATGATAGAGGAATTCGAACTTATAGGCCTAACACTTAATAGTTCAAAATGCGAACTATACATCTCAGATTCCATAGACGAAAATCTCAAAAATGATATTATTTCCAAATTCAACAATGTTGCACCAGATATAAAAGTTTTAACAAAAGCATCGCTTCGCCTCCTTGGCGCACCAATTTTAGACGACGCTATCCCAAATTACGTGAGAGACCAAATTTCCAAATTTAGGGAGTCGTCTAGTCGCCTTACAAAAATCTCACCCCACATGGCTTTATTTATCATAAGGTACTGCATGTTCGTCCCTAAATTTACGTATGCCCTACGCTGTACCCCCCTTTGGCAACATGACAGTCTCTTAAACACCTTAGACGATATTGTCAAAAACACCATGACGAATATTATAAATTGCCCACTAGACGAACGCAGTTGGACTCAAGCCACCCTTCCAGTCCGGATGGGTGGCTTGGGTATTAGAAAAATTTCTAGTGTCGCACTACCGGCCTTCCTGTCCTCAGCCTACAGCTCACGTGACCTCTTCGAAAAATTAATAAATTCATCACTTGGTGATGTCGAGATCACGGGCTTGACCGAGGCCAGGAATGCCTGGTCACACGCCTGCCCCAATGAAAATTCCAAGTTTGCGTTACATTCACAAAAGCTATGGGACGAGCCCCTCTGCCGCCAAGTCCAGGAACATCTCTTAAACACTGCGACAAACGCTGCAGACCGGGCTCGCCTCCTAGCCACTAGTGAACCAGAGTCGGGGTATTGGCTAAACGCTTTACCATCGCCTAATATCGGCACCTTGCTGGACCGCACCACTTTCTCACTAGCCATCGGACTGCGACTGGGCGTCAATTTGAATGAGCCACATCGCTGCCGTTGCGGAGAGAGAGTCGACCGCCTCGGTCACCATGGCCTGTCATGTCAGCGCAGCGCTGGCCGCCTGCCTCGTCACGCCAGTATCAACGATATCGTCCGTCGGGCTCTTGCGAGCGTAAACGTACCTGCCATTCTGGAACCGAATGGCCTGTCACGTGACGATGGTAGGAGACCCGACGGGATGTCGTTGATACCCTGGAAGAACGGGAGGTCCCTGGTGTGGGACGCGACCTGTGTTGACACAGTTGCTCCGTCCCACTTACAGGTGACCTCGTCACAGGCCGGGACGGCGGCAGCGTCTGCGGAGGAGGCGAAACGGCGCAAACATGTATCCCTTGGCGTAGGACACATATTTGTGCCTTTTGGCGTTGAAACCCTCGGGCCGTGGGGGCCGGGAGCGCGGCAGCTCTACAAAGAACTGTCGTCGAGATTGGTCGACGTTTCCGGAGATCCCAGGGCTGGCGCATACCTCGGCTAAAGAATTGGCCTAGCAATTCAACGAGGTAATGCTGATGCTGCCAGTATCCTGGGTACTCTTCCACGTGACGACAGCGATTTCGGCTCAATTTTTTATCTACTTTAATTAAATATTTTTGCTAGGTAGTTTTAGTTTATGGTTTCAATACCAGTCATTATTGACGGTATATTATGTAATCATAATAGTTCCTATAATTTTGTCCCTATTGACACAGTTGGTACAACTAACAAAATTGTAACGAATTCTTTTTAGAATTAAAGACAACGGAAAAGCCCCCTGGTTTTTAAGCTGGTACATCAAAACATACAGGGCGGCTTCCTCGGCAAAATACTTTCAATTGAGTTGTTCCTAGAGGAATCAAAAACGGATATTTTGTGCTTAACTGAACACCACTTGCCAGAACATAATATGCAGTTTAATGTTAATAATTTTAATGTTCTTAGCTGTTACAACCGGTTAACTTTACAAAAAGGTGGCTCTATGATTCTCGTCAAGAATAATATTAAAGCAAAAGAAAGAAAAGACATTGTTAAACTTTCTGTAGAACACCAAGTAGAATTAGCTTGCATAGAAATGAGTAAATACATAATTATTTGTGTCTACCGACCCCCAGGACAAGATTATAATATTTTTGAAAACACAATGGAGGAAGTGCTAAAATTATCATTTGATTCGAAGAAGAAAGTTATCGTAAGTGGAGGTTTTAACGTAGATCTCCTAGAAAAGTCAGTTATGACCCCAAAATAATTCATTTATTCAAATCGTTTAATTTGTTTAATGTTTTCTTAGAACCAACTAGAATCACTCAGGATACAGCAACATGCCTCGACAATATATTCTGTGATTGCAAGTATTCAGACAATAAGGTCATCAACCGTTTGCAGTCCGATCACAGTGGCCAAACTATATCCTTCATGCAAAGTGTGAACCAATTGCCAAAAAAGGCCTTTTGCAGGCCGATTACATCTCACAAAGTAGAATGTTTTAAAGCAAGCTTAGAAGTTAAATTACCACAATTTAATCCTCTCCAAAATGATCAAAATAATCTATTTTCAGACTTATTTAACATCGTTTCCAAAGAGTTTGAAAATACTTTTAAATTGAAAAAAGTTTAAAACACTAGTAAAATCACTTTCAGTGACTGGGCGACACCAGGTATTTATAAAAGCAGAAAACATTTATATGAATTGTACGACATAAAATCTTATAATAATAATACTGATACATTTTTGGAATTTTTCAAAAAATACTCGCGTATTTTCAAATTGGTCTGTTTAAAAGCAAAAAGCATATTTCTGAATAAAAAACGATAATAAAAATAAAAGCAGTATGGAATATAATTAACACAGAAACTGGTAAGAGTAAAATACGAAATGATGAACTTAAGTTGAATATTAACAATGAAACTGTTACAGGAGACAATGAAGTTGCAAATGCCTTTGAGCAATTCTTTACTGACATCCCCTCCTTGACAACTAAAGATTTGAATTCAAGTCCATTACTTGCACAGGATCTGTTGAGTGAACATGTGCCACAGTGTGATTCTGTATTTGCTTTTAAGTATATTAACTCATTCACTGTTATAAAGGCATTCAAATCTCTTAATTTAAAAAAAACCGAGGACTTATGGGGCCTATCTGTTAAAGTTATAAGTTCCGTCATTGATTTAATAGCTCCTTATTTGGCTTTAATTTTTAATAAATGTGATGATGGTGTCTTCCCTGATTTAATGAAGTTGAGTAAATTGATCCCCATTTTTAAATCAGGTGACCACGAAGACCCGTCTAATTTTATAGACCAGTGTCAGTTTTACCAGTACTGAGTAAAGTTTTCGAAAAAATAATTTTAGATCAGTTATTATCTCATTTTAACTTAAATAAGTTGCTTCATTGTGAACAATATGGATTTACTAGAGAGAGGTCAACTACAGATGCAGGAGTTACTTTAGTCAAGCACATATTTGATGCTTGGGAAGGAAAACAGGATGCATTCGGTGTTTTTTGTGACCTCTCTAAAGCTTTTGATTGCGTTAATCATGAAACCCTTTTATGCAAATTGGCTCACAATGGGGTTAGGGGCCAATCTTTGGCGTTATTAAAGTCATACCTTAGTGATCGAATTCAAAGGGTGGATATTAACAGAGTAAAGTCAGCTGGAGCATTAGTTAAAATGGGTGTCCCGCAGGGCTCCATATTGGGGCCTCTATTGTTCTTAATATACATAAATGACCTTCCTTATTTAGTTAAAGACTTATCTGAGATAGTGCTATTCGCTGACGACACGTCACTTATTTTTGAAGTTAATAGACATAAAGATATCCTTGATGATGAGAATGTAACTCTATGTATGACTCTTGATTGGTTTACTGCGAATAATTTAGTTTTAAATGGGAAAAAGACAAAATGCATCAAATTCACATTGCCACATTCAAGTAGATGCTGATCTACTTTTGTAGGGGTTCAAGCTAGAGTTAGTCAACAAAACGAAGTTTTTAGGCATTACTATAGACTCTCATCTTCAGTGGGGTCCCCACATAGAAGGCCTTTGTGGTAGACTAAGTTCAGCCGCATACGCTGTTAGACGGATGAGCCAAATTACTGATGAGGATACTGCTAGATTGGTGTACTTTAGTTATTTTCACAGCATTGTGTCATATGGTATGTTGCTGTGGGGTAGAGCTGCGGATATTAACGCAGTCTTTGTTTTGCAGAAGAGAGCAATTCGTGCTATTTACAATATGAAGCATCAGGATTCATTAAGAGAAAATTTCAAAGAAATTCATATTTTAACAGTTCCTTGTGAATTTATTTACCAGGTTATTAAATATATCAGAAAAAATATCGATACTTTCCCTAGGCTCGGTGAGCATCACTCTATAGACACTAGGAAGAAACATAAACTGGCTTTTCCAAAAATTAGACTTGCAAAAGTAGGCACCTCTTTTGTAGGACATGGTATAAGATTTTACAATAAACTTTCAAAGGAGGTCCTTAGTTTTTCAGAAAATAAGTTTAAATTATATATTAAGCAGGGAATTTTGAGAAAAGCATATTATAAAATCAATGACTATTTAGTAGTGACGCTTGGTGTCATGAGAATGTTGATCGATACTACTGTTCTATTATTTTCTAACTGGTTTGTGTTTTTATGTAGACTAATATTTTTTATTATCATTTTGACATATCTTTTTACATATTGACATGAACATTTTATAACTTAAACTTAGCATTTATTAGTTGATAATCTGACTATAAAAAAGTGATAAACTATATGAGACAGGTGGATGATGTTTTGCTTAGTATTTTAACTTACTCCCTCATTAGATATATATTTTTTCACATGGCACAATTTCCTTTTGTCTTTTATATTTTTATCCTTTAATAATACATTGTTTGGTATTATTTTATATAAGTTAAAAAAAACTGTAATAGTATTAAGCCATATTCAGAAAAAAAAATACTGAAAAAAAAGACATGATCTTGATAAGTTTCTTGCCCTTCTTCTTAGCAAGATTAATCGAATGGGCGGATTTAGGCATTATATCTATTTATAGTTTATTTATCTATTACCTTATTTATTCATTGCATTATGTGGGTATGTATAAACAATATATGTTTTTTTTACTTATGTTAGTATATATTTGGCTAGGCATTATATTTATTTATGGTCTATTCAGTTTATTTATCAACTTATTTATTAATTGCATTATGTAGGTATAATAACATTCTTATTCCAATAAGTCTTTTTATTTTATGCATGTGTACATATAAGTTTAGTAGCCCAACTTAAATACAGTTTTTTTATATATTTCCCGTATCATATTTATTTAATCATAAAATATTATCTTTATACAGATTAGATTTGACATGTAAAACGTATACTTTATGTATCTATTTTACAAATAAACAATTTAAATTTGAATTTGAATTTGAATCTATACCTCATCTATTCGTTATTAATCAAAGTAAGACACTTGAATTAGTATGGTCATCAAGTGATGATAAATTGAAATTTCAAATCTAGATGAACTAAAACCGAAAGTTACAAAGAGAGAAATCTTATCAATATTCTCTAGTATTTTTGGTCTTCTAGGATTGCTAGGACCTTGTATATTGATACCTAAATTACTCATCCAGCAAATGTGGAAAGACCAGATCCCATGGGATCAAGTTCCTTCAAAGGAAGTTTTCAATTTATGGGTTAACTTCACCACACAATTGCATCATTTTGATGAGCTTGAAATAGAAAGGCATGTCAAGTTAGATAGCCATGTCGAAGTAGAACTTCATGGATTCTCGGATTCATCTTTGAAAGGGTACGGGGCATTTATTTATGTCCATACCATCGATGCCGAAGGTTATATCAACTACTAGACTTTTATGTTCAAGAAGTAGAATTTCTCCCATAAAGTCGCAAACGATTCCCAAACTTGAGCTCTGTGCAGTTTAGAGGCTCCAGTGGATGTTTTATCTAGAGGCGTGGAGCCAGCAAAACTATCAAAGTGTAACATTTGGTGGTTTGGCCCGACCTTCTTGTAAAATCCTTGTGAACTATGGCCTTCGCTTACAGCGTCATCTGTTAGTACAGAGCCTGAAACCAAATTTAAGCCTTAAGAACCAATAATATATGAAAAATCTCTAATGGTGGCGCCATCTACTGCAATTTTCCCTGAACCTAATACTAATAAATTATAATTAATTGAAATAGGCGTTACCTTGCGGAAGTCTATCACTAAGTTAAGGATATATGAATATAATTTGCAATATTCCGCTAAACAATTCTTGTCATGCTAATCAAAATGCAGACTCGTGCACCGCCCGCCCTTCCGCATAAAACATGCAACAAGCAAGCAATACGAGCATAAAAGCAAAGCAATCTTAAATAACAAGGCTCAGGAGCTGTCGGGCGAACAAAATCAGTTGCTGTGGAGCGGCTGGGCGAGCACTACATCAGTTGCTGCAGAGAAGCCGAGCTAGCAACACATCCCGAGGATGCCTCGTTCAGAAGCGAGACACGTGTCGATAAGTTTTCTTGCTTGTTATTTAAGATTGCTTTGCTTGTATTGCTTGCTTGTTGCATGTTTTTATGCGGGCGGGCGAGCGGGTGGTGCACGAGTCTGCATTTTGAATAGCATGGCAAGAATTGTTTAGCGGAATATTGCAAATTATATTCATATATCCTTTACTTAGTGATGGACTTCCGCAAGGTAACGCCTATTTCAATTAACCATCTCACTTACCAGCGACCATTGCCAAGGCTGGCGCGGTGGCTATAAAAGCGAAAAGAACGAAGAGGCGAAAATACACAGCGTTTTGACAAAGTGACCACTTTGTTGCCTTCGCTGTAGAAACTCTCGGGCCGTGGGGTCCAGAAGCGCGACTCCTCTACAAGGAGATATCGTATCGCCTGGTCGATGCTTCGGGGGATCCAAGGGCTGGATCCTATTTCAGCCATAATTAAGCCTCGCGATTCAGCGAGGCAATGCCGCCAGCCTGTTGGGTACCCTGCCGGGTGACGGCAGGGATCTGGCTTCAATTTTTTACTTAGTTTAAGTACCTATTCTGTTTAATTTAAGGTAGGTATTCTTTTTCTGTTATATATTTATTTTGGTAGTTAGTTTTATTTATAGATAAATTGTTATTTAAGTTTAAGATAATATGAAAATAAATTTTTATATACTCATATGTAAAAAAAAAGGATTGAAGTTTCATTTTATACTAGTCTCACTTGTGCCGCGCTCCGATGCGGACGTGCTACTTATAATTATACCGTCTAGGGCGGCATAAGCTGTCGCTCGGAATTTATCGCCATGAGTAACGAACTTGTTGCGAATGAGCTGCTGGCATTCGTGTAGCAGAAGCTGGATGTGATGAGGTGTCCGCTGTCCAGATCTGCGCAACCAACTTCAGCGAGGACGACATCGCTGCTGCCAAGTCATTGCTGTACACCTTGCTGAACAAGGGTGGCGAGATCGTGTCCCGCCGGCGTGACGGGACAAAGAAAAGCCTGCAGGACATATCACGCTATTCAAGGAGACCGACCCTCATGACGTGCCGACTTTTGTGGCGAAGGACCTGCACACGCTTCCTCCCGTCACCTTCGACCACGTCGACGTAACGAGCCTATTGAGGTGACATTGTCCTTCTGAAGGCCAGTCTGGTGGATGTGCAAGCGAAAATGGATGCATCCCAGGAAATGGTCGCAGATTTGCGTAAGGAACTCATTGAGTTGCGCAATACTGTGGTGGTAACTAGGTCACCATATGATGCGTCCTACGTAACCGCCCACGTGCGTATGAGCTTAAAGGCTTTTTTCAAAAACCCTTGAATGCGCAATAGCCACGAAAGTGGCTTTGCGGCGCGTGCCCAATTGCGTCATTATAACCACAGTATAGGTAACAACAGTAGTTTAACTAGCCAGTGTCCTTGAAATCAATACCTATGGCCGCTCGGCGCCTAAACACGCCATAGGGCTACCAACTGACTGTTTACGTATTTGATAATAATTATTATAAAAGTTGTATTTAAGCAAACATACATACAACATACTCTGTAAATTCATGCCATAATTTACGAAAATGCGCGGGAACGTCACAGAGAACACGTGCGTACATAACTGCGATGCGACCGCAACTGTCGTAAACCGAGTTGAAACATGTTTTGGCGGTGGTTCGTTTCGGCTCGCTTGTATGGAGATAGAATACTATTTGTTACTTATACTATGTCATAACTTTGTTGTTATATTGAATGTATCGGTTGTGTGTGATTGCCACTCTAGTCAGATAGTGTGTGGACCATACTGACCTCATAAATGGTATTTGACAATTGTTTTTTTGGTTAAAATTTTACAGGTGGACGACTTTGGGGGTTGGGGGGAGGAGGGGGAGGGGGTATCCCCCCCCGAAATCCCCCCTACCAGGAGCGTATAGTTTCTTAGTTATATTTTTTTTTGTAAAAGTAATAACCTCACTTTTTTGTGCATAAAACATTAAAGGGAGGAAGGAAAAGGGGGTCGGGGGTTTAGGAGGATGGAAGACTTTTTTGACACAAATTCACTTCTGCATCGGCTCCGACGCTGCAGGAAGTGCAGCCCCTTCGCCCTTGCTTAATAAAGCGCAAGCACCCATGCTCACCTCCGCAGCTTAGGCTTGCTGGTCGCCTGCGGTGACCAGCCTCAGCCGCTACGGCTCGCACGGATGCCTGCGCTTTATTAGAGCGGGAGGGGGCTGCTCTCCCTCCGCGTCTCCAGCTTTTTATATACACTCTAGGGGTAGTAGCCACAAGACTGTGTAGAGTCGGGGTGCACTAAGTCTGTTTTTGAACAGTTTTAACCTATCAGTACAAAAGTCGGTTTTAAGACAGAGGTAGATCGTATTGTGTCATGAAGAAAACAAAAACTCGACGTCATTGCGTTACGTTTCGTTTCACATAGTTTTAATGTGTTTTTATGTTATTGACCAATTTTGTATACAAAATTACGTTCCATTTTATGAATATTTCGTGAATTTGATTTTTATTGTAAATAATTAAAATTGCATCTCCGGTAATAAAATGTTAGCTTAAAGGTTCGACCCGAACCCCAAAAAGACCCCTACAGTTATTTCATAATGAAATTCAGGCGTCCGCCTGTAAAACCCAACCCGTTATTTTTCTGTGTGTGAGAAAGGCATGGAAATACAGTCAAAACCTGATATAACGACATTGAAGGGACCGTATAGTTGCCGACGTTATATCCGATAGTCGTTATATGCAATACAGTCATATACACAAGTACAGTAGTTATATTATCATATGTACCTAGTTATCTATCTAGTATAGGTATAGGTTATGTATGTAAGAGAGTCAGAAAAGACATAAAAATATTTATTACGAAAAATTAGAATACAAAATGTACTTAGCTGCTAGTTACGGGTTATAAAACTACTAGTTTTTAAAGTAATCAGTCATTTTAGTCTGTCTTTTTTTTAGCCCAGTCTCAAATATTTTTTGCATTTTACGTTTCATACTCCTCAAGGCATGAGTATCATTAATATCAAACGGTTCGTTAAAGGCAACAAATTTTTGCAAAACTGTTACAGCGTTAAGAGCCTCGGAAATTGTTGTTGGCTGAAACTGTTCTTCAGGGTCTTGCTGGTCTTCGTTTTTTTCGTCAGTGTTACGGTTGTTACTTTCAGCTTCTGCAAGAATTTCTTCCTCAGTAGCTAAGACGCACATGGTGACACTGTCATCTATTCCAATAAATTCCTCTATCTCAATTCTTTGTTCTGTAGCAGTAGATCTTTGCAACTGGGTAACCAGCTCAGCAAGTGGTACGTTGTCTTCTTCATCTATAGATTGTATCAGTCTCGCTAGCGGAATATCATCGTCGTCCTCCGCTTGTGATAGAGAGAGATCTTTGAAACCTGCACGGCGAAAGCAGTTAGCTATAGTGGTCTGTGTGACCTTTTCCCAAGCTTCCGATATCATTAGAATTGCATCCAGAACAGAAAGACTTTTAATATCTTTGCTGTTATCAATATTCTGTATCATTTGCAACACTTGAAGTTTTCTCTATTGTGTTTTTAAAGCTTTTATCACTCCTTGGTCCATGGGCTGTAAAACAGAGGTGATATTGGGCGGTAAAAACACAAGCTTTATGCATTTCAGATTGGAGACTACAGGGTGAGCGGGACAGTTGTCTACTAGGAGAAGAATTTTTTTTCCTGCAGATTTTAATCCCGCATACCAGCTACGCAGCCATTTTTCAAAAATTTGCGATGTCATCCAGGACCTAGTGTTGTTTTCATAAGTTACAGGCAAATACAAATACAAATACAAAAACATTTATTTTCTCAAAAGTACATGCAAATGCAAAAGAAAAATAAGAAGTTACAGACCCAAACACAAACAAATAATCAGTACACAAAAAACAAAAATATAGGTGGGTAGCGTAAAAAATAATAATCCTGTTATCATGCGGAAGTAGTTGTACACAGTACGCAGACAGTGTAGTAAAAAAGTGGAGCTTGTACGTTTGAGCGTTGAATTAATTTCACCCGTTTAATAACAGACCCCAAACTAAGTCGAGCATGAAAGATTGAATGTTCTTAAAGCAACGCGGTTTTTTAGCTTTCCCTATCACCAACAGTTTTCTTTTACATGAACCAGTCATGTTTGCCGCAACCAATACTGTAATTCTTGTTTTGGACAACTTTCCACCCTTGCATTCCGCGCCTTTGAATTTAAGTGTTTTGTCAGGGGTTAAATTGTAAAACAATCCTGTTTCATCAGCATTATAGATTTCCTCTGGCGTGTATTCTTCGCACAGTGCAGGACACTTATGAGAGAGCCACTCTTCAGACACTCCTTCAGGAACGCCAGCCGCTTCACCGCAAACTTTTCCTGCCACAATATTATGACGAGCACGAAAACGTTGTACCCAAGACGAAGAACACTCAAAGTTTTCTTTACCCATAAGACAAGAAAAGTCATTGGCTTTTTGTTGTAGAATCGGACCACTTATTGGGACGTTGTTTGCCCCCTGATGTTTAAACCATGTGAATAAAGCATCTTCTATAACTTTATGTTCACTTGTCCTCGCTCGTTTAAGTTTTAAGGAGTTGTTTTCGAAAAGAACTTTTATTTTATCTCTATTCTTCCAAATCGTTGATATCGTCGAGTGCGAAACTCCACATTCCTTTGCAATTTCACTATTTGACTCGCCATTTTCTAATCTCCATATGACATGAGATTTTTCTTCAATAGAAAACGTTTTCCACTTTTTTTGCGACATGATAACACATAAATGCACAGTCTAAACAACACCAACACTTTTAAATCAAGCTGTCACTCACTCACGCAGTCAACTAGCGCACTAAACAATTGGTGTAAAATATGCAAGGTCTCATGGCCGCAAAGAGGTTCGGATGAGGTGGGAGAAAGTGCGTAAGTAATAATATGCCTAAATATTTCTTCACTGCTTATCAATAAGATTTAAAATCGTTTGTATTGTTTTGTTTTGCTGAGAAAAGGAGCGGTTGGTCGTTATAGCCGATGAATATCGATAAAGTTTCGTCGTTGTAAGCGATATGTCGCTGTATCCGATGTTGTTATAAGCGGTTTGTTTACTGAATAGTTTACTAGGAATTTAGACGGGACCATACAATCTGGCTGTAATAACCGATAGAAACGTTGTAAACGATATCATTATAAACGGTTTCGACTGTATATTGTATTTGCTCTTTTAAATTTAATTATTTTTATTACCTAATCAATAAATCCAAACGTGCGATAAGTGTATTTATCTAACCTCATATCGTAAAATCCTCATTACAAACTCAAAACTACTGGCATAATGAAATAGTACATTGCTGCTAAGACCAGGAAATAAGCAATCCTGGACGAGTAAGTTATAAGTCCGAGCCCGTAGGGCGAGAAGTTTTATATACGAGGTCAGGATTGCTAATTCATGGTCAAAGAAAGTACAGTGCTTTTCTCAAAAATTAAATGAGACATTTTCATGTTTTTCATGATAATGAGTTATATCAAATATAAGAAACTGACTAGGAAATATTAAAAGTTACTTACTTGCTCATATTTGGGTGATTAGTCATGTTTATTGTTATTGATTTCTTCAGCAAAGCATTAGTGGAGTGCAATCTATATCAGAGCCCGCTTCTGAACTCATTTTGTTATTTATTTGCGCAAAATACTTTCAACTAAAATATAAAGCAACATAAATTCCCGCTTTTACGCAACTTTTTTATTATTGCCAGCTGGGCAAAGGTATTTACCACCATGCAGCCTTCTAGCCTTCTTCATGGAAAACGCTATCTAGAGGAACGCTAAGAACTAAGAAAAAAAACAACAAGAAAAACCTCCTTAGTCTCTTATAAACATAGACACGAATAGTTTTAAAAAGAAAACATATATGAAATATACTCTGTGAACATATGGTATGCAATGGATTTTCATACGAATTTCCTGGACAGTTATTCAGATTTCCTGGACACTTTTAATAGCTCGCTAGGATGAAGTATTTTATGGTAAGTCTTTACAGTATGTAATGATAATATTACAATGTATTTTGAGAAAAATATATTTCATGAACGTCTCTAAAAAAAATGAAAATTTGAATTATAGTATGGGTCTCCGAACAACATAATGCTATAAAAAAACTTTTTCCGAGATTACAGTACATGCGATACTAACGATACTAACTAGGAAGGCAAAGGGAACTTAGCCCAAACAGCCATGTCTGAGGTTAAATATCAAATACCAATGAGGTTATCATATAATATTCTCTAACACGTACTAAATAATATTGCGGCGTGACAAAGGAGACAATTTCATTTTATTTTCGGCCCTGCATTATCTATGGCTGCCAGCGCGCGCAACGCGTACACATGCGTGGTGGACTGTGGGATTTTGGCGCCATAGCTTATGTACGTGGAAATTATTATTTAATGGGGTTTTATGGGTCAAACCAAAAGTATTATTTTGCCCTAAAATTACTAACAGCAGTGATGGTGATGATAATTTGACTCCATCTGACATTCCGGAAATAACGACGAAAATTACGAACACTTTTAGAACGAGCTTTTACAAGAAAAATCAAAAATGGCTAACGACAAATTTTATCAAAGTTATTATGAAAACAGGTTGGGCATGAGTTTAGACAAAGTAGTTTATGAAACTATACATAACTAGGTGGGTATTAAAACACTCGTGTTTTATTAAAAAACTCTTTACGTACCAGTTTCATAAACTACTATTCGGCTGTGCCATTTTAAAACCTAGTAAGGGACACAAGTAGAAAAAAACGGGTTTTTCATTTATACATCATTTTAGATGATTGCCCACGAAACTGCATCGTCAAAACCGTAAAAACCCGCTTGGAAACCAAAATAAATTTCAAAAAACCTAGTAAGTACACCCTGACGAAAAAAACTTGCCTATAAAACCATTTTAAAACCTAGTAAGACGCATCAACCACTTTAAAACCTAGCAAGGGACATTACCTTACTAGGTTTTAAAATGGTCGATGCGATATCCTAGGTTTACAAATGGTTATTAAGGCACGTTTTTGGGCGCGCTATTCTCAATATGACACTAAATGGACGCATCATTTCTTGTGTTTCTTTCAATAAATTTAGTTCCGTCATGCCTAAACGTTTCATAGATCATCGAAGATGATTATTGCAGCGAACAAGACTGCCAACATCAGTAAGTACCACAACAAATAACGATTTTATAGGGTTTAACACACCATAACTTGAAATTTCGGCGTAAGATTAATACCTAATATTTTACCAGACCGTCGCTTTTAGTGGACACAATCCTGGCAGTGCTGTGTTGCACAGGGAGGCCGTCCTGCGATAGCCGATGACCTGCAAGATAATCTTCTGATGGCTCTTAGCCAACTCGACGCGGTTCTTTAATGGTAATGGACTATGCATCAAACACACTGATTTATAGACATAATGGGTGGCTTCTGAAATGTATTTAATTATTATCAGCAGTCACTGTAAGTGTAAAATAAAAAGGTGCTAATATATAGGATGCACCAAAAAAGAAGTAGAAAGAAGGAGCGGTAACACATGGAAGAGATACTGGTCGATGAAAGACATTTTTAAAAGTAGACTCCCAGTCATACTCAAGAAGAAACCTGCAGACAGCTGTCTGCTACCTTGTCTAACATATATGGTTGCCAAACTTGGCAATTGACAAAACGTATCATCCAAAATGTCAAAGTATGTCAGAGAAGAATTGAACGTGGCTTGCTCAACGACAAACTTTGTTAAAAAATACAAACTAAAGAGATATGAAGCAAAACAAAACTAATCGATGCAGTAGATTACATTCTAAAAATAAAATGGCATTCAGAAGGTCATGTAGCAAGAATGTCTGAAGTTACCAGATGGACAAAAATCCTGACCAGCTGGAAACCACAAATCGGCAAAAGGAAAACAGGAATGCGGAAAAGGCGCTGGACAGACAACATTGTGTTGATCGCAGGAACAGACTGGATGAATGATGCTCTAGACAGAAAAATTGAAAAATTTGGGAAAAACTTACCTGCAGAATAGCTAAGAAAATGATGAGGGAGGCCAAGGTCATACATGGACCTCTAGATTATTCTTTGTTTCAATTATTTTGTACCATACTCAGTGATTTTCGTTGTATTTGTTATTAGTATTAGCTAAGTATATAGTACGTTTATTGTAAAAAAATTATGAAAGCTTAAACTAGAATCAATTGGGTTATAAATAAATAAATAATATATAAGTTGGTTCCAAAACAGTTCTAATAGTGAGTGAAACAAAGGGTCTTTGCATTTCGAATTGGTAACAGGAGGAAAACAAATTATTTGTAACTGATTGCTAGCTAGTTTTTCTTTTGTTAATAAAACTTAATTTTAAATATTAAACTGGTTTAATTTTATTAATAACTAGCTTTTGCCCGCGGCTCCGCCCGCGTGTTATTTGGTTTAACGACATGCTTTTTCCGGGATAAAAAGTAGCCTATGTGTTAAGTTAGAGTATAAGCTATATCCATTCTAAATTTCATCCAAATTCGTCCAGCCGTTTCAGCGTGAAAGAGTAACAAACATACACACACACAAACTTTCGCATTTATAATATTAGTGTGAAGGGTGATGAGATAACATAGCCTTGTCGTATTTCACCACAAACGATTCAGTTCCGCGCTAATTAGACACCTGATGTATGAAATAACAAAGCCTTGCCTTAAATTACCACAAACGATACAGGACCGCGCTAATTAGACACCTAATTTTTCAATTATATTGATCTATCCTACAGGAACCATGCATTTTTCCGGGATAAAAAGTAGCCTATTTGTTAAGTTAGGGTATAAGTTATATCCATTCTAAATTTCATCCAAATCCGTTAAGCCGTTTCAGCGTGAAAGAGCAACAAACATACACACACACACACACACACACACACACACGCACAAAATTTCGCATTTATAATATTAATTACTCCTCCTTTTTACCTCATTTTACTTTGTAAACTACTTTATTTTTTAGCATTTTTAAATTTTTCATCCTTGTTCTTAGCAATAAGAGTCAGAAAGAATCTAGAACAGACCCCTGTCATAGTCAAAAATTGACACTTATACCCAAAGAGTCAAATTAAAAGAAACTTTGAGATTTGCTTATCTACGACTAATTAAACCTCAAATAATATGAAAGAGGTATATAACAAAATAAAAACTACAATCGAAAAATTATTACAGTACTACACTTATCTAATATTTCTAAGAAAATGCCTAGAAATTGGTGCAGCTCCAAAGGGGCTCATTCCAAAAATACCGCTTCACACAATGCCACCAATAATAAGACACAACATGACCCTAACAAACTACAGTAACGCCTTCAATACAACATACGTTCTTTATACTCAATATTCCCTTTTATGTATCCACTATAAAAATAATCTAGACGCTCTCCTGAAAGTTACCCTTATAGCATACCCACATCTCTTTCTCCTTGTTCAAAATTTAGTATTTAAAGCCAACACCAATGTTTTTATGGAAAACGTCAGGCTTGCAAAAAAGCTTTTTAATCTACAAACATATTATAAGCAAAATAATATAAAACTACCTATTAATAACAATTCAATTACTGAACTTCCAAACCTCAATCTAAGTCCGACAGACTTATCGAACCCTTTCTCTATACCCCCCCGCCCCCGCCAATTACAACTAAGGAACAATCTGAAGAAAACCATATCTTAAATCTATCTTCAGTCTATTTATCTCCCACCGACAAAGCTGTAATAAACAAGGGACTATCATTCTGTCCTACCAAAAATATTGACCGCATAAAATTAATTAACGACTTTGTTGACTTTGGACGAAAATTAAGATGGAAACACTTTTGGGGTACACATCCCCATCAAAATATTGACAACACACATTCAGCCCTAATTAAAT
Organism: Ypsolopha scabrella; assembly: GCA_910592155.1. NCBI lineage: Eukaryota > Metazoa > Arthropoda > Insecta > Lepidoptera > Ypsolophidae > Ypsolopha > Ypsolopha scabrella. Next base: position 19,330,147 of record OU342987.1, read on the forward strand.
TTAAACCCCCATCTTCAAATGAACCACCACAGCTTACCGCAAATCATCCTATAGAAATTTTTATGACCAATATACTGTCAAGATTATCTGACGACAGATATATTAGCAGTCTACAGACAAATACAGACAATCACACTTTTGAAGATCGAAAATCAATCTGTAAACTTCAAAAAAACGAGAACATTATTATATTACCAGCCGATAAAAGATCGGCAACAGTGATCCTCAATAAAAATGACTATGACAACGAGGGACTTAGACAATTAACTGACTCAACATTTTACGAACGCACACCAAGTGATCCCTGCAGCCAGATCGTGGACATTGTCCAAGATTTTCTCCACACTAAGGGTATTAACGAAGGATTGTCGGAAGCTGACATAAAACTGATGATACCGAGCCATCCGAGAACCCCTCATTTCTATATGCTGCCTAAAATCCATAAAGAAAATAACCCGGGCCGGCCTATAGTGGCATCATACAATGCGCCAACAGAAATCATTTCCGCTTTCGTTGACCATCACCTACAACCCATTATTCAAAACCTAGAATCATACATAAAAGACACAAATCACTTCCTCGATATCATACATTCACTTCAACTTCCAGCAGATCAAAATTTACTACTGGTTACAATAGACGCTGTTTCATTGTATACCAAAATTCCACATAACACCGGCCTACTTGCTCTCAGCTCTTATTTAAATAAACGCCCCATTCCTCATCAACCATCAACCAAATTCCTAACAGACCTGGCAGAATTAACCCTAAAAAATAATTATTTCACCTTCAAAAACGAATACTACCACCAAATTAAAGGCACTGCTATGGGGACTCGGATGGCTCCAAGCTACGCGAATATCTTTATGGCTTCTGTCGAAAGTACTTTCTTATTATCCGAACTTCATAAACCACTGGTGTGGAGAAGGTTTATAGACGACATATTCATGATCTGGCCACACAGCAGGAACTCACTGACTACCTTCCTGGAAAGACTTAACAACTGCAGCCGATTAAAATTCACTCATTCCATCTCTGCCGACACAATCACATTCCTAGACGTTGACATCACCATTAATGACAATAACCACATATACACTTCAGTCCACTTCAAAGAAACGAACAAGATGCAATATTTTCACTACCACAGCTGTCATCCACCACACACAAAAAATCGATACCATATTCACTATCGCTCCGTTGTCGTCGAATATGCAACACACAAAACGCACTCGATATCTACCAGAACAAAATACACAATGGACTTCTCAAGAGACACTACCCTGATCAGTTCCTACGAAAGCACATATTCAATAGACCAAGATTACACCATAATAACAACAACAACAACAAAAACAACAACAACAACAACAACAGCAAAAACAATAACAACAACAACAACAACACCAACACCAACAACTGTAACAACAACAATACTTCTTCTAACCAACCACGATTAATCACGACATATTTTCACGGAAGCCAGAAACTTAAAACACTTTTCACTGATCATCTACCCATTCTCCAACAAAACAACGAAACAAAAAACTTAATCCCCAGAAATCCACAAATATGCTATCGACAAAATCCAAACCTTAAATCATTACTCACAAAAACGAAACAGCAACCACAACAAAATGTCAATATCACAATATCTCCTGGCACATCACCATGCCGACGACTACGGTGCAAAACATGCGCAATCATTAACACAAACACACAGATAAATACACACCACACCACAAATACATACAAAACTCAACCCAACACCAACTGCAAGACACAGAACTGCATTTACCTACTAGAATGCAGACACTGTTCGGCATTCTACGTAGGTGAAACTCGATATGAATTACACATCCGCATTAACCAACACAGGCACACATCAACCATCCACAATAACAATCTCCCCATCCCCATCCATGTCCGCTCCCATAACCAAAGTTTTAATAACTGCTTCACCGTCAGAGTCATAAAATCATTTAACCCACCATTGACAGACATAAAATTGAGAACATGGGAATGCTCCTACATATGGTCACTTGGTGCGCACTACGGACCAGGACTCAATAAACAACATTGACAGACTAGTTTTAGTCTTACTGACACCAGACTCAGACCAGACTTAAGACCAAGGTGCCATAAAAAGCAGCGCCATCTTGCGATTTTCGGTACGTCTTATCCCTGGTATCCTAAACAAATATCGGGATGTTACGGCCGAAAATAGCAAGATGGCCCCCTTCAACCAAAATTGTTTAGGTTTTAAATTTTTTTTTGTTGTTCTGTTTATGTAAGAAAGTAGGTTAAGTAGTCATAAGATTGTATATATTTTTATGTCATTAAAAAAGGTCATTAGATTTGTCATTTATTCGACTGATGCCGGCCCCAAAGTAGGCCGAAATATATTTCGAAAAAACAATATTTTTTTATTATTTTCTCAAAATAAAGAAATAAAAAGCTTATAATATTAGTAGGATAGGATAAACGATGACATTTTAATAAACTGACAACATTTTGGGGAATGATAGAAGCCATCATTAGGAACATATTTTTCCATGAAATATAATATTTTGGTCATTAACGAAAAAAAATTTGGCCCTCCCATAGTAACTTATAATCAGCTGATCAGGTCAATGTACTAAGGGATAAAAAAACATAATTTCCGACCATTATAAATTTTTGGGAAAGTCGTTCATATTCAGTAGGCACTATCATTCACCAAAACATCCTCAGTTAATTAAATGTCACTCTGTATATACAGCCTTGTTAATTAAGGTACCTAGATAAACTGGAAATTCAAATTATTCTAAAAATAAATCATCCTGTAAATTAATCAGGTTGTAGTTGCTAGGTTTATGAACATGTAATTGCAAAGGTTTGTGGTTTGGCAAAACTAAATTATAACCTAGTAACAGTACTTACTAGGTTATCAAATGGTCAGTGACGGCCGTTTAAGTATCAGACAACCATTTCTTACCAAGTACGTGCATTCATATGTGAATTACAACTATGATATCGATCGTAGATTAATGAAATGTATTCTATGGCAAGCCAAGGATCTGCCGCTTCTTTTGAGCTTACTCTCGATCAGCTGTGTCTCATAGTTTTAGTAGGACATCAAATGAAAGTGACCAAAACGTTTTTTGGCTCTCCTGTAAAATTTGTCCCTTGCTAGGTTTTGAAATGGCACCGCCGTATTATCAAACCTCATATCGTAAAATCCTCATTACGAACTCAAAACTACTGGCATACTAAAAATATTTTTCATTAACGTCTCTAAAAAAAAAAAAATATAGTATAGGTCTCCGAACAACATAACGATATAAAAAAACTTTTTCTGAGATTACAGTACATGTGATACTAACTAGGAAGGCAAAGGGAACTTAGCCCAAACAGCCATGTCTGAGGTTTCCCCTTAACGTTGAGTGCCATATTAGGGCACCGCTAATTTTCAGCCTGCATTGTCTATGGCTGCCGGCGCGCGCAACGGCGTACACATGCGTGGTGGACTGTTGGATTTTGGCGCCATAGCTTACGTGGAAATTATTATTTACTGTTGTTTTATGGGTCAAACCAAAAGTATTACCTATTTTGCCCTAAAATTACTAATAGCAGTGATGGTGATGATAATTTACTCCACCTGACATTTTGGAAATTAGGAACACTTTTAGAACGAGCTTTTACAAGAAAAATAAAAAATGGCTAACGACAAATTTTATCAAGATTATGAAAACAGGTTGTTAGGCATGAGTTTAGATAAAGTAGTGTATAAAACTATACATAACTAGGTATTAAAATACGACACTCGTGTTTTTAATAACGTTTTTATGTACCAGTTTCATAAACTACGATTATGTACCTATTTTGCAGGAATAAAGTATTCATTTCATTATTTCATTTCAGTATGAGTATTTTCTCAGAGCTGTTTAGACTATTCTATGACTTGTGCTTTCCTTGGTGTAGGGTCAAAGTAAACCTTAAGCGAAAGCCATCTTGGATTTCAAAAGGAATAAAACTCTGCTGTAGAAAAAAACGACAAAAATTATGGCAATATCGAAAGTCACCAACCGAGATTAACAAAAAAGTCTACAAAGAATTTTCTAGAAGACTACATACTATAATAAAACAGACAAAAAAGGCTCAAAATACACATTTCATAAACTCTGCTAGTAGTAAATCTAAAGCAACTTGGAAAATTATTAAAAATAATAATAACAAACTAAATAACAACCACATTGATAAAATTGAATCCAAACACAATATATTTATAACTGATCCTACAGAGATAGCGAATGCTTTTAATAATTTCTATATTGACCAAGTGAACACAAAACCCAAAAAAAGACCAGAATGCAGTAATAATGAAAAAACGTACAAATCTATTTTTTTGTCACCAACCGACAAATATGAGGTAGAAAAAGAAATAATTAACTTGAAGAACAAAAGTAGCGTAGGTAATGACGGAATCCAAACAAAAATCATAAAAATATGTCATCAAATTATAAGTAAACCAATCACATATATATTTAATTTAATGATAGAACAAGGGATTTTTCCTAATGGTCTCAAAATGTCCATAGTAAAACCTATTTACAAAAAAGACGGTAAAACAGACATGTCGAAATATAGGCCTATCGCGCCTATCACGATATTTTCTAAAATATTTGAGCGTCTAATATATAAAAGGCTTTACGCATTTTTTGACAAACAGAATATACTTGTTAAGGAACAAAACGGGTTTAGAAAAAACAGGTCCACTAATCTGGCTATATACGATTTTTTAAAGTTGATGATTGAAAGCATTGACAAAAAACATCAAACTGCAGCTCTTTTTTTGGACATGTCAAAAGCTTTCGACTACGTGAGTCATAAGCGTCTTTTATCAAAACTTTATGATTGTGGAATAAGAGGCATAGCTTATGACCTACTTAAGTCTTATTTAGATGACCGTAAACAAGTCTGTGAAATAAGTCGACTTTGCCTAAAGACCAATACAGAAAGAATTTTTACATCCAATGTTAGATCAGTAAAGAGTGGAGTACCCCAGGGCAGTATTTTGGGTCCTCTCCTTTTTCTCATTTACATTAACGACCTACCGAGTCATGTACCAAAGCCAGTGATTCTCTTTGCTGACGATTGTACTGCTATTGTATCATGTAAGGACAAAAATAACCTAAACCATGAAATAAATTTAACCTTGGATTCCATAGTTAACTGGCTCAGCAATAATGACCTTTTAATAAATTTTAGTAAAACTAAAGTGATGCAATTACATCATACACAAAACATTCCACCCATATTAAATATTAAATATAACAATAATGCGATAGAGGTAGTGGATAGTATAAAATTTTTAGGAATCCAACTGGATAAGCATTGCAACTGGAAGTCTCATGTTGCAAAGCTAAGGAATAAAATAAACAGCTTTGTGTATCCCTTAAGACAACTCACAAGAGTAGCGTCAATAAATGCAGCCATAACAGCATATCACGGATATGTAAATTCTATAATCCGATATGGTATAATCTTTTGGGGCAATAGTAGTGACTGTATACAGATTTTTAGGATGCAAAAAAAATGTATCAGGGCAATTACTGGAATAAAACCTTGGTACACTTGCAGACAGCACTTCAAAGATTTGAAAATATTACCGTTCCCGTCGCTTTATCTTCTCGAATGTCTTATGTTTGTCAAAATTAATTACACAAAGTTCAAAGAGACGCAACATGTATCAAGGCGGCTGCAACACAGAATACACTTAGAAATGCCCTATTCAAAGTGTAAACTACGTGGAAAGAGCATCTATGCTATGTCTGTAAAACTATATAACAAGCTTCCAAATTCAATAAAATCTTTACATATTGGAAAATTTAAATCGATTTTATTCAAAATTTTGTTACAAAAATGTTATTATGACATAAATGAATATTTAAATGATGTTAATTTTTTATCATAATGAAGCCTAGAGTGTGTCTATCTATGACATTCAAACGGTATTTGACAATAAAATTTGTATGTATAATCTATTTTATATTGTTGTTTTGACATTTTACTTGACATTTGTATTAACTTTCTCATTGTGTAGTATTCCTGTATTTTTTAGATTAGTTTATAATTATAATTTGTATGCTTAGTGGCAAAAAGCATTGAGCCAAAGTGACATGTTTTCCAACTTATTATGTAACATGCTTTTTACAAATAAACGATTGATTGATATGTACTACCGTAGTATATACTAAAGACTGTTTTGGAAAAAGAACCAATGTCCAAATTTTTCGAATTTGTTTTTTTTTGCTCTATGGATTCTCTGTACTTCTGAGTATCTGAGTTTCATATTATGAGCAAAAACAACCAATGTCTGGTTGAAATAAAGGTCCAAAGTTATAGTGTTTCCGGAAAAACAACCAATGTCCATAGTGTATCTGGCTAAAAGAACCAAGGTCCATGGACAATGGCGGTTTAAAAAAATATATCTATGGTCAAACAAACGTGACTCACTCGACCCGACTTGTCGTCCGTAACTAAACATTTTGATTTACGTTATTCTGGCTGTTGTGTTGTGTTGCTAATAAAGTGAGTGATTAATGTATTAAATAAAGTTTATAAGGCAATAATCTGTATTTTATTTCATAAACCATCCTATTCTTATACTATGAATATTCTAAACTTTTACAAATTTTCTTAGAAAGAACAGCCAATGTCCAAGACCCTGGCTACTTTTGCTGGAAAACTGATCTAAAAAAAAACTTGAAACTTAAATATACCATATAAATAAAATAAATAAAAATTCTTATGGTTGATACTATCATTTATTATAATGTACTTAAAATAAATAATGTATCAAAAGTAGTTACTACTTCATTATTTCTATTTTATTAAGTTTTATTTACTTCCTATAAAGTTAGATCCATGTGACAGGTTGTTTTTCCAAAACAGTCTTCTCCATGGAGAAAGGCGAAAATCATTCCGTTTTGGTTTTTTACAATGTTTTTACACGTATAGCAAGTGTGTGGTTTTTGGTTATTTTTATCTAAAATCTAAATAGTAAGTACATTCCAACTATTGATGTGTATGTTAAAACAATATCTGTAAGTTATATGTTAAAAGTGATAAAAAAACATCGGAACGAAAACGAAAAATTGATGACGTACAAATGTCATGAATTATTGTTGCCATGTGCCTTGTTTGGTGAATAACCAGTAAACAAACCATCTAAAACCAAAATGCATGCTAAAATTTGATACTTTTGGCTTATTATTTGTTTATATTTGCCATGTAAAGTATTTAGGATTTACGATGGATTGTGGTTGTTGACGTCACATGCGGACGCTTGTCTTCAGCATGCTTCGCCCTATCAAGACTGGCACCTAGCTTAAGTATAGACAACCTTAAAAAGGCGTATTATGGATACTTCCATTCTATACTTATCTACGGGATAGATATGTGGGGAGATGCAGCTAACCATGATAAGGCTTTTAAAAAACAAAAGCGTGCACTGCGAATAATTTCTGGGGTAGCAGCTAAAGATTTATTTATAACTCACAAAATACTCACCCTCCCGTGTCTATAAATACTGGAAATTGCGAAATATGCAAGACGAAACATACAGCAGTATCGTACTAATGGCGATGTACTCAATATGAACACTAGACGGCGCCACCAGCTATATGTTCCCGCGAGGAGACTCGCCAAGTCTAACAAGTCTCTCAGTGTACTGGTGCCGAAGGTGTACAACGCCCTTCCAGCTCAAGTGAATCTGTATTTATACGGAAGTTGAAGACCTTGTTGGTCGGTATGGCTTGTTACACAACTGACGAGTTTTTTGCAAGTGTTGCGCTGACCCATCTAGATAACAATAGTTAAGTCTTATGAACGAATATTGTTCATATGTAATATGAAAATTAACATTGTAAATAATTGAAATTATTATTTCGACTCTTAAATCTATTTAATGTAGATATGAGTATATTTTAATGACATTATTTATTTGAACTTGAATTTGAATTTTATGGACTACCCTAGGTATTATTTTAATATTGTATTTTTATGACTTGTAAATTTTAATTTATAAATAAATAATTGTATTGTATTGTATTCCACACCAACGCGGCAAAAAAATTCGCTACTATTATTTGCTACCTTTTTGGTATAATGGTGTTTTTTAACAGATTTAAAACGGATTTTTGATTTCATGGTTGGAATCCAAAGCTAAGAAATGACTCTTGCGTGCTATTAGAAAATAATAAGAAGCCCTCTTTGAAAATATTGTACTTTTATTAAGATATGTGTTTTGGCGCACAGTAGCGGCCATTAATATTAAGGGGAGTAAGGGGTGAACGGAGTATATCATCTTATCCGACCCAACTCGTCACCCTAATGCTTAATCATGTCGATCGCCACTTTTGACAAAATACACTTTTATGCATTTCCGTATTTCTCGTGCTGTTCTTTACCGGTACAGTCAAACAAAAATTTTAAATTTTAACTCCAAACCAGTTTTTCGGGGTGTAAAATAATGCCAACAACCACACTAAAACACAAATTGAATATTATAATTTGTCAACAGGGTCAACGACCTAACGGTCTAAATTCAAATTTAATTTCTATCAAACTTCATAGAGAAATTATGCTATATATTCTGCCATATTCAAATTAAGGGCCTATAATACCTCACTTCTCTTCGCATGATCCTGCTTTATACCAACAAACACTGCAACAATCACCCTGAAATTAATATATGATAAAGTTGAGGACTAATGCTATGTCAACCCAGTGGTGAAAACTTGATTCCGTAAAATTTTCTCGTTAGAAAAAAATTACAAAGTTACCTCCAAACCGTACAATAAACCGATAGTATTCAACGAATACTCGAATTAGATCTGAAACTTTGCATAATATAACTGATATTAGTATAAAGCAGCTGCAGACAGAATCATAAAAATGGAAAAACCATTATCTTTACCGTAAAAAGAAAATACCTAAATGATCGAGCGTCGTACTCAGCCTAACCTGGACCGCCCTGCCGCCCGACCCCCGACCCCCGATTCAGTTCCGCTTCGGCTTTCGTACGGGGAGGCTGCGTCGCTTGCGCTCACTAAACTCACGATCTTAGGCAACAAACGACATCAATTAAAATCTCATTATTTCTTAGTAGGCTTTTTGTGACTAAACGCAATTATGGGAAATTCACGTAACAAGAAAAAGAAGAGTTGGCATTATCGTAAGGAGGCGGTCAAACGGATGAACGACGTAAAAAAATAAGTACCTACTGCAATACCTAGACCAAATTTTTATTTCCCTAATAAACGTAGGTAAACTAAGTTTGATTGTTCTGCATGTTTTTTAGGGTGGATGTCCCAATCGCAGCCAAAGTACAAAATATGTAGGTACTTGATACGCATAAATTTTTCTTCACGCCGGGGTTATGAATCAAGACGCTGCAGCGTCCAATTTCGCCAAAGTGGTGAATAGGCGTGAAACTACAAACGTGAAAAACCTGGTCAGGAACCTCATTTACCCAAAAAATCTAAGTCATGTGCCGTCCCTAAAACATGGAATAGGCCACGAAGCAACTGCAGAGTCATTTTCAATTTTTTGGGCCGTTACCAAACTGTTGTTACAAAACTGTTGTAACAAAATCGTTGTTTATTGGACCAAAGTAACCAAATTGTAATTATAAAGCTTAGTTTACAATATAGCGGTTCGCCGCCGAAATTTTTTATAAATTTCTAAAACATGACTTATCTTATCACAAATAAAACAACTCTTGAAAATCAAACAACATGTTTATTCAATTGAGTTTTATATCTTTACTAAGCATACAAACCTCAAAGGCTCAAATTAAAATAAAAGACTCAATCAAAATTTCTACAAGATAAGTTTAAAGCAATAATCCAAATAAATGAAAACCCAAAGTATTTTGGTTTGGAATTTTTCCAAGCTATACCTATCTAATAGGAACTTTAAATAGGTAGGACAAAACATTTACTCTATTATTGATTTCATAATCAAAATAAATGTCATCTTCATCGTTCATCAACATATATTCGATTGGGTTTTCATTTATTTGGAGCAAATCTAAGTCTATAAGTAACAGTGTCCTCGTCCTCAAGTTTTGGTGTAGTAAACTTCAGTGCTTCATTTTTTCCGATAGATTTATAAAAACTTATTCTGTACATATTCGTGTCACGATTTATGAATAATATACCTTATTATTATTAATGAATTAATTAATATTAAATTTAATGTTTTTATTAGGCTTTTTTTCTGTAATGGCATTTTTTTATTTAATAATTTATTTTCGCTAACATTAAAGCAGATTATGAAGGCTTTTATTTAAATTTTAGTACCGTCAAAACAAAATTTTCTTAATTGCAAAATTGTAAGGAATAGAAGCTAAAATTCTTTAGACAATTTTATATTTCGACGTCACTAAAACTAAAATTAAAGCCCTCAGAATCGGCTTTTACGGTCATTAGCTTTACTACAAATTAATGTAGTTGAGCGTACCCACGTGTATTAACGTGTCTTATATTATAACTGACTGCTAGCTGCTGAGATAAAACCAAGAAAAGCATCAACCTGTCTTTATTGACGTAGTCGGTAAAATCCAAAATGTGCTAGCTTTACCTAGCTTTACACAGAACAGTTTTATAACGTAACGAAACGTTACAAAACTGTAAGTAAAAAGTAACCTAAAAATTGATTTTCCAGGGGACAGCAGAACGCACAAGTAGGAAACAGCGTGAGATTATAAGAAAAGTGTCTTATAAATAGCTCTCTTTAATCACACTTCCATAAAAATAACAAGTATCCCAAAAAAACACAATATTCTTTTTTCGTTAACAAACTGGTGACGCCTTGTAAAAACGGATACGCGAATAAAATGGATGACAATTCAGGCTGACATACACCATCACAGTTTACTATCAGCCAATCAGAATTGAGTTAGTTCTGCCAACATTATTAGCATTAAGCTGCGTTCAAAATTTATAAGGGATCATCTTGAAATAACGTTATAAAACTGTTTGTAACCAAATTGTTAATTAAGCAGGACAAGTATAGAACCGCTGCTATTTTATTTATTTTGAAAGATATGCATATTTTATTAAATATATGATAAATATAACTTAGTCACAGAGATATTAGGGGTCTATGATTATTTAAAAGACTCGAAATAATTGTTAAAATCCTGTCTGGGGCCTTAGAACGAGATACAAAAATAGTGACTTTTGGAAGAGGCTTCAGCTGTCAAATTTGATTTTTTGCATACTAAAAATCAAGTTTGACAGTAAAAGACTCTTTCAAAAGACACTCTTTTTGTGCCTCGTTCTAAGGCTCCTGAACTTGTGAAGGCATGGGCGGACAGATATTTTTTGTATGAAGAAGAAAAGTCAATAATTCAAAAAACAATAAAAATTGGCATTAACTCAAAAGAAATAAGTATTTTTTTAATAAATCCATGAAGTTTAATACTTCTTCTTAAAATAATGAATTTTGAAATAATAAACAAGATACTAACGCTAATAAATACTCTTGTTCAAAGTTTGAGGACATGTCATTTTCCCCAAAGGCCCAAAAAATTTGAAAATGACTCTGCTATGGAACAGCTAGCATCGCAATTGAAAATTGAAACAGAGCCTTGTGGTCTTTTCATCGATAAAATGTTGCCTTTCTTAGGTGCAAATCCAGACGGAGTTGTAGGAGACAACACCATCGTTGAAATTAAGTGTCCAATCACAGCCTACAAAACATCATTGGAAGACGCTGTGGATAAGAAAAAGGTCAACTTTTGGAGAAAAACCAATATAGGATTACTCGTAAATAAAAAACATCCGTGGTACATACAAGTGCAGGGGCAACTACATATCACCGGTAGGCATCAATGTATTTTCGGAGTATGGTCTGGATGCGACAAAGAGATCAAAGTTGAAATGATACAGAGAGATGATCAATATTGGGAACAAATGGAACTAAAATTAAAACATTTTTATATGTTGTACATGTTGCCAGAATTATGTGATCCCTGACATGTTCGAAATATGCCAATTAAAGATTTAAGCGACATAAAATAAATGTTTATTTCAGTGTGTTTAATTTTAACAATGTTTAGTTTACATACATACTCACTCTTTTCTCTCAGAGAGTTAGGCATGATCCTGACACACTTCTATTCTTTCACGTCTATCAATCTATTTATACAAGCTATTCTATTTTGGGGACTTTTGACTTTGCCCTTGTTCAGTTTTCTAACTCCACACCACAAAAATCCTAACGGCCTTTTTAGGTATTACGGAACCTTAATAATACTTTATCAACTATTTTAACCACGATATGCATATGTATAAGTTGACTTTTATTGACATAGCCAAATTCATACTGGAGGCTTGGTAAATAATCAGTATCACGAATCGGTAACACTTTTTGGTAATATCGAAAATAAAATGTTGACCTTCCAAAGTAATTGACTCGTGCTGGGCTTGAGATTGTAGGGAAAATGGAAAAAAAAATTTGCAAATTTCACAAAAAAGGTGATCGAACCTGGATACTGATCACTTAATGAGTATCCAGTATGAATTTGGATATATCATTTGGCTATATTTTGGTTTCATGTAAATCTAGGGAACTATGGAACCCTACGTGGCTCGACACGCACTTGGCCGGTTTTTAATTATTTGGGACAAATAATTCTTTTTTTAGTCATCATAAACAGAATGCCTGACTCCCAATTGACCGTTTTTTAATATTTAAGGTCCTATGAGTCAAGGTGAAAAAAATAAAATAAGCGATAGAGTATCCCCAATAGACTACATTCCAATGAAAACATTCTTTTTGCACGAGCTTTTTTTAACCTTTCCATTGAAAAGTAGCCTGCTAATTAAACCGCTTTGTACTCGGAAGTGCAAAATTATTTGGCCAAAAAATATTACATAATCCATAATACTTACTAACCAATGGAAATAAATAAAATGTGCCATATATTTTATCAAATAATAACTCAGGCCTATCTATAACATAAAAAAAGGTTTGATATTTTCATAACTTAAAATACCTGTCCGAAAATTGTTGTAGTTACCCTAACAAAATCGCGTGTTGTCGCGTCAAAGGTGTGCGAGCCGCGGCAGCGAGAGGTCTGCGTAAAGTGAAGTGAGGCGCGGAGAAGTTGGGGTGAAACTCGAATTCGAGCTGAGGTGTTATAGACTCTTAACCAATCACCGCGCAGGATTCACCCGTCATGGCGCTCAGTTCTAAGATGGCGGTATCTGTGTAGGCAGCGTACAATATCTTTATGCAAATAAATGTATATATATTGTGCAAACATGGATTTATCAGAAAGGAAACCTAATAGAAATTACCGGATTATAGACCAAACAAGGTAGGTAATAGTCATCTTCTTTTAGTTTCCTTAAAACAAGACTTTTACCGAGCACTAGACAAGTTTGTTGGACAATTACAGTGCATTGCAACATAATTGCCATAATATGTAATTACTTACATAATAAGTAAGTATCCAAACATGTAGTAGATTCGTATTAAAAGATTTCTTTTTCATGCCAAGGAAGGACAAAAAATATATAGGTAAATAAAAAATACAATACAGAGGTATAGTTTTATTGTATTTTGTATAATATAAAATGGAAATTAAATTTATTTATTTATGTGATGTAGGTATATAGGGTGAAATTAAAACGACCAACCAAATTCATACTGGAGACTCGGTTAGTGATCAGGAACAGGTTCAGTAATCCTGCTGGCCAAATCCTAAAAAAAAAAAGAAAAACAAAAGCCCGACTGCGTGAATAATTGTAAACTTTAAATTTTCAAACTTACATAATAAATGAACTGAAAAGATAGAAAAAAAAAACTTCAAAAATTAATTAATTATTATTATTTATCATTTCATGTGAGCTATGTCAAGTTTTGAACGATAAAACATAAACTAAAATAAACGGATTGATTACTTCTGGCGCAGTCGGATAATAAAAACCACCATTACCAAAATTATAAGTATATAATCACATACTTTTGCGGGAGTCTAATAAACTTACCCGAAAGTGTAAACATGGCGTTTGACATAATAAGCATCCATTGAATGGTGAAATTTCTGGGCTGACTTGATATTAAATTTACGTCAATCGCCAAACTAAAACTGTGTGTAAACTATTATATCCGCATTGTTTTATTGTGTTTAGTTGGACAGAAACATTATACCTTATTGATCACGAAATATATATTTTTTGTTTTTCTCGGATTTAAGGTCTAGAAACGTTTTTTGTCCATATGGACTCACAACTTTTTGAATTGGCGGCTGACATGATTAAGCATATAAGCAATAGGTGGTAGAGCTGATGCCGGGCTCGACTGTGGAGGTACCAACATCTTACTCGCAAATCCTCCCGAAGTTATTCGGGGGAGAGTAAGAGAACAGCTCTCAAGCAAAACCAGGCGGCCCACCATTGCCTGGGACCGACGGATGGCGGTATATCCATCCCCAATTGCCGGCCCTTATATAAAACAGACTGGTGATGGGCAACGGCGTCACTGGTGCAAAGGTTTCGGCACCGCGCTCACCAACCCGCCTGCCCAGCGTGTGTGAGTATGGGAATTTCTTCCAGGAGGACCGCCAAGAGTGGCGAAATCCTGGATAGGCCCATGTCCAGCAGTGGACGAAACAGGGTGACGGATGGATGGATGATTAAGCATTAGGGTGACGAATTGTCAACTCCACCTGCACGCGCCGAATGGCAATGGCGTAGCGTATACCATGCTATGGTGGTCCCTGCTAGATAACAGACGGGGCTCTGGCGACCGAGTCAATGGCGGTATAACCATTCACTCAACTGGGCAACTGGTTGAAAGAGGTAGAAGTAACAGCGAGCCCCACTATTACTACTAATGCCCTTAGTAAACCATATGAAATGAAATGTCGAACCCGAGTAATAATTGTAAAATGGCATGCGAACCGGCTAGCACCCGGCGTCGAAGATCAGGACTTAAAAGGAATGAGGATTATGAAGAAGAATATAAATACCTAATATGCACATGGAATGTAAGAGGACTAAATAGACATGGAAAATTATAAAATGTTATTTCCGAAATGGTAAAGCTAAATGTAAATATAATGCCATCAAAAACAAAACTTGTAAAAAAACCAAGTCTCGCAACTTAGTTCTTCTACCGTAAAAAGTTGTGAGATCCATGTAAATCCAAGTAGGTTAATTTATTCAGTCCCTACTTAAGGGACCTTCTGTCTTAAGAGCCAGTCCACAAAATGACACTATCGAAGTTTCGGTAAATACGCTGCGTGACCTCTCATGACCCTCGAGCAAGATGCGACGATGTTGCGAATAGCGCGACCTAGACGTATTGATGTTTGCATCTTTTATAAATATTATGATTTTTCAAAATTTAAAATAAAGTGGGTTGTTTGTTAGTATTTATTACTGTACTATTTTTTTTATTTTTGTCGGCCTGTCTTTAACTTAACTTATGTATTTATTCATTGCATTATGTAGGTATATACTTACAATGTTTTAATTTTTTACTCATGTCAGTATATATTTGGTTAGGCATTATATTTATTTATGGTCTATTCAGTTTATTTATTAACTTATTTATTAATTACATTATGTATAATAATATTCTTATTCCAATAAGACTTTATTTCATGCATATGTATAATTTATTATAGTATATATTTTACGCATAAATATTTTTAATCTTGAATCTTGGTACCGTTTAAACCCGATAACCACTCAATGGATTTGGACGCGGTTCTTTTTTACCCTATTGTGTAGGTGTAGGTATTACCTACAAGGTGAGGATGTGGGAGTGAAGGGGTAGTGAAATTAATGTGTGAGGATAATTTTTGTCAAGGTTGTGATGTGATTATATATTAGTGATATATTATTATGTTTATAAAAAATATTAAAAGATAGAGTATTTGTAATGTTTTTAAAAAATAACAAACAGTTTACAACAAAAATATAAAGTGAGCTTATGGTAAGAAATGAAAACAAAGTGTACGGGCGCAGGTGTAGCGTATTTTCTTGAAAATGTTATCAGAAGGAAGTGTGTATTGAGTGTTCATAAAAAACACAAATGTACATCTTACGAAACTTTTAATTTATAAAAATATACATTGGAACAAAAATATATTGGTACCACAGTCAACAAATGGTTTAATTTTACGCTATACTGGGTGAAATTAAATCAACCAACCAAATTCATACTGGAGACTCGGTTAGTCATCAGAAACAAGGTTTAATGACCCACCAGGTGAAATTCGAAAAAAATTTTTTTTGCCCCTTAGTGCCTGCACTAGGAATTGTAGTCCAACCAGTAAGGGAGAAAAAAATGTGTTTTTCGAAATTGGCTAAAAGGATTACTGAACCTAGTTATTGATCACTAACCGAGTCTCCAGTATGAATTTGGTCGGTTGATTTAATTTCATTCTATATATATATATATATATATATATATTTGCCGTAAGGGCATTGATCTTGTCTTTCTAGGGTCTATGATTTCTTGCAATACGCAATCATGGTAAAACCGAGTCAATTTAGGAAGCATTTTTCCTGCCAAAAAACATCATCTCCGAGTATCCTTAAGACTTTCAGCGGAAAATCCGAGCCAGTCCATACAGCAAATAAACATACATTTAAACTAACACCAAAATATAAGATTATAAATATTCCGAAATAAATACTATTATTTTTGACAACAAACAAAATTGAAGTACGAAAAAGTGTCGATCAATGATCAAAACTCTGCGATCGTATACGAGTATCGCGTACAGAGAGTCGAGACGCAGTATGGCGGGAAAAAACTGACATAGATCCTACCTGATTGAGCGCTCGCGCGGTACTGATCGGTGCGCGTTTGTGCATCGTAATTTATTGGAATTTGGAGTAAAGATAATGATGTTTTTGAGTCTAATTAAATAAAAGGAATGTCAACAAAATTACAGAATACAATTGATCAAAGTCATAGGCTATTTTGAAATGCAATTTTGAATGTAAAATAAGCTGTATTCAATACAAAAACTCGTTGTATACTGGCTACATTAATTGGGAAAATTGACGGAATTCTTTTATTTTTTTGGGGATAATGTGATTATTTATACATATTCTGGTAAATGATGTCACAACAAATTTATATGTCTGATGTACTGGTATTTTTTTTTAGCAAATTTATTGAAATTCATAGACAGAATTAGATCCTTAAAGTTGACAATGTGATCAATTTTTCGTAAACGAGGTGTGGGAGATTGATCACTACAAAAAATACAAAGTAGTATTTGGAATTGTGGTAAATTAACACACAATACAAAAGATTGGTCTATGTTTATCACGTATTAAACAGTATAAAAATCTTTCCTAAGATGATAAATTAGGCGCTTGAAAATTGAGATTACTTCAGGAAAGTGTAAGATGCCTCTTAAGTTATTACATAATTAGCTAACCTAACAACATCTTATAGTGACCCTATCAATATTAAAAATCTTTTATGTTTTAAATAAAAAGATTGTCTCGGCTATCGTATGAAAACACAATGTATCTCACAAGTAATACTTATAATAATAATATTTGTTACCGAGTGTACGCAGCATCGTACGAAGGTTGATGATTTTTGATTTTAAAACTATTTTTAGCTAAATAGAGTCTTGTCTCTGCTCGCATGACATTCGCATGACTTTTGCTTGTCATAAATTAATTTATTATTCAAAAACGAGTATAATATCTTTGTAATCTTTTACAAAAGCTGGTCCAAAATCGAGCCGAATATTGAACGTAACATAAACGTAAAAATTACGCCGATGGAAAGTAACGCGGATAAAATAGTCACAAGAAGTATGATGAGACAGATGTCTGAATCGGGAAGGAATGCCGCCGGTAAGCAGGCTTCGGTCTATGGCGATAGTGATCAGACATCACAAGCGACTTCGAAGGCTTCCCAACGCGCTATGTTGGCCAGATGTGAGTACGAAGCGGCATGTAAGCGGGCAGAAGTGGAGAAGAGACTCATAGAGAAGAAGTTAGAGTTGGACAAGGCAGAAATAGAAGCACAACATGAAGAAGAAAATGCACGAGGATTAGTATGCAGCAACCCGTGCAAGGCGAGCGAGCGTGTAGAGGAATGGTTGCACCGAACGGGGCCATTACACGCGCCTCAAACGGTGCCATTGCAGTCGTGCATTAATAAGATCGCCGGCCCTGGAACTCTGCGGGGGGCAGTCGGAGGTGTGCAGAGTGAGCCATTATGTCAAATATCGAGAGATGAAGATGAGAATCGCAACCATGTTGGGAACAGCAACCATAGTTTCGATTTTGGTCACGACTTCGAAAGGGGCGCTGATGGTTGTGACATACGTCATCAAGATGACGGCAGAGCTCAATGTTTTGACACCGTTGGATGTCAAGCGGGTGACAACGGCGGCAGTGATTTGAAAAACTTGGTCGATGCTCTACAATGTTTGGGACCAAAACGACCAATATCAAAACAATTGTACGAATTACCCATGTTCGCCGGCAACCCTGTTGATTGGATTGCTTATAGAGAAGCTTATCGAGATACCAACGAACGCTACAAGTTTACGCCACGGGAAAATATTACGAGGCTACGCGTATCCTTACAAGGTGAGGCGAAGTTGGCAGTAGAAGATCTATTGCGAACAAGTTCGAGCCCCGAAGAGATCATGGAGGCTTTAGAGAACGATTTCGGTCATCCAACGTTGTTGCTAGACTGCGCTTTGAATAAAATACGCGATCTACCGACAGTTGGCGATTGTAGTAAAGATCTGCGGAAGATGGCTTCGACTGTACGCAATGCAGTATCTTTATTGAGAAATATTAAGGCGGACGGGTATGTAAACAACCCTCAGTTGATAGCGGACTGCCTTAACAAGTTGACACCTGCACAGAGGGCAAGTTACGGACAGTTTGCAATGCAAAAGGACAAAGTGAGCAATGTGGACTTACGAATGTCTCCGAATTTGAGTGTGTTGGCTGAATTTATATCTTCTCTAGCACAAAGTGCATCATATGTCATCACCAGTCCGCAAGAAGCGTCCGTGAGTGTTAGAAAGCCACGGGACAGTGTGAGTAGGCCTACAGGCGCTATTGCTAAAGGATTTCCCAAAGTGAATACTACCTCCGAGGTAGTGGAAGTAGCCGTAAGTAGTGGTGGTAAGGACTGGCTATGCATTCTGTGCAATAAAAAACACAGACTGAGTGAATGCAAAGACTTTACTGCTAAAGATGTTTCTCAACGATGGGACCTTGTTAGGGAACATAAACTATGTTTTAGGTGTATTGACAGGAAGCACCCGAGACAATTCTGCAAGTCAAAGCTGCGTTGTGCAAGCTGTTCGGCAAGACATCACACACGCCTACATACTGACCGGGCAGAGAATGGTAAGACAGAGCCTGCACAGACACCAGAGTGTGCACAGCCGCCACGTTTAAACTCTGAGGCGGTTTCAAATATTGGTGAGTACCATGCGAAAGCATTGTTAAAGATATTACCTGTGTCAGTAGTAATCGACAATACAGAACATCAGACTTATGCTTTATTGGATGATGGTGATGACAGTTATGCCCAAGGGGCTGCCGGAGACTTAGAGCCTCTTAGAATTATTAGTGCAGGAGGTAAAATCATGGAAGATAAGAGCTCTAAGCGTTTGGTCATTGAAATAAGAGGCCCAAATGGACTGCCACATAAAATAGCAGTGCGAACCATGAAGAATATAGACTTACCTTCCCAGTCCGTGTCGTCGGAAATTATAGAAACAAATCCTCACTTGTTTGATGTGAATTTTAGGGAACTGAAGGACGCCAAGCCAATGCTGTTACTGGGTCAAGACAACTTTGAGCTCATTGTCAACCGTGAGCTGCGCAGGGGGCGGTCCGGGCAGCCAGTAGCTTCGCTCACGCAGTTAGGATGGGTCATTCATGGTCCAGTAACACAAAGTGTAAGTGCTATTTGCGAGTCAGTCTTTTGTAGTGTAGAAGGCCTTACTGACCTGCATGCCATGGTAAAAATGCAGTTTGAATTAGAAGCTATAGGCATAACAGAAACGTCCCGTCAATCTGATGAGTCCATAAGGGCTAAAAAAATACTCGATGATACCAGTCGAAGGGTAAGTAGTGGCTGGGAAGTCGGGCTACTCTGGCGGAAGGATGATTTTAATTTCCCAAATAACAAGCTGCAAGCACTTTACCGACTTCGAGGTATTGAGCGAAAAATGGATAAGGACCCGGCTTATGCCGAAGCCTACACAAAGCAGGTGGACAGATTATTAGCAGAAGGATATGCAAAAAAGTTACAACCAGGTATGTATGAAGGGCCGGTTTGGTACTTACCTCATTTTGGGGTAGTAAACCCCAATAAGCCAGGAAAGCTGCGTTTAGTCTTCGACGCAGCAGCTCAGTACTGTGGCGTAGCACTCAATGACATGCTTATGAGTGGGCCAGATCTTATGAACTCTTTGATGGGGGTGCTGATGCGCTTCAGGATCGGACAGGTAGCATTCACCGCAGACATAGCAGATATGTTTCTTAGAATAAAGATAAGGAAAGAAGACCGCGGTGTGCAGTTGTTCTTATGGAGAGGACAGAATCGTACCCAGGAGCCAGAGACTTACATCATGGAGTCCATGATATTTGGTGCTGCATCGTCACCAACTACGGCGATTTATATTATTAATCGTAATGCAGGTGAGTTCAATAAAGATCACCCAGATGCTGTGATGGCCATCAGGGCTCATCATTATGTTGATGATTATCTCCACTCTGTCAACTCCGTAGACAAAGCAGTAGAACTGGTACGTGATGTTTCCAAAATTCATACCGCTGGTGGATTTAATATCAGAGGATGGGCCACAAACTCGGCGGAATTGCGTGAATTAATGAAAACGGAACTTACTGATAAGGTAGTAGTAGATAAAAGTCCGAACAGTACAGAGCGCACGCTGGGCATGATTTGGAAACCTGATGAAGACTCATGGGCTTTTGATCTGTCATTCAAGAAGCTTCCAGCTGAGTTGGTGAATGGTGACAGAGATCCGACAAAACGTGAGTACCTTAGATGTATAATGAGTGTATTTGATCCTCTCGGATTCCTATATCCTGTTGTAATTCAGTCTCGAATTTTATTGCAACGCATATGGCGGTCAGGTATAGGCTGGGATGAAAAGATAACAGAGGATGATGCAACTGAGTGGCGTCGATGGCTTGCCCAGTTGATGGAGCTCACTGAGCTTAGAGTTCCACGGTGGTACGGAATAAGTAGCGAAGCAGTCGAGCTTCACGTGTAATTGATATATTATTACTAAAATTATTTATAATTTATATTATACTATTCGGTTTAAAAGCGTTCGGAACGCGCAAGTATGTCTCAGATTCTATTTTACTGATATGGCAACACTAGTTGTAAAAAAGTGAAATGTCAAAGTTGTTTTTTCCGGTTTACTGTCAATCTTGGCTCTCAAGGAGATGTGTGTAAAAATGGGATCAACCAGTGTTAAAAGAATTATGTATTTCAAGGAAATAAACAGTGGAAAAGTGGTAAAATAACCCAATTAATGAGCATTAATTGCGAGCTAAATTGTGTGTCCGAACAGTTTCGGGAATCGGTCGCCGGTGGAAAGTGATGTGAATGGATGGATTTTCATTAACACGATTCACGGAAATCGTGGTAGAGGTCTGGGTCGAGCTAGCTCTGGGTTAGGGGTTGAGTTTAGAGAATTCCTCCGGAAGCTGCTGGCGGGGCCAGTAGTTTGTCGAAGACCTGTGACGCGCCAGACCGACGAGAGGACAACGCTGTCTGCCCAGACACCAAGATTGAGTCTGGTGGTCTGTATCCAGCGCAGAAGTTCAAGAAGTAAGGCTGCATCCGAATGTGAGTCTTTGAACCATTTACCCTTCAGAAAGGAATTTTAGTATATAAGAACCCCCTTTGTATGGGAAGCCCCTTTCTTACAGGTTTTAACCTCCTTATAATATTCAAATGGGTCCAGCACGCGAGGTTTAAACCATATCTGTGGAGAGGGGGGCTTTTCATATACATTTGCTGGTAGCATAGCGCGGTTAAGTTGTTTAATATCGGATATTAAACAACCCCGGACCAAGGTATATTCTGTTTATATAAGCCGAACCGAAATTGTAGCTCCGTTGGCAGAAAATTTGTGAATTATACTTTGTTTTAGGTAGGTAGTTTGGAACCTTGTAACCTAAAGCGAGATCAAATAGAATATTTTGTTATTTCTTATACTACAGTACTCGGACTGTGTATATGAATAGGTTTATGTAAGCTGGAAGGATAT
The DNA here is from genome assembly GCA_910592155.1 of Ypsolopha scabrella. Lineage (NCBI taxonomy): Eukaryota > Metazoa > Arthropoda > Insecta > Lepidoptera > Ypsolophidae > Ypsolopha > Ypsolopha scabrella. The sequence goes on from OU342987.1 coordinate 19,352,471, forward strand.
TTACACAGCTCCTTTAGCTTTAGGTATTGTATTATATGTTGTATTGTGGATAAACATATAACTTTATAAGCGCGGTTAAGTCTAGTGAACCCGGCGACAAAACTATAATAGTTTGTAAATTCATACAGCATAACCATTGCTAGCAAGCGAAGCGGCTTAATTATTAGTTATATAGTTGTTGAAAGCCTCGGCTTATATAAATTACAAAGTACATAGCAGGGCTAATGTGTAATGTGTAGTTTTTGGTTAGTGAATCATATTAACTAAGCGAGCGCTTAGGTATAATATTATAACAACGTACATAGGTTATGTTACAACTTGGAATTGTTAAATTTGTTTGTTTTGGAGTATGTTTAGTCTTTAACAAGTGTTTAATGTGATTACATACTTTCAGACCTTTGGATATACTGTTAGTTAGTGCTACAGTTTGGTTTATATTGTTTATTTTGAATGAAAACTTCTTGACACTTGCGATTGAGGCTTGGACATAGTTGTTTGTCAAAAGTGTAGCATAAATGTAACTAACTGGTTTATGTTGTATGGATTATATATATATAGCAGCAGAAACGGTCTGTCTGTCTGTTCATAAAGTTATGATATTGTGTTTATTTGAAATTGTTTGAGTGATATATAGCAACAGAAAAGGTCTGTCTGTTTGTTCATAAAGTTATGATATTGTGTATGTTTGTACACATTTGAGTATTAAAAATTGGTTTTGGTTGAACTTGCATAATTGAACAACAGGGTTGTATTGTGTATTAATGTATTGAAATTAACATACTGACTAGAGTCTAGCATATTTGGGTCTACAATAGGATTGTATACGGGGACGTTTGTGATTCGTGCCAGAGTTAGTTCGGTTTTAAATTGTTGGTATTTTCTTTGATTTCCCGGTCTACAATGTCGAGGACTTCTCCGAGGAACATCTTGGCCAGCCAGCTGCGCTGGTTTGTCAGCGTTCAAGGCTTGTTGGCTCGAGCTGATCGGGGCGATGCAGTCCTGGAGCGGTACTCACAGATGGAGCATCGCCTCGAGAAAGCTGAGCAGGCGCTCATCGAGCTGTTGGACCAGGAGCTGCCACCGGAGGTAATGGCTAGCCCTAATAATGACATGGATCAAATTATGGATATTTATAATGAGGTCACACAGTTCGCCTGTCAGATTAAAAAGCGACAGTCAGGTGTTTCGAGCACACCTGATGTAGGACATGCAGCGCAAGGTACATCGTTGCACAGTAGGCTCCCTACTTTGGAGTTGGGACATTTTGATGGTGCCATGGAGCTGTGGGTGGCATATAAGAATATGTTCACCTCGTTGGTTGACAGTAGGCAGGATTTAACCAACGCACAAAAGATGGCATATTTGATGTCCACTTTAGAAAGTGAGGCAAAGAGCTTAGTGCAACATTTAAGAGTAGAGGACGATTCTTATAGCATAGCGTGGGAACTATTAAATAATAGATATCAGAATGTCCGTCTGTTGGCCGATGCTCATACGAGCCAATTGTTAAGTTTGCCTAGGGTAGGTAATAAGGCTCAAATTCGAACGCAGTTACTGACCCCGGTTACAGTAGCCTGTAACGCGTTAAAAACGTTAGGTTTGCCCGTGGATGAGTGGTCGTTCTTGTTGGTACACATTATTTTGGGTAAGTTACCGTCTGATACTCGTTCACGTTTCGAACGTGAGACCGCGGAAAGGGAGGACAAGGCTCTTCCCACTTTCGCTGATTTGATGAAGTTTTTAGAATTTGAGGCTAGGGCCGTGGAATCTTCATCGACTTCGGAGGTGGCGCCACCTGCCGGAAGTTTCAGGGAACCCGCCGGTGATTCGGGGCGAAGGGGGCCACAGGGAGTGCAACCGCTTCGGGGACGCGTTGCTGCACGTCTGGCTGCACTGGCCGCTGTGGCTGAGAGCCCAAATTGCCACCAGTGTGGACGCCCAGGACACGCGTTATCGCAGTGCCATGATTTTGCTGCATTACCGGTAGTGGACAGATGGCGATTAGTTAAAATTAATAGACTGTGCTATTTTTGTTTAGAGGACCACTTAGCGCGCGAGTGCTCCAGACAGCGAATGTGTAGAGAATGTGGCCGGCCACATAATGATTTAATTTGTGCGAACAGGTCTGGAGCCTACGGTCACGCCACGAGCGGGGGAGCCGCGGCGCAGTCCACCTATCAGTCACGTCCGTCGAGTGGCCCCTCTCAAGGACGAGGAGCGCACCCGTCAGAGAGTGGAGAGAGCCCTCGCGTGAGTCGTGCTCAGTTTGATAGTGGTGTGAATCGTGCGCCTGCGGTACGAGGCTATATTGCGGACCCGGGTGGGGGACCCCTCATGGGGGGGGGTTCAACGGGTCAGGGCCGCACTCAGGATATTAGGAGTGGACCCCATGCTTCCGCGACAGCGGGCCCGAGTAGGGACCCCCCGAGGGGGGGGGGGCTCCACGGGCGGGGGCCCCACTCAAGGTTATATGAGTGGACCCCAGTTTGCCGAACCAGTGCCTGCGCCCACTGTAGGACAGTATAGCAGGGCGGAGCCACAGCGATACTCTCCGCCGATACACGAGTATCCGCGGTTAGGATATCACCCGCCTTATTCGAGATATGGTAGGGCAGCGGGTTACGCACCACCTCAGATGGCATTGTGTATACGCTCACCATATATAGGGCAATAGATGCCCCTGGATTGGAGGGGCCGGGCCCCCAATAATTTGTCTGCCCCTGTACCGGTGCGGAGCCGAGGACAGTTCTTCGGCCCACCATATTAGTTAGTAGTTGGGGCCCCCCGGGGGGAGATTCAGTTAGAGTAAGGACCACTGTTGAATTTCGGGACGTGTATGCATGATCGGATAGTCAGGTTGCGCGAGCATGGCTACGCGCGTCCCCACGTACTTTAGAGATTTTTGTAGGAAACCGGGTTTCACAAATTCAGGATATAGTTATTCACAATAAATTGGAGGCACGTCCCAGGTGAATGTAATCCTGCAGAGTGCGCATCTGGGGGCTGCACAGCGCCGGAGCTGGTGTCGCATCATCTATAGTGGGGGCCGGAGTGGTTTAAAGAAACAGATTTCTTGGCCTGGCCAGCAGTTGGATAGGACACCCCAGATTTTACCTGGGTTGCGTGTGCATGCTCTGGTTCTAGGGACCAAACTAGTTTTTGATTGGACGCCGTGAGTTGGGTCACCGTGCGTTGAGACGCTGGGGCGTCGCGACGGTGGCATCGGCACGGTGTGCGTCGGGTCGGAGCACGCAAGTCGCCATCCTTTGTTGTTACCCAAGGAGGGCCTTTGATGAGGCGTTTGCTGTCCGACCGACATGTTTGTAACTCACACGCGGGATGAAACGTGTTATTGGCGATTTTACAGCGAGAATTTTGGATTTTGTCAACTTGCCGGGTAATTCGCAATGTTCTCTTCTCCTGTGTTCTTGTTACAGGCTGCGAGCCTTGTTGATGCAGCCGCAGATAGGAGATCTGCCAGCTGATTGGATCACACAGTCGAGACCTTTTGATGGAGTGGCTACGGACGTGGGGGGACCGTTCCTCGTCCGAACGTCTAGCCTTCGCAACGCTCGGACTGTTAAGGCGTACCTGTGAGTATTCGTGTGTCTGTCCACCAAGGCCGTCCACTTGGGATTAGAGTCCTCGTTGTCCGTGGAGGCCTTCGTCGTTGCATTAGACCGATTAGTATCGCGTAGAGGTTTGCTTTTTTAGTTAGTTCAGACAACGGCACGAATTACAAGGGTACCGCAAATTACTTGAAAAGATGTATACATTTTAGAAGATAATTGTATTTAGTTAAGTCATGGTTATTATGTGAAATCGGCCAAGACCCACCTCCGCCGCGTCATTGGGGATGTAATCTTATTGAAAGATGCGAATTTGGAATTATTTGTATTGGCGACGTGGTCGCATTATTAAATTGGTAGTTGGCGGGGATGAGACTCCTCGCGCCGCTGAGGTGTTGGTCGAAGGTTTGATTCTGTGACGAGCTTTGGCGACTCTCTCCCGGCTCCCGGTTGAGTAAGCTAGCGGTCTGATAAGGATAACAGCCCGGAGCGGGGGATTGTTCGGTTTAAAAGCGTTCGGAACGCGCAAGTATGTCTCAGATTCTATTTTACTGATATGGCAACACTAGTTGTAAAAAAGTGAAATGTCAAAGTTGTTTTTTCCGGTTTACTCTCAATCTTGGCTCTCAAGGAGATGTGTGTAAAAATGGGATCAACCAGTGTTGAAAGAATTATGTATTTTAAGGAAATAAACAGTGGAAAAGTGGTAAAATAACCCAATTAATGAGCATTAATTGCGAGCTAAATTGTGTGTCCGAACAGTTTCGGGAATCGGTCGCCGGTGGAAAGTGATGTGAATGGATGGATTTTCATTAACACGATTCACGGAAATGTGGTAGAGGTCTGGGTCGAGCTAGCTCTGGGTTAGGGGTTGAGTTTAGAGAATTCCTCCGGAAGCTGCTGGCGGGGCCAGTAGTTTGTCGAAGACCTGTGACGCGCCAGACCGACGAGAGGACAACGCTGTCTGCCCAGACACCAAGATTGAGTCTGGTGGTCTGTATCCAGCGCAGAAGTTCAAGAAGTAAGGCTGCATCCGAATGTGAGTCTTTGAACCATATACCCTTCAGAAAGGAATTGTAGTATATAAGAACCCCCTTTGTATGGGAAGCCCCTTTCTTACAGGTTTTAACCTCCTTATAATATTCAAATGGGTCCAGCACGCGAGGTTTAAACCATATCTGTGGAGAGGGGGGCTTTTCATATACATATACATATTAATATAATCATATAACTAGATACAAAAATACATTACATACTTATATAAGTACTTAATAATATTACTTGTAAATTTGCATGAGGCTGTTATAGCATACAATTGTTTTCTTTTCTTTTTTACCATTCATGTAGTGTTTTTTTTTTCTCGTCCAACCCTCTCTTACTCTCTATGACCTTATAGTCATTAAAGTGTCGCATCAAAGTTGATGGTCCTGTAACAGGCCTTTGGCTCATTAGGGCTATCACAGTCGATACATTCGTCCCTGTCGGCCCAAACACGAGTGCTCCTTTTTAAACACGAATGCATATGTCAATTTTTTTTTCCTTAAATAAATAAATACAAATAAATACAAAATAAATACGTATTTGGAGATGCAAGTGAGTTAGCTTATGCTGCAGTGGCATACATTGCTGGCTTGGACGGATGTGATTGTAGGCGTGTTGTAATGGTGGCGGCCAAAGCTCGCGTAGCACCGGTTAAAGTTGTTTCGATACCACGCCTAGAGCTTCAAGCTGCGGTATTGGCATGTAGGTTGGCAGTATTTGTAGAAAAAGAGCTAAGCTTTAATATTACCGTAAAATACTTGTGGACTGACTCGCGGACTGTACTACACTGGATCAGATCTGATCCACGCGATTATCAAAAGTTTGTCTCGCATCGTCTCGCAGAAATTGATAGTAAATCGAGTGTGAGCGACTGGCGCTGGGTTCCCTCTGCCGCCAACCCGGCGGATGAGGCGACTAAGTTGTCAAAACGTAGTGAGAGTATATGGTTCTCTGCTCCTTTTTTTCTCTGGAATTTGCAGAAGGAGTGGCCTGTTGAAGAACGACGAGACATGGCTAAAACTGAGGACTTAGAGCTGCTACAGCGCGTGCACGTGACCGTCAGCAAGCCGGCCGAGCTGCTGGATATCAACAAGTACTCTACTTGGAATCGAGCGCGGCAGGTGTTTGCGCGTGTCTTTGCATTCTTCAAGCGGTGCCGAAAGCAACAAGAAGAGGCTCTAACTGTGGACAACATATCTGCTGCGGAGGAGTTCCTGCTGCATCACGTGCAGGCTCAGGCTTTTCCAGATGAGATACAAGCACTGAAATCTGGTATGCCACTGCCCTCGAACAGCAAACTTGTACGACTCGACCCTATGCTCTTTGAAGATGGTCTATTACGTGTGCGAGGAAGACTGAGTGCTGCGACTAATCTTTCATTTGGCGCTCGATACCCGATCATCTTAGACGGGCGGCATCCTATAACCCGTCTATTAGTGCTGCATTATCATGTACTTGCCATGCATGCCAATCACGAGACTGTGATTAATAATATGAGGGAGAAGTACTGGGTGACACATTTGAGAACTTCAGTGAAAGCTGTAGCGTTTCGCTGCCAACAATGTCGCGTGCGACGTGCGACACCAACTACGCCAAAGATGAGTGATTTGCCATCTGAACGACTTGTTGATACGAGACGAGCATTCGTCTGCTCTGGTCTGGACTACTTTGGCCCTATGGAGGTGAAAATAGGACGGCGCAGAGAGAAACGATGGGGTGTCCTATTTACATGTTTGGCAACTCGTGCCATACACTTGGAGTTGGCTGCTTCTTTGAGCGCTGATTCTGCGATACTGGCGCTGCGGCGTTTCATTGCACGCCGTGGTCAACCAAGCACGCTCTTTACCGAACGAGGCACAAACTTTATTGGAGCGAACAACGAGTTGCGTGCAGCGCTTCGTGAACTTGACACGAGTAAGATGCAAGATGAGGCGATGACGCGCGGCATCAAGTGGCGGTTCAATTCTGCGATGACGCCACATATGGGTGGCTGCTGGGAACGGCTGGTGCGCTCGACGAAGAATGCTCTGAAGGCAACACTCAAGGAAAGAGCTCCGAGCGAGGAGGTCCTTTATACCCTGTTGCTAGAGGCGGAAATGATGATCAACAGTCGACCATTAACCTATGTAACAACGGACTCTGACAATCCGGTTGTGCTCACTCCAAACCATCTGTTGTTGGGGACAGCATCAGGAACTTCACCTCCGGGTAGATTTGATGCGAAAGACCTGGACGCCCGAGCACATTGGAAACGAGCGCAGGCTCTAGCGGATATATTTTGGCATCGCTGGGTGCGAGAATACCTACCAACGTTGCAGGGTCGCTCCAAGTGGACGAAAGAATCTCCAGCAGTGCAAGTGGGAGACATGGTGTTAATTGTGGACAAAAATATGCCACGTAATATGTGGCCAAAAGGTGTAATCAGTGCTGTACATCCGGGTAAAGACGGACGAATTCATGTAGTGACTGTTAAGACTATGAATGGTAGTTTAGTTAGACCTGTTGTTCGTTTAGCGGTGCTGCCTACTGATGGAAATGTTATTGGGTAGTATGTTACCCTCAAACTGGGGGCGGAATGTAACCGAGTGTACGCAGCATCGTACGAAGGTTGATGATTTTTGATTTTAAAACTATTTTTAGCTAAATAGAGTCTTGTCTCTGCTCGCATGACATTCGCATGACTTTTGCTTGTCATAAATAAAATTATTATTCAAAAACGAGTATAATATCTTTGTAATCTTTTACAATATTTTTTACAAGTTTTGTTGTTGATGGCATCTCATTTCTTTTTGTAGATAGGCCTACATTTTTCCTTTCCGTTACCTTCTACTTACAACTGAAAATGTAACTTTGTAATCCTACAAAAGTTACAAAGTTATTTATACCGTTGGTGTATCTAGAGCACAAAATATTTATTTATACACTAAACACTGCTAGGTGGTAGAGCTGATGCCGAGCTCAACTGTGGAGGTACCACCATCTTACTCGCAAATCCTCCCGAAGTTATTCGAGGGAGAGTAAGAGAACAGCTCTCAGGCAAAACCAGGCGGCCCACCATTGCCTGGGACCGATGGATGGCGGTATATCCATCCCTAATTGCCAGGCCTTAAAACAGACTAGTGACGGGCAGCGGCGTCACTGGTGCAAGGGTTTCGGCACCGCGCTCACCAACCCGCCTGCCCAGCGTGTGTGAGTACGGGCATTTCTTCCAGGGGGACCGCCAAGAGTGGTGAAATCCTGGAAAGGCCTATGTCCAGCAGTGGATGAAACAGGCTGATGGATGGATGGACACTAAACACTAATTGTATTCCAAATTTGTGCTTCTATATCTGCTAGAAGTGCCTTAGAGTTTTGATGATCGGTCAGTAAGTCATCAGTGAGTGAGTGAGTAAGTGACAAAATTGAGAAACTTTGACTAGTTATAATTCCTAAATTACTAGCTAAAATTGAATGGAATTTGAAATATACCGTGTTATATACAATGCCTGTTTGGTTACTGAAAATTCAGCCATCTAGTTTTGTCCATGTTATAGGGGATCGAAAATGGCCTGAACTGCTTCGAGAAAAGGATGGTACGGGGTGCCGCTCTTTAGCTCGACTTGGCGGGGGCACTGCCGTGCCCCCAGATGGGACTTAGTGAAATAAAGCTAGCAGATAATGGAAGAATTAATAAGAACGAGGCCAAACTATACTAGTCAGGGAACCCTGCTGAAGAAAAACCAAACTATCATGGAGTTGGTATATTGGTACGAAATGATATCAACAAGTATGTTTCAAAAGTCATCTACTCCTCGAACAGATGTATGATGCTCAAAATCAATGCTCAGCCATTTAATCTAAACATTATCCAAGTATATGCTCCAACTTCAAATGCGATGATCAAGAAATTGAAGAGTTTTATGAAAGTATCAATGAATTTACTGAAGTCGATAAAAACACAAGATATTGTTATAGTCATGGGGGATATTAATTGGGGCTGTAGACGAGGGAAAAATAGACGGGAAATTTGGACTTGGGACAAGAAATTAAAGAGGGGACAGACTTGTAGAATTTTGTACAGAAAACGATTTTATTATTACAAACACTTTGTTTCAACATCCTCCAAGGCGATTGTATACATGGCGATGATCAGCTGATACACCGACGCACCTTTTACGGAACCAAATTGACTTCATTTTAATGAAGGATAGGTTCAGAAACTCTATTGAGAATGTCAAAACTTACTTTTCGCCAAAATTTGTATCAAGCTACAGAAATTAAAATCGAAATTAAACAACAAGAAAATTAATTTTGATGGCCTCAAGAATGAATCAACTAAAAGATCCGTGAGTGTAAAGCTAAACAAATGTATCAAACCAATTTTTGAACAAAATTCTGTTGCCAAGACTACATTCAACTAAATTTCTAATAAGATCAGAGAAATTGCCATTGAAGAACTAGGATACGGCAAAAAACAAGAATGTCAGGAGTGGATGACTGATGAAATTTTACTGATAATGAATGAACGTCGTCAATATAAAGATATAAATTTAATATAATTAAATATAAGGAAATAGATAACTCTATTAATTACAAAATCAAACTGGCTAGAGAACAATGGCTAAAAAATAAATGCGAAGAAATACAATATTTACAGAAAAAGCACGACAGTTTCAATTTACATAAAAAGTCAAGAAATTTAAAAATAAGAACAAGAAGCGATTACACAGTACACTACTAGACAAAGACAGTAATATTGTGACAGATAACAACGAAGCTTGTCAAGTGTGGGAAGAGTATGTCGAAGATCTATTTAAGGACGATAGACCAGAAGGTAGATCATGTGTCTTCAACATGGATGGACCATAAATAATAAAGTTGGAGTTTATGTCAGCCTTAAAAACATGAAATATAATAAAGCAGTAGGCCCTAATGGAATATCTGTGGAGTTATTAAAACTATTGCATGATAACATAGAGGATTTAGTTAAAATATTTAATTCATTTTATGATTCAAATGACGACGTGCTCCCGGATGACTGGCCCTTAACTATATTTATGCCTCTACCAAAAAAGCCAATGCTGAACAATGTTGTGATCATAAGATGATCAGCGTCAGCCATTTTCTGAAGATATTTGAAAAATAATTGAAATCAGAATTTATAAGAAAATTGATGAAAATATTAGCGATACACAATTTGGATTCAGAGATTATCTTGGTGCAAGAGACGCTCTAGTCACTATTTAAATCCTAATACAAGCATGTTTAGATGTTCAATCAAATGTATTTTATGTGCTTCAGAGATTTGGAGAAAGCATTTGACAATGTCAAACATGATAAACTATTAACAATATTGAAGTCAATTGGACTAGATGAAAAAGATATCAGATTTATAGAAAATTTATATTGGGATCAAAAAGCAAAAATCAAAGTGGAAAATAATATGAGTAGAGAAATTAAATTTTAAAAAGGGGTATGACAGGGGTGTATTTTGTCGCCGTGTCTATTTAATTTATATTCGGAAATTATCTTTAGAAAAGCTCTTGATGAACACGATCCTGGCATACGAGTGAACGGAAAAGAGATTCAGAATATTCGCTTTGCCGATGACACCGTATTGCTGGCTGACAATCCTAATGACCTTCAAGTTTTACTTCAAAAATTTAATAATGTACTTTTGGAATACGTGTTAGAAATGTAAACGGAACGCAATCATCTGCTGTCTCGTTCACTTATGTGTCATCTCCTTCTTGCACTGTCAACCGCCGCCATGTTAACTTGTGTGTCACCTCTCAATAATAAAATCCCTTCTAAATAAATCAATCTTGTCTCATTATAGCCAATTCATCAGGTTATGGGCACCAGCTTGCTTCCCTGTGATTAAATTAAATATATTTTTTGAATTCAGACAGATTGTCATAGTTTTCCCCCAAGTTCGTAATTCCAAGCATCATGGCCGACCCCAAGACGACCATCGAAAAACTACGTGGTGTCGACAATTACGGCACTTGGAAGTTTGTAACAAAGATGTTACTGATACATGAAGAACTCTGGGACGCTGTGGAAGAAAAGAAGGAAAAAGATGACAAAACACAGAAGAAGGCATTAGCTCGTATTTGTCTTCTTGTTCAACCATGTGTATATCCGCACATAAGAAACGCGAAGACGGCACACGAGGCCTGGAGCAACCTTGAAAATGTTTATGAAGGTAAAGGCCTGAGCAGGCGCTTGTCATTGTTACGCACGTTGTTCGGGATGAAGCTCGATTCTTTCTCAAACATAGAGTCATATCTCACGAAGGTGGCCGAGATAGGCCAACAGCTTGACGATATAGGCGCTGGCGTGGAAGACAATTTTCTAGCTATCGTAATGCTGAGCGGGCTCTCATCAGACTACGACCCACTCATCATGACTTTAGAAAATTCGACTTTGAAACTCACAACTGAGTTTGTGAGGTCAAGATTAACTCAAGAATATCAGCGGAGACAAGAAAGAGACGATGCAAGCACAGCGCTGATTGTAAGGAAACAGGCAAAGGTGTTTCGCTGCTTCAGATGTAAGAAACCGGGCCACAGCATCAAGGATTGTCCTCGCAGAGCCAAGGATGATGGTCATTCAAAGGGAAAGAGTTCAGATAAGGCCTTGTTATCTGCGTTATCTGTTGAATTATCCAGGGATGTTTGGTATGTGGACTCGGGTGCTACCAGTCACATGTGTAATGACAAAGACATGTTACACGATTTCGTGTTTGACACTCCAGTATCGGTGAGTGTTGCGAATGGTGAAAAACTGATGTCATCGGGAAGAGGAAATGTGAAAATTCCTTTACAGAACACTTTAAGAACTGTAAGTGATGTGTTATATGTACCTAAGCTAGCGACTAACTTACTTTCAGTCAGTGCAATGGCACGTAAAGGTTTTAGTGTAACATTTCAGGGAAAATTGTGTAAAGTTTGTGATGGCCATGAGGTAGTTGCAACGGCTAGATCTCAAAATGGTATTTATGTACTCAATACCAAAGGTGAAGCTTCTTTTGTTACTAAAGAGAAGTCATGTGCTGCGTCTGTGTGTGGAAGGGGGACAGATTTTGTTTTACCAACAGACCCAGTTGCAGAGGTGGCCGTGCCAGGATCTCAGGTTGCGTCCAGGGAGTCGCAGGAGGTTTGGCATAGAAGGCTTGGACATCTCAATGTGCGAAGTATGCAGCTTTTAAAAGGTATGGCTACTGGCATGGATTTTGATAACTCAACTTTCAAATCATGTGTTGCTTGTATTCAAGGTAAACAAACAAAGTTACCTTTTCCAAAGAAGTCCAAGAGTAGGGCAAAAGTCTCGTTAGGGCTTGTGCACAGTGATCTTTGTGGGCCTTTTTCAAAGAATTCATTTAGTGGATCGAAATACTTTCTAACATTTATTGACGATTTCACTAGGAAAACCTATGTGTATTTTCTGAAGTCCAAAAATCAAGTTTTTGATAAATTTAAAGAATTTAAGGCTATGGTAGAAAATCAAACAGGTAATAAGATAAAGGTATTGCGCACTGAAAATGGTGGTGAATATGTAAATAAATGTTTACAGGATTTCCTAAAGAGCTGCGGGATCCGTCACCAGACCACAGTACCGCACTCACCGCAGCAAAATGGAATTGCTGAACGAGCCAACCGCACCATAGTGGAGAAGGCCAGGTGCATGCTTCTCGATGCAGGCCTTGATCAGCGGTTCTGGGCAGAGGCAGTTAATACTGCTGTTTACCTGAAGAATAGGACACCAACCAAAGCTGTTCTGGGCACTACTCCTGAGGAAAAATGGTCAAATAAAAGGGTAAATATTACTCACCTTAGAACTTTTGGCTGTTTAGCTTATGCAATGATAGAAAAACGTAAGAAATTCGATTCAAAATGTAACAAATACATTTTTGTGGGTTACTGTGAAGAGACAAAAGGGTATAGATTACTAAACCCTTCACGTCCGTCAGAATGCATTAAAGCAAGAAATGTAACTTTCTTAGAAAATGAATTTTATTTACCAAAAGGTAAAAGTGATGAATTCACTGAGCTAATTCTAACATATTCTCACAATCAAAACTCTTCAACTTCTCATGAGATTGAAGATAATATGGGCAATGAAACTGTTCCAGAGTCACTAGAGCAGTCCATGTCAGATCAGTCACAAGAACAGTCCATATCAGATCAGTCACCAGAGCAGTCAAGACTAGATCAGTCCTTATCAGATTTAAATGATGTAACAGGGATACCCAGTAATGCGGGATCTGATAAATCTACTATAATTCCCCGGGATAGTATTATATCAGTGAGTAGCCTTGAATCAGATGATTCGCGCGATGAAACTTACGTTCCAGGTGACACATCGATGGACAGTTCAGAGGAGTACACTGAAGTTGTGAACTTAGCATCGCAGTCTCCACACTTGTCCGAGATAAGCCGCTTTGATGACGAACCAGAGACAGTGGTACAAGCTTTGCAAGGAATAGAATCCAAGAAATGGAGAGATGCTATGTCAGATGAGTATAAATCATTTTTGGATAACAAATGATTATTAAATAATTACTCGTATTCACTATTTCACTATTTATAATTAACATTGAACACCGTTAATAAGCTGTAAAATACCACTTAATAATCCTTTGTATAAAACTTGTCATACAATTTTCCATGTAAACCCACCTTTATTTACATCTTTATCTGAGTTTCACTCACCCACACACCCTCACACGTACACATACACACTTATCAATCTACCCACATACTCTCGCAAAAAATTCCTAGTTAGTAACCAAACACAAAGTCTTGCGTCTTTATTGTCTCTAAATTGAATTGTTTAAACTTATAAATTAATTATCATGTTCCCAGTCAATAGTATGTATTTATTGTCTAGCATAGTGAAATCCTTTATTGGCCTTGTTAGCTGATGTTATTATTAGTTTATATTTAATGTATTTGCTGTGGATTTTTGTTCATAAATAAAATAAAAATAAAATAAAATAAAATAAAACAAATGCTGGACCATGACTGACTTGCCAGATGGGCAGAGACCTGTGAAGTGCAAGTGGGTTTATAAAAGGAAGAGAGGATTGAATGGAGAAGTATTGAAATATAAAGCTCGATTAGTAGCAAAAGGTTATACACAAAAATATGGCGTAAATTACAATGAAACTTTTTCACCAGTGGTGAGGTACTCAACTATTAGAATCTTGCTTGCTTTGGCCGCTGAGATGAATATGGAGATAGATCACCTTGATGTGAAGACTGTATTTTTGAATGGAGACCTCAAGGAGACCGTCTACATGGAACAGCCGGAGGGCTTTGAGGATAAAGAGAACCCGAACAAAGTCTATCGCCTGAATAAAGCGATTTATGGGCTCAAACAGGCTTCTAAGAGTTGGTATGAGAAGATAAATACAGTTTTAATAGAAAAACTTAACTTTAGAAAGTTTTCTTCAGAGCCATGTGTTTTTATGAAGAATCATGTTGGAACTGTGACCATTATAGCACTTTATGTCGATGACATAATCTTATTTTCGAATAACAAACAAGAGAAACTGAAAATTAAAGAGAAGCTTATGACTCAATTTGAAATGAAGGATCTAGGGCCAGCATATCACGTCCTTGGCATGAAACTATGCAGAAGGATGGAAAGTTGACTTTAGATCAGTCTAGTTATATTCAAAGAGTGTTGGAGCGTTTTAAAATGTCTGATTGCAAGCCAGCATGCACTCCTATGGAATCTGGGCTGAAGCTTGTAAAAGCAGATTGTAATGAAAATAATTTTCCGTATAGAGAATTAGTAGGATGTATAATGTACATTTCAGTTTGCACGAGGCCAGACATTGCTCATGCAGTCAGCATACTCAGTCAGTTCAACGATAGTTATGCTGAAATACACTGGAAGGCAGCAAAACGGGTGCTTAGATATCTGAAAGGTACGGTTAATCATTGTCTTACTTATGAAAAGAGTAGTATGGATGTCAGCGCCTACGTTGATGCAGATTGGGCCGCCAATGAGATAGATCGGAGGTCATTCACTGGGTTTGTCTTTAAAATAGGTAAGTCTACAGTATCATGGGAAAGCAGAAAACAAAAGACGGTCGCTCTTTCTAGCACGGAGGCGGAGTACATGGCACTCTCTGACGCATGTAAAGAGGCTTTGTTTATCAGAACTTTCTTGTATGAATATTTAGGTACAAGTTGTAAAATTACTATGTTTAATGATAGTCAATCAGCACAAAAACTTTGTGTTAATCCAATGTATCACTCTAGAACTAAGCATATTGATGTCAGACATCATTTCATTCGAGGAATTGTAAACAAAGGTATTATTGATTTAAATTATTTGTCTACCGATCAAATGACGGCTGATGTTTTAAACCTTTAACTAAAGAGAAAACTGAAAAATTTGTCCGTCAACTTGGCTTAGCGGAGACAATTTAAATATTGTAAAATCAATTAATAATGTTACCTGTTCATTTTAAGTTGTATAAAAACTTTATAGCTTTTGTTTTAAGGGCCAGTTTGATAAATGATTGCATTTTTTAAGGGCCAGTGTTAGAAATGTAAACGGAACGCAATCATCTGCTGTCTCGTTCACTTATGTGTCATCTCCTTCTTGCACTGTCAACCGCCGCCATGTTAACTTGTGTGTCACCTCTCAATAATAAAATCCCTTCTAAATAAATCAATCTTGTCTCATTATAACCAATTCATCAATACGCACTAAAAATTAATACGAAAAAATCTAAATTTATGGTTGCTTCTAAAGATCCGGTTACAGTACCACCATTACGGTTGGGACAAAATAATATAGAAAAAGTTAATAAATATGAATCTTTGGGGAGTTGGTTGAATGAGACTTGGGATCCAGAGCTGGAAGTTAGGACGAGAAACACTTTTCTGAAGATGAAGAAACTGATAAAATGATTGGTAAAATGTTATGTTTCCCCGTCATTATGTACGGATCTGAAAGCTGGACCTTAAAACAGAACTTAATAAATAAACTTAGAGCTTAGAATAATATTATAAGATGTCTATGCTTAGAACCTTTGAAATGTGGATTTATCGAAGAATGCTTAAAATTAAATGGACAGACAGAGTTACAAATGAAAGAGTTATGAATTTTGTGAACAAAAATTTAGAAGTAGTTACAACAATCAAACAACGCAAAACGGCGTATTTCGGACATATTTATAGACATGAAAAATACAAATTAATACAACTGATTATTGAAAGAAAAACTGAAGGAAAAAGAGGTCGCGGTAGAAGTCGAACATGTCAACACACCCCGCAACCCAGTGCCCGTCCCCATGGCGCGGCTCCTCCGCGGAGCACCGCCCGAACCCCTTGCCCCGCCCCGTTGCTCGTGTCTACAACCAGAGTGAAACTTCAGCATAGAGATTTCGCCAGCGTTACTGCGAGCGCCCATGCCGCTACCAGTACAAAGCCTGTGCCAGAAAAGGCACCAAATGACGATGGTTTTGTGACGGTGCAAAGAAGGAAACAGCGATCAACCCACTACCGCTGCGGCAAAGCTCTTATAGAGCCCAACTCGAACTTGCGTGCCGCGAAGCCGAACACGTTGGTGTACATCTCTCGCTTGCACTACACCACTAAGGCGGAGGACATCGCGGAGTATGTGTGCCAAAAGACGGTGTACCCGCCGAAGGTGCACTTGCTGGAGTCGCGCCGCAACGTCAACTTTTCGGCGTTCGTGGTGCGAGTACCGGACTGCTTTCTGCACCTCGTCATGGAGGAAAGCTTTTGGCCGCAGAGCGCGGTGTTCCGTCGCTTCAGCGGACAAGTGCCACAGGACAGCACAATAACAGCGCAGAAGTGAAGTGATACTAACATAGTAACAAATAAGCTCTATTTACTAATACAATGATTTGATTTTATTTGATTTGATATACATCGAGTAAGTAATAAAGTAAAAAGTGCTCACCATACGAAAGACATTTTGTATGCCGAGGGAAACACAATTTAACTCCTGTGTTTCCCTGAACCTATCGGTATTATTTTAAAGAAGACTCTTATTTTATTAGGTACGTCCTAGTACAGGAATACGAAAGAATGATTGCGTTAATGGTAAACGATTTCTCCCGGTTTGTTTTTGCTCAGTAACGTGACGACCAAGTTTACTGATGAGGGTAAACATCAGCCAGTACACGGAAATAAAACAATGCGATATCGAATGCAAAAGGATAGCAAGCCAGAATTCTTTGGAGATAGCTAAAGTCGGTGAGCTAAGCTGCCGACAGACAGACAGACGGACGGACATGACGAAACTATAAGAATTCCTTGTTGACAACGGAACCCTAAAATCAAGTCACTTTCGAGGAAGATAGTCTTTATCTACTAATAGTAAAGTAGTAAAAAAATCGTGTCTGTGCAGTGAGTATTTTCGCGAAATTTGAAATAAAATAATTGTGTAATAATTGTGTTATACCATAGACAAAATTACGAGTAGACTGCTCACGGTCATACTTTGAAGCGTAATTCGATTTTTAGTTTAAATTTTGAAGCTAGATGGAGCTACTAGTTCGAAATAGTAGGAAATAATTAAATTCAATCGGATTCACGGCATAAAGGGAAATTACTTACTTTCGTAGTAGAGGTAGTTTCGTAGTGGTTCCAATTAATATCGGATAGATGGCGATGTAAGCGCACGCGCCCTTTGGTCACACGCAGCTCACCTGCGGCTCTAAAAGTAAAGCCGTTCGGGGTTCATTCGAATCATCTTCGTCAAACGACGAAAGAGACAAATCTATATAAATAAGAGAGACAAATAACAGGTATCCTGCTCACTCAGGTAAGTCTGTTCCTTTTGTCGGAGACGAATCGAAAGAGCCCTGAACGGCATAACTTCTAGAGCCTCTGCATCAGCCGCTTTCAAAATTATCAAAATAAACTTAATCTTGAGATCAATAAATAATCGATTTCAATTCTTAATAAACAATGTTTACAATTTGACACAGTAATAAAGTACTTGAGAGTGATTGAAATAAACATCGATCACACGCGCTTTTCCAATGACGATATACTTACCTAGCTGCGAGCTGCGAGAAACGGCGCGTAGGTACTGCTCGGAACATAAAACATATAAAGACTACTATTTGTATTTTTTTTTTCAAATGATGGAATCTTTTTGTCATATTTAAAATTTTCAATCTCCTGATTATTAAATAGATAAATAATTTAGGTAGTACCTACGTAACTTTTGCATTCCTATACACTTTTACATTCGATTGACCGATGGGAGTATTTTGAGTAAAGCGTCATAAAAAATCTTTCTAGATCTTGTGCCTAACCCGGCGGGAGGTGTGTCCTATTTTAGAACACAAAGAGTCGCAACTGGGTAAAAAATACCCACTTAATTTGTTAGTAAAATAAATCGAGGTATTTATTTTTGTTTATTATTTATAATTTTTCTTCAAAGTAGAGTATAGTCACTAACAATTAATTAATAAATGAAATGATAAATGTGTTATTTAAATATTTTATAAAAAATCAAACTTAATACTTAAAATTGCTAAATCATCATGTAAATTCCAATTAAAGGCTCTTTATGGCACTTTTTGTGGTGCGAACTTTAGTTGAACTGTATTAAAATTAAGAGTGAAGATTACCATCTTACAAAAACACAAAAAGTATCTGATGCTTATTAATAAGTAAATCAAGTCAAAGTTGGCAATAATTAAAAATACAATTATAGGTTCATGTGCGTAGCACTGAACCCGCACAAATACTTTTTTTTAAATTTTTTATAAGAATAAATATTGAGTGAGAAAGGATCCAAACCCGAAGAGAGTTTATTATACGTATTACAAGCATGAATCAATACTCTGTTATCAGCATACTTTGTCCTTACTTTAGGTAATTGAAACAGTTTAGGGTGCCTAACATTACGAGTGGGGCAATTGAATTTAATTTTGGAAAGAAGATTGGGTGTGTCAATTAAATTATTTATGACTTTATATAAAAAGACTTGGTCTAAGTAATTACGTCTATCTCGAAGTGAGACAAGAGAAGAATAATCATCACAGTGAATCAATTGTTTAGTATTAATACGGTACATAAGAGATATGTTTGTGTAACTTACGCTGGATTTTTTCTATCTGTTCAATATAGACTGCGTACTGAGGATTCCAAGTAGCTGAAGCATATTCAAGAAGAGGACGAACAAAACTATTAAAGAGTAAAATTAGGGTGGATGAGTTCTTAAAAACCTTACCCATTCTTAAGACAAACCCAAGCATGCGAAATGCTTTGTTGGTAATTTTTTCAATGTGCGACGAGAACAGCATTTTTTCATCAAGTAAAATACCTATATCTTTAACTTCATGGACTCGGGCTAAAGGTTCATTAAAAAGTTGGTAATTATGAACTATTTGATTAACGTTCCGAGAAAACGCATTTTGCAGTGTTCAAAGAAAGTAAATTGTGAATACAATAATTGCAGAGAAGGTTAAGATCTTGTTGAAGCATTTAACAATAGAACAATGCCATTAATATAATCAATTTGGCCAAGTGCAAGTGGAACTCGCGCACAAAGGGTTCCGTACTATCAACCTTTTATACGGAACCTTCAAATCATTGTGGTAAATAACAACAACATACATGTCAAAGCGACATCAAGGCTACAAAAAACAAAAAAACTGGCACCGTCTGCCTACGGAACCCTACGTTTTATTTTACTTTAGAATATGTACTACAGTATGACTAAATTAAAAAATTGTATGTGCTACCGTCTTTAAGTAAGAGCCTAAACAAATAACGTTAAAATAATAATCTATCGCCGTTTTTGTGGTGTAAGCAAAGTAGAGGTATGGATACGACATTTCAACTAACAAGTTACAATCACACACTGGTCTGTACAATAACAGGAAATATTGAAATGATAACACTGATTTTAATCAATAATAATATGTAATAAAACTGGTGTTTTATTAGAATGTTATAGTAAATTTTATTTTTAGCGTCCAGCCTTGCGAACCAAAAGTCAGGCCGTTTTACAGCTAAGTTCGACTTACTGATTTTTGATGATTTCAGGAGAGAGACAGACGGTCGTCGCTCGCGCACCCCGCCAGCAACCGCCCGCGCTCCCGCGCATGCTTCGGTTATGTGTTGACGTAGTGATGTTTTAATTTTTTTTTGTGTTTATCGAACAAGTAACAAAATGTCAAGGGAGGAAATAATTTCTGCAATTCTTGATAGATCAGCAATTTGGAACAGCAATAAGTAATCATAAAAAATAATAATAATAGGTATTGAATTTGAAAAAAGTCATAGTCGTGGGTCTACTAAATATTGAGTTCTAGCGAACGAAAATAAATTTTGAAGCTATAAGTAATTTGCAAATTTTCTGCACATACTTACATATACTAGGTATCCTGAACTACTTTTTTAAATTCTACTCCCAAGTTAGTATTTTTAACTATAAATTTTGTTAATAATCAGGATTTTATTCTGACATGGGAAACTATAGACCAATTTCATTACTATCCACAATCTCTAAATTATTTGAAAAAGTCATCAATAAACGCTTAACAAGTTACCTCGAACATAATAAATATCTTTCAAATAACCAATTTGGCTTTAGAAAACATAAATCTACCGAAGAAGCAGTCTCTGAACTCACTAACTCAATTATTGACAGACTTGATAAGCGTGATAGATGTGTTACTGTATTCCTGGACCTCGCCAAAGCTTTTGACACTGTTTCCATCCCCATCCTTTTACATAAATTAAACCTTATGGGTATACGTGGAACACCGTTGAGCTGTTTAAAAGCTATCTCAGTAACAGAATGCAAGCGGTTAAAATTGGATCTGATTATAGTGAATTTATACCGGTCAGCTTTGGTGTCCCACAGGGCAGTGTGTTGGGTCCTACCCTTTTTCTTGTGTATATAAACGACTTGTGCGAGCTGAAAATAAAAAACTGTCGAATTGTTACCTTTGCGGATGACACAGCCGTTATTTTTCATCACAACACATGGGAAGAGGTAGAAACCGTTGCTACCACTGGCCTGTGCACCATAGCTGACTGGCTTGACTCTTACTTACTTACACTCAACGTGTCAAAATCTAAATATATAATATTTAGTATTAACAGTTCAACACAACCTTCTTCTGAACATTTTAAATTAAAAATTCACTCGTGCGGACAGTCTAGCCGTATCGTATGTAATTGTGAACAAATGGAGAGGGTTTCTAATATGCGACACTTAGGTATCATATTAGACATGCATCTAACATGGACAGATCATATTAACTTAACCATGAAACGAGTGCGTAAAACTGTCAAAATATTTAAAACTCTGCGATCTATAACTGACTTTAAATCATTCAAAACCATATACTTTGCCTTAACACATTCAATCTTAACATACTGTATTAGGGCGTGGGGTGGTGCCTCGAAAACTTGAACGAGCCCAAAGATATGTGCTCAAAATTATGCTTAAAAAGCCTCGCCGATATCCCACTCAGAAACTATACAGTGAAGCCCAAATACTTACAGTCCGACAGTCCTACATAAAATCCATTATCTTAAATCAACATCGTCAACAACGTACAAATATTTCTGCCTCTAAACGTCTCAAATACAAAATTTTTCACACTCCTTTAGTTCGTACTTGTTTTTCACAAAGGTTTATTTATTTTACTGGACCTTCTATTCACAATAAAATTAATAAAGAATTAAATATTATTAACCTTAACAAATTTGCATGTGTCCGGGTATTGCATAAATATCTAATTAAACTTGACTATAACAAAACTGAAGACTTGTTTACAATATTAACATAACCTTTCGTCATCTCTGTGCAACCATAAGTCTATGGCCTATTCTTATCTTTCTTTACAATTAGCTGTCCAGTTTACGTAAGACTTGCCATAAGCGTAAATACCCGTGAAACCAGTGTCAAGCAATACTGGACGTTTAAATGTTCGTTGCTTCCTAGCTAACTAACACCCGATAGTTTTTATTTTATTCAATTTCTATAACTACCTGCATTATATTTGTGTCTGTTATTTTATTTCATCTACTTTTTGGTCGTCGTTTGTCAATCTAACAAAATATCCTAAAACTTGTTATCTTATTGTGTACCCAATACATATAATATATCCTCACAGAAATATCAATTTAGTAATGTACTTATGTAAAGAAATGATGTCTATCTTATACTAGAATAATAAAATACTTATGTAATATTTGTGGTAGTTTATTTAACTATTTTAAATTTATTATCTATTAGTGTATACATTGAGCCATACTTTGTTTGTAGATAAAATCAATTTGCTTTGTGTGTACCTATGTCCGTGTAAAATATTTAAGTACCCTCGAACTGGAAACACTGTTCCCCAAAGGACAATTATATTAGTTTGGGGTTCAGAGTCTTAACTATCTATTTTGTAAAGCAATTGTTCAATAAAGAAATTTGATTTGATTTGATTTGACATGTCAAACTATATGACGAAAAATAGCATCTACATCTATAGGTACATTCTACTCGTACCTTTTTAGGGTTCCGGAGTCCGACAAGGAACCCTTATAGTTTCGCCATGTCTGTCTGTCCGTCTGTCCATCTGTCCGCGGCTTAGCGCAGAGACTACCAATTAGTACTATATAGAAAGCTGTAATTTGACATGGATATAAATATTATTCACATCGACAAAATGGTAAAATAAAATAATGAAAAATTTTTTTTTAAATCTTACCTCCTCTCATGCACGTAAACTGGGAATTTTTTGTGGGGGTATCGAGAAATGAAATGAAATGAAATGAAATTTATTGTGTTAAAACATAGGTTTGGGTACATTTAGCGGTTGTTATTGCTTAAATCTAGACATCCATGTTTTACCTTTTCAGGTGTATACACATATTTTGTGGGCATATTAAAGTAACATACACAATTTGCAATATTCCTATAACTATTTTTAAGGTTATGATCTTTTAGTATTAAGGATATTATGCCTTAAAGTCTAAATATTCTTTAATTGAATAAAAATTGTTGTCTACAAGATATTTACATGTATGGTTTTTAAAACTATTGCGCAGCTTTTCTTTAAATACATCAGGAAGCTTATTATATATATTTATGCACATAATATAACTGTTTTTTGATGTAAGAGTTAGCCTTGTGTAAGGCTGGTGTAATTTATTTTTATGTTGTGAGCGTAACGTACGTTTAGACATATCTTGTTTTTGTTGAAATAAATATTTATTATTATATACAAATAAGCACACTTCTAATAAGTACAAACAAGGTAAAGGTAATATATTATTATCTCTAAAGTATGAACGGCATGAGTCGGTTTGTCTTAAACCAAATATTGCTCGAATGCAGCGTTTTTGTAGTTTAAATACTCTATCCATCTCTGTAGAATTGCCCCAGAGCACAATGCCATAAAGCAACGTAGAATTTATGTGACCATTATAGGCAACTTTTGCTGCTTCTAATGATACATGCTAACTTATTTTCCTAAGAGCAAAAACAAATTTATTAATTTTAGTGTAGACATTATTAACATGTGGTTTCCAATTACAATGATGGTCGATCATTAAGCCCACAAACTTAATTTCATCTAGTTCTTCAATTTGTTTACCATTGTACTCAACACAAAGATTCTACTTTGTTCCCTTAATGCTACAGAATTGCATAAATTTAGTTTTGTTAATATTGATATTTAAATTATTGTCTAAAAGCCACGAGATAGCCTGTCCTAACGTTTTATTTACCTCTTCATTATAAGTCATCTTATCATTACCATCGACAATCAGAGTCGTGTCATCAGCAAATAAGACACATTCCTTGGAAATATGGTTAGGCAAGTCATTAATATAAGCTAAGAATATTAGGGGGGCTAAGATCCCACCCTGAGGCACTCCAAAATTATTATTAAGGTTTGATGACTGGTATTTTACAATGGTTTTAGTTTTTGGGCAGTATTTTGAAGTTTCCACACGCTGAGTTCGGTTACTTAAATAAGATGCAATCCAAGTGTTTGCAGATCCACGTATACCATACTTGTAAAGCTTTGTGAAAGGCCTTTTGTGACATACAAAGTCAAAGGCTTTGATCATATCCATGAATATTACAGACACTGGTTTTTTTTTGTCCACGCAAGCCAACACACTAGTTATTAATTTAAAAGTGGCAAGTGACGTGTTTCGTTGTTTCCGAAAGCCATGTTGTGACTCCGATAATATATTATTCTTTTCAAAGAATTGATAAAGTCTAGTATACATTACTTTCTCGTATATTTTAGAAAATATCGGAATCAGTGTGATGGGTCTATGATTTTCTAGTTTACATTTTTTAACTTTTTTGAATAATGGTTTTATTGCTTAATGGTTAATTTGCTTTAGCACCTCGGGGAATATACCTTGATCTACAGATAGATTTATCGCATGGACGAGTGGAGTGACAATATGAACTGTGTTGTTCTTTATTATATCAGTACGCACATCATCGTATCCTACAGCTTTAGAGCTGTTGAGATTACCAATTATTTTAATTAACTCGATTTCATCTACTTGTTTTAAAAATATACTGGACTCTATATTGTCAATTTTTATATCATTTGTTTGACCCAGATTAGTTGAACAATTAACACTAACGCTTTTTACGAAGAAACTATTAAATGACTCTGTGATTATTTGTGGATCGGTTATATCAACGTCATTGATTGATATCTTATCAATTGTATTTTTATTGTAATCCAATGTGGTATATTTTTTAATGATATCCCAAGCACTTTTGCATTTATTTTTTGCATTGAAAATATATTTTTGGTTCTCAGTTTTTTGTGCGAGTCGAGTGCGACCATTAAATGAAACCAAATCTTCTAACGACCCTACTGAACCACTTTTCCCAAGAATCATACCCGCGGACACCCTTAGTTTAGGAAATAATTGAGTTCCAAACAAAAACGCGTGAACCCTAACGTCGGTGCATACGGGCGAGGTTAGAGAGAGCGTTGACCTCAAACAGCTGCAGGATTCACGTACAACGCTCTCTCTAAACTCGCCCGTATGTCGGTGCGTTAGGGTTCACGTGTTTTTGTTTGGAACTCAATTATTAAGCGTGTCCGCGGGTATGACTCTTGGGAAAAGTGGTTTAGTAGGGTCGGTAGAATATGTGGTTTCATTTAATGGTCGCACTCTATTTACAACCGGTATTATCAGATTACTTTTTAAAACTTATAATCTGAATATAATTAATTGAGCTTATTTTAATTTTGATATCAAACTATTTTTTACTATTGATTACGTCGTATAAGATTATTTTGTATTATTACATGTTATTAAAATAATTTAATTTAGTAATCGGCTTTGTCATAGGTTTCACTTTACTTGCTTAATTAAACACAGTCCTATCAATTCACACCAAGCAACTGAGCTGCGTGCGGGTCGAAGTCGGAAATATTTTTTTCCGAGGTAGAAAACGGAAGAATTAATTATTACTTGTTATTCCTTACGGGTAGAAAGTTTCGGGGTCGATTGTGGAAGCACCCGCGCTATCTCGGGTCATGTCCCACAGTAAAGCGTAGTGATCTTGATCAAATTCCTAGGTTTTTGATTAAAAACCTGATTGTAACATAAAACTGCGTTATATACATAGGTGAAAACATTATAAGCTTAATATAACTTATAATAAGGTAATAAAAGTGCCTCTATTGTTTAATTCTTATCCGAATCAGCTCAAATTATATTTCCTAAACTATACCGTAATTTTCAATTTGGAAGCCGTTCTAAAACGGAGACCGTTCGGAAGGCATCCGAGAGAGTAATTTTTACCCTGCTAACAAGATAGTGTGCATATAGTAAATGTCTAAGGTGTGAAAGGGACAGACTCTTGTGAGGTAAAGTTTTGGAACGCAACCTAGCTTTTCTTTTTTCCCATTCTCTGCGCGCGCATTTATTTGCGATGCGAGACGTCTCGTGCGCGTATTGTGTAGGTATTGTAAAGTCGCCGTCAATAGAAATTGTGGACTATGTAAACAAACCATTTTTTCAATTTTCTCAAGATTCTGTCACGGAGTCTCACTGAACATTATTCCAAATCATGAAGCATCAAGTCTTACCTTCCATTCGCTGTATTTCATCATGAAATATTCAACAATCACCAGTTAACTCTAGACACTCCAAGATCCTGATAATAATTGTTAGACTATTTTACTTTTAATTACTCAAATGGTTCTATGTAAGAAATTAATTTACTCATTTTTAACACAGAAGTAACTAACTCCGAGAACCATATGAGTAAATGTACGATTAGATTTTAATGGTTAATTTTGATTTCAAACATGAAGGGAATTCAATTCAAATCCAAGTGTTCTTGTATTTTAAGATTTAAGCCATGGGAATTAAATAATTTTAGCAAGGTTTCTCTTTGGATCTATTATTTAAAATAAACATTTTCTTTTCCTTTGAATAATCTAGGATCTTTAAACATTGTGAATTTCTTTTTGTTTTTGAAAATCATAAACCGAATTTCTAAGAAAATCATAATTAGGAGTCTTACTATTTAGAGTCGATAGACAAAACCGATAACGATGCCGCGCTGATAAACAATGGATTTTTAAGAATAATAAACCTGGTGTAAAGTATACCGATAAAAGCATTAAAATCTTCATAATTTAATAGAGGGCATTTGTCATTACAGAAAATATTATCTTTTAGCGTTAAATACACAAAGCTAGTCCGACAATAATGTTTCATTGTTATTTCATTTTATGGGCTTCGTTTGATATTAAGTGTGAGCGGTTCTGCCTCCGTCAGTTGAAGTCATTCAGGGAGATAGAAAGAATTTTTTTTTACTAATATACTGAACACGAGTAGATTAGTATTAGAACCTTCTCACCGTTGGAAGAGCTATCCTAGAACTAAAAGAGTTTCGTGATGGCCGGAGGCTTTTGGGCTATCGTGCGATGGTTTGAGAGTCTCTGTACTTGCCGTAACCTCATCACCGTTGGATTTTTAACTTGGGGAGATTGGGGAATGATTTCTGCTGAAGAAAATGAACGAATGGTTCTGCCTCCGACAGTTGAAGTCATTCAGGGAGATAGAAAGAAAAATCTTTTACTAATGTACTGTACACGAGTAGATTAGTATTAGAACCTTCTCACCGTTGGAAGAGATATCCTAGAACTAAAAGAGTTTCGTGATGGCCGGAGGCCAAGGTGTACAGCTTTTGGGCTATCGTGCGATGCTTTGAGAGTCTCTGTACTTGCCGTAACCTCATCACCGTTGGATTTTTAACTTGGGGAGATTGGAGGATGATTTCTGCTGAAGAGAATGAACGAATGGTTCTGCTTCCGACAGTTGAAGTCATTCAGGGAGATAGAAAGAAAATTTTTTTACTAATATACTGAACACGAGTAGATTAGTATTAGAACCTTCTCACCGTTGGAAGAGCTATCCTAGAACTAAAAGAGTTTCGTGATGGCTGGAGGCCAAGGTGTACAGCTTTTGGGCTATCGTGCGATGGTTTGAGAGTCTCTGTACTTGCCGTAACCTCATCACCGTTGGATTTTTAACTTGGGGAGATTGGGGAATGATTTCTGCTGAAGAGAATGAACGAATGGTTCTGCCTCCGACAGTTGAAGTCATTCAGGGAGATAGAAAGAAAAATCTTTTACTAATTTACTGAACACGAGTAGATGAGTATTAGAACCTTCTCACCGTTGGAAGAGATATCCTAGAACTAAAAGAGTTTCGTGATGCCCGGAGGCCAAGGTGTACAGCTTTTGGGCTATCGTGCGATGGTTTGAGAGTCTCTGTACTTGCCGTAACCTCATCACCGTTGGATTTTTAACTTGGGGAGATTGGAGGATGATTTCTGCTGAAGAGAATGAACGAATGGTTCTGCCTCCGACAGTTGAAGTCATTCAGGGAGATAGAAAGAAAAATCTTTTACTAATATACTGAACACGAGTAGATTAGTACTAGAACCTTCTCACCGTTGGAAGAGCTATCCAAAAACTAAAAGAGTTTCGTGATGGCCGGAGGCCAAGGTGTACAGCTTTTGGGCTGTCGTGCGATGGTTTGAGAGTCTCTGTACTTGCCGTAACCTCAGCACCGTTGGATTTTTAACTTTGAGGGAAATGTGAAATGATTTCGGCTGAGGGGGGGAAGGAGATTGTTCTTTTACAACCAGATGGAATTTATTTTTAAAGAATACAATAAAGGGGTTACACATTGATTAAATTTTGTATTTAAACAACGATAATTAGGAACTGATTTGAAATACATTAACTATTCTTGTATTAAACTGACGAATTCTCGAAAAGTTTACTTTAGATTAGAAAATAAAGATTTATTATTAGGTGTCAGCGCAGTGGCGAGACCAGTAAAATTTCAGCATTTTAACAAATATTTATTTAATTCACACAAGATTCAATATTGATCAAGTTGAAAGAAAACCTTGATAGGGCCAGGATGTTTGATGTTTTGCTTTTAAAATTAGGTATTTACATAATCTGAAACATAGAACAATGTTGAAATATAATTATTAAATAAAATTGAGAATGAGAATAAATAATTATGTACATCATAGTCGCATCTCACACATTCATCCATGTAGATAAGTTTAAAAATAAAACTTAATTAGACAGTTACCACTCATAACATTATATTTTGACTTACTCACGTTAGGAAGAAGGTAGTGGTAGGTTATCGATGGAGGAAGTATGTTGCGAGATGTTCCAGGTACTTTAGCTGAAAACCTGTTCTCGGACGTATGGATGTTATCGATGATCTGTCATTTAAATGTTGAGTACTTGGTGTATCGGTTCTGTAGATGGTACTTAAGGTGAAAACTAGAAGCAGAAACTGGTATGGTTCGTACAATACATTTACCTTAATTAGAGATTTAACAACAATATAAATTGGTATTGAAAGTAACAGTTGTCTAAACATCACATGTTAGGTAGAAAGATAGTGGTAGGTTATCGATGAGGGAAATATGTTGCGAGATCTTCCAGGTACTTGAGCTGAAAACCTGATCTCGGACGTATGGATGTTATCGATGATCTGTCATTTAAATGTTGAGTACTTGGTGTATCGGTTCTGTGGATGGTACTTAAGGTGAAAACTAGAAGCAGAAACTGGTATGGTTCGTACAATACATTTACCTTAATTAGAGATTTAACAACAATATAAATTGGTATTGAAAGTAACAGTTGTCTAAACATCACATGTTAGGTAGAAAGATAGTGGTAGGTTATCGATGAGGGAAATATGTTGCGAGATCTTCCAGGTACTTGAGCTGAAAACCTGATCTCGGACGTATGGATGTTATCGATGATCTGTCATTTAAATGTTGAGTACTTGGTGTATCGGTTCTGTGGATGGTACTTAAGGTGAAAACTAGAAGCAGAAACTGGTATGGTTCGTACAATACATTTACCTTAATTAGAGATTTAACAACAATATAAATTGGTATTGAAAGTAACAGTTGTCTAAACATCACATGTTAGGTAGAAAGATAGTGGTAGGTTATCGATGAGGGAAATATGTTGCGAGATCTTCCAGGTACTTGAGCTGAAAACCTGATCTCGGACGTATGGATGTTATCGGTGATCTGTCATATAAATGTCGAATACTAGCTGTACCTATTGGTTCTGTGGATGGTACTTAAGGTGAAAACTAGACGCAGAAACTGGTATGGTTCGTATGATACATTTACCTTAATTAGAGATTTAACAACAATTTAAATTGATAATGAAATATAAAGTTGGGAAAAACTTTATGTTTTCTTTAGAAAAACTCGTAGTTATAATAATTAATTATTGTATTTAGTATGGTTCATGTTCGTGACGCGTACTTCGCCGTGGGCCGTGTATCGAGCTCTGTCTCTCGTGGTTGCGTAGCCGCCGCTCATCCACCGCGCTCGCCCCCCTGCCCCCGCACCACCTTTGGGCCTCAACATCCTGGGCCCCCTTGAAGACTCCTGTTTTCAAGTCCTTCGGTTTCTTAATGAGTTGGGAGAGGAACTACCTTATTCAAGGCACGACGTTTCAATCCTCTTGATGTTGTAAGATCCGCTACTCTGCACACTCCATCTGTGCCTGGGTACAGTTTTTTCACCCGACCTAGCATCCACAGTAATGGGGGTAAGTTGTCTTCTTTAAATACGACCATGTCTCCTGGCTTTAGTTCCCTTTGATGGAGCGCCACTTGGTGCGGTTTTGTAGTTCGCATAAATATTCCTTTCTCCACCGCTCCCAAAGTTTTTCAATCAGCTCATAGCGCGAGGTGTTCTTGCGTGTGATGGGCGTTGAAGGCAGTGATATTAGCAGCCCCCCGATCAGGAAGTGCCCTGGAGTGAGAGGAAAAAGCTCGTTTGGGTCAGGTGATAAGGGAGTTAAGGGTCGGGAGTAGAAGACTGCTTCAATTTGTGCAAACAGCGTACTCAACTCCTCAAAAGTAAGACTCGCATTTCCCATAATACGCTTTAAATGATGTTTGGCGCTCTTTATTCCTGATTCGGCAATTCCATTGAAAGTCGGTGAAAACGGGGGGGAGAACACGAATTTGATGCTGGTAAATTCATGTTCTGAGTTAAGGCTAGATCGGAGAACCCTACCTAATTCATTGTTTGCCCCCACGAAGTTTGTACCATTGTCGCAATAGACGGATTCAGGTTTACCTCTCCTAGAGATAAACCTTCGTAGACACAAAATAAACGCTGCAGCGCTGAGATCGCTGACCGCTTCCAAGTGTATGGCCTTGGTACTCAAACAGACAAATAAACAAAGATAACATTTTGTTATTTTGTTACCGCGACCCTTTTTGCTAGATATAAAGTAAGGGCCCCCAAAATCTGTGGCACACTCTTGGAAGGGGTAGCATGGTGTTACTCTGACTGAAGGCAGGTTGCCCATCAACGGCTCCATAGTCTTCGCGCGAATTCAAGTGCATATCACGCATTTTCTTACTACGTTTCTCGCTAAATTCCTGCCACATACGGGCCAAAATAGTTCTTTAAAAGAACTAAGGAGCAGTTGAGGGCCAGCGTGTAAGAGACGTAAGTGTTCGGCTTCCATTAAGAGCTTTGTGAAGTGATGCTTGCTATCCAATAAGGCTGAATGCTTTTTGCTGTAATCACACTCAGCGTGACGAAGTCGACCACCCACTCTCAGAACACCGCTGCTGTCAATGAAGGGAGATAACTGTAACAATTTACATTTAGGTTTAGCAAGAGTGTTTAACTCTTCGGAAAATGACTCTCGTTGAGAAGCCTTTATGAGGTAAGTAAGTGCATTATTTATTTCATTAGACTGTAACTTTAGTGTTAGTTTATTTGTATTTCTGCAATTGTTTACAAACCTCAAGATATAAGCAACGATTCGTATTAGTTTTTTAGATTTAGAATATTTTGAGAACTCTATAAAGCCTTCTTCTGGTTTATTATGTGTTGTGTTAATGTGTACTTTTATTTCAGGTAAATCTATCTTTTCATTTCGCCAATCCGATTCGTTCAACTTTAGGAATGGAGGACCCTGCCACCATAACGAAGAGGATTGGAGCTGGAAGGGATCTACACCTCTAGACGCTAAGTCACTTGGGTTCAACTCTGTGGGGACATGCCTCCAGACATCGTTTGGCGTCAGCTCATGAATTTCATGAATGCGATTACAAACAAATGTCTTTAGTACTCTAGGTTGAGTTTTTAACCAGCTTAAAACCACAGTGGAGTCAGTCCAAAAGACTCCTAGAAATGTCGCAGCGTAATGCTCTGGAGACTCTGTCTGTAAGCCGAGCTCCCGTTAATCCGGCTAGGAGCTCAAGACGAGGAATTGTTGTCGGCTTCAGGGGACAGACACGAGTCTTTGAGCATAAGAGTTCAATAGTTACGTTATTGGATCTATCTATAGAACGAAGATAGATACACGCTCCGTAAGCATTTTGCGAGGCATCTACGAAGCAGTGAAGCTCGATTGAAGTCGGCGAGATGCATACTGCATGTCTCGGAACTGAAATCGAAGCCAAATGGTAAAGATTTTTAGAAACAGAATTCCAGATTTTTATTGTCTTTTGGCACGGGATCATCCCATCCTAATTTTAAGAGCCACAATTTTTGTAGCAAAATTTTTAGAGTTATGGTACATGCACTTAGCATGCCCAGTGGATCAAATATTTTGCATGTATTTTGCTTTTTTTTTTCGTGTGGGTAGTCATATGTGTCACACATGAAAATTAAACTCTCTTGGATTTATTTAAATTTAATTTGTTTATTATTGTCATTTTAATGTTTTAAGCAATATAATTCATTAATAGACCCCTGACAATCTTGGGCTTTATAAATTCTCCTCAGTAAGTGCTCTTTAAATATACAAATTCTGAGTCAGTAATGGATCCCTACAATCAGCTGTCAAAAAGCATGGAGGAAATGGCTGCAATGTTTCTGGAGCGAATGAGTGGCTATGAAAAAGATCTACAGAGTATTGCCACCACTACCACTGCAACCTCATCTCCCCTGGATCTCTCTTCGTTGGCCGGTGAGTTCACACAATTCAAAACATTTGTGTGGAAATCCATGTCCATGTTAAGGTCTCAAATTGAGCTTCTAGCACTTGGCCTGGATCGTCACGAGCAAGCATCAAGAAGAAAGGTGCTCCTATTTCATGGCATAGCTGAAAGTGGAGAAGAAAATCCATTAGCCACAATAAAAACAATATTAACCAACCAAATGAAGTTGTCCGAGCAGTGCATGGCTGACATGGCTGTCTGTCATCGCCTTGGCAAGACAAAGTCTAAGCCCAGACCTATTTTAGTGCGCTTCTCTGCCTTCTCATCACGTACTACAGTCTGGAATGCCAAGACGGCACTCAAAGGTACAGGAATCACGGTCTCTGAATTTTTGACAAAGGCTCGTCAAGAGTCATTTATGGCTGCTCGCCAACACTTTGGTATCAGTAAGTGTTGGACATCAGAAGGGAAGATAGTGTTACTGCTGCCGGACAGTTCTAGGTGCAAGGTGGAGCGGATGGCTGAATTGGCTGATCTGATGAAGAAGTTTCCCCCAATTGACATCTCTCCGACTAAACAGTCTGTGCCAATATCAGCAAACCCCAAAAATAAAACGAAACCACAGCCAGAACTTACCAAAACCAATGTAAACACTAGACGCGCTACTAAAAAATAGTCATAAAACATTGTGCTTTTCATCGGAAGTTTTGTTTTACATGCATGTTCAGGCATACTTAATTTTTCCGGTTTATACGGTTATTATTATTTTTTTGTTTTCTTTTCTCTTATTGCCTACAGGTAATCAAATATTATTTCTATACCTTTTTTTTTTTGCAAATTTAAAATGTTTTTCTAAAAAAGGGTTTCTTCCTTGTCATCTGTCACTGTCATTTGATTTGTCCGTACATACCGTTCTTAAATTATTTATTTCTTCAGGTTCTAACACTAACAGCAGGATAGCGTATAGAAATTTTTACGCGTGCGACAGAGATGGCTTTAAAACCTGTGTCGCGACTTAAAGTTTGTGAATGCAGCTCAGGATTGTCTTCCAATGGTTGCGTTCCGTTTTTCGCTTGCATGTATAGAACGCATATGTTTCAGATTTTTTCTTTTGTATAATTTTCTGCCCTATTGTGTTTGGGGGTCGTGTAATAGTAATTGTATTTGTTTTAATTAGATCATAACTAGGCTTCATTTTTATTATATTTATATTATTTAATATTATATTTATTAATTATATTGTCTATGAATAGCTCTGATATTGTTGATAATAGTTTCTTTTCGTGTTCTTCGTCTGTCGAATATGGCAGTGCGGTGGATAGTGATGATGATTCTATTGCCAGCCCAACCTTGCATGACAGTTTGTCCTCAGTTTTTGTAACCCAAAAAAATAATCTCAATTTAGTACACATTAACGCACAAAGTTTACATGCACATTATCCTGATCTCCTGTCTTCTTTTAGTAATTTGCGCGTTGATGGTATTCTTGTCTCGGAGACGGTTTTAAAGCCTTCTTTACCGTCCACCATGTATTGTTTGCCAGAGTTTCGGTTGATTCGTAACGACAGAACAGATAAAGGCTGGGGTGGAGTAGCGATCTATCTACGTTCGGATATACCCTGCAAGGTAATAAATCAGTCTCCGAGTCAATATTCCAACTCAGCGGAACATCTCTTTATAGAAATATATCTCCATCATTCCAAGGTTCTTCTTGGCGTCTTCTATAGTCCATCCTTGAGAATTGACTACTTCAGTTCTTTCGAGTCACTACTCGAAGAACTTAATCCTCTATATATTATGATGATGTCATTATCCTAGGCGATTTTAATACATGTCTTCTTAAAAATGATTCTCGGTCTTCTCAATTAACTTCCATAATATCTTCTCTAAGCATGAAAATCCTGCCTCTTTCCGCGACTCATCATCAACCTCACTGTGTCCCTTCTCTTCTAGATCTAATCATTGTCTCGTGTCCTCATAAAGTTACCTGTCATGGTCAATTCAATGGTCAAATATCACGATTTAATCTTTCTTTCTTATAAAATTAGACCTCCAAAACATCAGCCCAAATTCCTTCTATTGCGAAGTTTCAAAGGTGTGAACCTGGAGGCACTTAGAGCGGATGCATTGGCTTTAGACTGGTCTCCGGTAATCGACGCTACTACGATTGATACCAAGGTAGAAAATTTTAATTCAATATTGACGTCTCTCTTTGACATACATGCTCCGGTCAAAAAAATTAAAGTCAAACATCTACCTGCACCCTGGCTTACCCAAACTATAAAGAACGCAATGGCAAAACGGGATAAAGCAAAGCGTAAGTATAAGAGGATATCCTAGTGATGATAACTTTGAGGCATATAAGAAACTGCGCAATCGCTGCACAAGGATGTGTAGAAATGCTAAGAGGCGCCATATTCACGAATCCATCGAAAACTACAATCCTGCACAGGTTTGGAAGTTTTTAAAAACACTTGGGATTGGCAAATCTCCTAAAACCCATCCGGGTCATCTTGACTTCGATGCACTTAATTTGCATTTTTCTCATTCTCCTGTCACGTTAGATGACTCCACTAAAACTAACACTCTTTCGTATTTAAAAAAAAAGCCAGAACCCATTTGCACTCCCTTTAGCTTCAAAACAGTATCCAAGAGTGACGTTAAGAGAGCAATCCTTTCAATTTCTTCAAAAGCTATCGGTGATGACAAAATATGTCATCATATGTTACATCTTATCCAAGAAGAATTGCTACATATTTTGGTTCATATCATTAACTACTCACTAGTCACAAGTGCATTTCCTGCAGCATGGAAAAAGGCACATGTTATTCCTCTTCCTAAATCCTCAAATCCTACCTCCTTCTCAGATTTTCGTCCCATATCCATCCTACCGATTCTCTCTAAAGTCCTTGAAACCCTTGTACACAACCAATTATCCTTGTACCTATCTGATAACAAACTTCTTAATAAATTTCAATCTGGCTTTCGCGCTGGTCACAGTACTGTCTCCGCTCTTTTAAAAGTAACTGATGACATACGGCTAGCAATGGACAATAAGGAACTTACTATATTGACACTTTTAGACTTTAGCAGTGCCTTTAATTGCGTAGACTTCGATGTCCTTCTTGGTATTCTCGACTCTCTTAACGTATCTCCTCTGGTTACTGAATGGTTTGATACTTATCTGAGGGATCGCCTACAGTGCATACGCTCGGACGAGGTTACCTCGGAGTGGTGCCAACTAACTGCAGGTGTACCTCAAGGCGGCGTCCTTTCTCCACTTCTCTTCTCCGTATTCATTAATTCCATTTCTGATGTTCTCTCTTCTAGCTACCATCTTTATGCAGACGATTTGCAAATCTACCGCCATTTTAACATAGCTGAAATTAACTCTGCCATTTCTTTTATGAACCATGATCTAAATAACATTCATGATTGGGCTAAATCTTACGGTCTTTTAGTCAATCCAAAGAAATCTCAAGCCATTATCATTGGAACTAGATACATGACCAATTCCCTTAGTTCATTTAGTGTACCACAGATTTCTTTTAATAACATCCCGATTGCCTACATGAAAACGGTGAAAAATCTAGGGGTTATCTTTGACTGCAATTTATCTTGGTCATCGCACGTTACTGAGATTAGCCGACGTGTCTTTGCTGCTTTCCATTCGCTCAAACGCCTCCAGAAATTCCTCCCCTTCGTTACTAAAGTCACTCTCGCACAGTCTCTTCTTCTACCCCTAATCGATTACGCTGACGTTTGTTTTATAGACGCGAATGAAGAGCTCTTGGGTAAATTGGAAAGGTTGCAGAATCTGGGCATCAGATTCGTGTATGGCTTGCGCAAATACGACCACGTTTCATACTACCGCGCGGAACTTAAATGGCTCCCTATTCGGAAGCGCAGAAATCTCCATACGTTGTGTTGCCTTTTCAATGTCCTCAAGAGTTCAACAGCTCCGGATTATCTTCGTGAGCGCTTCAACTTCCTGTTTAGCAGAGATATCAATAAACCACTCAGGTCGCACACAGTCACACTCCTTAAAACGCCTTCTCACAATACCGGAGCTTTCGCAAATTCGTTCACTGTTAGAGCCATCAGGCTGTAGAATTCTCTTCCGTACACAATCCGAGGTTGTCGCACTATCTCCTCTTTTAAAAAGAAACTAAAGGAATACTATTCAGCAAATCCTTAAGCTATCCTAAATATGTTTAATTATTTATTGCTGTATTATCAATTATCATGTATCGTTATGTCATGTTTATATATAGTCAGTTTATATTAGAGTTAGTTATATTAGTATGTATGTTAGATATATTTATATATATTTTATACACCTATGTAAGTATTTTAGTATGTAGTACGTACACATATGGTTACCTATTTATTTTTTAAAGCACTCCTATACTCATTCGGTTTGCTATAAAAAATCTCTTTAAGAGATAAGCTCGCCGCTGTACTCAAATTATTGTATCAAATATTTGTAATCTCCTTTTTTTGTGTACAATAAAGAATAAGAATAAGAATGTATTTGACAAAATATTACGTTTAGTAGGAGTTTGCATTTCGGAATCTATGTTTACTGAAAATTTTAATGTATCGGTATTGGGAAACCATAAAAGTCCCAATACACTCGCTTGTTTTGCTTAACAGATTGAAACTCTGTTTGCTCAGTAAATATTTCAGGACAGTTAGTGCGGAATTTATGGATAGGAAAACAGGCAGAATCCAGTATTTTAATGACTGACTCACTTGTGTGACGTAATTCATTCTCAGTCTCACTCCCAGTTAATAAATTGTCGACGTAGAAGTCGTGTTGTAATACCTGAGATACTGATTCATCTGTACATTCCTTAGCAAGTTGAAGTAAACATCGCGTACTTAAGAATGGACCGAAGCGGTACCGTATGTAACTGTGTTAAGCTGTAATACTCTTGATGGCTTGTTTTCGAATTAATCGTCACTGATCTCTCCATAAAATCAGTTGTAGATGCCGTTGTGCTGGATCTAAAGATATTTGTCTGTACATTTTAAGAATGTCCCCGGTCAGTACATATCGATGCTGGCGAAACCTAACAAGAATATCAAATAGTTCATCTTGAACTACTGGGCCTACGTGTTGTATGTCATTCATCGATTTTCCGGAAGTAGTTTTTGCCGAACAATTAAAAATAATTCTTATTTTAGTTGTTTCGCTGTTGTCACGAAAGACAGCGTGATGAGGCATGTAATACCCGAATGGGGGTCTATCCACTTCAGTTAAGTGACCCAAAGTCTCATATTCTTTTATGAAGTCTGAATACTGTGTTTTGAGAACAGCGTTTTTATGAAGCCGCTTCTCCAAGCTAAAGAATTGCCTTTTTGCCATCGTGAATGAATCTCCTAATACATTCGGGTTTTCACGAAAAGGTATAGACACCGAAAACCGACCATCTTCCAGGCGTTTAGTGGTCTCGGTGAAGTGTTTTTCACAAATCTCATTGACAGGTGACGTTAGTAATGGTGATTTGGATGAAGGGATTTCTTCGAGTTGCCAAAATTTGGCTAATGACTCGGATATATCTTGACTAAAGTTACAATGAATTTTATGTTTTTGTTTATCTTTAGTACCGCCAAGAGGCCCTGCTGCTACAAAACCTAATTGAGTATCTTGAAGAATTGGCTTGTTGGGACCTAGTTTTATTTGTTTTGGCATCAATATTTCATAAAATACCTCAGCACCCAGAAGCAAATCATTTCATTTCATTTCATTTATTTATTTCATTAGCAATATACATCACATTTGAAAGTACTTAGTAACTAACTTAACTAAAGTTTACATACAATTGTTTTATTTTTAAAATCATGTACAAAATAATCTAATGAAATTTGTGTTAATTTTTTCATAATTACAATTCATATTCAATTTATAACTTAATTTAAAAAAATATGTCAAATCTACAGTTAAAAAATATGTCAAATCCACAAAAAAAAAAACAAAAAAAAACATCGATTTCTGAAGGATGATAGAAACCAGGATCAGCCAGCTGGATGTGGGATGGCAAGTTCAAGTCAGAGACACTGACCTTGGCCTTTGGTAAGTACCCTGTAATGTTAGGTATAACCAAACAATTTAGTTTCATGCTAAACGAACTTATTAAGGAATGTATAGATATCTCACATTTTTCTGTTGAAGAAAATTGAGCATTGTTGACCCCGGATATGCAGATTGAACCAGTATTTTCTCCAATTAAGCCCATTTTATGTTTCAGGTTACTAGAAGCGAACGAGGACTGAGATCCGGCGTCAAAGATGGCCCGGGCCAGGTAAGTATTATTATTTAATGTGTTTTTTACCTTTACTAAAGCTGTTCCAAGAAGCACCTGCCCCGGAGATGAAGCTGAGGGTGAAACAGGTAAGGTATGGAAGCATTTGTTAGTATCATTGCTCTCATTATGATTTTGAGCATGTTCATTATGTTTATTAATGTGCAATAACGTGTTATGTTTCTTTTTACAATTTAAAATTTAATAATTTCTAAAGTTATAAAAAACCATGCAAGTCTTTTGTTTTTAGTGATATTTTGTTAAGTGCGTCTTTTCCAAAGTGTAAAAAATATACTTAAAAAAAACGATCAATATCCTGGTGGATTTAAAATAATTGCAAGCAGAATTTACACCTGCGCATTTCTTTTATTATAATTTGAGCTCTTTAGATCCGTTTTATTTCTGTTGCATTGCTCCTAAAGATGATTGTGTGGTTGTTTGCTGTGTAAAGTATTATTAGTATTATTATTTAGGTGGTAGAGCTATTGCTGGGCTCGACTGTGGAGGTACCACCATCTTACTCGGAAATCCTCCCGAAGTTATTTGGGGGAGAGTAAGAGGACAGCTCTCAGGCAAAAAAACCAGGCGGCCCACCATTGCCTGGGACCGATGGATGGCGGTATATCCATCCCCAATTGCCGAGCCTTATATAAATCAGACTGGTGACGGGCAGCGGCGTCACTGGTGCAAGGGTTTCGGCACCACGCTCACCAACCCGCCTGCCCAGCGTGTGTGAGTATGGGCACTTCTTCCAGGAGGACCGCCAAGAGGGGCGAAATCATGGAAAGGCCTATGTCCAGCAGTGGACGAAACAGGCTGATGGATGGATGGATGGATGGATTCCTAGAATTGAAAAACTTGAATAACATCCTGAAAAAAAAAAAAAAAACGAAAAGAAGTTATGGAAAATTTTACTGACGTTCTTTTCCCTCTCTTCGTAAAATTTTTTGGGGATTGTAACTAAACGAACTTGCATTTAGTAGGTAACAGTTCTATTTTTTTTCCTTTCTTTCTTTCTATTATCTGCTAGCTTGATATAAAGTATAAACGATTCTTGAATTAATATAAAATAACGCTTCTACGTCTGAGTGAGATGTAGGCGTAGCTAAGGGGTAAGAGATGCGGGTAGACGCGGGAGGAAATTGCAAGCAGGGAAATCCCAAGCAAAATAAGGTAGAGAGGTCGAGGGGGGGAGGCAGTCAACGCGTGGTCCCAAAGGGGAAGACTCGTGCGCGGCTCGGTTGGGTGGGATCGATAGCGCCGCGACGCTTCCCCGTGACGCTTCCCCGTGACGTAATAGCGGTTTATAGTCGGATTGCGCAAGTCGGATTGAGTGCAGCGCTACGACGCCTACACGCGGACAGTTATATTCAATTCGGTTACTAAATGAGTTTGTTTAACAAAGTGCATTTTCTTGCTTTTATTCTTAAATATATGTGATTTTGAGTGAAAATTGTGTTATGTGGTAGCAGATTATGGCAGAGACGAGATTTGGGAAGCTGTATGCAGGGAAGGTAAGTACTTATTGTAAGATAATGAAACCATTCAATTTATAAACACTTGACAATTGTTATATTATTACTTTCTATGCATAAAACTTAAGGGGGGGATTTTGTCTAGAATCTTGGTCAGAGTGTCGATAAGGGGGCACGATACCATATATATTTCCCATAGTGCCCCCTTATCTACACCCCAACCAGAATCTCAACTAGAGAAATTAAAATTCTAAGAAACTTTAACAGGAATTAGTGTTAGATTGTATAGTAAAAACAACAAGATATTTGTAAGTATAATATAATAACTGATAAAAGTGTCGTTATAAAATACAATCTAGTTATAAATTAAGAAGTTTACAGTTATTAAATTCAATACAGATGTATAACCCCATTTTTGCAGTAGAAACAAATTGTTATTTTATTTCACATTTCTTAATCAAAACTCCAAGGGTAAATAAACTAAGATAATTCATTTTGTTCTTTTGTTGTTATATGCGAAGATTTAATATAGGGTCTTCTAATAGAGAAATAAAATCACGTAAATCAGTAAGTGAGAATAGAAATTTATTTCAATTTCATAAGAGATTTAGATAGAAATTAAGAAATACAGGAATTTAAAATCATATAACCTCTTGCCGTACTTCTAGAGAGGTAAACAGAGAAATTAAAATTCTTATAAAATATTTAGAAGAGAATTGTTTAGAATTTAGTAACAGTTGGTAAATAGCATTGTCGATAAAAATAGAT
Source organism: Ypsolopha scabrella (assembly GCA_910592155.1). NCBI lineage: Eukaryota > Metazoa > Arthropoda > Insecta > Lepidoptera > Ypsolophidae > Ypsolopha > Ypsolopha scabrella. The sequence continues at coordinate 19,393,099 of OU342987.1, forward strand.
TGTAGGGGCAAAATAGAAATGGTAGATTTATTAATTTCAATGTTGTTTACATAATTCAGTTGTTGAGTAGGAACATTATTATTTTGTCCTAAAATTGTATAAAAACGCAGTTCATTGAATAAAAGTAGTTTTTGTTCAGTTATAGATAACAAATTGCTTGTAAATATAATGGAATAATTAAATAATGCATAAATATATTTTATAGCCATCTTTATTAGGTATTCATTAAATTTAGTTAAATGCCTTAATAATTATAGAAGAAACATTAACATTGAAATATTACGATTTATGACAGCACAATTCATTCGGTAAATAAATACAATATTTACAGATGTTTTATATGAGGAGGTTTTTCCTAATTCATGTGAGCAGGTTCGCTAAGATTTAACATTTCATTTCGAAAAGTATATACAGGTAAATGTTAAAATTATTCTTTTCAAATACAAAGTATTTCAGCTAATAGCCAAACAAGTTATTTATGAAAAATGAAATTTATCTTTGTACATAATTTTGAGTATAGTATGAACGTGAACGTGTAGATTAGTTATGAGAACATAATAATAAAATTTACTTATTTTAGGGACATAAATAGTTTCAAGTGGTTTAATATTTTAAGATTGGGGTATAGTATAGAAGCTCTGTTTAAATGGGATAGTTTATATTAGTTCATGAATTGTTACGCTTAAGAAAAGATTAGTTTCATGATTCAAATAAAATTGAATGGTTTTACTTGATGAAATCTGGATAGAATATTATTGTTGAATTTATTAATGACATTATATTTTGGAAAGATTTTATCAGAACTAATTATAAATAATTTATTTTTGTGTTTTACAGGATAACATAAGAAATTCTATATGCAATACTCATATATTGGTTTACACGGACACACAGGTGATGGCTTATTTGCTCAAGTCAATATAATAGTAGCTTATTATGGAGATTGAGTAAATCATAGGGAAATGGAATTACTTCAATTTGACTTATGATTTATTTGTCTTTTGACTGTAAAATAAATCACTGAGTTAATTGAAATTTGGTGGAGGGTTTAGAAATAAGTTTTAGATAATAAGAATATATATTTCTTCGAAATTCAACACTCATGGTAAATAGTGCTCAATCAATATTAGAAAACTCAGATACAGGGACTCATTAGTAATTAATTTATCAAACATAAACACACCTTCAAGTTACTCCTTTATTTTCATAGTTTGAATTCCCATTGTAGGGGAATTCCGATATTAGTTTTTAAGATTTAGGATAGGGCGGGAATACAGGAGTGTTATGAAGACTTTTATTATATTTTAAACTTTAAAAAATGTTAAAGTCCTTTTATTTGAAAATGGAGTATTGCATTGGAATTTATGGGAAGTTTAGGGAATGTAGGAAACTGTGCTAATGTAGAATTTTAAATTAATTTTGAATTAACAATTAAAAGCCAAATTTCAAGGTAAATTTTCGACAAGCTGACTGTAGAGAAAGTTTGTTGAATTTTTTCTAGAGCTTAAAGGGTTGTACAATGTGGGGTTGACAATCCTTTCTAGACGGTGGCTTGTTTAACTTTGAGTCAAATAAAACTGAATTATAAAAAGCACAGCTTGCGGAATTTTAAGTATTACAAATGGTATTTTAAAAGTAAAGTAATTATTCGTTATTAAACATTGAGAATTAAGACAGGACAGTGATCAAATCTCGAAAACTATATAAACAATCGCTATTTCACCGTCGAACACAAAACTATATTTATCTATTTTTAGGGAAACAATAGATATTACGGCTGTTGTGACTTTTTACTCAATGAAATCTGTTGGCTTCGAAATAAATCAATTTATACAGAGATATCGTGGATCGGATAGCCCTTTTTCAAATTTTAGATTGCTTGCATAACAATCCCCACTTCCGACAACGAAAATTGCTTCTGCTTACGCCAAGGGAAAAGTGAAGACCAATCTCTGTATAAGGGAAGCCAAAGAACGCGAATTTTATAGTTTAATAATCCTTTCAATGATGAAAATAAATACATTAAAATATCCGTGTAATTGTAGAAATTGGGAAGGGAAATTAGTAATTAAGTCGTCAAGATAATGTCTAGAGTGTTACTGCTGTTTAAAAAGGTAATGTTCACTATTTTCCTAAACAGTGAGACTCAATGAAAACTAAGCAACCGAGATAAATCGCACTAGGAAGTTGCCAGTTGCTCAGAAATGACGTTCGTTTCATTTAGAAATTGTGGAATTTTATAATTCCATGAGAATTAAATTTATGAAAAAGATAAAGTAATATAAAGTGGGGTTTCGATTACCCCTTTTATAAGATTAAAGTTAAATGAATAAAAATAAAAGGAATTTCGATTATTCCTTGAAATATATAATAGTGAAATAAATACTTTTATTTATTCAATAAGGGATTTCGACTATCTCTTTAGATAATGTATGTTAAACGATTCAATAGGAATCTCAAAGATTCCAAACAAAAATTATTCATAAAACATATTGAAATATGTATGTGAGTATGTAAATACTAATAAATCTTTCATTTCCTGCATGTTTTCCCCATTTCAGCAAGGCGGGAAACTCTAGACACTCCAAGATCCCGATGATAATTGTTAGACTATTTTACTTTTAATTACTCAAATGGTTCTATCTAAGAAATTAATTTACTCATTTTTAACACAGATGTTAACTAACTCCGAGAACCATATGAGTAAATGTACGATTAGATTTTAATGGTTAATTTTGATTTTAAACATGAAGGGAATTCAATTCAAATCTATGTGCATGAATGCAATTCTAAATGAGGGGTCCTCCGATTTTATGGTACCAAAACTGATATATTGAGCCATTCGCGCTATCGCTTGGAAAGAAACACCGTCCGCCCGAACATGAATTCTCGATCGATCTATGTGCATGAATGCAATTCTAAATGAGGGGTTCTCTGATTTTATGGTACCAAAACTGATATATTGAGCCATTCGCGCTATGGCTTGGAAAGAAACACCGTCCGCCCGAACATGAATTCTCGATCGATCTATGTGCATGAATGCAATTCTAAATGAGGGGTTCTCTGATTTTATGGTACCAAAACTGATATATTGAGCCATTCGCGCTATCGCTTGGAAAGAAACACCGTCCGCCCCAACATGAATTCTCAAACGATCTATGTGCATGAATGCAATTCTAAATGAGGGTTTCTCTTATTTTATGGTACCAAAACTGATATATTGAGCTATTCGCGCTATCGCTTGGAAAGAAACACCGTCCGCCCGAACATGAATTCTCAAACGATCTATGTGCATGAATGCAATTCTAAATGAGGGGTTCTCTGATTTTATGGAGTCAAAAACTGATATATTGAGCCATTCGCGCTATCGCTTGGAAAGAAACACCGTGCGCCCGAACACGAAGTAATAAGTAATGAAACAGTGAAAGTAGTGGTATCTAGATTATAACTAAGCGCCTTTACTGTGTCATTTTAATTGTAATATTGATTTATATTAGTATTGCACTGAGGCCAAAAGTGCACTCTTTAGAATTTCCCTCACTCTCTGTCCGTAAAATGTATGTTTCATTTGTACGTTGAAATGCATGAATGAAATTTTAAATACGGTTTCTCTGACTTTATGGAGTCAAAAACTGATATATTGAGCCATTCGCGCTATCGCTTGGAACGAAACAACGTGCGCCCGAACATGAATTCTCGATCGATCTATGTGCCTGAATGCAATTCTAAATGAGGGGTTCTCTCTGATTTTATGGTAACGAAACTGTTATATTGAGCCATTCGCGCTATCGCTTGGAACGAAAGATCGTGCGGCCGAACACGAAGTAATAAGTAATGAAACAGTGGAAGTAGTGGTATCTAGATTATAACTAAGTGCCTTTACTGTGTCATTTTAATTGTAATATTGATTTATATTAGTATTGCACTGAGGCCAAGAGTGCACTTTTTAGAATTTCCCTCACTGTCTGTCCGTATAATGTATGTTTCATTTGTACGTTGACATGCATGAATGAAATTTTAAATACGGTTTCTCTGACTTTATGGAGTCAAAAACTGATATATTGAGCCATTCGCGCTATCGCTTGGAACGAAAGATCGTGCGCCCGAACACGAAGTAATAAGTAATGAAACAGTGAAAGTAGTGGTATCTAGATTATAACTAAGCGCCTTTACTGTGTCATTTTAATTGTAATATTGATTTATATTAGTATTGCATTGAGGCATAAATGCACATTTTAGAATTTCCCTCACTGTCTGTCCGTATAATGTACGTGTCATTTGTGCGTTGAAATGCATGAATGAAATTTTAAATGCGGTTTCTTTGACTTTATTGAGCCAAAAACTGATATATTGAGCCATTCGCGGTATCGCTTGGAAAGAAACACCGTCCGCCCGAACATGGATTCTCGATCGATCTAGCGCAATTTTATGAATTATTGAACCGTAAGTCATCGGAAAGTGCTCGGAAAATGAGTTTTTCTGCATATCGTGAATTTTGTTAAAACTACGGGGGTTGCCTAGCCCCACTCCGCTTCGCTCGGCTCCCTAATATGTACAAACGTGTCAAGCTTGTTGAATGTTATGTAAATAGACTATGTACTGTGTTTCTTAATTGTAATAACCAGCGCCACCTGGCGGCCTGCATGTGAAAACTCTCTCTGCATTAAAGATGGTGAACCGAACAAACGTGGTTTTACCTATTTATTACAAGAAAAGCCCAACAAACGCTTCCACTGCGCCATAATAAGTAAAAATAGCAGATAAAGAAATATTACCAAGGTTGACGCAAAACTCCAACTTCAGTAATTGGAAATTTCGATTAAAACTCATCCTTGAAGAAAAGGGCGTCAGTTACATTTTGGAGGACGCTTCGACAACAGAAGACGCGTTACATGACAAAATTGTGAAAAGGGACGACGCTAAGGCGAGATCATGCATAGTACAGTGTTTAAGTGATAAACACTTGGAGATAGTGGAAAAATGTAAAACTGCTAAAGAAATGATTTTACAATTGGAAGAAACCTTTGAAAGAAAAAGCATTTTCAACAGACTACACTTAAAGAAAAAGTTGATTCCTATAAGATGTGATGAAAATGAAAGACTCCAAGACTTTTTCTGCAGATTTGACGCTACTGTAAGTGACATAGTAGCGATCGGCTGTGAAATTTCAGAAGAAGATCAAGTGTGCCAACTTATTTCAGCCATGCCGCCTATTTATGAAAATGTCATAACGTCGATTGAAACATTATCGACAGATAAGCCAATAACGTTAGAATTTACGAAGGCAAGGCTCCTGGATGCGGAAATCAAGTTGAGGAACCAAACGACAAGTGAACCGAAGGAAGCAGCATCATTTTTAACCTGTTATTCATGCGGAAGGACTGGACACAAGGCTGCAGAGTGTCAGCAACAAAGAGGATGGCATCACAATCGAGGACGAGGACATACATACCAAAGAAGAGGACAGTCATTTCAACGAAGAGGTCATAGCAGAGGCAGAAGTCGAGGCGGAGGTCAAGGTCAGCAGCACCATGGTCATGCAGCATATGAAGAAGAAGAAACAAGTAAGTATCAGCTGTCATTTACAGCATGTAGTGTGAACAATGCTAATTCAAAAGTGAAAACCAGTGAAATTCGCTTTGTCATTGACTCCGGAGCAACAGAAAATTTAGTAAAAAGTGACTATTTAGAGCTTATGTCTAATGTTGAAAACTTAAGCAAGGAAATACGAATTTTCGTGGCATATGGACAATATTTAATTGCCAAACAGAAAGGAAATTTAGAGGTTAAGTATGATAACATAAATATAACGATAAATGCTCTTATTGTAAATGGATTATCGCACAACTTGTTATCGGTGCAGAAATTAATTGATAAGGGGTTAAATGTCAAATTTAGCAATAATTCTGTCAGTATTTACAATTGTGAAACTGAGCTTTTTGGTCAAATGCTAGGATGCCTTTATGTGATAGATTTTGAACTCAAATTTCAAGAATGTTTGTCCAGCAGTACTGATGATGATTTATGGCATAAGAGATTAGGTCATGCAAACAGGAAGCACTTAGCCATATTGAAGCTGCCTTACTCGAACACACCATGTGGACCATGTATGGATTCTCGATCGATAGCATTTCGGACATTTGGTTCATGCACTCGGCCGAGCGGCCGGTGGTGCGAAGCTACCATCCGCGGGATTATGCCTGAACGCCTCTAAGGCCGTAGCCAGCCTAGCCGAATCCGGCAAGGATATGCTCACTGTGGAGCCCCGAGAGACGGGAGGCTCTAAACAATGTGACTTTACTAGTCGCACTTTGCTCATGTAAGGTGCGTCGTCGAAGCCCATTCGGCCCGCAGAGATCGGTGCGTGTGGTGCTGCAGTGTACTGCGCACCACGGCTCTGCGCGGGCCGAACTCACCTCAGTTCGATGTCGGGGCTCGGAATCGTCTGTAGACGACTTTCGTTCCTGGCGGGGTGTTGTGCTCGGTAGAGCAGCGTCGTGCTGCGATATGTTGAGACTCAGCCCGCAGCCAGGTGATTCGTCCGAGGACGTGTCTGTCTGTATACGTACCTGCATAAACTTGTTTGTTTGTTTTGTGGGTACGTGTTTTTGTTTTATTCATTTTCTATACACGAAAAGGGTGGCTCTGAACTGGCTTTATATTCGTTTTCTATACACGAATAGGGTGTGAAGAAGAGTTTTTTTTCTGCGTCTTTTCTCTATACACGAATAGGGTGGCGCTGGCGGGAGTAACAATGACTCCCTCAAGTTAGCCAAATGCCTCGTGTTTACTGTTCTAAATTATTGTGAAATTAAAAGGTTTTCAAAGTTTGTCTTGTCGGATAGAAACATACAAGTAAATAAGTAATTGGATGTCTGATAATACAGTTATTGAAATAACAGGTATACGAAAATTAAGTACCTAATTAGATAATGGAATATCTGATAATACAGATATTAATAGTAGGTAGTCGAAAATCATGTATACTATGGTAATATTCTGAAAATTCTTAAAGTGTAGACTTTACTTTTTATGATATCATTATCATCAATCTTATTATAAGACTGCTGGATATAAACAAACATAAGTAGAAATCCAGCCATCAGTTTGTTTCATTCAGAGTTGTTTCATAATGTTCAAACCTAACCTAACCTAACCTAGCCTAGCCTAGTGTTTTTAAATACATTTCGACCTATCCATTATGCACCTATTTAGTATCCTACTCGGGGACGCCTCGCTCCGCTCCGCTTCGCTCGGCTCTGAGTTGTTTCATAATGTTCAAACCTAACCTAACCTAGTGTTTTTAAATACATTTCGACCTATCAATTATGCACCTATTTAGTATCCTACTCGGGGACGCCTCGCTCCGCTCCGCTTCGCTCGGCTCTGAGTTGTTTCATAATGTTCAAACCTAACCTAACCTAGTGTTTTTAAATACATTTCGACCTATCCATTATGCACCTATTTAGTATCCTACTCGGGGACGCCTCGCTCCGCTCCGCTTCGCTCGGCTCTGAGTTGTTTCATAATGTTCAAACCTAACCTAACCTAGTGTTTTTAAATACATTTCGACCTATCAATTATGCACCTATTTAGTATCCTACTCGGGGACGCCTCGCTCCGCTCCGCTTCGCTCGGCTCTGAGTTGTTTCATAATGTTCAAACCTAACCTAACCTAGTGTTTTTAAATACATTTCGACCTATCCATTAGGCACCTATTTAGTATCCTACTCGGGGACGCCTCGCTCCGCTCCGCTTCGCTCGGCTCTGAGTTGTTTCATAATGTTCAAACCTAACCTAACCTAGTGTTTTTAAATACATTTCGACCTATCCATTAGGCACCTATTTAGTATCCTACTCGGGGACGCCTCGCTCCGCTCCGCTTCGCTCGGCTCTGAGCTGTTTCATAATGTTCAAACCTAACCTAACCTAGTGTTTTTAAATACATTTCGACCTATCCATTAGGCACCTATTTAGTATCCGCTTCGCTCGGCTCTGTGTTGTTTCATAATGTTCAAACCTAACGGGAGGCTCTAAACAATGTGTGAGATCGTTGCGTGCGGTGCTGCAGTGTACTGCGCACCACGGCTCTGTGCGCGGGCCGAACTCACCTCAGCTCGATGTCGGGGCTCGGAATCGTCTGTAGAAGACTTTCGTTCCTGGCGGGGTGTTGTGCTCGGTAGAGCAGCGTCGTGCTGCGGCCTGTTGAGACTCAGCCCGCAGCCAGGTGATTCGTGATACATAGGTGATGCATAAACTGTTTTGTAGGTACGTTTTCTATACACGAAGTAGTAGTGTAGACGTATTTCTCAGAGTCTTTTCTCTATACACGAAAAGTGTGGCTCTGAATGTCGACGTGAAGAACTGTCTTTATATTCATTTTCTATACACGAATAGGATGTTCGTGTAGAGAACGAGTTTTTTTTTTCAGAGTCTTTTCTCTATACACGAAAAGGGTTGCTCTGAATGTCGACGTCAAGAACTGTCTTTATATTGATTTTCTATACACGAATAGGGTGTTCGTGTGGAAGAACAGTTTTTTTTTTCTGCGTCTTTTCTCTATACACGAAAAGTGTGGCTCTGAATGTCGACGTGAAGAACCGTCTTTATATTCATTTTCTATACACGAATAGGATGTTCGTGTAGAGACCGAGTTTTTTCTCAGAGTCTTTTCTATATACACGAAAAGTGTGGCTCTGAATGTCGACGTGAAGAACTGTCTTTATATTCACTTTCTATACACGAATTCTTTTTAAATAATACCAACATGTAGTTAATTTATAGTTTACTCCTTCAAAATGATTATAAGTTATGATAATTACAACGGCGTCTGTCCTTGTGTGTTTCACACGGCCAAGTGCCGAGCCAGGGGCCCGGGCGCGGGGGTAATACGCTGCGTTGTTTGTTGCCTAAACAATCTCCGCCTCCTTGAAATGTGAAGAATGCTATGTTCTTCTTAGATAATATCTACAAGCGGACAAATTCGGTTGATTGCTCGCCGTATTATTCCTTTGCTTGTCTTGATGTCTGCTACACGACAGGCATCATCAGATCCTTTGTAGACGGTAGTAATTCTTCCCAACGGCCACTTCATAGGCGGGCTACATTCATCTTTAATAAGAACCAATTGATTGGGTTCGAGGTCAGGTTGTCTGTTCTGCCATTTAGTCCGCTGCTGCAGCTCGCAAATATATTCACGGCTCCATCTGCTCCACATGTGTTGTCTTGCTTGCTCATAAGGGCATATCTGTGAAGGCGGCTTGGATTAACATTTTGAAAGTCAGGGGCAGGTAGTGACGTGAGTGGTCTTCCTACGAGAAAGTGCCCTGGGGTTAAGGGACAAAGGTCATTTGGATCAGAGGACATTGGCATTAGCGGCCTCGAGTTCAAAATAGCTTCAACTTGGCAAAACAATGTCGTGAGTTCCTCAAATGTAAAATGAGCGCTACCTACAACCCTTTTCAAATGAAAATTTGCTGACTTCACAGCTGACTCGTATAATTCACCAAAATTCGGCGCATTTGCCGGTGAAAACTTGAACTTTATGCCTTCACTGGCAAGATCTGACACAGAATCGGAACAACTTTTTACAAGGGCAGCAATTTCTCGGTTTGCACCGACAAAATTGGTGCCGTTGTCACAAAATATCTCGCGAGGCTTTCCTCGACGAGACATGAAGCGTCGTAAGGCCAATATAAAAGCTTCTGTGGTCAAGTCGCTTACCAACTCGAGATGGACAGCTTTAACCTTAAAACATATAAAAACACAGAGATAACATTTAATTAGCTTGGCCCCACGACCCTTCCTGTTCAGAATTAAAAACGGTCCTGCGTAATCTGTTCCCGTTATTTCAAATGGAGATCCAGGTGATAATCTGACAGAAGGTAAGTTACCCATGATTTGTTTTGCAGCTGCTCCTTTCATTCGTTTGCATGTCAAACAGTTATTACATACTCGTCTCGCTAAGCATCGGCCGCCAATGGGCCAGTATTGCTCTCTAACGACTGAAAGAAGCAGTTGCGGTCCTGCATGCATTAATTTGATGTGATAATATTTCATCATTAACTCTGTATAACGATGTTTACAATTCAATACGATTGGATGCCGTTTGTCAAAACTATAGTCGGAGTTTTCTAGCCTCCCCCCAACACGAATCAAGCCTGTCTGTTCATCAACAATCGGGGTTAAATTATGCAATGCAGGTAATGATTTAAATTTATTTTTATAAATAGAAAAACATTCAAGTTGTGAAAACTGAGCTAGCTTTAACTCGCTATTCTCTAATTCCTCGACGGTCAAAGGTCCCGTTATTTTTACATTATTTTTGCATATATTGTTAATAAATCTACAGACATACGCGAAAGAACGACGTAATCTTATAAAACTCGAATATCGCTTAAAGTCAATAATTGACTTCGGATTCGCATCAATATTTGAAAAGTGAACTCTCACTTCAGGTAAGTTTATTTGTGAATCAACGCGCTGCTGGTCAGGCCACTGATCTTGTGCGCTCTTTAGGTATGTAGGCCCATCCCACCACAACGAAAGATGCGGTACCTCCTCGGGGTACACACCACGTGACGCAAGATCGGCTGGATTCAACGATGAAGGTACGTACATCCACACACTATTACTTGCACACAACTCATTCACCTCAGCTACGCGATGTGACACAAACGTACTCAACTTGTGCGGAGGTGTATTCAGCCAGCCCAGTACAACATTCGAGTCGCACCAAAAAACATTGCTCTCTATTAAACAGCGTAATGATTCTGATACCTTTTTAAATAGGCGAGCGGCTAACACTGCTCCACACAATTCAAGTCTAGGTATAGTAGACGTTTTCAGAGGGGCTACCTTTGATTTTGCACATAAAAGCCGTACTGTTATATGCCCCAACGCATCTATCGAACGTACATAGACGCAAGCCGAAAATGCGCTCATTGACGCATCTGAAAATGTATGTAATTCAATCTTAATAGGATTGATACAGACAGCTTGGCGCGGAATGGACAGATGCTCAATAATCTTTAAATTATTAACTACTTTATGCCACATATCTGAAATATCATGAGGAATCTGTTCATCCCACCCAATTTGTTGAAGCCAAAGCTTCTGTAAAATGATCTTACACGTAATAACGCATACACTTAATAGCCCTAGTGGATCAAATATAGTTGATGTCACTGATAGAACTATACGCTTTGTAATAACATGATTACATTGTTCATACAGTTTGGATGATTTTTCAACCGCGATAATAATCGAATCAGAATTAGGATCCCACTCGATACCTAATGTGTTAGTTACATTGGAAATTTTCAAATTATCTTGTGTATTTTCAACATTAGATTCATTTGAGATTAAATTCACCAATGAAGAAGAGTTACTTTTTACTTTACGTAAATTGAAACTGGCTGATGCAAGTTGTGCAGTTACACATTTGTAAATATTACACAATTCGTTTTCGTTAGAATAACCCGTTATCAGGTCATCGATATACAAATCATGTCTCATTATGTCGCTTATCAACGGATCTTTGCACTCAATCGCTAGTTGCACGACACATCTTGTACTTAAATACGGGGCGGACGAGGTACCATACGTCACGGTATTTAACTGTAAGTAACTTATGGGTTTCCACTCGTTTTCTCGCCATAAAATTGTTTGAAGATGTCTCTGTTTCTGTTCAATTAATATCTGCCTATAAAATTTCTCTATGTCTCCTGTAAAAATAAACGCATGCTGTCTCAATCTAATCAAAATAGAAAAAATATTATCTTGAAGAGTAGGTCCTACCATCATTATTTCATTGAGTGAGAGACCGGAAGTAGTTTTGCACGACCCATCAAAAACTACCCTACATTTTGTGCTTTCACTTTGTTCTTTTAATACTGGGTGATGTGGCAAAAATACAGCATTTTCAGGTCTCTCAGTCCTTGACAGATGCCCGAGAGCTTCGTACTCGTTTATAAATTTTACATACTGGGTTTTTACGTCAGGTTGCCTCCGAAAACGTTGCTCTAATGATTCAAACCTTTTACGTGCTATATAATACGAATCTCCCAATGTTTCTGGCTCCGCTTTCAGAGGCAACGTGACGCAGAACCGGCCGTCCTCAAGCCGTCGAGTGTGCTGCTCAAAATGCCGCTCGCACTCCGTCTCTTCCTGAGACATGACTGGCTTTTGAGGAACTTCCTCGAGTTCCCAAAATTTGTTTAGTTGTGTTCGAATTTCCTGACTGAAATTACATAAAATTTTAGTGGGATTATTACCATTATCGCTACACATGACTGGTCCGGATATTAACCAGCCGAACATTGAATTTTGTAAAATAGGCAAGTCACAACCTAACTTTATTTGTTCAGAACATAATATATCCCAAAAAACATCTGCTCCTAATAACAAATCAATTTGTGATGGTTTGTGATAGGTATAGTCAGCAAGAGTTAAATTTTTTGGCAACTTTATTTTCGATACATCCACTTCATGACTTGGAAGTGTACTGGTTATATCATTGATAACAAACGCATTGACGGACGTGCTAAATGCATTTGTACGCGACTGTACTTGGATATTACAGCGCTGTAATGCTTCAAACGAGATACTGTTAATTCCTGTAACACAAACTGAGTTAACATTTTCAGTTTGGACGCTAAGTTTGTTTTTTAGCTCCTGACTGCAAAAAGAAGACTGCGACCCGCAGTCAAGCAAGCAGCGCGCTTCAACAAACTCATTTGAATTGGTGCACGATACCTTGACAATAGCTGTCGATAATAAAACTTGATTAGAAATGCAAGTTGATAATGAAATTGGAATAGAAATCAACTGCTTGTTCTTGCCAGTCGATTTGTCAAAATGCAAAAGTGAATTGTGTTTATGTTTACATAATTTGCAAGATGTAGACTTACATTGAGGTGCTAAATGTCCGCTACGGAGACAGTTGATACAATGCCTATTTTTCACGATCAACTTGAATCTGTCTGCCGGTGACATCGCTAAAAATTTTTCACAATAGTAAATTAAATGCTCACCATTACATACAAAACACTTTGTATTGTTTTTGTCATTCTCACAAGTAGTAGCAACAAATGATCTTTGTTGTTTATTCATCCGCTTATATTGCATAAGTTGCGGCTGCGGCTGCGATTGCTGCGGGTCAAAACTTTGCTTGCTGCTACTTGCTACTGTTGCCTCGAGAACATCCGCTCTTAGACGCAAAAATGTATAAAAATTTTCTAAATTAGGTACGTCAGTTAAAGACCCTTTATATTCCTCCCACTTTGTGCTTGTAACACTGTCTAACTTCGCTGAAAATAAAAATATAATCAGAGTGTCCCAATTCTCCGTTTTTTCACCTAGAGTATTTAACGCTCTTAAATGTTTCGCAATATGGTCCGCAAAAATAAGCAGAGAAACTTCTCCACTGGTACTCGGCGCGTCGAACAAAGCCTTAAGGTGAGTAAACACTAGCTTACGCTTATCATTAAAACGGTCACACAGGAGTTTCCAGGCGACTTCATAGTTACGGCTCGATATTTCTAAACTCGCGATCACAGAGGCAGCGGAACCGGTAATTGCACCTTTCAAATATTGATACTTGTTTATGCTTGCAATAGAATCATTATTATGAATCAACGAAGAAAACGTATCGTGAAATTCCAACCAATTCGATCCGTCACCAGAAAAATTAGGAATTTTAATTTGTGGTAACTTAATATTCGTATTTCGTACGGTGACATTTGAACATGAGCTTTGTGCGTCAGTCTCAACACTACTATTGTACATTTCTAAAATCTCTTGCGCCTCGGCAATAGATTTATAAAACCTATTTTCGCTAGCTTCCCTCTCGATCTGATTTTCCGAATTTTCCTGCTTGATTTCTATGCTGGTTTGAATTAAATCATACTCTTCAAATAGATTTTCAAACTTTTTTAGTCGTGTTTTTGTTTCAAAACATTTAAGCTTACTAATAGTAGTAAATAACTTTAAATCCTCTACATATTTCTCAAAAGTAGTAAGCCTTCCTTTTATAGAAGACCTTTTAGCTTTTAAATCTTTTATCTCATCTGTGCCAGTCATTGTTATGAAGACAAAAATTCAAGTGTATAAATACCTTTACTTAAAGCAAACCTTCAATTCAGCTGTGATGTCGAGCGATAACAATAGAAGATAGGTCACCGACACCGAGCGATCGCAGATAAGAGCGCAGTTATAAGGTCTAGGTCACTATATTATGTAGTGACTGCGCTTGCACTCGTCTGAGCAACCTGGAATTGATACAAGTTGCAATTAATTTCACTTGTAAAAACTATTTCACTGTTAGAATTGGGAAGTTATTATTATAAGTAGGTACGTGCGTATATACCTTTTTTATTTTAATCCATATCTAAAATTTTGCAATATCAATAACAACAATATCTGTTACTATGTATATCTGTAACAAGGCTGCAATAAATGGTAGCAAGCCGATAGATAAACAAGCGTATAATAACGCGTAGTGAAATAGAAATTTGTAGGTAGGTACCTAGCTATTTTATAAACCGAAAAGATGTTTTCGCATTGAAATGTGTAACAAGCTTTCGATGATGCCTTGTTTATGTAATAAATGACACAGTAAATATGAAATTATGTTTTGCTAATATTTACGTGTTAATAAACAATATTTATAGCTTGACTTAGCCGAGAAAACTCACACAAGCACGGTTTCAATGGATGCCTTTGTGATGAAAAACAAGAATATTTTTTGAACTCGAGCAAGCTAGACGAATAAATAGGATTAAAATATATATAGGAATCAGCTAAGGAACGAGCAAACCTCCATATAAGAAGCCAACTTCACTATCACACACTGCAAATCCTTTAATTCCGTTTTTCTTTGTTTCAACTCCAATATTCGCCGTTATCGGTCTAAAGGTCGTCCCAAATTTTTCCAAACGAAATGCCCGTAGATGTGTGCAAATTCGTGTTCTTCTGTCACGGTCGCCAAAATGTTTATGCTTAGGATCTTCTTTTTAAATAATACCAACATGTAGTTAATTTATAGTTTACTCCTTCAAAATGATTATAAGTTATGATAATTACAACGGCGTCTGTCCTTGTGTGTTTCACACGGCCAAGTGCCGAGCCAGGGGCCCGGGCGCGGGGGTAATACGCTGCGTTGTTTGTTGCCTAAACAATGTTCGTGTAGAGACAGAGTTTTTTCTCAGAGTCTTTTCTCTATACACGAAAAGGGTCGCTCTGAATGTCGACGTGAAGAACCGTCTTTATATTCATTTTCTATACACGAATAGGGTGTTCGTGTGGAAGAACCGTTCTTTTTTTCTGCGTCTTTTCTCTATACACGAAAAGGGTTGCTCTGAATGTCGACGTAAAGAAATTTGAGTGAACGCTGGCGGTAGTAACAATGGCTCTCTTAAGTTAGCCAAATGCCTCGTCATCTAATTAGTGACGCGCGTGAATGGATTCACGAGATTCCCACCCGGGTCACCGGTCCGGTCATTAGTAGATCATTTAAATGAAAAAGAAAAAAAAAATTATCCTTTAGTTATTAAAGTTTAATACATTGTTCAGTATAATTTTATATAAGTTGAAAAAATTACTGTAATAGCATTAAGCCACATTGAGAAAAAAAAAAAAAAGACACGATCTTGCTAATTCTTCTCTTGGTTTATCTTCCAATAAGTCTTTATTTTATGCACGTGTATAACGTGTTTCATTTGTACGTCGACATGCATGAATGAAAATTTTAAGTTCGATGTCGGGGCTCGGAACCGTCTGTAGACGACTTTCGTTCCTGGCGGGGTGTTGTGCTCGGTAGAGCAGCGTCGTGCTGCGACCTATACACGAATAGGGTTTTCGTCTCAGAGTCTTTTCTCTATACACGAAAAGGGTGGCTCTGAACTGGCTTTATATTCATTTTCTATACACGAATAGTGACGCGCGTGAATGGATTCACGAGATTCCCACCCGCGTCACCTAGCATTTATTAGTAATGAAAAAGAAAAAGAAAAAAAGTGTTAAACTATACCGGACGGGTATCCGATGTTTTGCTCAGTATTTTAGACAGGTAGGTAGACTAAGATGTATTTTTTTTTCTCAGGACACCTTTTCCTTCTTATTGAGCCAAAAACTGATAATATATTGAGCCATTCCCGCTATCGCTTGGAAAGAAAGATCGTGCGCCCGAACATGAGTTCTCGATCGATCTATGTGCATGAATGCAATTCTAAATGAGGGGTTCTCTCTGATTTTATGGTAACGAAACTGTTATATTGAGCCATTCGCGCTATCGCTTGGAACGAAAGATCGTGCGGCCGAACACGAAGTAATAAGTAATGAAACAGTGGAAGTAGTGGTATCTAGATTATAACTAAGCGCCTTTACTGTGTCATTTTAATTGTAATATTGATTTATATTAGTATTGCACTGAGGCATAAGAGTGCACTTTTTAGAATTTCCCTCACTGTCTGTCCGTATAATGTACGTTACATTTGTACGTTGAAATGCATGAATGAAATTTTAAATGCGGTTTCTTTGACTTTATTGAGCCAAAAACTGATATATTGAGCCATTCGCGCTATCGCTTGGAAAGAAACACCGTCCGCCCGAACATGGATTCTCGATCGATCTATGTGCATGAATGCAATTCTAAATGAGGGTTTCTCTGATTTTATAGTACCAAAACAAAACTGATATATTGAGCCATTCGCGCTATCGCTTGGAACGAGACCGAGTAAGTAATGAATGAAACGATGAAATTAATGGTATCACTGTTAACTAACTAGATTATACACAAGATTTATTATTATTATTATTATTATTTTGCGGTATGATGTTTGTCTATAACATTGAAAAATTGTTTTTGTCACTATTTATGTATAATATATTTTTTTTTCGTATACCATGATTTATTTTAAAATTAAAATTATCTTTTCATAATTAATCCCTTTTTGTTATTTTTTAATTTAATTTATTTTAATATTTCATTACTATTATTATTTATTATAATTAATTTATAATTAATCACTGTTTGTTATTTTTTAATTTAATTTATTTTAATATTTCATTATTATTATTATTATTATTATTATTATATCTTTTTTATTATAATTAATATACATATAATATTTATATACGTGGGACGCACTATAAGTTTCCGGAATGAATATGAAAAAATACTATTAAAGGTACAAAATTAATTTATTGTTTTTCAAAATAATCTCCCTTGGCGTCTATGCACTTTTTCATTCGATCAAACCAGTTTTGAAAACTTTTGTGCCACTCCCCTGTGGTGACCTCTGAAACGTGTTTTTCATACTCCTCGACAGCCTCTTCTGGTGATGAAAATCGTTGACCGCGTAATTGGTTCTTAATTTTTGGGAACAGAAAAAAGTCACAAGGTGCCAGGTCGGGACTGTATGCAGGATGACTCATGAGTTCTACATTTTTCGTCTTCAAAAAGTCGTTTGTCTGTCTGGCCGTGTGAGAACTAGCATTGTCGTGGTGCAGGATGATACGGCGTTTACGGTTATTTTTACGGAGTTCGTCAATAACTTCCGGCAAACAAATGGTCGTGTACCAGTCACTATTCACGGTACGACGATTCTCTAAAGCAACAGTAGCCACGTGTCCAGTTTTATTAAAAAAAGAAGCAATCATCCGCTTAGATGCACTTTTCACGCGCGCCACTTTGGTTGGTTTCGGCTCATCTTGAAAGACCCATACGCTCGATTGCTGCTTTGTTTTGGGATCGTAGCAATAAATCCATGTTTCGTCACCTGTTACTATGTCCCACACCAAATTTGACGCACCTTCGTTGAATCTGGTAAGCATGGCACTGCACCAAGTGACGCGGTCCGTTTTTTGAGCCTCGGTCAAGTTGTGTGGGATCCACCGCGAGCACAGCTTTCTCACACCCAAATGTTTGTGTAGGATTGATTGTATTTGACTCATGCCTATTTCTAAGGATGCGCGAATTTCATGGTAGGTCACATGCCTGTCTGTTTCAATCATAGGGCGCACAGCATCGATGTTTTTGTTGGTCACAGCGGTGGACGGCCGACCATCGCGAGATTCGTCACTGAGATTGATACGACCACGCTTGAATTCTGCAAACCAGCTATAAACAGTCGTCTTGCATGGTGCTTCATTGCCAAAAGCTGTTTCAAGCCGAGCGATGCTCTGTTGAGCTGTCAAATTACACTTAAAATCGTAGAAAATCATACTACGAAAATTTTCCCGAGTTAAATCCATGTTGATGCAGACACACAATTTTTTAAATGGCGCCACAAGGTAAAACAGAAGACAGTCAGATGAAACAAACTGCATTCTACAGCCAAAGAGTTCTATTTTCAAATGTTGCAATAAATTTTTAAATATTGTTTATGTAAGTGGCCAGTTCCGGAAACTTTTAGTGTTACCTATGTACATATAAAACAATCTAATTTTTCCGTCGACTAGACATCGAGTACACCAGTAGAAAGGTTCACGCTAGTGTTTTTAAATACATTTCGACCTATCAATTATGCACCTATTTAGTATCCTACTCGGGGACGCCTCGCTCCGCTCCGCTTCGCTCGGCTCTGAGTTGTTTCATAATGTTCAAACCTAACCTAACCTAGTGTTTTTGAATACATTTCGACCTATCCATTAGGCACCTATTTAGTATCCTACTCGGGGACGCCTCGCTCCGCTCCGCTTCGCTCGGCTCTGAGTTGTTTCATAATGTTCAAACCTAACCTAACCTAGTGTTTTTGAATACATTTCGACCTATCCATTAGGCACCTATTTAGTATCCGCTTCGCTCGGCTCTGTGTTGTTTCATAATGTTCAAACCTAACGGGAGGCTCTAAACAATGTGTGAGATCGTTGCGTGCGGTGCCGCAGTGTACTGCGCACCACGGCTCTGTGCGCGGGCCGAACTCACCTCAGCTCGATGTCGGGGCTCGGAATCGTCTGTAGACGACTTTCGTTCCTGGCGGGGTGTTGTGCTCGGTAGAGCAGCGTCGTGCTGCGGCCTGTTGAGACTCAGCCCGCAGCCAGGTGATTCGTGATACATAGGTGATGCATAAACTGTTTTGTAGGTACGTTTTCTATACACGAAGTAGTAGTGTAGACGTATTTCTCAAGAGTCTTTTCTCTATACACGAAAAGTGTGGCTCTGAATGTCGACGTGAAGAACTGTCTTTATATTCATTTTCTATACACGAATAGGATGTTCGTGTAGAGAACGAGTTTTTTTTTCAGAGTCTTTTCTCTATACACGAAAAGGGTTGCTCTGAATGTCGACGTCAAGAACTGTCTTTATATTGATTTTCTATACACGAATAGGGTGTTCGTGTGGAAGAACAGTTTTTTTTTTCTGCGTCTTTTCTCTATACACGAAAAGTGTGGCTCTGAATGTCGACGTGAAGAACTGTCTTTATATTCATTTTCTATACACGAATAGGATGTTCGTGTAGAGACCGAGTTTTTTCTCAGAGTCTTTTCTATATACACGAAAAGTGTGGCTCTGAATGTCGACGTGAAGAACTGTCTTTATATTCACTTTCTATACACGAATAGGATGTTCGTGTAGAGACAGAGTTTTTTCTCAGAGTCTTTTCTCTATACACGAAAAGTGTGGCTCTGAATGTCGACGTGAAGAACCGTCTTTATATTCATTTTCTATACACGAATAGGGTGTTCGTGTGGAAGAACCGTTCTCTTTTTCTGCGTCTTTTCTCTATACACGAAAAGGGTTGCTCTGAATGTCGACGTAAAGAAATTTGAGTGAACGCTGGCGGGAGTAACAATGGCTCTCTTAGGTTAGCCAAATGCCTCGTCATCTAATTAGTGACGCGCGTGAATGGATTCACGAGATTCCCACCCGGGTCACCGGTCCGGTCATCAGTAGATCATTTAAATGAAAAAGAAAAAAAAATTTCATCCTTTAGTTATTATAGTTTAATACATTGTTCAGTATAATTTTATATAAGTTAAAAAAATTACTGTAATAGCATTAAGCCACACTGAGAAAAAAAAAAGACACGATCTTGCTAATTCTTCTCTTGGTTTATCTTCCAATAAGTCTTTATTTTATGCACGTGTATAACGTGTTTCATTTGTACGTCGACATGCATGAATGAAAATTTTAAGTTCGATGTCGGGGCTCGGAACCGTCTGTAGACAGACGACTTTCGTTCCTGGCGGGGTGTTGTGCTCGGTAGAGCAGCGTCGTGCTGCGACCTATACACGAATAGGGTTTTCGTCTCAGAGTCTTTTCTCTATACACGAAAAGGGTGGCTCTGAACTGGCTTTATATTCATTTTCTATACACGAATAGTGACGCGCGTGAATGGATTCACGAGATTCCCACCCGCGTCACCTAGCATTTATTAGTAAAAAGAAAAAAAGAAAAAGAAAAAAAGTGTTAAACTATACCAGACAGGTATCCGATGTTTTTCTCAGTATTTTAGACAGGTAGGTAGACTAAGACGTATTTTTTTTTCTCAGGACACCTTTTCCTTCTTATTGAGCCAAAAACTGATAATATATTGAGCCATTCGCGCTATCGCTTGGAAAGAAACACCGTGCGCCCGAACATGAATTCTCGATCGATCTATGTGCATGAATGCAATTCTAAATGAGGGGTTCTCTCTGATTTTATGGTAACGAAACTGTTATATTGAGCCATTCGCGCTATCGCTTGGAACGAAAGATCGTGCGGCCGAACACGAAGTAATAAGTAATGAAACAGTGGAAGTAGTGGTATCTAGATTATAACTGAGCGCCTTTACTGTGTCATTTTAATTGTAATATTGATTTATATTAGTATCGCACTGAGGCATAAGAGTGCACTTTTTAGAATTTCCCTCACTGTCTGTCCGTATAATGTACGTTTCATTTGTACGTTGAAATGCATGAATGAAATTTTAAATGCGGTTTCTTTGACTTTATTGAGCCAAAAACTGATATATTGAGCCATTCGCGCTATCGCTTGGAAAGAAACACCGTCCGCCCACAACATGGATTCTCGATCGATCTATGTGCATGAATGCAATTCTAAATGAGGGTTTTTTTTGATTTTATAGTACCAAAACAAAACTGATATATTGAGCCATTCGCGCTATCGCTTGGAACGAGACCGAGTAAGTAATGAATGAAACGATGAAATTAATGGTATCACTGGTAACTAGATTATACACAAGATTTATTATTATTATTATTATTATTATTATTATTATTATTATTATTTTGCGGTATGTTGTTTGTCTATAACATTGAAAAATTGTTTTTGTCACTATTTATGTATAATATATTTTTTTCGTATACCATGATTTATTTTAAAATTAAAATTATCTTTTCATAATAAATCCCCTTTTTGTTATTTTTTAATTTAATTTATTTTAATATTTCATTATTATTATTATTTATTATAATTAATTTATAATTAATCACTGTTTGTTATTTTTTAATTTAATTTATTTTAATATTTCATTATTATTATTATTATTATTATTATTATACCTTTTTTATTATAATTAATATACATATAATATTTATATACATATAAAACAATCTAATTTTTCCGTCGACTAGACATCGAGTACACCAGTTGAAAGGTTCACGCTTAGTATGTAAACGTTCAATTCGCTCCTACTCGTGCGCTCAGCGTGCGAGAAAATCTCTCATCTAAAATGTTCACATCGGGCGCCGATACATTGAAAATTGAAATGTGTCCAGAGGCGCGTTGAATGCCGCTTTTGCGTACTCCGTCTGGTCTCTATAGCACCGGGTGAAATCGATAATTCTCTCGAGTTTCGTAAGCAGACTTTTAATATAGTCGAAGACGACTCTCGGTTGAACGTTCGTAAATGGCGCGTGTAAGCGTCCTCTGTGCTATACAGAACTTTATAATAAAAACAAAGTTGTGTTTTGTATAATTTTGAAACGGACAACCGTCGTGCGACGCGCTCATGCGACGCACACGGAACAGTTCTCTCATTATTTATATAAAGACAGCTCCCTGGTTGATCCTGCCAGTAGTTATATGCTTGTCTCAAAGATTAAGCCATGCATGTCTCAGTGCAAGCCGTATTAAGGCGATACCGCGAATGGCTCAATATATCAGTTTTGGTTCCTTAGATCTTACTCAGTTACTTGGATAACTGTGGTAATTCTAGAGCTAATACATGCAATCAGAACTCTGACCAGTGATGGAATGAGTGCTTTTATTAGATCAAAACCAATCGACGGAGGGCCTCGCGTCCAAAGTCGTTCATTTTGATGAATCTGGATAACTTTTGCCGATCGTATGGTCAAGTACCGACGACGCATCTTTCAAATGTCTGCCTTATCAACTTTCGATGGTAGTTTCTGCGACTACCATGGTTGTCACGGGTAACGGGGAATCAGGGTTCGATTCCGGAGAGGGAGCCTGAGAAACGGCTACCACATCCAAGGAAGGCAGCAGGCGCGCAAATTACCCACTCCCGGCACGGGGAGGTAGTGACGAAAAATAACGATACGGGACTCTTACGAGGCCTCGTAATCGGAATGAGTACACTTTAAATATTTTAACGAGGAACAATTGGAGGGCAAGTCTGGTGCCAGCAGCCGCGGTAATTCCAGCTCCAATAGCGTATACTAAAATTGTTGCGGTTAAAAAGCTCGTAGTTGCATTTGTGCGCCGCGCTGTCGGTGCACCGCATCCGCGGTGATACTGACACGTTTGCGGAGCATATCGTCGGTGAGCCACCGGTCAAACGGTGTCTCAATATCAAAAATCCTATCGCGGTGCTCTTCAGTGAGTGTCGAGATGGGCCGACAATTTTACTTTGAACAAATTAGAGTGCTCAAAGCGGGCTCAAAATGCTGCTTGAATATTTCGTGCATGGAATAATAGAATATGATCTCGGTTCTATTTTGTTGGTTTTCAGAACTCCGAGGTAATGATTAATAGGGATAACTGGGGGCATTCGTATTGCGACGTTAGAGGTGAAATTCTTGGATCGTCGCAAGACGAACATCAGCGAAAGCATTTGCCAAAGGTGTTTTCATCAATCAAGAACGAAAGTTAGAGGTTCGAAGGCGATTAGATACCGCCCTAGTTCTAACCGTAAATATGTCATCTAGCGATCCGCCGACGTTACTACAATGGCTCGGCGGGCAGCTTCCGGGAAACCAAAGATTTTGGACTCCGGGGGGAGTATGGTTGCAAAGCTGAAACTTAAAGGAATTGACGGAAGGGCACCACCAGGAGTGGAGCCTGCGGCTTAATTTGACTCGACACGGGAAATCTCACCAGGCCCGGACACCGGAAGGATTGACAGATTAACAGCTCTTTCTTGATTCGGTGGGTGGTGGTGCATGGCCGTTCTTAGTTGGTGGAGCGATTTGTCTGGTTAATTCCGGTAACGAACGAGACTCTAGCCTGCTAAATAGGCGTCGTCATTTAGGTGTGCGTGGTTTCGGCCGCGCAACTCACTGGCGACGTATTAAAATTCTTCTTAGAGGGACCGGCGGCTTCGAGCCGCACGAGATTGAGCAATAACAGGTCTGTGATGCCCTTAGATGTCCTGGGCCGCACGCGCGCTACACTGAAGGAATCAGCATGTTCTCCCTGGCCTAGAGGCCCGGGCAACCCGCTGAAACTCCTTCGTGCTGGGGATTGGGGTTTGCAATTATCCCCCATAAACGAGGAATTCCTAGTAAGCGCGAGTCATAAGCTCGCGTTGATTACGTCCCTGCCCTTTGTACACACCGCCCGTCGCTACTACCGATTGAATGATTTAGTGAGGTCTTCGGACCGACACGCGATGGCTTCACGGCCGTCGGCGTTGTTGGGAAGTTGACCAAACTTGATCATTTAGAGGAAGTAAAAGTCGTAACAAGGTTTCCGTAGGGGAACCTGCGGAAGGATCATTAACGTATAAATCAACTTTTACCAGATGATTTTACAAAAACGATCTCAACAGATAACATAGTCTTAGAACAGTGTTCGATGACAATGCTCTGTTTCCACAGATCCTCTCTGGCTGTAGTTTATTATGTACTCTCGTATATTATAGACGGCGGCCGAGAGACAGTCCGTCGAACTGACACGATGCAGACGGGTACAAATCCGCACCCCGAGTCGTCTGTTCGATTGACTTGAAAACTATAAACTGCGGTGAATTTCATTCGAAATTTTTTTTATTATTTTATTTTCTGTCTGAAATCGATATTGCCAAAATCATTACCCTGGACGGTGGATCACTTGGCTCGCGGGTCGATGAAGAACGCAGTTAACTGCGCGTCATAGTGTGAACTGCAGGACACATTTGAACATCGACATTTCGAACGCACATTGCGGTCCGTGGAGACACATCCAGGACCACTCCTGTCTGAGGGCCGGCTGCATAAAATACAATACCACACTGCACATAATTATTGCAAAATAAATATGTTGCAATTGACTGTTCGAATTTTTGAATGAATTCGTCAGTTTAAAAATCGACATTGTGTCATCATCGCCTAGTGGCGACTCGTCGGTGCTGGATGTTTTCACATCCTCAAAGGCGAGCGTTCAGCGCTTTGATGTGCACACAATGTACACACGTAGGCGGACTCGACGTCCGAACCGCGCTTACGCGCCGACGGATATCGAGTCTGCCTCTCAATTATACACGTTGGCCTCAGATCAGGGAGGATTACCCGCCGAATTTAAGCATATTAGTAAGCGGAGGAAAAGAAACTAACCAGGATTTCCTTAGTAGCGGCGAGCGAACAGGAAAGAGCCCAGCACTGAATCCCGCGGTTGTAACGGCCGCGGGACATGTGGTGTTCGGGAGGTTCCGCTTTCTCGTCGTCGCGACTCCTGTCCAAGTTCGTCTTGAACGGGGCCGTTTTCCCGTAGAGGGTGCCAGGCCCGTAGCGACGGAGGGCGGCGGCGAGAGGAACTCTCCTCAGAGTCGGGTTGCTTGAGAGTGCAGCCCTAAGTGGGTGGTAAACTCCATCTAAGGCTAAATATTACCGCG